>OW203729.1:17097704-17697704 GCA_934045075.1 Yponomeuta sedellus | reverse complement strand
CTCCCGTTGGTATTACTTCTTGTTTTTACTTTATAAAACACTCCCCAAACGCACTTTAAATGACCAGTGGTATAAGAAAATACTATACCACAGATTGTTTAAGCTGCATCTGAGGACTGTTTTCCCTGTTGGATAAATAAGACTGTAAGAAAATACGAAGTAATGTCAAGCCTTTTTAAAAAGTTACAAGCTTGTTAAAACAAAAGTTTTTCTTTTAACCGCAACCTAGTTAAAAGGACTCTAAGGAGTGTTTTAGAGGAATCTGTATTTTTTTATAAATAATAAGAGCTAGACTTTGTGTTTAGAACGTATTAATTTTTTTTTCAGTGCAAAATTTGTAAAGATTGTTTGAAACCCCTTAGGGCGCAAATGTTATTTGCACTTTTTTTTCACATAAGGCTGTATTGAAGATGAAGGGGATTTATCTTAAGGGGGCATGTATGAATAATGTACATTATTACTGGACACTTAATGAAGTAACTGTCAAAAGAGAAAACTTTAAACTACAATATTTAGGTAATACCTATACAATAAAGCGGAAACTAAACTAAGGAAGTCTCTTATGTAATCCCTGGTGTACATGCAATAAAGAATATTCTATCTATCCAAGGGAAAGTAATCACGATGCCGTGGTGTGTTTTCCAGCGACGTAAAACTCTAACATACTATAGATAAGATTTCTATTTGAATCATCAGCCTATTTCGCTATTACGACCTGTCCAGCTCTATTTGCAGATCTATTAGATATCTATATACAATCATAATCTTTTCGTGCATAGAAAAATGCATATTGCATCCTCTTCTTCTTCTTCAGGCTATATTAATCCAGTGCTGGACATAGCCCTCCCCTAATGAGCGCCATAGCGCCCTGTCTTCAGCTTGCCGCATCCAGCATCCGCCGGCAGTTTTTCGCAGATCCTCATCCCGCCTAGTCGGAGGGCATATTGCATAAATAAGGATTATTCACTTTTTTATGTAGCCTATTCGTCCCACTGGGCCTTCTCTCAGAGAGAGAGAGAGAAAGACAGAGAGTACGGGCTAAATTTCCACACGTGCCCTCCCTGGATAAGCAATCTCAAGCGATTGGTAGGAGGCGGCACTAAATTCAACAATGTAACTCCTTGCGAGGTACCTAATATTGGTCTCGCCTGCTCAGTAGCAATTTTTTTTAATAATAGTTTTTTTTTAATAATTATGAAGATAGATGTGCCTAGAGGCCAGTTTAGGGACCCGTGCCAAGAGGCTTCTCTTAATGCCTAATATTTATGTGTGTCTGTATTTCCTTCAGACCTATTAATAATTACAAAACGTGTGTTTTAGCAGTGTTTCTTCAGGGTCGTTTGTTTTATCGTGTCGAAAAAATGGAAAAACCTACATACAAGTGCCAAAGTGTGATTAAATTTCATTCCATATAGTATAACATCAAATAATTAACACCGGCCAAGTGTGAGTCGGCCTCGCACAACGGGGGTTCCGTACCACCATCACATCACATCACACTAATATTATAAAGGCGATATTTTCTGAGTGTGTATATTTGTTACTTCTTCATATCTAAAAGGCTGGAGGGATTTTAATAGATACAGTTTGGTATGGAGTTGCTAGGGTCTCGGTACATTTCTACAAATGGCCTCAGTCTAGGGGTTGTTCCACTAAATAATCCCCATTGAAAATCCCCATTGGCGTACCTTAGTATTGGCAATGGGGATTTAGAAAGAAAGACATTTATTATACCAACAAGAGACACATTAGAGAAACAAAAAAAAACCAGACAATTAACACAACATGAGCACAACTCTTGTGCTCGTTACGTTACGTTACTTTATCAACCCTTATATGTCCCCACTGCTGGGGCACGGGTCTCTTCCTACACCGCAGGAAGGTTAGGCCATACTCCACCACGGGGGCCAAGTCCGGGTTGGTGGAGGATTGTAAGACAGTGGCGGGCCTTACTGTCAGAAGTTATCATGCCGCCCATAAGGCCTCTGACATGGCTTAACGACTGCCATTATATGACAGCCGGCACCAACGGCTTAACGTGCCTTGCGAAGCACGGAAGCGCTCGGAAAAATGCCACTAGCGGTAGACACGGGACGCTCACCCATCCCGTACCTTACCGCGCCTGTGTTGCTTAACCACGTGATTGATTCCAATCACTCTTGTGCTCATGTTGTGTTAATTGTCTGTGAACTAAGGCTCAATTCACACTGGCGCAGAGTCGAAGCAAAGCGACGCGACGCGTCACGTTTTTCAACTGTTCTAACTTCATCTCTATTTCTCTGTTAATATGTGAATTGAGCCTAAGGCTAAGGCTTTGAGCCTAAGGCTCAATTCACACTGGCGCAGAGTCGAAGCGAAGCGCCCCGTTGACGCGCGAATGCGCGCGTCTTCGCGCATCGACGCGCGAATTGGCTGATATCGACCTTATTATGATTGCCCTAATAGCAGAAGTTCAAGAGGAGAACGCCGGCTGACGCGCGTCTGCGCGCGCAGACCCGCGAACCCGGGCGATCCTTGCAGGCGAAGACGCGCGCAGTCGCGCGCATTCGCGCGCAGACGCGCGTCGCTAAGCGTTTCCAAAATTTCGCAACACAAATTCGTACGGTATTAACAGAGAAATAGAGATGAATTTAGAACAGTTGAAAAACGTGACGCGTCGCGTCGGTTCGCTTCGCTTCGACTCTGCGCCAGTGTGAATTGAGCCTAAAAGTTCATAAATCCCCATTGGTATAAAAACAAATATAAACGACACATTAATGAATCGCTAAGTTTTTTTAGGTATATTTCCACGTTTGCCTATAACAAACCTCTCTGCCTACCCCTCAGCGGGTAGGCAGAGAGGTTTGTTTGCGTTTGCAAGTCCTTGCCTGATTATCATAGCACAGCGTATCCTAGTACGGGACCCGGACAAGTTCACAAGTCCCCATCAATGGGGATTTTCAATGGGGATTAGTGGAATAACCCAAATGATTGCGTTGTGTGGAAGTCATTTTTTTATTATATCGTAAACCTAGTTCTGGATAAAAACTCATAGGTAAAATCACCTAATTCGCGAATTTCGAGAGCGGCATGTTATAGAAGTAATCCTGTACATGTCCGTCTCTGTTTAAAGATTGTTCTTTGAATAACTTATTGCGAGGTCGTCTTGTATTTGAGAACCAGTTTTGATTAACCTATCATAACCACGAATAGAGATGGAAAAGGTGAAAGACGTGGATACTTTATTTATTTAACTTATAAATATTATTCTTGGAATTTAACTAATGTGCCATTCGTATGCTGGTTAGTCCGTTAGTTAGAGCCAGTTTCTGAATTGAGAATTTCGTTAAGTAAATACTTAACTGTAGTGTTGTCTCTTCGAATTTCTCTGCAAAGAAAGTGACAGAAATTTACCTACTTCAAGCGCTTCGGGGCGCTAACTCGCGCCACCAATGTAATTTAACTCATAACTAGTTTTATAGTACATTTTTTTTTCAAAAAGTAAACATGAGAAATCTTAATATCTGTGGTAACTATTTTTAGAACATCCAGCCTAGAGCGTAGTATAAAATATCCTAGGACTTTCAAAGCGGCCGTTTTTAGCGGAAATCGAAGTCCTGTATTGTTGGTCCTAGATAGGCTTAGTAAGCAGTGTTGTTAAGATCCCATGTTCATTTTTAGATAAAAACGTAGGTAGGTATTATCAAACAAGTTACGATTTTTATTCTATTGGTGGCGCGAGCCTAGGCGCGAAGCGCCTTAAGTATACACTTAGTGAAATTCTCAATTCAGAAACCAGTCATTTGTGTCGCATTTTAAGCATATCAAGACACTCAAAAATACTATACTGCACGCTACACCGTATTCTAAGACTGATTCTAATAGACGTATTCTAAGACTGGTTTGACAGTCTTAGAATACGTCTCCCAAATATGGAATGCCCAGTGCAGTAAACAGACAGAATCGAATCCATACAATATATACATAACCTCACGCCTGTATCCAAGAGGGGTAGGCAAAGACCAGGTACTGCCACTTGCCACGATCCTGACAAATCACCTTCGCTTCAACAACGTTCATAAGTCGTTGCATGCACGCACGCCGGTTCCGGGTACTTTTTATCTTTCCCTTTGCTAAATACATCCCCTATTTGGTCGATGTATGTCTGCCTGGGACGTCCCTTAGCAGCCCTTCGAATCTATCCAAAGAAAATGTATTAAGTTTTTGTGGGTTCGTCTTACGACTCCAGGAACTATCTCGGCATGTGTAGGAGGTTTCATTTCTTAACACTCCAGCTTAGACGAGAGGTAGCTGACGTAATGTATTTGCCTATAAGATTGCAACATCTGGGTATCGACTGTTCTGAGCTACTCGGTAAGCTTCACCTAATGGTTCCGGGCTGACTTCGACATAAACGTCGACTATACTATTTTTATTTTTAATGCACTAACCCGTGCTAAGGACAAATTTAAAAACCTATTTAGAGGCTAAAACGTTCGCCCATGCCGGGATTCGAACCCGCAACCTCTGGCTATCCGTGCCAGCGCTCTTCCAATTGAGCCAATGGACGACTCACCAAAATAGGTTTTAAATAGGTTTTTAAATAAACGTCGACGTTAGCATTGCCTAAATGTTCTACAAACTTTTGACAAAATAGTTTTATTGTGCGAGCGAGTGACAAATTCAATAAAATTATTTCACATCATGACATAGATTTAGCATAATTTTGTAGGCCGATGACTCTCCAATCTGTATAAATAAATAGTCAAATTCCAAGAATAATCCGTTTTTGCAGAAAAATATCAACATATATTTTAATACTATCTAGTAATAGTTTTTTTCAAACCTACAGCCCAGATTATATTACAGCCTAAAATATACCGCACAGTGAGACGGCAATGAAGCATATCTGATTTTGTTTAGCGAAATATCCTTTTGACTTGTTTTGTCATACGTCCCAAGTTTTACCGAACCGGATCATTACATCATCATCATCATCGTATTCATCATCATCATCATTCCCATTGCAGGACATAGGCCTCGCTCATAGTGTTTCAAGCTTCCCGGTCTTGTGCCACCCGCACCCAGCGACTTGGTGTTACACTTTTTGGAATTCGCGCGTAAATTGACTTCATTCGACTCCTTCTATCATATTATTTATATATAAATATATATAAATATTTACAGACATATTACACAGATCTCGTTAGGCCTATACTAAGTACAACTGAATGACTTGTGTTATAGATGCTAACTCGACGATAGATTTAATACAATAAATACATAGATAACATCCAAGACCCGAGACAAACTAGAAAAGTTCGTTTCCTAGATTGACCCGGCCGGGGATCGAACGCGAGACCTTCGGTTTTACAGTCAGCGTGCCAAACCGCTGCGCCCCCGAGGCCGTTATGGAGCTCAAAACATGTTTTTCTCCGTACCTGTCCACCTAGCGTCTGTTATCTTTTAGAATATACCTCGGGCTCTACGAGTAGAGTAATCTTCGGTTTTTGCCGAAAGCACACGAGTGTAATACTATAAATAAAACTGTTTTTACACGGATGTCACTCGTTTATTATATATTTTTTTATATTTTTTCAATTTTCCGACGTTTCGGCACTTTTACAGGTGCCGTGGTCTCGGATGACTGAGGTGATAGGCGTCTTTTTGAAAGCATCAACTGTTAGTTTACTACCCTCGGCAAGAATTACAAAAGTTAATTATAAAGTTACGTTCCAAAATAGGTAAATCATTTTATATAAAGTCAACAATATTGATTATTAGTAATTGAAGTAAAAAATAAAATATATAAACCAATTAGGTATTTTACATGAACTAAAAATATTGATTATTAATTGAAATTAAAATTAACTCTACAGTCACACTTTTAGCAAGGGGGTCTCATGCACTTAAAAGCACTGGTTCCCAAGCTGCCGTTATATTCCAAACAAGATCTCTATTGAAATTTGGATGCCGGCGGATCTCTATTGCCTCGCGTATCATTTTAGGGATGAAACGGTCTTCTCGGGCTAGAACTTTAACTTTGTCAAAATGTATGAAGTGGTTGGTACCGCTAAGTGTATGTTCGCTGACTGCAGATCTACCAGAGCGCTTATGTTTCACTTCCGCGATATGTTCCTTCACCCGTTTAGCTATGGTACGCTTGGTTTGACCAATGTACGAGGAACCACATTCACAGTCAAGCTTGTATACGCCTGCCTCTTGTAAGGGAATCCTGTGCTTGAGACTTCGCATGAATTGGTGTATCTTTCTTGGCGGCTTGTAGATGGTTCTGATTGAAGCGCGTTTCAAAATATCTCCCAATTTTGTCAATCACTCCTCTCACGAAAGGCAGGTAGGCTGGAACTCGCTCGATTGTGTCCGGTTTGACACATCCTCCGCGACGGACACGCGGAACTTTCAGCTTGTTTGCACGAAGTAGGTACTCGTTTGACATGCTGGAGTTCCGCAGGTAGATGGGCCTTGTCGCAGATTCGGTGAGCTCTCTGTAACAGAGATTTCCCAACGGTAGACAACTGAGTTTAGAAACCTAGCAACCTTAGAAGATACTATACTGACGAGTGTAATTCTACTTCCTGCTCTGCATGAAACTTCTCTTCACTACTTTGAAAAATTAAATGAAATTATGTGTCTAGTTCTGATATTTCTATTACCACGAATATATCCGATTCTATCCGATAGTAGCCGAAGTATATTCTAAGAGCTAACAGACTGTACTGTAAAGTTGGCAAATAAGAGATAAAAAGTACTCTGTGGATAGGACATATCGCCAGATAGCGGTATGTCCGGGTTGGTGGAGGATTGTAAGGCAATGGCGAGCCTTACTGTTAGAAGTTATCAAGCCCTCTATGAGAAATGCTCGGATAAATGCCACTGGCGGTAGTCACGGGACGGTGACCCATCCTGTACCTGACCACGCCTGTTGGTTACCTCGAATTGATGATTTCAGAGGCCTTATGGGCGCATAAGGCCTCTGAAATGGCTTAACGACTGCCACATGACAGCCGACTTGCGAAACACGGAAGCGCTTGGAAAAAGAGGTAGTCTCGGGATGGTCGCCCATCCAGCACCTGATCATCAACTGTTAGTTTACTACCCTCGGCAAGAATTACAAAAGTTAATTATAAATTTGATTTATTGATTATTAGTTATTGAAGTAAAAAATAAAATATATAAACCAATTAGGTATTTTACATGAACTAAAAATATTGATTATTAATTGAAATTAAAATTAACTCTACAGTCACACTTTTAGCAAGGGGGTCTCATGCACTTAAAAGCACTGGTTCCCAAGCTGCCGTTATATTCCAAACAAGATCTCTATTGAAATTTGGATGCCGGCGGATCTCTATTGCCTCGCGTATCATTTTAGGGATGAAACGGTCTTCTCGGGCTAGAACTTTAACTTTATCAAAATGTATAAAGTGGTTGGTACCGCTAAGTGTATGTTCGCTGACTGCAGATCTACCAGAGCGCTTATGTTTCACTTCCGCGATATGTTCCTTCACCCGTTTAGCTATGGTACGCTTGGTTTGACCAATGTACGAGGAACCACATTCACAGTCAAGCTTGTATACGCCTGCCTCTTGTAAGGGAATCCTGTGCTCGACACTTCGCATGAATTGGTGTATCTTTCTTGGCGGCTTGTAGATGGTTCTGATTGAAGCGCGTTTCAAAATACTCCCAATTTTGTCAATCACTCCTCTCACGAAAGGCAGGTAGGCTGGAACTCGCTCGACTGTGTCCGGTTTGACACATCCTCCGCGACGGACACGCGGAACTTTCAGCTTGTTTGCACGAAGTAGGTACTCGTTTGACATGCTGGAGTTCCGCAGGTAGATGGGCCTTGTCGCAGATTCGGTGAGCTCTCTGTAACAGAGATTTCCCAAAGGTAGACAACTGAGTTTAGAAACCTAGCAACCTTAGAAGATACTATACTGACGAGTGTAATTCTACTTCCTGCTCTGCATGAAACTTCTCTTCACTACTTTGAAAAATTAAATGAAATTATGTGTCTAGTTCTGATATTTCTATTACCACGAATATATCCGATTCTATCCGATAGTAGCCGAAGTATATTCTAAGAGCTAACAGACTGTACTGTAAAGTTGGCAAATAAGAGATAAAAAGTACTCTGTGGATAGGACATATCGCCAGATAGCGGTATGTCCGGGTTGGTGGAGGATTGTAAGGCAATGGCGAGCCTTACTGTTAGAAGTTATCAAGCCCTCTATGAGAAATGCTCGGATAAATGCCACTGGCGGTAGTCACGGGACGGTGACCCATCCTGTACCTGACCACGCCTGTTGGTTACCTCGAATTGATGATTTCAGAAGCCTTATGGGCGCATAAGGCCTCTGAAATGGCTTAACGACTGCCACATGACAGCCGACTTGCGAAACACGGAAGCGCTTGGAAAAAGAGGTAGTCTCGGGATGGTCGCCCATCCAGCACCTGATCGCGCCTGCTGTGGCTAACCCAAGTGATAGTTCCAATCACTCGGTTCCACTAGGCCACGAGCGCTTCAAATATGCTAAGTATGAAAGTCAAAATAAAGGTATTTTTTTAAAAAGGCACTCTCAAAATAATTTAGGGTTCTTTAACCCTAAAACCGGGGGGTGGGCAGCAGCGCCCCCTGCAGTACAATTCCACCGAACTGCGATCCCCAACCCGCATGCCCAGCGTGGAGACTATGGGCATTACCCCCTATGATAGCACAACGTGGCGCTCTTTAGGGGAGGGCTATGTCCAACAGTGGACTAGTATAGCCTGACGACGAACCCTTAAAAGGGCATTGGCGTAATTCATTTCTATTCGATAAATTTATTTCAGGAAATCCATTTTGGGTCAGTAATTGTCTTATACCTAACTGTATTTGTATGGTACAAAAATTATTAAATATCACATTTTTCATAACAGTAACAACATTAATATAACATAACATTTTTAACATTTACATACAAGAACATACATTGCTTCGGCCCCACACTAGGATGATGTGTGGGGGAACCAGAAAAAAAGACATCACAAACATGTAAACCTCCAAGACCTGGTGTTTTTTTTCCCCAGCCGGAAATCGAACCCGAGACCCCTTGCATGGTAGGCAGATGCGCTACCGCTGCGCCACAGAGGCCGTCAAACATTGAAATAAAGTCTAAAATAGATAAAAACTACCATTAAGCTTTAAAGCGCAATTTTTTTCTTCGAGTAGGGTGCCTCCCTCCCCTCACCTGACTAAAAAGATGAAGCGTAGAAAAATTCAGGGTAGCACCACGTATAATGAACTTAAAAGGAAAACAATCGAGGCTAAGCAGGCTTTACAATTGTGGCGAGCACATATCAACTCTACGCGCGAACTACAAATTCCAGCAATCTGCATCGCGCAATCAAAGTGTTTCACATGGCATACGATAAAATAACGTCCGACTAACAATAGTCGGACCGGCCGTCCCCAGGCACACGATCTGCCTGGCGGGCGATTTCCCTTTATAGTGGGAGAGCACGATCACCCCCTCTTCCCTATACAATTAACATAAAAATATACAAACAAACACACACCGCTACATAAATAAATATGTTTTGTATTTTGTTTTATTACATTCAACGTTGTTTTGTGCTCAGAGACTGTAATTATTCTTACACATCTAAGGAACAATAGAACTATAAAAAAATAAGTTATAAAAAAAAAGTATTTCACAAAATATTTTTGCTGCGCTCAGCGACTATGTACTCGTAATTGTATATCTCCAGCGTAACATCTAAGGCTTTTGCTTAAAATCAGCGTCGCCAGTGGAGCATGGTCGCAGACGACTTTAAGCTGATTATAAGGCCTTTTGGCAAATTTAGTTTTTAAGGTTTATTTCAGTTATTGTACTTTATTTAATATTTGTTGGCAATAAAGACAATTTTCACTTTCACTATCACAAGTCAAGGAGTAATAAACGACCAACTTATAAAAGGAAACCTTCATACAAGATCCATTGAAAGTTACGTTGATGAAGTTGTTAGTTCTATAAAGCAGATATAACCCTCTTTTTCCGAAAGCCCATATTATCATAAAAGGTGATTAATCACACCTATCGAGCGACTCATATTTCGATTCCGCCTGGGGCCTGTTTAATTCCTGGTTTACAACGACAGTTTGATGTTTATTGCAAAGTCGATTTCCCCACAAACTATTGAGGAGGAACACTCTGCAACGCAATATCGAATACTCTGCAACGTAATATCGGATACTTTGAATCGTAATATCGAACTCTCTGCAACGCAACATCGAATACTCTGCAATGCAGTATCGAATACTCTGCAACGTAATATCGTATACTCTGCAACGCAATATCGTATACTCTGCAACGCAACATTGAACACTCTGCAACGCAATATCGAATACTCTGCAACGTAATATCGGATCCTCTTTAACGCAATATCGGATACTCTACAACGCAATATCGAACACTGCAACGCAATATCGAACATTGTCATAATTGTCATTAAAAAAACCTTTGTCCTTTGCATGTCCTTTTCATTTTCGTTGCGTGTGAGTTGTCATAATAAACTACGAATGTATTTTATGAAACTCGCCCACGGTCGTGTCAATTAAGGCGAAACAAACGGATAACACGTCCCAGCCATTACGATGCAGAGGGGAGATCCTTTGCTTGGTAGCTAGAGTCAATTCAACCTTTATAATATACTTTTTCTTCATGTGCCGTGTCCTGTAGGAGGTTGGCAACGAATTCGGCTATCTTGCTTTTCGTGCGTGCTAACACAAACAATAAGATACTGATACCTACTCTGTTGAAACCACTGTCGTAAGTTGTGTATTTGGTCTCTGTGGTCTCTTTTCTCCTGGAACCTTCGAGCCTTGTAGGATAAGGTGAAGGATGAACCCTTGTGTGACCCCACTGCACGGGGCACGGGTCTCAAGGGGCCAAGTCCGGGTTGGTGGAGGATTGTAAGAAAGTAGCGGGCCTTACTGTCCGAAGTTATCAAGCCGCCTATGAGCAATGCTCGCATAAATGCCTCTAGCAGTAGTCACGGGAAGCTCCCACCTGCTCCTGACCGCGCCTGTTGTTGCTTAACTCAAAATGATTGATTCCAATCACTCGGTTCGACTAGGCTACGAACGGCCACCTTTACTTTAAATTCACCTTTCCATACTTCACCTTTACATAATTCATAATAATTTCAAATTTTAATATCCATGTAACATATCGACTAGAGACAGATTAATGTAAGTGTCAGTTATTGTAGGTACAGTAAAGTCTCCAATGTACGGAAGAAAGTGACTCCGAAGATACAGGGTCCACCAGTTTAGGAGGTTCTTAACTAGCCCTGTGACTAGGGTTGTTAATACCGTATAATATAATATTAAAATAAATTATTACAGTATTAACAACCCTAATGATCACGCTTTCTCGCTAAAACCTGAGTGCCTAAGGTGTTTAAGTTCTTCATTGCATGAAATGGCCAATCTGCGCTATAAGCCTGTATTCTCTCTCTCCGAGAGAAGGCCTGTGGCGTGTGGAGTCTACATAAAAAATATTTACAAAAAAAAGCTGACCTGGTGGACTGTAAAGATGACAGCTGATAAACCTATACTTTTTTTTGTTCTCACTAGTAACGTAACCGAGTAGAATGCACGTTACATGCAAATTACTATCGTGGGCGAGTATTCAAAGTTACGTATGTCTGCGAATGTGTATAGTAGCAATACTACACGCTGACGGTAAAGGAAAACATCGTGAGGAAACCCGCGGTTTGCTCCGCACGTATTGACAAGTCTTTTCTGTAGGTTAGGCCGCCTAAGCTGGCCTAAAGATGGTACAGGTGCTTGGAAGCTTAGGTACTTTATCTAAAAAACAATGTACCACGCCGTGCAGCGTCCAAGTGGTCTCTTTACCTATCTAGTGTGAATGAAAGTGTCACTGGATGCTGAGCAAATTGTCTTATAATACGATGGTGTATGCTGCGTTAACTAACCGCATGGTGCTTCTGTCTGGGATTTAAGTTTTTTTTTAATTTGCTCTTAATTGGTAGACATGACTAAAATCTATATCTGTGTCAAATATAAGCTTTCTAGTACTAGCCTTCAGCTTGCTACAACTAATCGTCACTAAGCCAAGGCGTGGGCAGACGGACAGACATTGCGAATGTACCCCTATATGGTTTCCTTGTAGAAAGACCAACGTAAAATCACCATCACCCAAACAAACTAAACGAACAAAAGAAACAAAACAAACGAGCACCTATGGAAGAATAAAAAACACACCCCTCAAAAAATCTAAAGATCCTTCATCCCGTAATATAAGTTCTTACACGTAGTTCACCAGGATGACCCACAGTGTTTAGCACCAATTTCACAGCGAGCAGTAAACGCGGTTCATCACTAACCTGGGTTCGATGCTTCCTATTTCGTGTGACCCAATCTACTTTTACATTTGGATTGCCTCTATGGTTGCGCAGTAACACATTTAGTTACCAAGAGAGAGATTGTAGTTTTGATTCCCACTGTTCATCAAACTTTGATTTGAACCACTTAAATACCAGTAAATTTGTATGTAAATTTACTTTTTCAAATGTCCTTGTTTGCTTATCGTTTGACAGATATCTTATCTTATCTTATCGTATCCTAATTCAAGACCAGGGCAGCTGGTTGTGTTGTGCTATCATAAATATTGGGTGGTTGAGTAAAAGACATCCAAAATCTTCACCATCTTTCACATTTATAATAGAATATCTATTTACGGGAAGCTTTTGCCCAGTCATGAGATAGTTTTCCATGGCTGGGCAAAAGCTTCCCTTTGAGGCTATAGAAAAAAAAATGTACTTAGTTTAAAACCAGTTTTTTAAACTTAGTTAAAAAAAAAACAAATTTTTCAATTAAAACTTAATTCGGATTCCCAATAAGATTGAACGGACCACTCAGTTCTTTAAGTTCCTAACGCTCCATTAAATAAGCGTTTAGACACTGGTGACATAGGACACTTTGGTTTCAGATTCGTGACTAACAACGTCAACTCTGTGTATTAACATTACGGCATTAGGGCTAACGCTAAATAAAAGAGTTTTTGTTTGAAGCACCTTGAGGTTTCTTATTTGTTACACAAGTTTTAATGACTTTCTGCTTCCACTTTACCTTAAAACACATAAAATAAGCCTTATTTTTACTCAAGCTATGGAAAAATAACACTTCTTATTCACTCTACCCATATCGTTCTTCGCATCTTACGTAGTAATCTAAAGGAAAAAGAAACAAAGAAAGATATTTATATAACTACAAGATACAACACAGAAACAAAATATGATAGACATAATATGAGCGCAACAGAAATAAACGAATCATGTAAAAAACGAAAGAAAAAAAACATAGAGTGCCTAAACATAGAGCCTGTAGTATGCCTAAATTGCCACAAAATGGAGCTGACTCAGTGTTATGATGAGGAAGTCCGTTTAGTTACGAAACTGCGATTAATTTGATTGGTGGAAGCGGGCCTTAGTCGTAATCCCGGTCTCCCTCGGTCGATACGGCGCGAGGGGGATGGCGGATGGCGACCCTCGCCACGACCTGCCGCCACCCCCGCAATATCCGCCACCGGGTCTTTATTGGAAAAATAAATAGAAAATGTTCTTCACACCACAAACGGCGTCCTAAGAATGAAGCGCCTTAATTAAAAGCAAATCAACAATTTTTAATAATCTAAACTTTACATTATTGAAAACAATCTGGTGCCCGCTTCTCCGTCTACGCAGGATTATCGGGTAGATTTTTTTCTTACGTACTTGACACTTATCGTCGTATTTTATAAATGTTAGCCTGTGTTATTCTGCTGTATAATTTATATTATTGTAAACTTTCATTAAAAACCATTCGGTAGATTTGTCGTGAAATACCTAGTAACAAGCATCTATCCATTCATCCATACTTACAAACTTTTGCGTTTATTATATTAGTAAGGATTGTTGATTGATTATGCACGCTCGGACGTCACGCTGAAATTTGAACAAAATCAGTAACTATTTAATACAATTACAAAATGTTTATTTTAGCCACAAAAACACAGCAATATCTTTATGTTACATTAAGTATACAAGCAGAAGGTACATTACAAAGGTGTTACAATTTTTATGGTAGAGTTAACTCAATTGGTAGAGCGCTGGTACGGATAGCCAGAGGTTGCGGGTTCGAATCCCGGCATGGGTGAAATTTTTAGCCTCTAAATAGGTTTTTAGAGTTAACTATTTACTATTTATACTATTTTTATTTTTAATGCACTAACCCGTGCTAAGGAAGAAATTCGGACAAAGAGGTTCGAAATTTCACTGATGCCGTGAGTCGCCCATTGGTAGAGCGCTGGCACGGATAGCCAGAGGTTGCGGGTTCGAATCCCGGCATGGGTGAATTTTTTAGCCTCTAAATAGGTATTTACTATTTAGATACTTACTTTCGATATCAACCCTTGTGTGTGCCCACTGCTGGGGCACGGGTATCTTCCTGCATCGCATGAAGGTTAGGCCATACTCCACCAAGTTAGGGTGCTAAGTCCTGGTTAGTGGAGGATTGTAAGATAGTGACATAGTGTCGTAAAAGTCGGAAGTTATAGAGCTGCCCGTAAAGACCTCTGATATCGGTTAACGACTGCCATTGCATGACAGCCGGCACCAACGGCTTCACGTGCTTGCGAAGTACGGAAGCTCTCGAAAAAAATGCCACTAGCGGTAGTCACGGGATTGTCACCCATCCAGTACCTGACCGCGCCTACTGTTGCTTAGCTCAAGTGATTGATTCCAATCACTCGGTTGCACTATAGGTTGCAGTAGACCACAAGCGCTTCACCTTTTTTATTCCTTATATTTTTTAAATATGAATTTTCGTAACCCCTAACCGACTCTAGCCATAAATATTGAATCCAGAACATAGCTAGTGTTGTAGACTTTTAGTCCGGATTTACTTACGGGTGTTGTTATATCGGAAAAGTCCGACCAGGTTTCGCTCCGATTCGCAGAGCTTAATCATGGTGAGCAGAGACGGAGCTCGCGTCGTCGGTTGCTTGTCTCACGGACTAAAAGTCTACAATGTGTTGTGCTTACGAAAGTTTTAGTTAAAACATAGCTAGTGTTAATATGTTCTGGATTCAATATGTCTTTTTGTGGCAAACTCCTCGCTGTTTGGTTTTTTTATATCGGTTTCAAAAAAATCATATTGTTTTATATGTCAGATGGTTGTTTTGAAATATTTTTAGTTGTCAAGTATTTACCGGGTCTGCTCATGTTTTGTGGTTCATTAAATCATAATATTACTAGGATTTCTACGTTTTCATTAGCGTTCGTACAGTCCATTAAATATCCATCGTTTTCATTTTTAGTACGTAAAAGCCTCTTACGTTCCTAAACATCTTAATATTACTTTTCTTTTTGTGTAACAACTAAATTCGCTTTTAAGTAAGCTTTTAAATACAATGGACTCGGAAGTGACCCAGCTTTGACTTTCAGTAAGTGAGTGTGCCTACCTAGGTATATAACTTTGTTTGTTTTCACAAAATATATGGTAACCCATTTTTTTACATGGAATTAAAAGAAACAGATACACACCGTTGTATTCAAAAGTTCTAAAGTTCAAAACATTACTATTGGTCGGCTGTCAACTCTGTATTGTAAGACACAGGGTCAATAACCCATAGGTACATTTTCATTACAAAGCAAAGTCACCGGTAACGTTAACTAAATACAGCCTTATTCATAAAAACTCTTTAATCAGCAGCTTAAGCAATAGTTAACTAAAAAAGGAATTAAGCCTTAAGCAATGCTTAAAATTTTCTTATTCATAAACCTCACTTAGTGCGTTGCTTAACAAAGCATTATTTAATTTTTTTTACACTGGCAACCTGTTAGTAGAATTTGGTAAAATTGGTAGAATCCTGGCTGTATGCGTATTTTCTTGCCCAATTACAATTTAGAAACAAATCTGTCAGCCAACTACTCTGTCATCTGTCATTTCATAAAATTCTGTGGTGTTAATTTTCTTAAATTGTCTTGCTTGGCATGGGTATTTTGTTGTTGGGTCTCGGTTTGTTTTCGTAAGTAACACGCGTAAAAAAGAATTTTGGGTCGAGGGCGACTAAATTCTTGTATGTCTATGAGATCTTGTTCAAAATGGTCAAGATCATCACCGAAATCAAAATAATCCATTGCGTTAACGTAAAAATCACTGAAAGACTGAATAAATGAAACGTGTGAATTGCCGATGCAAACAGTCGATCTGTCAAAACCACATGAAACGTCCAAACAGATGTTTCACCGCTAAAATTTTGTCCGCCATTTTGATGATTAAAGTTTAAACAAGGGTTTGGGGTTGTTTAACTTGACAGCTATTTAAAACACAGATGATTAGCCTTAAACAGTGTTTATGAATGACATTTTTTTTTAAATACTGTTTAAAGTCTTGCTTAGCGTTAACTAACGTTTATGAATAAGGCTGATAGAGTCCAAAAGTAATAAAGGTGGACTCGCTACTCAACTTACCCACTCATCCGTTTAAATTCACAATTCCTTTAAAGCACTCCTCAGAGGCACTTTATTTAATTTGCAGCCCTTTAATCGTAAAATCTCAAGTCAATTTTAGTCGGCGTTTATCGCGCGTTTTAAGAAAACGTGTTTTTATAAGAGGCATTTTTTAATGTAGGTACCTAGCCTCTAAGTGTCCCACCGCAGGTCTTCTCTCAGAGCACGGGCTTAATTACTATGCGTGCCCACCGCGGATTGGCAATTTCATGCCCTGCGGTACCTATCTATTTCAAGTTTTTATAAATAACGTAATAAATGAATTATACTTTGTTGCACACAAACATTTCATAGGACATTACGTATAAAAAAAAACACACAAAGGCGAGCTTATCTCTGTAAGAGATTTCTTCCAATACGTTAACCGTAGAGAATAGGAGAAGCAGTAAAAAACGGTAAAATAACGCAAATTTTCTGCATCTAACCTTTCATACGAAAGCGAGAGCCCCAGGTTTGATTCCCAGAGCGGGCATGTACCAATGACTTTGTTTACTAAGTTATGTACACTTGTGAAGTTATAGTAGCAATATCACTCTAACTGTGAAGGAAAACATCGTGAGGAAACCTGAATGTCTGATTTGTTCTAATCCTCAGCGTTTGAAATCGCCGGGGCACGCGTGGTAATTAAGCCCATACTCTCTCTCAGCGACAAAGCCTGTGCCCTGCAATGCGACATTTAGAGGCTACATAAAAAAAACCATTCATTCAATCAATTAACCTCAAGAGCCGTTCGCGCCAAAAAAGGAGTAACAAACCTTTGGTCCTTCGAGCCGAAACCTTGGCGCTCGCGAAGGGCCAGGGCGGGGCGGGGGCGGGGCGAGACGCGCGCCGCCCCCGGGGAGTGGCCGTGCGCTCGCGGACGCCCCCCTCTGGACCTTGGATTTTTAGGATTCCTGAGAATCTGATGAATTCGGGTTTTAAATTTGGGTTCAGGAAATTGTATTTACTTTTTAGTTTTGTATTACAGATTATAGCTGTTCTGAGCGACTGGATTTTTTATTTCTAAAAACCTATTTAGATGCTAAAAATTCCACCCATGCCGGGATTCGAACCCGCGACCTCGGGCTATCCATGCCAGCGCTCTTTCCAACTGAGCTAATGGGCAGCTCAGTTGGAAAGAGCGCTGGCACGAATAGGTCGCGGGTTCGAATCCCGGCATGGGTGGAATTTTTAGCCTCTAAATAGGTTTTTAGAAATTATCCTTAGTACGGGTTAGTGCATTAAAAATAATATAGATGGATTTTATATTGTAGAGATTATCCTAGGCGGGGTCGGTAGGAGAGTGGGTAGAACGATGGACTTGCAAACGGTAGACCCAGTTTCTATTCCCGGTGCAGGCATGTACCAATGACTTTGTTTTCTAAGCTATGTACATTTGTGAAGTTATATATAATAGCAATACCACTCGTTAACTCAGAAGGAAAACATCGCGAGGAAAGCTGATTGTCAGGTGTTCAAATACCTCAGCGCTTGAAATTGCCACTCCACGGTGGGCACACGTGGCGATTAAGCCCATACTCTCTCTCTGAGAGAAGGCCTGTGCCCTGCAGTGGGAGGTACCTATAGGCTACATAAAAAAAGATTAGGTACCCTAGTTTTATGATAGAATCGTTGATATTACAGTTGCTAGGTATTAGATATCTCTTAAGTTATAAGATTTTAGTTATAAGAATTCTTCTATGCCCATAAGGTATCTGTTGTTTAAGATCCAACCAAACTTAATTTTCTTCTTCTTCTTCGTCGTTTCCTCATGGCTGAGGGACGTGACTATGGGGCAGCTTTAGCCACCAGCTCTCTCCATTTGATTCTACTACGCGCCAGATGTATGGCTGCTTAATTATGACTGCAATTAAGTTTGAGGGTCTGCTGTTTTGCTGCCTCTGGATCTTAGATACTTTTGCATGTCCGAAAAGATTGGGAATATGGAATTGGGTTTGATTTAGACCTTTGAGTATTGTTGATCATTTCGTAAGGTTATAGGCCCGCGCAGACGAGGTACCTAATCGTAAAAAATCGCCTCCAAGTACTTGTCGCGGACTTAACGCCTGCGGTGTGCGGTCATTTGTTCCCCGGAAATTGAGTGAAGCGTACGCTATAGAAGCAAATATGCTGAGATAACATTGTGTTGTAATTTACATGAAGTTGAAAACGAAAAGGCGTTTTAAAAGAAAACACCGAACTTTTGTCCAGTCCGGTCTCTTGATGTCCTCGGTCACTTGAGGGACTTTTTGTACGGGGTACTTTTTGTCCTTTTTGTGCGTTATTCGATACAATCTATAAGAGATCTATATCGACGGACAAAAAAGTACCCGGCGGATAGTCCCTCGTCTGCGCAGTCCTTATAGTGGAGATACCGATTTGCAAATCTAATTCCTGTAACTAAGCTCTGGATTTCTTTATTTTTATTAGAAAGCTGGAAAACAAAGTGTAGGGAATTTATCTTCTATAAATATAAAAATGAATCCCCGAATGTGTTGGTAAGCACAAATCTCGAGAGCAGCTGAACCGATTTCGCTAATTCTTTTTTTAGAATATTCCTTGAAGTACGAGGATGGTTCTTACGGAGAGAAAAAAAAATACGGATCGACTGTAAGGCGGTATGAAGTTCGCGGGGACAACTAGTAATCAATATTTGTTAGATCCTATGGAGTTTTAAGTATCGAAATTTTGGATTTTAAAGTTCTCTGATTTCTGGAACCGGGTCAGTTTCTCTAGCAGGCTTTTCTTAAACGGACGATCACAACTTTTTAAATTTATTGAGTGATTCAGGTAAACGATTACCACCTTACTTTGACGAGGTTAACTTATAACGGGAAAGTTAGTTATGGAGAATGGAATTTTGTAGGACTACGGTTTAATGCGGCCCATACCCTACCGCTCTACCGCTCGTAGCTAAACCTAACTTTGAAAGGTTCAACTTCATATTTGTAAGCCACGACTTTGAAATACGATGGGTGAAAAAGACAATGTGTCTGAGTATTTTGATTTGGAGTCTAGGATTAGGTAAGTGTTATTAATAAAAAGTAGATTCCGCTAAAACACTTTTAAGGAAGTTAAAGCTGGTTTATGAGAGGTTTTCCTGTCTTAACTCCGTTTTAACAGGGCTTGAGTGGAATCGAATTTATGTAAAGAAGACTATTAACTTTAAGGTTTTTGGCGAAAACTGAGTTTGTGAACGGATTTTTGTGCTGAATTCGGAAACTGGATTCTTGATCATCAGACCTTAAAGTCCTGGGATGTGTAAACTAACAGGTTTAAATATTTTACATAATATAACCTCACGCCTCTATCCTAGAAAGGTAGGCAGAGAAATATTTTATCTCCAATTATTCGTTTCTACACAAAAAGTGACCATGAACTGAAAAAAAAAAAAATTTTAGCTGATAATCATGGACCTAGCAGCTTCGACTAATGGTAGAATAACTATATTATTTTACTTTGAAGGTGAAAAAAATGTAAAAAAAATATCGAGCGTATGGTTGAGCAGGGAATGGTGGAGGTCACCAGAACACGCGGTAGAGCGCCAAAGATGTATACAAGTTATGATTTTCTTCCATTGGTGGCGCCAGTCAGCGCCCCAAAATGCCTTAAGTTCACTTAAATGCACCAGAGCAGCATCTAACCAAGAGGAATGGTAGGTCATCGTGAGGCATGCAACATCAGCCTACAATAAGGCCTCTTCATGTTCTCATGAAGAGGCCTCTTGTAAGGTCGTGGTTCTCCACGACCACTCTGTTAAGAACGTACCGACCAAGATGATGCAAAAAATAAAGAACATCCCAAGCCTAAACCATAGGAAACCTCCTTAGGATACTCTCCTTCGAATTCGGAAGCACCCCCTAACGCAGTAGATAGACACAACAAAAGCAAGAACATAGTCGTTCTAAAATTGCAGAAATTTTTAATTGAAGTTCATTGAAGACTTTAGACACACATGCAATACGTTGATATACAAATCAAAGCATACCTTTTAAGGCACAAAGTAACAGACGAATAGTAAACATAGACAAATCAGATATGCAGCAAAATACACAAGTTGCACAATGTCACTGCACAATAGTTTGTTGGCAGATGCTCTTGTTTCACAATTCATATGTATTTACACCTAATTATGCCGTAGGTACACAAGACAAAATTATGGGGTGTAAAAGTTGTAGTCTAGAAGAATGGAAAGGCAACCAATGAGAAGACTGACACTCCGGTCAAAGTGGCAGGAAAAGACTGGAGTCGGAAAGCTCAAGACTGTAATGAATGTCGTGCTGTGGAATTAAGAGACCTACAGTCAGCATTGGGGGTATATTTATAGGTTTCAGAAGAGGACACTTAAATTTTAGGTAAAATAGGTATTGAAAGTTATTTTTTGCCGTCATTGTCGACGGAATGTTTCTAAATATATATTTAGAAAAGATTAATAAGGATAAAGAAATTAAGCATAAAGTTGCAAGAGATGTAGGTATGTACAAAATAAAGAACCTAAACTTAAACGACATGAGGAAACCCGAGTGTGTGAGGTGTTAGGTTTGAAATTGCCAATCGGTGGGTACGGCGGTAATTAATCCCGTACTCTCTCTCTCTCTCTCTCGCTCTGAGAGAAGGCCTATGCGTAGCAGTGGGACGTCTATACGCTACATAAAAAAAATCTTAAGCCTAACCTCAATACGAAACTCTCCTTAGAGTTCGGTAGCGCCAAACGGCGCAGTAGGGGGGCACAACCCGCGCCCTTTCGTGGGCGTGCCCTCGACCCACGATTTTTGTCCCAGCAACGCCGACCCGCTACCTGCACCTATGACGTCACGCTGTCTTTGTTCTGTGAACGCTGCTGTCATTTTAGATGAGTCAGTGCAGTCTGGATTGGATAGTCGGTGATCTTACTTTAGGTAGTAGGTATAATTACCGATCACTGAATAAATTTATTAAAATGTGAAAATTACTTTGCTTAATTCCGCCAAAAATCCCAAAAGCACCATGCGGTTAGTTAATGCACCGCTCTACCTCCTACTTTTTCAAGCAGAAGCAAGACACGAACACACCACCACCGACACCATGCTTCGCCTCTAACACGAGGCATCCTCAGGGTTACAATTTGGATTTCCGCAAAGTAACGCCTGATTCCATACAATAGATAAATGTTTCTTTTCATAAGACACACACACGTAGGTATAGAAAACATTCCATATTAAAGCACGAAGTAACAGATTCGGTAACAAAGATAGACAAAACAGAAGCAATACAGCAGCGGATTTGGCATGTTTCAGACATTTGTATAATTATTCTGTTGACTTAAAGAGCCGCTTGTACCCAGGTCACCATATAAGTAAGTAAATATGATAAGTTTTATTCAGGGATAAACGAATAAAATATCTGATTGACAGGGTTGTCAGTCATAGAATTTCTCTATGGATAGCTATGCAAACGTCATTGGGGCAAGACGTTGTTCCTCTAATTCACCGGTTAGGCCTTGCCCATGGATAAACAGATGGTTAGTGCTGTCAGATAGCGTAGCGCAAACTGAGCTAAAAGACAAAATCATGTCACTCATCAATCGACTTTGCATAGGTAGACATAATATTAGGGGTTAAAGTATGAAATTGCCGTTTTATTGCAATAGGTTCTTTGAATTGAAATAGAATCTTCATGGTTTGAGGTTTTCGAATTAGTAGACCCCTCTCCAAACGCAGCATTGATATTGCGGGCTGTTTCTGCCGCGTTAGTTCCGCGTCGGAACTCGTATTCAAAAATCACTCAAATTTTCGCAGTATCCATCTTTCTTGTCTAAATTGAATAACAAAAACAATTGAAAGTCGATATTCAAATGTTTTATATTTTTTAAAAAAAGAACATCATAGAAACCATTTGAAAAAAGTTTCATTCGAAAACCTCAAACCATGAAGATTCTATGTCAATTCAAAGAACCTATTGCAATAAAACGGCAATTTCATA
Organism: Yponomeuta sedellus; assembly: GCA_934045075.1. Classification (NCBI taxonomy): domain Eukaryota; kingdom Metazoa; phylum Arthropoda; class Insecta; order Lepidoptera; family Yponomeutidae; genus Yponomeuta; species Yponomeuta sedellus. The sequence goes on along the minus strand of OW203729.1, from coordinate 17,675,204 downwards.
CTTTAACCCCTATTATTATACGGGTGATGGAGTACGGCCTATACCGTACTCAGGAAGAGACCCGTGCCCCTAGGTGGGGGCATAATGGGTTGATGATGATGATTATACGGGTCTCATTGGTGGATGATGCGGACGGAAAAAATTCTGTCGTCATCCCAACACTTCGCGGATGTTTGTTCAGTTTGTCCGCTGGTACCTAATAATAACGATAACTTCCACACAATACAGTCACTTGACCTGGTCCCAAACTAGGATACACTGTGCTATGGTAACCAGGCAAGGACATCACAATCATGAAGATAAACCCAGACTGAGGCCTCTTGTACAAATAAATGTAGGCCGGCGCTTGTGGGAATCGAACCCTCGACCTCTTTCTCGGTAGTTAAGCGCCTCAACGGCTAGACCAATAAGGCAGTCAATCTACTTATAGGTATAATATTTCATAGTTATATATTAAACGAGTCAAATCGCGATTATTTATTAGGTAGGTAAAACGTAATTGCCTTAATTCACGGCGTGTAGGCAGCGTGCAGTTGCCGTGGTCACGGGTAGACTGAAGGGCAACGCTGCCGAAACGTTCGGAATGAAGTAATCACGTGTTGTAGACTTTTAGTCCGGATTTACTTACGGGTGTTGTTATATCGGAAAAGTCCGACCAGGTTTCGCTCCGATTCGCAGAGCTTAATCATGGTGAGCAGAGACGGAGCTCGCGTCGTCGGTTGCTCGTCTCACAATCACGTGTTACCCAATAAACCATCGCGATTATACAAATGTGGTAATCACGTCGATCGATATCAACCCTTGTATGTCACCTCTGCTAGGGCCCTCTCTCGCTGCATCGCAGAAAGTTTAGGCCATACTCCAACATAGAGGCCAAGTCTGGGTTGGTGGAGGATTTGTAAGACAGTGGCGGGCCTTACTGTCAGAAGTTATCAAGCCGCTCAAAAGGCCTTTGGTATGACTTAACGACTGCCATTACATGATAGCCGGCACCAACGGCTTAACGTGCCTTACAAAGCACGGAAACACTCAGAAAAATGCCACTAGCGGTAGTCACGGGATGGTCACCCATCCAGCACCAGACTGCGCCTGTTGTTGCTTACCTCAAGTGATTGATTCCAATCACTCGGTTCGACTAGGCCACGAACGCTTCCACCAATTACTTGTACCTAATAAATAATCACGATTCCGGTACTCACGTGTTAACTAATAAATATTCGCGATTGGACCTGTTTAATATATCTCTATGTATGAGCATCGCGAATCGTTAAGAAATACTAATATAGTATTTTCTAAGGTTAACACGAGCAGTAGACATAATTAAAACTGTTTTATACGGATTTATGCCCGGATGTCATCCGGGACCACGGCACCTGAAAAAGTGCCGAAACGTTGGGAAATTGTAAAAATGTAATAAACGAGCATAAATCCGTAAAAAACAGTTTTAATTAGATATACTAATAGTATTTCAGTTTCTATACACCTATAAATGCGTGACTCTATTCGGTAACGGTTACGTATGGAAATTTAGATCTGCTGCTGACCGTACAGTATGTAAAATTATTGCAGGTCTCAATTACTTTCCAGTAGTGTTTGCAACAAAAATGTAGAGGTCCAACAAATATAAACTATATTTTAAAGTTCCAAGAATTCTAAAGACCACCGTGAATGCATTTTTTCTCTGTACAGTCATTGTCGGATGAATCGACGTTTATCTTTGTAGAGACGATAAAAGACGTTTACGACAGTGTTGTGTAAAGAAAATAAATTGCCTTAAGTATATCTTTTCAGTTCGGTTATTGTACTCTACAGATGAGATTACATCAATCTGTTTTAAAAATAATTAGTTGTGGCAGCCATCTCTCACGTAAGCAGTTATGTAAGTAGTTATAACCAGGTCGCACGTTTAATTTCAGTGCTTACCTATGATGACTGGTTGTAACCTGAGTGCTTAGTGCGAGTTATTTAACTTCTCGATCGCGTTAACGTAAACTCATATTTCTATGGCATCGAGGAAGCGCCACCTAGCGACAAGTATGGAAATTAAAATTTCTGAGTGCCAGTTGTAATGGTTAACGTTGAGAAGTGAACACGTTTACCAGCCAAAATACGAATAAACGCGAGTGCGAGTTGTCCTGTGACAGCGTTTTGCCAGTTCGAACGGTTAACTTACTCATACTCACTACTCAATGCTCGATCAACGCGGTAGTAAAGTTATTCGATTGGATCTGTCAAACTCGCACTAAGCACTCAGACTGCGGCGGAGCCTAAAACGAGGGTGAATGTGTTTGGCTCGTACGTTTGTGGGTATTTACGTATGTTCGATTCTTTTTTCCCTGCTATCTCTTTAATCAGTCAGATTTTGATAAATAGTATTTTTTCTTCTTCCACAAGACATAAGTTACGTACTGACAATTTTAATCTTTTCAAAGTCAAAGTAAGAAAAAAATATTCACTACGATAATAAAATGTTTACTTAATGAATTTCAAAGTGTTAGTTTCACAGATCATTATGTGGATAAGAAGCTAACAAAGTAACTTTCTTTATTGGAAGTGTTTTTTCATTGATACCTTACGAAGAAATTCCTGCAGCGTCCTGCATTTCCTTACAGAAATTAACATCTTAACAGTTGCAAGTCAATATATTTATCTACCCAAAACGCCCTAGATATGTTTAGAATCTATACGTAGGGTATAAAAAACATAGCATCTCCAAAAACTGCAGTTTTTAGCATAAATTCGTGGTTTTTTGAGCCACACCTAGAAATTTCGGTGCACCACGGCAAGCACTTAGCGGAATACTGCCCTAGGGTACAAGTATTCTAATTTTGATCAGCTCAAGTGATTATGTTGCGTAGAAAAGCATATATTTTTGTAAGCCTAAAAGTCAAAGAGAGCGAATCGGTCGGAGGATACTTAGGAACGGGTCAGTCCTAGAGGAAATAAAACGACCATGGCCAAAATATGGCATGTACTTACCCACTTCAACACAGGAGCAATTGTTAACATACTTGATTATTTTACGTAAATGTTTACATAAACGTCCCACTTCAAGGCACAGGCCTTCTCTCAAAGACAAAGAGTATAGGCCTAATTAATACGCGTGCTTACCGCGGATACTTGATATACTTACTTAAGAATAAAGCTTAGAGTCAATATTAAAACTGTTGTTACACGGATTTATGCTCGTTTATTACATTTTTACAATTTTCCAACGTTTCGGCACTTTTTCAGGTGCCGTGGTCCCGGATGACGAAAAGTTGGAAAATTGTAAAAATGTAATAAACGAGCATAAATCCGTGTAAAAACAGTTTTAATTATGTCTACTGCTCGTGTTAACCTTAGAAAATACTAAGCTTAGAGTCTTTTAGATACAGCACTTCTAGTGCCAGACGATGAAAGCTTACTTACAAAGGCCCTGAGTAACATTCAGATAGTTCCTGACGCTGATTCGCCACGATCCATTCAGATCATTTCAGATCCATTCGCCACGATGAGTTGCCATGGCCATGCTAAGAACTTCTTCTTATACCAACCAGTATTAAAGCTGAAGATTATGATGACATTATTTATTAAAGGGGAGGTGGAGGCCAAAGGAGGGTAGCAGCTACAGAAACCGACCAGCTAAAGATTCACCTCTCTGGTCAGATATAAAGATATAATGTACAAGCTCATTAGATATTCAACACGTGTAAAGTGTGCATGTTTAAAACATGGTGCCATTTACGGCTAGCCTTCTATTCCCTCGTGCGGGTTCATAAATAATCCAATTTGTCGGAGTCGCTGAGTAGCACAGCCATTTGTAATTCACAGATATGCAAATAACGCTCTTCGGGCGAGTACCCAGCCGGTGTATAGGTGAATTTATGAAAACAGCAGTCAAGGTGACTCGTAGATCGATGTATTCGCGCCTGCGTCTTCTCGCCTCAACCACGTGGACCCGTAGCTGTCAACAGATGGCAGTGCCGTCTTAGCGCATGCGTCGTTTTATTGAACCAACTTGAACCGACCCACACGCGCGCGGCTCCTACACCACACACGAGCTGGGGCATGACATAAATCATATGTTTGTATGTCCCGAGCCATACGGCGTGTTTTAAATTACCTTCGCCGGCGCGTAATGACGCAAGTCTGGCGCTTAGGACGAAAAGCCACCTTAATGATAGTGGCTTAGAGTTCGAATTTGGGCTCGGGTGTCAGGTACAGAAGCCGTCGAGTGGGTGAAATGGCTCGGTGCGAGTCGTGGACGTCAATTACGGTGTCGTTATCCGGTCGCCGCGTCGTTTACGGGCCGACATACCGCCGGATGGAGATAGAGGGCATTCACTGATACGCACAAATAGATTGCGGGAATTCCGAACCCTGATTTACGAGCTCGGCCTGCAATATACGCATTAAGCGAAATGAAAGTAAAGTGCCCCCGAGAGCACGCGATCAGCCGGAGTGGAAATCTTCGTTGATTATACGTCAAGAGATCATGCGAGCCTACCTACAGGTGCATTAAAACAGGAGCACGAGAGAGTAGAGTATAATGTAGAGCTGGATTTAATTAATGTTGGTGGTCGTCCGCGCAAAAAGTGGTCCATATTTGCTTTAATTCAGATAAGCAATATTGATCCTGCTTCATTCATTAATTTAAATTTCATGTTAATCACATCTACTTAATAACACACAAAATAAATAACAATATATCTTCTTCTTCTTCTTCTTCAGGCTATATTATGTAGTCCACTGCTGGACAAAGCCCTCCCCTAACAGGATATCTATTTATAAAATCATAACAAATGACATGATTATATTCTTTTTAATGCACTAACCCGTACTAAGGACAATTATAAAACCTATTTATTTATCATTCCGATGTAAAACCTTACTGCAAAGTAAGGTACTCGGGGCTGCAAGTGATGCAAATTACTTCAGCCAGATGTTGCTGCCTGTACGTAATACAGAAAGTATTGTAAAGAGGTTCGAAATTCCACTGATGCCGGTAAGTCGCCCATTGGGAGAGCGGTGGTACGGATAACCAGATGTCGTGGGTTAGCCTCTAAATAGGTTTTTAAGAAATAACATGTAAAACGATGAGCCTTATCTGTATAAGAGATTTCTCCAGGCGAATCTGGAGAGTTGGAGAAGCAGTTAAAAAACAGTCTTTATCGGGATCTTTGTGTTTACAAAAACCCTGACCAACAATCTATTTGAAACAAAAAAAACACTCTGATTTTAGCGTAAATATAGAAACATTCTGTAAAAAAGGCTACTGGGTTACCAGAAAGTTCTAAGATGTGAAGGTTATAAGGTATACACCTAAAACCTTAGCGGTCCCACAGTAAACCGGGCAAAATCGGAATCCTGAATCGGCTCTGAATGCAGGACTTAACAATAACTTACTATAACTACCATCTAAAGTTAGTTCGTTTATTGCCTTGATGCCGAACTTATTGTAGAACGCTTTGGAAAGTCTGCAAAGTTGGAGTCAAAAGCAGATGTGAAGCAGTTTGTGGAATTAATGGCACTTTTCAAGTAGTCTGGGTCGGATAAAGAAAAGTTAAATAAAATCGACCGGACTGTTTCCTTGTTACTTAACTGTTTGTCGGATGTTTTGTTATTTTCGATTTGTACCTAATCATAAAATGATTGAGTGGGTCTAAAATGCCATTACTTACTAATAGCTGTGCCCCGCAGTGTTAGGCGCGGTTTATCGATTTTCCCATGAGAATAAGATGATTTCCTGCAGTAAAACGTAGCCTATGTGTTTATCCAAGGCGTCAACTAACTCCATACAAACTTTTATTAAAATCGCTCCAGCCGTTTAGACGTGAAGAAGTAGGTAATAAACATACACACTCACAAGCTCGTGGCGCGTAGCTGAAGCGCTCGTGGCCTAGGCGAACCGAGTGATTGGAATCAATCACTTGGTTAAGCAACAACAGGCGCGGTCAGGTACAGGATGGGTGAGCGTCCCGTGACTACCGCTAGTGGCATTTTTCCGAGCGCTTCCGTGCTTCGCAAGGCACGTTAAGCCGTTGGTGCCGGCTGTCATATAATGGCAGTCGTTAAGCCAAGTCAGAGGCCTTATGGGCGGCTTGATAACTTCTGACAGTACGGCCCGCCACTGTCTTACAATCCTCCACCAACCCGGACTTGGCCCCCGTGGTGGAGTATGGCCTAACCTTCCTGCGATGCAGGAAGAGACCCATGCCCCAGCAGTGGGGACATACAAGGGTTGATAACGATACACACTCACAAACTTTCGCCTTTATAATATTAGTTTGATGTAGTGTGATCATACCTATATTATTATATAGTCTGAAGTCTGATGGTGCGATGATTGTTATTTTGATCTAATCGTTTTTATGTCTTATTTATATATCGATGACGACGACTTACTACAAATTCTGTGTTTCCTCTTCTTATAAGTATTTTATGGTCTAGTATTTTCTAAGGTTAACACGAGCACTGGACATTATTAAAACTGTTTTTATACGGATTTATGCTCGTTTATAACATTTTTACAATCTTCCGACGTTTCGGCACTTTTTCAGGTGCCGTAGTCTCGGATGACTGTCATCCGAGACTACGGTTTAAATCCATATAAAAACAGTTTTAATTTTATGGTCTTTTAATCTTTTGATTTATTTGGGCCAGTTTCTAAATTGAAAATTTCACTAAGAATCACTTAAGTAACCTCTCTTTTCTGAGAAATTCAAAGAGACTACTACTACAGCACTACAGTTAACTATACAGCACTACACTTAGCGAAATTCCCAATTCAAAAACTTGACCTAAAGGAGACGGATACACTAACATACCTACATTCTTGGGCCCAGATGTAAAAAGGTGAAGGTGATGTCAATTTAGAGCTCATATATTAGCAAACCATCTCGGAATATTCTGCGGATTTTAGCAATCTGAGAGCAGTTATAAGAGATTTAGTAAAAGTGAGGCTATGCAACAAGCTGACAAAAAAAATTATACTAAACTTATCCGTGTCCGTACAAGTTAAGCAAGATCGTAAGTCTGTAGAAAGAAAGCACTGGTCGGAGAAATATAATAACAAAAACAACAGGAAACACACTCAAAACGCAATAAACGATACGAGAAGACGCTCTATTATTCGGAGAGAAGACGAGTGATCATAGATTGAGTCAGGGAGCTGTCACGCCTGTCACTGTTAGCACAGACCAAGGATGTTTTTCTTTGCACAGACACAGATTAAAAATACAGTTGACAAACACCGGTACTAAATCAATCCGCAAACGAGAATCAATTTAAAGATTTATTTTCATCAAGTTAATATTTTTTTAAATTGTTGACATTAAGTATATTATAATGTATTTATTTAACTTGATTGAATCAATCATCTGGTGCAGGTGTTTTTTTATTTAATACATGCAGACTAATCGATTAAAGTAATCGGGATCCTATTTTATTAGAGACATAAACTTATTTTTAAGATTTCTCGTCTTCCAGATTGTGAATTGAGCTCATTTTTCTATATTTTAAAATAAAAAATACAACGCTTTTTTAAACCATATCTTACAATCGGGCCCAGAAATCTCCGTCTCCTTTACTGTTGAAGAATGGTGCATTTCTAATTCTTTTCTATATTCTAATTCTATAGACTTCTATTCCGGCAGGCCGATACTTATGCAATCGCATCACAGGTATAGAATCGATCTGGATTTATTGCTCGCAGATCACTGATTTCATTGATCTTTATCTCAAATACCTCGTAAGTTAAAAAATTGTTAACTAATTGTTAGCGGTTGTCAGTTGACACTTTGGCAAATAAAATGATTGATTAACAGATTGTAAACGTGCAAAAGTGTTGGGTAAAGGTAAATCAGGTATTGTAATCATTCTCCTCAGCAAGTATATTATACTCGTAATGGTTTAGGTTCGGAGGCCCGCAATAAATTGAAAAATGTTTTGCAAGTTTCTAAATATCATTTGACATCCAAGATTGTAGAAAATAGCTAGTTATTTGTGTATAATTTTATTTGAAGCGCTCGTGGCCTAGGCGAACCGAGTGATTGGAATCAATCACTTGGTTAAGCAACAACAGGCGCGGTCAGGTACGGGATGGGTGAGCGTCCCGTGATTACCGCTAGTGGCATTTTTCCGAGCGCTTCCGTGCTTCGCAAGGCATGTTAAGCCGTTGGTGCCGGCTGTCATTCAATGGCAGTCGTTAAGCCGTGTCAGAGGCCTTATGGGCGGCTTGATAACTTCTGACAGTAAGACCCGCCACTGTCTTACAATCCTCCACCAACCCGGACTTGGCCCCCGTGGTGGAGTATGGCCTAACCTTCCTGCGATGCAGGAAGAGACCCGTACCCCAGCAGTGGGGACATACAAGGGTTGATAACTAATTTTATTTGTATATTATTGAAGCTTATTCTATCACGTAGTTAAAGTACCTATTTAAGTATCTTTTTCATTCTGTAGTTATAATACCTTTTCTATTCATATGGGTATTATTCTATATACCATTGAATATTCTAGGTACCTACTATAACATAACATGACATAACATTTACATAATGGCACATACATTGATTCTGGCCCCACACTAGGATACCCTGTGTCGTGGGAACCAGAAACAACGACATCACAGACATTTAAACATCCAAGACCTGGGGTTTTTTTTTTGTTCCCAGCCGGGATTCGAACCCGGAACCTCTTGCATGGTAGGCAGACGCGCTACCGCTACGCCACAGAGGTCGTCGAATATACGTTATGTTAAATCTTTAGTATTGCCCATGATTATATCGCACCGCAGTCTGTGACGCTCGCGGGGTAGCACCTGGCACCGACTGAAAATCAGCGCTGAAGGCTTGTCCATCAGCATATTGCTGAGTCAGCTGCCATTTATAGCAGCAGTGACACGCATGTTTATTTAAAAACCTATTTAGAGGCTAAAAATTTCACCCATGCCGGGATTCGAACCCGCAACCTCTGGCTATCCGTACCAGAAAAAAAAAAAAAAATAAAAAAAAAAATAGTGTACGCATGTTTATGTGAATGTTATGTTTAGTAATTTATTTTAAGTTTGTTACGAACACAGCGTGTGCACTATTTCTATAAATGTTTTTCTTCTTCTTCAAAATGCAATCCAAGATACACAAATACAACATTTGTTTATCTGAAGATTTTTATCAAGAGTTGGAAGACAAATTGAATGGCTTATAACAATACAAAATAATATTATTACTAATTAACTATTAATACAAGGTTAGGGGTTTAATTCTCGATATTTTTAGAGGAATAGTAGTTGCACTTCGACATTAACCCTTGTATATATGTCCCCACTGCTGGGGCACGGGTCTCTTCTTATATCGCAGGAAGTTTAGGCCATACTCCACCATGGGGGCCAAGTCAGGGTTGGTGGAGGATGGTAGCGGCGATTGTGGCGGGCCTTACCGTCAGAAGTTGTTAAGGCGTCCATAAGGCCTGTGACATGGCCTAATGACTGCTAGTTGCTCTTACTGTAGTTTATTTTTGTGGGGCATGTATGGCAAAGTGAGCAAATTATCGCGCGTGATATCATGGGGACAAACCTACTAAATATAGTCTGTTAGCTTTTAGAATATACCTCGGCGGCTATAGGATAGAATCGGATATATTCGTGTAATTGAAATATCGGAAATAATATAACACTTAATTTCGAAATCAAAACTCGATCATCAGTACGAAAACTGCCGAAAATTGGCGAAAACCGAAGCCCACTCTAGAGCCAGAGGTATATTCTAAAAGCTAACAGACCATACATACGAATACATAGTACCAATACACTAAAATTATCAAGGCCATGGATGTTTTTTTCATAGCATTTGTACTAACTCATCGCATTAGTACTTGGCGATAATATAATGCGTTCAAAATAACTCAGCACGTCGCGCAATAATCTTCTTCAATAGCTTATTATAATTAGCAAAGGTTATTATAAAATTTGTGTCAAATTACAGCCATACCCTTTGTAGTATAGTGGACTGTATTTGTAGGGGTTGATGATTGAATTCAAACCGTGATTTAGGGCCAGTTTCTGAATTGAGAATTTCGCTAAGTAAATAGTTAACTGTAATGCTATAAATTTTTTTTTTGAGAAAAGCAGAACATTACTTAAGTATTTGCTTATTGAAGTTCACAATTCATAAATTGGGCCTGAGTATTTTTAGGCTATATTATATAAAAACCTATTTAGAGGCTTAAAATTCCACCCATGCCGGGACTCGAACCCGCGGCCTCTGGCTAACCGTGCTAGCGCTTTCCCAACTGAGCTAATAGGCGACTACCGGCATCCGTGAAATATCGAACCTCTTCACAATACTCTCTGTATTGCGTAATTGTCCTTAGCACGGGTTAGTGCGTAAAAAATATATATTTGTATTATATAAAGTCAAACAAACTGCTTGCGGGACTCAATTTGCAACGCACGAACTCAACTTACAATACTGACAACATTATAATGTAAAAATTACTGTTACAATAAGTCACAATAATAAGTATAAGAATATTTATTTGCCAAAGCATGGTAATCTATAATATAAAAATGAATCGCTGAATGTGTTGGTAAGCTCAAATCTCGAGAGCAGCTGAACCGATTTTACTAATTTTTTTTTATATATTTCTTGAAGTACGACGATGGTTCTTACAGAGAAAAAAAAAATAAAAAAAATTAAAGAAGGAAAACAAAAAAAATGATAGGCGGTACGAAGTTCGCTGGGTCAGCTAGTAAAAAAATAGGTATAATGTACTTGGTAAATTAAAATTATGGTACAGGCATGCTCTACTTGTCGGGGTGCGCAAGAAAATAAAATATGGTAAAATAACAAAAATAAGAGAACAATTAATGATATAGTATCAAACCCTTTATATGACCCCACTGCTGGGGCACGGGGCTCTTCCTGCATCGCAGGAAGGTTAGGCCAAACTCCACCATGGAAGCCAAGTCCGGGTTGGTGTAGGATTATAAGAAAGTGGCAATGAACGTTGATGAAGCGAAAGTGATATGTCAAGACCGTGGCAAGTGGCAGTCCCTGGTCTGCATTGTTTTTGTATGTATGTATGTATGTATGTATGTATGTATGTATGTATGTATGTATGTATGTATGTATGTATGTATGTATGTATGTATGTATGTATGTATGTATGTATGTATGTATGTATGTATGTATGTATGTATGTATGTATGTATGTATGTATGTATGTATGTATGTATGTATGTATGTATGTATGTATGTATGTATGTATATATGTATATATGTAAGACAATGGCGGGCCTTACTGTCAAAAGTTAACGACTGCCAATACATGACAGCCGGCACCAACGACTCATCGTGCCTTGCGATGCACGGAAATTCAATTAAATTTATTACAACGTGAAGAATTTACATAGAATTTGCTGAATGTCAATGTACAATGTAAAATGAAAGTGAAAGCTGCTGCCTTCGGGTCATAGTGTAGTGGAGAAAAAGGCAGGCGGAAAAAACTTCACTCTGACTGTCTTTTCTCAAGTCATAAACCTAATAAAATAACATACCATCAGTTGCCACCTATACGTATGATAAGATTCTATGATTGCCATCAATAACAAAACATGTTAAAGAATTAGTCAATTGCTTTTTTAGCAGCAGTCGTAGCGGAACGGTGTAGAATGCCGCGCCGGCTTCTCAACTCGGGAGGTCGTGAGTTCGAACCCCGGCATGTACCTTTAGACTTTGTTTTCTGAGTTATATACATTTGTGAAGTTATAGTAGCAATGCCAGTCGCTGACGTGAAGGAAAACATCGTGAGGAAACCCTAGCGTCTGAAGTTGACGTAGGTACCTCAGCGCTTGCTACGTACAATGGCCCCACTTTGAGGCTAAGTGCGGAAATCTTAGATCTGCCTAGGCAATTGTTTTACGGAAGTCGGGAAAACGTAAGTAAGGTAATATCTTAGATCATACTAATATGATCTGAGGGTAATATAATCTTTAAAAAACCTATTTAGAGGCTAAAAATTCCACCCATGCCGGGACTCGAACTCGCGACCTCGGGCTAACCGTGCCAGCGCTCCCCCAACTGAGCTAATGGGCGACTCACTGGCCTCAATGAAATTTCGAACCTCTTTACTCTGTATTAAATACGTAATATAATCTCTGTCGCGAACTACCGTTTTAATTACACCTTATTGTCGAAACCACGCATTAGTAGACTCAAAGCTCAGCTGTAATTGCTTCTTTTACTTCAAGCCATATTAATTGCAGAGAGTGAGTTGGAAAACGAGTACATAATTAGAGGTTGTCAAAAGGTGAATTAGTAGCGAAGAAAGTGAATAATTCAAAATGTAATGACCCATATTCTCATTATGCCGAGTACATTTTTTGTATATTGCTTAAGCGAATGCTACTCGTCAATAAATATTGTGATAATTATCATGATATTTAATCAAGTATCTTGAGCCGGATCACAGCACACCCTACACCAAAGATATCTACGGATCACGTCAGTATTGTAATATATTTTTTTAAAGAGGTAAAATAAAATGGAGTTGAAAATAAAAGAAGAAAAATCCTCTCAAACGGTATAATAAAAAAACCAATGAGGGTTACAAATAAAAAATGGGCCTGAGGGGCCGCGTCCCTTAAATGTGCTTTACACTGTACTACCTTATTTTAACAACCTTAAAGGTACATCTTATGTAATAGTACATGTTATATTATACTAAATTCAAAAAAGTCCCACTTAGGAGGTAACGCTTCAGTTAAAGTTTTATTGTAGAAAGGTTAAGGAACATCCTACCGAAACGTGGAAACCTGCGTTTCGGTTATCATAAATTTTATTTAAAGTGCCGCAAAACAAAAAAAGTAACTTTACGGAACCCGCAAGCAGACCGGAGAGCTCAGGCCTGTCCGCTTGTCCTGGGTTCCAGGGTATAAATAAAACCCAGAGATAATAAAAAGAATTAGACGAAAGAAGAAGGACGAAGTAGAAGTAGCAGAAGTTGTAGAAGAAGAAGAAGAAGAAGAAGACACGCCCTGCTGGTGTATTCATCGTCCTGGGTCGTGGCACGTTTCCAGGACGGTGCAGGCGAGTGCTACGCCTTCTGTAGCCAGCAAAGCTGGCTTCTTGCCTGCGCTCTTCACCGGTGGTTTAAAACCAATGGTCCATCAAAAGACCGGCAGGTCCACTGTAAAGAAACCACAAAAACGATAGTACCATCATGCCAATACAAATTATACGTGACGGCGTCGCCGCAAGCGTCATGCAAAATAAAATTTGGAAAAAAGGTGGAAATAACTAGACCACGAGCAAAACAACTAAAGAGGGGCTAGATTACCTTGAAAGGCATTAGAAACAAAGAAATAACCAAGATTCTTACCCATTTTAAGGATGGTTTATGCTTGATCACATCAAGGCGACCCTATCGCCGTCTGCGCACAAAAGCAAGTCTCGGCCACAGACCAGCCAAAACGCCGGCTCATATTGCTTTTTGTTGCACAGAATAGTTCACGGCCGTTTCGTCTACACAGCGCACAGTGCCGCGACCCTAAGACAAAAATAAAAAAACCTAATGTGCAATTGCAGGCATTTATTGATTTTGCTGCAAAGGTAAGTAGTCATCACATAACGGGTACCTGTTTTTATAACCTCTTACCCTCTAATGAGGTAACTATGACCGGTCCAATTCGTCGTTTTAATGCATTGCGTATATTGCGTTTTACGTTACAAAAAGTTAGTTGCGGACAGTGCATCACAGTGTCGAAATTAGCAAGTGTTTAGGACCACCAACTATGGAGATTTCAAGCCAAGGTATGTAACTTTAAAATAATAATTTAATCAAGTTCTTGCAGTATCTATGTATGTTTCTCTGTGTATCCAAAGTGACTGTTCCAAATGTGTTAAAAGTTAAGCAAACTCAAACTTTGAAGAAGGTTTTAAAAAAAACGTCACATAACGTTTTGTAATTCTTATATAATATTGTTACTACACTAATAAACTTACTTATACATAATTTTTATCTGCTTCTGCTTGCGACTTATTTTGTTACGATTTTTTTTTTAGGGACAGGCAGGCAATCAAAAACGCAGACCTAGCGGAAGTATGGTTAGAGAGTGACAAAATCAACCAAAAGTCGACCGTTTTAACAAGATTTGTTCTTTGTTGAACCTTATAGAGTGTCTTCGTCATCTTCATGAACAAGTGACGAAAAAATGCCGGCTTTTTTCCTTACAAGAAAGAAAAAATGGAAATAAGTTGGTCGGAGCCGCCATAGATTTAAAAAAAGGCACGAATCTTGGCTGCAGCAGGAAATATGCATGCCGGAATGTATGGCAAGTACGCTAGCAGTTGAAGAAAACCAGCCTGGCCCTAGTCGTTCCCGTGGAAGGCCGCGCAAGCCCTTTGCTGAAGCTGCACTGAAGACCAAGAAAAGGCGTGTAATTTATTTATTTAATTTATTGTAATGGAAACTTTGGCTGGCAGAACATCTGATGAACTGCAATTTGCTGCTGATTTAGTTGCTAATACTTCGGCAGAATGTGAGGCATCTTTTCTAACTACTCATCAAGCAATAGCTCTATGTCTTGATTTAGACTTATCAAAGAGGAAGTACAACCTATTAAGGTCTACGGAATACGCCGTGCACCCGAACTGTACATGTGTGTGAGATAATTGGTTAATTGTTCTTACCAATTGGCCAACTATGAGAGGAGCACTGAAGGTAAGACACAAAGAGGCAAGAAAACCCCGATTATTTCACACCCGTAAATGCCCAAGAGCAAAGTCAAACCAAGACTTGATGAAAGGTCTCCTGTTGAGCTCTGAACCGCTTATTTCATCAAAGAGAAGGGTCATTTCAAATAAATGTATTAAAGTTAGTACAGATATTGAAATATACTTCAAACAAGCTCAGGAGCCCTCCTCATAGGTGATGTAGTTAGTAAATATAAAAATGGAAATGTTTGTTTTGATTTATAAGATTATTTGTTTTTGAACATTGTTAAAATTGAAGATATTTTCGAATATGGGTAGAACTTACCTGTACGTGTAAAAATATTATTATTTTTATTTAAGGTTGTATTAAATTAAGAACAAATTACTGTAAATACAGAATTGTAGGTAATTGCGAATTGCTTAAATTGTAATTAATTTTTATATGAAGAGTTTTAACGCTATAAGTGGTAAAAAACTAATAAATAATTATAGATATATACAATATTTATACATCTGAATACAAATTATTTTAAAAAAATGCATATAAATTGAGTTATGATTTTTGTCTTCCAACCCATACAACTCGCGGCACTGTGCAGCGGTCCGGTCGCCGAACGAAAAATTAAACGAAAAAATAAACCCCGCTACAGTATTGAAACGTTTTTATATGAAGCAGACGTGATGGACCCCAGACAGAGCAAAATTAGAGCTTGCCTGGCGATAATTATAGCCCAATCCATAAAAAAATGCGTAAAAAGCGTTGAATGAAAAATTGGCTACAAAAGAGAGCAATGTTTAACATTTGAATTTATTGGACGAAATTTGCCTTCACAATGAAATGGACGGGATGGATGAACATCTGGCAGGGATTCTAAGTTCAGTATAAACTCTTCCAAGGCAATCTTGTCGCGTGTCAACAATTCAGAAGCAGCAGCGGTGTCACCGACGTCCTCCATTGCTGCCATCCCGCTGCGTACGGTTGAGATAAATATTGACGCGCAACACTACCCGCAAGATAAATATCACGATCCAGGATCTTGGATCAGATGACAAGGATTTCCGGAAATCCAGCGATAATTATTGTGATCCCTCAATACACAACCCTACACGTCAATAAAAATCGTGATCCGACAGTTTATATTGACGGATCACGATATATATCTTGCGTGTAGCATTTGCCTTATGAATAACTAGTCAAGTGTGAGTCGGACTTGTACACCAAGAGTTCCGCACCTATACAACATTACATACAAAGGTAGAGAAAAAACGGCAAAAATCACGAGAATCACAAAAATCAAAGTTTGTTGTATTTGAGTTTTTTTTAATGTAGCCTATATACATGCCACTGCAAGGCACAGGCCTTCTCTCAAAAAGAGACTATTGGTTTAATTTCGGATCGTATTGAGGTACCTATTGCAACACCTCAGACACTCAGGTTCCCTCACGATGTTTTCCTTCAGTTAGCAAGTGGTATTGCTACTAGGTATAACTTCACAAACATACAGAATACAAGGTCATTGTTACATGCCCGCACCGAGAATCGAACCAGGATTTCTCGCTTGCGTGCCCGTCGTTCTACCCACTGGCTTACCCCGTTTGAGTTATTTATTATTTAAGTTATTTGCTTTTAAAGTGAATATACAAATAAATATTTTGTGAACATTTCATGCCTCTACTTGTTGTCCTGTTGCCATCGAACAAAAAGTCACGTTTCGATATCAACCCATGTACGTCCCCACTGCTGGAGCACGGGTCTCTTTCTGCCACGTTTGTTGGATGGGAACTTGGGAAGCCCATTTAAACATTTCTGTTTTAGTATTGTTGCGGCAACAGAAGATATCATCATCTGTATAAGTTTAACTTTAAAAACCTATTTAGAGGCTAAAAATTTCACCCATGCTGAGATTCGAACCCGTGACCTCTGGCTATCCGTGCCAGGGCTCTTTCCAACTGAGCTAATGGGCGACTCACCGACATCAGTGAAATTTCGAACCTCTTTTCCTCTTTTTACTGATGCTGGTGAGTCGCCCATTAGCTCAGTTGGAAAGAGCCCTGGCACGGATAGCCAGAGGTCACGGGTTCGAATCTCAGCATGGGTGAAATTTTTAGCCTCTAAATAGGTTTTTAAAATTTTCCTTAGCACACTATCCCGTGCTTTTTTATTTTTAGCCTCTAAATAGGTTTTTAAAATTTTCCTTAGCACACTATCCCGTGCTAAGGAAAATTTTAAAAACCTATTTAGAGGCTAAAAATTTCACCCATGCTGAGATTCGAACCCGTGACCTCTGGCTATCCGTGCCAGGGCTCTTTCCAACTGAGCTAATGGGCGACTCACCGGCATCAGTAAAAAGAGGAAAAGAGGTTCGAAATTTCACTGATGTCGGTGAGTCGCCCATTAGCTCAGTAGGAAAGAGCGCTGGCATGGATAGCCAAAGGTCACGGGTTCGAATCCTAGCATGGGTGAAATTTTTAGCCTCTAAATAGGTTTTTAAAATTTTCCTTAGCACGGGATAGTGCATTAAAAATAATATAATAAGTTTAACTTACAGACACACAGACGAGTCTTAGTAATAGGATTCCGTTTACCTTTTAAGTACGGAACCCGAAGGCTTCAGGGCCGGACGATGCATATGATAAGCTTTATTGTACTTTCTTGTTGTATATGAGATGGTTTTATAACTAACTCGCTGGCAGACTTCGTACTGCCTCAATCGATAAATAAAAGTTTTTGTATAAAAACATTTTAACAGTGCTAAGAATCATTTCCGATCCCAGAAACTAAGACCGTAAAGGATCTGGTGGTGGGACCAATTGATGCAATGTTATTCCCCCTCCAGCACAACATAATCCAGTAGATTCGCCAGTGTATTTTACGCCTTATAATATTCACAAATTATTTTATGCGATTTGCTTAAGCCAGATGTCGCTGCCTGTACTTAATACAGAGAATAAGGTAAAGAGGTTCGAAATTTCACTGATTTCACATTGTCTCAATTGGTAGAGCGCTGGCACGGATAGCCAGAGGTTGCGGGTTTGAATCCCGGCATGGGTGAAATTTTTAGCCTCTAAATAGGTTTTTAAATTATTTTCATTTCCCCAATTGTTACCGATTTGTCGGCACAATAATTAATTGCCGGATCGTAGTGGAATGCAGTTCGTTCAAGAATCACAGGAATGTTTCTAATTTCCTTTTTCATCTCCAATAAAGTGTTCTTCGTTTTCTCTGCACTCTTCGTTTTAAATAACCTTTCGTCACCTTGGTGTAATTGCGAGCCTGTTAGTAAATACAGTCGAAAACTCACACACTTACCTTACACACGCACTACACACGTGCAACCTTCTTGGTGACGTAACGGGTGAATAGGATCTAACTAAAATATAATGTTTAAGGCTTAGAAGCACCCGCCCATTGCGAATAAAATCGTGGCGATTTTTTTTCAGACGGTTTTTAAATCTAAAATATGTAGGCTTTTATATGAATATACTATTTATCTTTGTATATATGTATGTTCATAATAATTTTACATATTAATATATTGTTCAATTTTAAAAGATGATTACAATAAAATATCACCTCACTGTTTGAGACTACCCTCCCTCCCACCTTCTCCACGTCACCTGTTGGTTGGCTAGAATGAAATACTATTTAGTATTAAGCCCGCCAATTGTACAATCTTTACAGGTACAATAAATCTTTAAATAATTATAATAATAAATCGCGTACGGTAACAATTTTCGCGCGATTTATTTTGCGCAAGTGCGTGCACATTCATTCTTTTAACATATCTCACAGATTTTTCGGAAAATATTGCGCGGTGATATTGGGCTCCCAATTTTGTTAACGTGATCATTGAATTTAAAGTAAGGATAGAAACCCATTCCCGTACAAGCAAATCGGATCCCAAAAACCGCGCCAGGCCTAGAGGCCGCCACTGAAAATACGCGCAAAGCCGAAAAATACGTGTAGAGCGCTATTTCTAAAACCGCTAGATGGCATTGTTATTATTTCCTTTCTTTAAATTCAATGACGTGATAAAAACTATTTCGGATCGAATATGGCAGGTTAGGCCTCGCACCCATCACGAATAAAATCGCCTCGGTTTTATGAAGGTGCACCCAGGTTGGTGCATCTTCCATATCGATATTACATATCGATATCAACCCTTTTATATCCCCACTGCTAGGGCACGGGTCTCATCCTGCATCGCAGGAAGGTTAGGCCATACTCCGCCGCGGGGCCGAAGTCTGGGATGGTGGAGGATTGTAACTAAGTGGCGAGCCTTACTGTCAGAAGTCATCAAGCCGCCCATAAGGCCTTTGACATGGTTTAACGACTGCCATAACACGACAGCCGGCAGCAACGGCTTAGCATGCCTTGCAAAGCACGGAAGCGTTCGGAAAAATACCAGCAGCGGGAGTCACGGGACGGTCACCCATCCTTCACCTGACCGCGCCTGTTGTTGCTTAACTAAAGTGATGGTTCACTCAGTGAGCGCTTCCATAACCTGCCATTTTCCCACCCTAAATAGTTTTTATCACGCTGACAAAATTGGAAGTGCCGCGCTATCGGCCATATTCGTTCAATACCGCACTGGTGACAAGTATCAGGGTGACAGGCGGACGGAGGAGCTAGTTGCGAGTCGCGAGTACGCTTGCTCGGGGAGATGGCTACGCACAGCAATGTCACACAGTCATCGTCCCTTCTTAGAAAGTATACGCGGGAATTTGTGATGTTCGCCGGCAAAGGTTGGTTGGTTTATTTGGTTGCGTCTTGTATCAATTACTGTTTACGCTTAAGAAACGCAATTTGTTACAGATCAGACAGGAGATACTATGCTCAATGTCAAACGTAACGGTTCTTCATACGGGATTATTTCTCAAAAGCGCAATTCTTTAGAGTTTGTGTTTCACAAAAACTTTTCCTCTATAAGGTTTAGCTTAGACCTTTTTATTAGAACTCTTTATTGTACACATAAGAATAAGAAAACAATAACCCTAAGTTTTGCCTTTATGGGCAATGAATGAGTTTAGATTATACTATTTTTATTTTTAATGAACCCGTGCTAAGGACAATTTCAAAAACCTATTTAGAGGCTAAAAATTCCACCCATGCCGGGATTCGAACCCACGACCTCTGGCTATCCGTGCCAGCGCTCTATCCAACTGAGCTAATGGGCGACTCACCGGCATCAGTGAAATTTCGAACCTCTATAAACTATTCTCTGTATTACGTACAGGCAGCGACATCTGGCTGAAGTAGATTGCATTACTTACAGCCCCGACTACCTACTTTGCAGTTAGGTTTTAACATCGGAATAATATCGCTGTACCGCTGATTTTTTGCCTCTAAATAGATTTTTGAGAATGAGTTTAGATTTATTTTTGACCACTTGTAGGGTAATCAAATCACATAACTTTTGTAGTTTCTATTAAAAGTTAAATTTTTCGATAATCGATGGATACTAGGTTTCAATAATTCTTTTGAACACACTTCACCACTAGCACTACTGAAATAATGACTGTACTAAGCTTTGATATGATTTTACTACCTATTTTAATAATTTAAGAAAGACTTTTATAACATATTTGCTCGTAAAGTGGTTGTAATTACACCAATTTCAATATCGTAATGTATCTCATTACGTAATTGTGCGATAGTGTAAAAGGCACGTGTTTCTTTTTTAAAAAAGTTTTAAGATAGAAGTCTAAAAATGAACGATACTTTTAAAAATCTTAGCAAACAGGTTTTATGTCAAGAAAGTGGTCAATATTTTATGAATAAAATTAACTTTGGGAAATAAAATATAACAAATAAACATTTAATTCTTTAATTTAATTAATTTTGACAATAAATTACAACTATTTATCTGTTACAAAAACACAAAAATATTAATTTACTTTATTAGTAATACTGGCTGTTTTTGTACCTTTGCCTAAAAAAAAAGTTGATGCGCGTGCATCGCTTATTTGTGGTTAAAAATAAATCCGCGCGCTTTTTCTTTTCGATGTATTGTTTTTATTTGAAAATGTCGTCAAGTAGTGATGATAACAAAGTCAGAGTTTTATTAATTTTCTCGTAAATATGTTATAAAACGTCGTATGACATACGTGCGCTTTGAAAATTACAGCCTCTGCTTCCTTATAGCCCTCGCCGATGGCTCGGGCTAGTAATATTGCCTCGGCTGTAATTTTCAACTTACTGCACTTATATCATAATGTACTATTACAACATACTTGTTGTATAAGTAGTTCTGAAAACTTTTTTTTTTATTTAATTTTGTTGTACCACCTGCCTGTATGGACGCATAGTCTGAAATAAAATTTTATTTATTATTATTAGTGACATTGTTCTGCCAGCCGGCAGTGTGACAGTCCTCCTTTTTGAGGTCTTACAATTGGGGGTCTTCTCGCTTAAAGCGATCTATTCCAGACAATCTTAGGATGGATAGAACTGAAAAATGAAGATGATGATGTTAAACTCCACATACTTTGATTAAATTCGGGCTTCACACGCTCCAATGTCATAAAGTTGTCAGTTAATCATCAAACTACTATGGGACCCAATAATGTTCATTTTACGTGAGACAATAACTACACTGCATAGCAGAAAAACCGCAATAAATCATAGCAAAAACGATTGGATAGTACATACATACATAACCCCACGCCTGTATCCCAGAGGGGTATGCAGAGACCAGGGACTGCCACCTGCCACGATCCTGACAGATCACCTTCGCTTCATCGACGTTCAAAAGTCGTTGCATGCACGCACGCCGGTTATTAGATTAATGTATTGGATTAGTACGAATTATAAAGAAAATAAAAAATTTGGTTGAACAAAAGTTGTTGTAAATAAGAAACTAATTAAAACTGTTTTTATACGGATTTATGCTCGTTTATTACATTTTTACAATTTTTCAACGTTTCGGCACTTTTACAGGTGCCGTGGTATCGGATGACTGAGGTGGTAGGCGTCTTTTTGAAAGCATTAACGGTTAGTTTACTACCCTCGGCAAAAATTACAAAAGTTAATTATGTCTAGTGCTCGTGTTAACCTTAGAAAATACTATAATAAGAAACTAATAAAAACATTTTAGGTATTTCGTATTTTAAAAATAACCTAGTATCAAGAGTAAGGCCCGAGAATTCGTGATATCCTCCAGTAAAGTTTAATTGGATTTCTGTCCATTAAACGCATGGACATATTTTGTTCGTTATGATTCCTGAAGTGTCATCTCACTTAATATCAAACCTAATTAATCTTCACAAAACTTTTACTGAAGGCTTTTCCCAACAAACTTCGTCAAGCTCCTCATTCGAAACTTCCTTAATCCCGAAATACTCGTCTGCCTTTTCCGAAGACAAAAAACTTCCCGCAAAAGGGAAGAAAACAGAAATATCGGGGCTTAAAAACTTCTAAACATCTGCCCTATTCTCAGAGACGTGGCCGTTCCCCTAATCTTCTGGACAAAGGAACCATGCCCTTTGCAGAGCGGGATAGCCAATATAGTCTCGCCAAAGGGCGAGAGAGACGGTCGCTTATCGTTCGCGACCGGAACATTACAAAACCCGTCTCGGCTGACGGGGCTCGAACAAAAATGAATGGAGACAAGCAAGCAGCCAAGAGGAATAATAAACGTATTTAATTGTGAAACATGAGCCCCTGACCTGGGTAGTACAGTCGACAGCACATCAAGCTTTACGCGCACGCTTTAGTCGGTTACGTACGGGCGAATTTGGCACGAAACTGTAAAGATCGAATGTACGATGGCCGGGTCAAACTAGGAACATAACTTTTCTAGTTTGTCTCGGGTCTTGGATGCTATCTATGTATTTATTGTAAGTATTAAATTTACTGTCGAGTTAGCACCTATAACACAAGTCATTTAGTTGTACTTAGTATAGGGCTAATGAGATCTGTGTAAGATGTCCATGAATATTTATTTATTTATTTATTTATTATTTTTTTATCTCATTCTGAATACTCAATATTAATATTCTCATATCAATATAAATACAAATAAAATATCGGTGAAGCCATTTCGGAGGAGCTCCACAACAAATGTTTTTATATTAGCAGATGTACTAGTGACTAGATTTAATTACGAAAAAAATGTTGTGTTGGTTTGAAAGTGAAAAAGGAGGAAAGATTGAAAGAAATATATCGAGCGAATGTGGTTGGGAGGGGGGCGGTAAGGGGCAAACAAATGGGGAGTATAAGGAAGGACTAGATAAAAGGTACCCGACTTCGGCGTGAATGCACCGACTAATGAATGCAAGTCAAGTATTATGATTTGGAAAATATTGGTGGCCATCATGGTTTGCCTATTATGGAACGTAACTTCATAATTTTGTTTTGTAATTTTTGCCGAGGGTTACTAGCTTACTAGCGAGGGTTACTAAAAGACGCCTGTCACCTAAGTCTTCCGGGACCACGGTACGGTACTTGCAAAAATGCCGGAACGTCGGAAAATTGTAAAATGGAAAATTATAAACGAGTAAATATCCGTGCAAATACAGTTTTTACCAGAAAAAAACGGTTTCTGAATTGAGAATTTCACTAAGTAAATACCTAGTTAGTAACGCTTTGTCACGCTCTTTTGTGAGAAATTGGAAGAGACGATATATTTCTTTCATTCTTTCTTACTTTTGCGGTTAATAATTTTAAAAACCTATTTAGGGGCTAAAAATTCCACCTATGCCGGGATTCGAACCCGCGACCTCTGGCTATCCGTGCCAGCGCTCTTTCCAACTGAGCTAATGGGCGATTCACCGGCATCAGTGAAATTTCGGACCTCTTTACAATATTCTCTGTATTACGTACAGGCAGCGACATCTGGCTGAAGTTATTTGCATCACTTACAGCCCCGAGTATCTACTTTGCAGGTAGGTTTTTACCTTTAACGGAATGATAATTTGATAATAATAGTTATTAATTTACTTAGCGACATTCTCAATTCAATGGCCCTTTGACTTGCAAAAGTTAATACATTCTTTATGGGGCACTGTATAAGATTCTGCATCAAGATCCCTCCAGATATATTAAAGAAGATACCTCGTGGTTGCCTCCGACGCGGTTTAAAAAGGTGTTAAGCACGCTGTGTGCAGAAAAGCTTCCTTAAATATCAGGAATTATTTAGAAAACAAAGATATCTGGTATTAAAAAGTAAGAATTATATTTAAAAGGTAATTAGAGGATGTTTGTGTCTAGTGTTCAACACATCCACGAGTAATAAATTTAAGTTGAAAACTCTGTTCATAAGCTAAACACTATTTATTGTGAAACTAGTAACTTTGACGTTAATTAAGTAAGCATTTTGTATTTACAATCAATAAATATATTTGAATTGTTGAAACGTAAGATCTTTCTCAAGATTAAGGCAAGTGGCAAACCTTGGTCTTTGATTACCCCTCTGGGATACAGGCGTGAATTTACGTACAAAAAATACACTGAAGAGGAAAATTTCCATCCTGTGAGGTGTTTAATGGCCACAAAAGGACTCAGTCTCATAGTAAAAGTGGCTTGCATTGTTGACCTGATTTCCAAACCCAAAATCATCGAGAAAACAAAATCCCACCGACTCTGTTTACTAGGTCCCTTAGAAAGGATGGGAGAGGATCGGGCGGCGAAGAAGATACACGGGGGCTTCCAAGCAGCCAAAGACCGGTTGGCCGCTCCAGATACCGATGGAAGGACGAAATGGCCAAGGACTTCGTGAACTCCAGGCGGCGTAGGGCAAAAGACCGCGCAGGACAGAGACAAGTTGCCTCTTCTTGTGTCGGAGGCCAAGACCCTCTGCTAGTGTTTAAGTATTGTTGACTATAATTTATGCACTTTTTTGCAATACCCCGTCGTCGTCAGGCTATACTAGTCCACTGCTGGTCATAGCCCTCCCCTAAAGAGCTTTGTGCTATCATATTCGTTGTGCAATACCCCGTACGGTCGGTAATTTATAGTGTGATTTCCAGCAGTACAGTACAACTGATCAACCTTTACGATATCCATCTAAAACCACGTCTTCACGATCTTAATACGCTTGGACAGAGCAGTAACTAAAAACTGTAGTTCAATAATAATTGGATGGAGGTGTACACATCGTCATAAATTCAGGTTTTTGCTTCAGCTTATACCTAGAGGCTTCAGTTTAAGACGTTTTATTACACACGGTGTAACTGCTTGTGCCAAAAATGGCCAAAATTAACTGACACTATAAATAAAAGAGTTATCTGATATGCGTTATCTGTTATCGTCAAACTACTACAATAGAAAGACAAAGAGAAGAGAAAAGTAGGTTTGGTCACGGAATCTAAAACCATACATTTCACTTAAGGCTGGCTGTCACAACTCTTCTGTATCTACATTTTGATCGCAGTGTTCTGCTTGGAACACGGTTTTTTTCTTTTCACGGCTATTAATTCAGGAAAAAAGTCAGTTGCACAGCTTTTTCGATTTATAGGGCTGCGTATCCAACGTATGTCTATTAGAGTGTGGAGTTGAACTTGAATATTAAAATTTTAATTTCAACTCTAAAATTTTTAATTAATTTAGAATTTAGGTATGGTTTCTGAATTTACGCTCGTGATCTCACTAACATATTTAGTTTTAATACTGAGTGTGATTTTACTAACAACCTATGGATTGTTATTTATCGAAATAAAGAAATACAAGAAGCGCTCGTGGCCTAGCCGAACCGAGTAATTGGGATCAATCACATGAGTTAAGCAACAATAGGGGCGGTCAGGTACAGGACGGGAGACCGTCCCGTGACTACCGCTAGTGGCATTTTTCCGAGCGCTTCCGTGCTTCGCAAGGCACGTTAAGCCGTTGGTGCCGGCAATCATGTAATGGCAGTCGTTAAGCTATGTTAGAGGCCTTATGGGCTTGATAACTTCTGACAATAAGGCTCGCCACTATCTTACAATCCTCACCAACCCGGACTTGGCTCCCGCAATGGAGTATGGCCCAACCTCCCTGCGATGCAGGAAGAGACCCGTGCCCCAGCAGTGGGGACATATTTAATAAGGGTTGATATCGAAAGAAATACAATACAATTAATACCCACAATTTTTGTGTGACCTTGTGTGACTTTGTGTGGGTGTATCATTTTCACCATACTAGTAAGCAAGGTGTTTTTTCTTTTTATTTTCAGATACCCAAGATACGGTCTCCTACATTTATTACTACAATAATTAGAAATATCGCGTATAGGACGTAGAAATACGTAGTATAGGACGCCCTCCGGCCGGGTGGGATGACGATCTGCGAAAAACAGCCGGCACGTGCTAGATGCGTGTAGGTCGGAGAAAGAAATCCTGGTTGAAGAACTTAAGGGAGTGGACAGGAATCGCAAGTGCTGCCGACCTCATCCGCCTTGCGAGACACAGAGAGAAATATGAAGAGCTGACTGCCAACCTTCAATAGTCGCAGAGGCACCATAAGAAGAAGAAGATTATTGTGTAGCGTATAAACCGTCTGCGATCCCCAACCCGCATGCCCAGCGTGGGGATTACGGGCATTACCCCCCAATGGTGGCACAACCTTGCGCTATGGCGCTCATTAGGGGAGGGCTATGTCCAGCAGTGGACTAATATAGCCTGAAGAAGAAGAAGTATAAGCCGTCTTACGCTAGGCACAGGCCTTTACTCAGAGAGTATGGGCTTAATTACTATGCGTGCCCACCGCAGATTGGCACTTTACAGCGTTGAAGTATGTGAACACCTCATACACTTAGGTTTCTTCACAATATAGGTAATGCTTCTTGCATTGAGACCATTATGCTCTTGTGCATTTGCGTAAGTAATTAGTGGAATACAGACTTAAACTAAGTAATAATAATGCACTGGTGGCCTAGTGCAATCAAGTGATCGGAATGAAGCACTCGGGTTAAGCAACAAAGGCGAGGTAAGATACTGTATCGGTGACCGTCCCGTGACTACCGCTAGTGGCATTTTTCCGAGCGTTTCCGTGCTTCGCAAGCCGTTGGTGCCGGCTGTCATGTAATGTCCGTCGTTAGGCCACGTCAGGGTCCTTATGGGTGGCTTGATAACTTCTGACATTCAGGCCCGCCACTGTCTTAAAATCCATCACCAACCCGGACTTGACCCCCGTGGTGGAGTGTGGCCTAACCTTCCTGCGATGCAGGAAGAGACCCGTGCCCCAGCAGTGGGGACATACAAAGGGTGGCTATGGAATAATAATGTTTTCCTGCACCGTTACCGAGTGGTATTGATACAGTACGTCACATATGTACTAAACTAAGAAAACGTTCAAGAAAATAATGTAAAGAGTTTCGAAATTTCTCTGATGCCGGTGAGTCGCCCATTAGCTCAGTTGGGAGAGCGCTGGCACGGTAAGCCAGAGGTCGCGGGTTCGAGTCCCGGCATGGGTAGAATTTTTAGCCTCTAAATAGGTTTTTAAGAAAACGTTATCATTGGTACATGCTGGTGACATGCTGGCCACCGGCGACGGTAGCCCAGTGGGTAGAACAATGGACTCGTAAGCGATAGACCCAGGTTGGATTCCCAGTGCGGGCATGTACCAATGACTCTGTTTTGTAAGGAAAACTTAAGTGTCAATACCACTGGGAAACTGTGAAGGAAAACATCCTGAGGAGACCTGAGTAATTAAGCCTATACTCTCACAAAGAAGGTGTGTGCCCTGCATTGTATTCTTTTTATTGCTGCGGACGTAATATTGAAGGAAAACATCGTGAGGAAACCTGAGTCATTAAGCCTATACTCTCACAAAGAAGGTATGTTCCCTGCATTGTATTCTTTTTATTGCTGCGGACGTAATATTGAAGGAAAACATCGTGAGGAAACCTGAGTAATAAGCCTATACTCTCACAAAGAAGGTATGTGCCCTACATTGTATTCTTTTTATTGCTGCGTACGTAATATTGAAGGAAAACATCGTAAGGAAACCTGAGTAATTAAGCCTATACTCTCACAAAGAAGGTATGTGCCCTGCATTGTATTCTTTTTATTGCTGCGTACATAATATTGAAGGAAAACATCGTGAAGAAACCTGAGTAATTAAGCCTATACTCTCACAAAGAAGGTATGTGCCCTGCATTGTATACTTTTTATTGCTGCGGACGTAATATTGAAGGAAAACATCGTGAGGAAACCTGAGTAATTATAAGCCTTTACTCCCAAAAAGAAGGTATGTGCCCTGCATTGTACTTATTCTTTTTATTGCTGCGGACGCAATATTGAAGGAAAACATCGTGAGGAAACCTGAGTAATTAAGCCTATACTCTCACAAAGAAGGTATGTGCCCTGCATTGTATTCTTTTTATTGCTGCGTACGTAATATTGAAGGAAAACATCGTGAGGAGACCTGAGGAATTAAGCTTTTCACAAAGAAGGTATGTGCCCTGCATTGTATTCTTTTTATTGCTGAGGACGTAATATTTGTGGATGGTTTTTTTTGTGCTTGTGTAAACTAAGCTCTGTGCTTCTTAAAAAAATATATTCAAGCTCTGGAATCTAAATCTTTCATAAGAGGTAGTGCTTCCTTAGATTAATAGTCGATTATTATTTACGAAGCTGAAACACGAATTCTAAGTCACACTCCGCGTCCTTTATCAAAAAACTCGAAATATTCGAACACAGTCATTAATTTGTTAAAGTTATTTTTCGGTTACTATAAAAGTGGTTCCGCATCGACGAGTAGAACCTGCTGTTTTCAGATATATTAATAAATGTTGTTAACGTACTGAACCCTTGCTGCATGAGTACAACTCGCACGTGGCTCATTTTTTTTTTATCCGTTGGACAGAGGCCTAATTTCGCGCATCAAGTATTGTCGGAATCCTAACGTTTGCGATAGCAATTTAGTATAGAATTTGACAGATACACGATAGGAATCGCTAAGGATATAGTGCGCGTAATATAGGTGCTGAACTGAAAAGCCGATCTTCAATTTTAGCATCATTCGAGTCGAAGTGCCGTCATTTTATGCTGCTGTCGGGTCGATGGCCGCGGGAGTGGGACGTAAATAGCGCGGATGAAAGAGACAGAGTTAGTCGTCTACCTACGGCCCTGAGCGTAGAACTTTTCCTTCGGAGAAAACCGTATAGACCTAGAAATAGAAGCTATTTTTGTGTGGATAAAGCTTAAATGTAACAGTAAGACTTTGTTGGCACGATCTGATTTGCTGCTAGTTCTTGGGAAGTTGTGTTGGAATTGTGATTGATGGGATTTTAATATCGAGCCGGACCTTCATTACGACGAGCGAAT
Source organism: Yponomeuta sedellus (assembly GCA_934045075.1). Taxonomy (NCBI): domain Eukaryota; kingdom Metazoa; phylum Arthropoda; class Insecta; order Lepidoptera; family Yponomeutidae; genus Yponomeuta; species Yponomeuta sedellus. Next base: position 17,646,264 of record OW203729.1, on the reverse strand, counting down.
GACAATATAGAGTCTGGAGATTGATAGATAATTAAAAGGCTAGTTTACTTCACCTAATTGTAAGACACATAGGTTTGTACAGTCTGACAGCTTTTAGAATACCCCTCGGGCTTCAGAGCAGGTTTCGGATTTCGCCGAAAGCACACGAGTTCCTGCTCTGTTTAAAACTTTTCGTCACTATTTTGAAGAAACATATAAAGTTAGTGTAATATTAGTTCCGATATTTCTATAAAACGAATATCCTATTCTATCCGATAGTAGCCGAGGTATATTGTAAAAGCTAACAGACTGTAACATTCTTGTGTTTCCAAACATCAGCGCTTGTAATCGCCAGTCTGCTGTGGGCACGTGTGTTGACTAGGCCCATACTTTCTCTCTCTGAGAGATTATATGCTCCTATGTTACAAGCGCTCGTGGCCTAGGCGAACCGAGTGATTGGAATCAATCACTTAGTTAAGCAACAACAGGCGCGGTCAGGTACAGGATGGGTGAGCATCCCGTGACTACCGTTAGTGGCATTTTTCCGAGCGCTTCCGTGCTTCGCAAGGCACGTTAAGCCGTTGGTGCCGGATGTCATATAATGGCAGTCGTTAAGCCATGTCAGAGGCCTTATGGGCGGCTTGATAACTTCTGACAGTAAGGCCCGCCACTGTCTTACAATCCTCCACCAACCCGGACTTGGCCCCCGTGGTGGAGTATGGCCTAACCTTCCTGCGATGCAGGAAGAGACCCGTGCCGCAGCAGTGGGGACGTACAAGGGTTGATAACGATGTTACATGCCCCAAACCCTGAACAACTCCAATCGTCTCTCAAATTAGTATGGATTTTTGACAGACGATTGGAATCGATCAGGATTAGGCCCCTGTGCGCAATAGGACATTTCGATATACTGTTTATGGTGAGTTTGTTTTGTTAACTACATATTAAAGAAGGATTCTTTATGTAGCCTAATAAACGTTCCTTGGGCAGCTTGAGAACTTCTGACAGTAAGACCAGCCGCTAGTCTTGCAAGCTTCCACCAATGCTTCCACCTGCTTTTTGTTAGCTGTGTGTTTTTGTGGCAATTTAAATAAATGCCTTCATTTCTTCTTTCTTTAGCAATACCACTCGCTAACTGTGAAGGAAAACATCGTGAGGAAACCTAAGAGTCTGGAGTCCTCAAATACCTCAGCGCTGGAAATTACCAATCCGCGGTGGGCGCGTGTTATTTAAACAAACAATTAACATAACATTACATACAGGCACATACATTGCTTCTGGCCCCACACTAAGATACGATGTGTCGTGGGAACCAGAAACAACGACATCACAAACATGTAAACATCCAAGACTGGGGATTTTTTTTGTTCCCAGCCAGGATTTGAACCCGGGACATCTCGCCTGGTAGGCAGATGCGCAACCGCTCCGCCACAGAGATAGTAAGTAAGTAATTTTTATTTGTGACTTAAAAGACATACTAGACTACAACTAAATTTTTACATACATTTTTAAAAACCTATTTAGAGGCTAAAAATTTCACCCATGCCGGGATTCGAACCCGCAACATGTTTACATACATGTTTTGATTTATAATCAAAATTATTGAGCATCCGCTGCTGTGCTAGGCTCATCCATCACCTGTATTACAGCAGACAGCGCCTACTTCCTGCGTTTACAAATAATAATCAACACCAAATCCTAACTATGATAGTTTAAAAAATCTGTAAATTACTGTTCAAAACAAAAGTATTTGAGGAAAAGTGTTCAGTGTTAATTGACCTCCCTCTATGTGTGTGAGTAAAAAATGAATGTAAATGTGAATGCGTGAGTGTGTATGCGTGTGTAAGTGTGTGAGTTTGACAGAGAGAGGGTGAGTACTACTGCCAAAAATAAGTACTTATATTTTTTTATAACGGTGAAATATATAAATAAGGTGATATTAAAATGAAATATTTATATAGATCGTCGGTATTTAAGCCCATACTCTCTCTCTCTCTCTCTCACTCTGAGCGCAGGCCTTTGCCCTGCAGAGGAACGTTTATCATCATCATCATCATCATCATCAACCCATTATTATTATCAACCCAATATATCCCCACCGAGAGGCACAGGTCTCATCCCTGAGGAAGGTATAGACCACACTCCACCACGGGGGCCAAGTCCGGAATGGCGGAGTACGTATGAACAATACATATTGGTAATTAGCACAGCTAAACGTAGGCAATGAACATAAAATACAATGACTAGACGGCTGAGGCTATTTCCTGCTGATATAGCGTCATTGATATGAACGGCTCCATTCAGACAGACCCTCTAATTACTAACATCTAACATCCTTTTCCAATTTGAGAACGAGCGAGCAACACGAAACTAGCCAGAGCTACCGAAGCGAGTAATGTTTACTAGATAATTTTAATTACCACGTGCATTAGACCGGAGACAGCAAACAAGTCACCAGTCTGTAGAGTCATCAAAACACTTATTAAGTATTTAATTTTAATGGATAACTCATTAATAACAGTCTATTTATGTAAACAAGAGTCCAGACCTGTCCATTTTAGTAAACAAGATTCTACCGGTAGACTTTTTAGTACAAAATATTTTGTCATATTTCCATAAATGAACACGCTGCCGATTGAGGAGCGTTTATTCAAAGGGGTCTTTTTCCAAGTAAAAAAAAATTCAGGAAAAGACAATGGGCAAAAATGTATATAGCTTGGTCCAAGGAGCTCCAGGGGATTTTGAGAAAAACATACTTTTTATTTTATCATGAAATGTGAACTAAGTAACTAGGTTAAAGACTGCTGCTCTGGTCCAAAGGCGTTTTGTACAAAATATAGTTTGGTTGTAACTAGCAATACGGTCTAAATACCCAGGGGCCTGTTTCATAAAGATACATGTGAAATATATCCATGTATGTAAATACATTTTTTTTATGAAAATTACCCCAGAGCCCGATTGTAAGCGTAGGTATCATAATTGTGAAAAATAAAACTAAAGAAAACATAATTAAACATTATTATTAAAAACAGACAATATTAAACATACGCCTACCATTCTATAGATATCGTATAATATTTAATCTCAAAATGTAGCAAGTTGATTGATGCACGTCTTCCTCGTAACGGGCATACCCAAGGTACCAAGCTACCACTTTGAAATGGGCGCAGCATTTCACGGTGCGTTCCCCTGCTTTGCACGAGCAATAATAGTGTTCACTGGCATCCAAGCCCGTGGTATTGCCTTTTTTTACAATACTTTGGTGACAGGATGTGTTAATTAATTAATCTAGAGGGGGACAGGGTGATGCGAATCTGCCTTCTGCGCCGCGCCGCCGCAAAGAAAGGAGCATTTCATTGCACAATAATATTAAAGTATGTCCTATCTATAGAAAAACCAAGTTAAATACTATGAATATGGAATCACATTTAAAAAAAATCTCTCGGACGGTTTTTAATAATGTTAAACTTTATTTGGTAAGAAAAAATATATCTATCGATTGGTATTATTTTTATTCGTGGCAGGTCTTGGACCACTTTCGCCCATTCTCCTTTAAATAAAACCATACACAATAAAAATGTAGGGCAATTTTTTTCCTCGCTTGAACAACTCACAACTGGTTTTGTGGCCATTTTAGTACGATATCAACACCTTTGTATGTCCCCACTGCTTGGGCACGGGTCTTATCCTGCGTCGCAGGAAGGTTAGGCCATACTCCACCGCGGGGCCCAAGTCCGGGTTGGTAGAGGATTGTAAGACAGTGGCGGGCCTTAATGTCAGACGTTATCAAGCCATTTTCTAGCTCTCACTAGTTCTACTATTTTAGTTTCGTGAAAAAGTAGAACTATTGAGAAAAAAAATCCCACTAGACCGATAGTAGAACTGACCAGTTGAACTACTGGGAACGAACGGCCTTTATGGCCTCTGCAACCGGCATCAACGGTTTAACGTGCCTTGCCGACCACGTAAGCGCTCGGTATGCCACTAGCGGTAGACACGGGACAGTCACCCATCTAACACCTAAGAGATTGAACCCAAGTGATTGATTCCAGTCACTCGGTTCCACTAGCCTACGAGCGCTTCATTTTGGCCATTTTAGTATTTTGAGTTGTTAGTAATAAGTTCAAAATTAAACCATACAAAATAAAAATGTTGGTTGAAAATATTAAAAAAATATTGATCAGGTTTAAAAAAATATAATTTATAAAAAAACATGAAATTCATGAATTATCAGGAAAATATATAGTTTTGGCATAAAAAAGCCCAGGTCTTGGATGTTTACATGTTTGTGATATGTAAATGTTATGTTATGTTAAAGTCAATTTTCTTTACTATACTGGACAAGTAAGGATATATAGATAATAAGTATATGGCGATACCCATCAAGGATCAATCCGCTATTTGACTCTCTTTGCAAGTAGGTAAGTCAAATATCTCTTCCATTAGAGCAAAAAATATTTTAGTATATTTTTAAGGACCTAAAAGCAACCAAAAAGTTTATTTTAAAACTTTGCTTTGCTAAACAGCCAAAAACGCGGTCAGCACTTTTTGTCTATGGTTTGAAGACCTGAAGTCTTATAAACAAAGTTTCACATTCAACAACTGAGAGTGATTTGTGAGCATAGTGAAATAACAACGACGAAACCATGATTTTATCGAGTTTACATGCAAAATATAGTAGACTTTTAGTCCGGATTTACTTACGGGTGTTGTTATATCGGAAAAGTCCGACCAGGTTTCGCTCCGATTCGCAGAGGCTGGCGCAAGCCAGCGGGAATCCCCCGCAGCCAGTGTCGGCACCCGCCCCACCTATTTCGGCGCGGGCGCGCCGCGCGCTTGCCCGTAGTGTGAGACAAGCAACCGACGACGCGAGCTCCGTCTCTGCTCACCATGATTAAGCTCTGCGAATCGGAGCGAACCCTGGTCGGACTTTTCCGATATAACAACACCCGTAAGTAAATCCGGACTAAAAGTCTACAATGTGTTGTGCTTACGAAAGTTTTAGTTCAAAATATAGTTGTTATCATTATTGCATTGTTCGAGAATGGAAAAACATGTCAATAAAGAACCCCGGGAAGTTGTGGATCCGTGTACCCAGTAAAATAATCACACGAAAAAATTGGCTCGAACTTGCCGTAACAGACCCCGATACTTTATCGACTGAAACTCGGGTGTATTTACGTGAAGATCACTTTGATGTAAGTCCTACAATAATCAATGTCCACTGGTTCTTGCTGACAGATGTTTGTTTACAACCGACAGATGCTTTCAACATGGCGGATAGCGTTTTCACCGTTCTGTATGAAAAGCGGTAAATTTTTTTTTTATTTGCGAATTTTGCAGTCATCCTACATGCTTACTTAGCAAAGTCAATATATTTCAGTTTCTTAAGTTAAATACTACAGGAATTATTCATTTATCGCGTCAAATTGTATACGAGTCAAGTAGCGGATTATATAACCATTGGGTTGAGTGACGTCGATTTTTACTTTTTTTAAGCTACTCCAGATGTCAAATGCTCGTATTTTGACACTTCGTGTTTAGACAGACAACCGAACACAGTGAACCGTTAAATTATAGGGGGAGATCCTATGTAACGCGCATCAAATTACCTACCTTGTTTCCCAACGTTCTTTAAGGTTTACTGTATAAATCATCACGATTAGAACCGTTTAATATATCTAATTATATTATAAATACACAGTTAAATATATTAAACGGGTCTAATGGCGATCATTTATTAGGCAAACCATAAATAACGTTCTTAATGAGTCGAGTCGAGATAGACCCGTTTAATATATTAAAAATACATCGTTAAATATATTAAACGGGTCTAATGGCGATCATTTATTAGGCAAACCGTAAATAACGTTCTTAATGAGTCGAGTCGAGATAGACCCGTTTAATATATTAAAAATACATCGTTAAATATATTAAACGGGTCTATTCGCGATGATTTACTAGACAAACGGTAAATAACGTTCTTAAATAAGTCACGGTGCATGGGCACTAGATACCATTGCTAACAAAACCTCCTCGACTAGGCCACGAGCCTCGGAAGCGCGCGTGGCCTAGTCGAAGCGAGTGATTAGATTCAATCATTTGAGTTGAGCAACAACAGGCGCGGTCAGGTGCAGGCTGGGTGACCGTCCCGTGACTACCGCTAGTGGCATTTTTTCCGAGCGTTTCCGTGCTCGCAAGGCACGTTAAAGCCGGTGGTGCCGGCTGTCATTTAATGGCAGTCGTTAAGCCATGCCAGAGGCCTTATGGGTGGCTTGGTAACTTCTGATGGTAAGGCCCGCCACTGTCTTAGAATCCTCAACCTTCCTGCAATGCAGGAAGAGACCCGTGCCCCAGCAGTGGGGTCAAACATGGGTTGATATTGAACAAAACCTCCTCAATACAGCTGAAAGAAGGCCTGTGCCCTGGCCCTACTCAAGGACGTTTAAAGCAGGCCACTCAGAAAGTTTTTCGAAAAAATGTTTTTATGTATAAGACACTGGCCGCTTGTTATTGTTTTGAAAACGTCGATTATTTAAAAGTAAAAATACTACTGTTCGATTTTCAAATTTCCCCCCGCATTTTTTTGAGAGCCAATTCAAATTTTCTTGTCTCATTAAAAAATGGATCTGCATCGAGAACATTTTCGTGCTATGATTTTTTACGATTTCAAATGTGGCTTAAAACCTGATGAGTCATTTGATCGACTTCGAATTGCTTTTATGGATGAAGGACCTTCAAAAGCAACCATCTACCGCTGGTATAGCGAGTTCAAACGCGGTTGTCTTACTTTGGGGGATGAACAAAGGAGTGGTCGTCCTGCGATGGCTGTTACCGAAGAAAGTGAAACGAAGATATTCAGCATACACTGCAGATTGGTTCAGGAAGTGTTCACAACATTTTGCACGAGCACCTTCGCGTAAGGAGAATAGTTTCCCGCTGGGTGTCGCACAACCTCACCGAAGCTCAGAAGCAGGCCCGTGTGGATTGGTGCCGTGATATGTTACAAAAATTTGATGCTGGCTCGTCACAGTGCGTTTACGACATTGTGACAGGTGACGAATCCTATATTTATCAATATGATCCAGAAACAAAGCGTCAGATTGACAGATTGGCTGTTTCAAAATGAACCAACACCTACGAAAGTGAAGCGATCGAGGAGCGCAGGAAAAATTTTGATCGCTAATTTCTTCACTTGATAGGGGTACCTAATTTCAATTCCACTTTGAGACCAAAGCAGCATCAACGCTGAATGGTATAGCACAAAATGTCTGCCACAAGTTTTTCTGAATTGAGCAACAAGCGACCGAATACCGAGCTCCGCGGGGTCCTTCTTCACCACGACAACGCGCCCGCGCTCTCTGCGATCAAAACGAGGGACTTCCTGGACTCCACACCGGTCAGAGTCTTCGGACACCCTCCTTACAGTCCTGATTTGGCTCCGTGTGACTTCTTTTTATACGCTAAAATTAAAAATCAACTCAAAGGGATACAGTTTTCATCGCCGGAAGACGCGCTAGAAGCGTTTGAGAAGGCCGTGGAAGAGGTGTCTGCGGAGGACTGGAAAAAATGTTTTGAAAATTGGTTCAGACGCATGAAACTTTGTATAGAGGCTGGTGGAGAGTTCTTTGAAAAGATTTAATAAAAATATTTTTTCATAGAAGTTAGTTTTTTAGTTTCTCAAAACTTTCTGAGTGTCCCACGTATTTTCCGTAACAACACCATTATTTACTTTATCCTTTTGAAAACCAGAAAACACGAAATGTACGTTTTCACCCTAAAAGGGAATGCGACAAAAAGGGCAATTAATGCAGGTCCACGCCGTAACCTCCGCTAATGTGCTTAATAAGAAAACAATGGCTGCGGGGGCGGCCAGTGATCCTTATCTGTCTGCTTTAGGGGCTTTTGGCACAAAGTAAAAAGTACAGAGGATCCTGTTTCGACATAGACTTAAAGTACTGAAATGGAAACCTATTTGAAGCTCGACGGCAACCGGCACCAACTGCTTAATGTGCCTTGCAAGCTCGGAAAAATGCTACTAGCCTTAGTCATAGACGGTTTAGCGCGCCCTGTGTTGCTTAAACTTCGTGATCGTTTAATATCACTCAGGCAGCCGGGGCAACGAGCGATTCTAACGATGGCAGTCGTTAAGTCAAGTCAGAGGCCTTAGGGCGGCTTGAAAACTTCTGACAGTAAGACCAGCCACTAGTCTTGCAAGCCTCCACCAATCCGGACTTGGCCCGCGTGGTGGAGAATGACTTTCCTCAGGGAAGATACCTGTGCCCCTCGGTGGGGACATAATATGGGTAATGATGATGATGATGGTTTTCAAAGTACCTTCTAAGTTCGTGGAGATTTCTACAGTAGCATATTGCATGACTCACATGATAAGTCTTTATGAGAAAAATACCCTTGGATCCAACGACCATAACTAATAGAAAAGTAATTACTCCATAAGGTGTGATTTTGAAGTTTGAAAGATGATATGATAGCAAATTATATCACAAAGGGCGCAACTTAAATGTTAAGTTAATGATAACATTAAGTTTATAAATAATAGTAATAGACTGAGTTTTATTATTCAGAATGGTTTGTATTAATTCATTGCTTAACAACAGAATTAGAATAATAAATAAAAAATTAATTATAATTACTTTTTCCTTCCTTGTGAATATATTCCAGCAGTGGACTACATAATATAGCCTCAAGAAGAAGAAGAAGAAGAATATATTCAAAGAAAAAATACCATGTAATAAAATGACCACACGACATTTTGCGGCAATTCGAGACACATCACAAGCTAGACTCCTCTTCTTTAACTTCTGTTTTATGTTAGTATTATGTAATGTTTTAGTTTATATTTAAAAAAATTAATTTGCTGACCTAGCTAGCTGACACAGCGAACTTCGTACCGCCTAACAGTCGATTCTTTATTTTTTTTTTCTTTTTCTCTCCGTAAGAACCATTCTCGTACATCAAGGAATATTCTAAAAAAGAATTAGCGAAATTGGTTCTGCTGCTCTCAAGATTTGCGCTTACCAACACATTCATCGATTCATTTTTATATTATAGATATAGGATACAATTGACCCTAGTCACGCCTGATGGTAGGTACATCACAAACATGTCTGTATGTTTCTTAATTTAATTAAGATTTATCTATTCCGCTGTTTATTTAACGTTCTATCGAGCGAACTTTCTATACTTTCTACCCTACAAGCTGTGCCGTACTTGACACAAGCCGTTTGTGGTAGTCATGATAAACCCGGATAAAAATGAGAGTAGATATTTGTTTTGAGTTATGTTGGATCACAATCTAAATACGACAATGCTTTAGAGAAGTATGCTAACCCCGTAATGAACGCATATTGAAAATTAGCCTACGAAGCGAAATGGTGTCATTTGAATATCGTCAATACTATCCAGTTCAAATACTAAGTTTTTTTAAACGATGTTATAATCAAAAATCTTAAAAATCTTCTTTATATTTGGAGAGGACAATTAGCGAGTTGCACAGGTTTAGAATATCCCCAGTCACCCTTACAAACAAGACCTTAGTTACAAGCCAAACAATTCATCATATAAATCAACGATCGGAACTGAACTCTACTACCTAGGCCTTAGGTGCATTTTACTTCTCCACTAAAGAATTAGGATCCCCTCGCCGAAGCAAAGGCACCTGCGTTCGAAACGTAGAATAATAACTACGAAAGCTGGTCTTTTGTAGTTATAGCTACAGGCAGCGACATCTGGCTGAAGTAAATTGCATCACTTACAGCCGCTGTACGTAATACAGAGAATAGTGTAAAGAGGTTCGAAATTTCACTGATGCCAAGTTGGAAGGAGCGCTGGCACGGATAGCCAGAGGTCGCGGGTTCGAGTCCCGGCATGGGTGAAATTTTGAGCCTCTAAATAGGTTTTTAAAATAAAATATGAAGTTAAAGTAGCAATACCACTCGCGAAGTGAAGGAAAACTTCGTGCGGAAACCTGAGTGTCTAAGGTGTCCTTCTTTAGAATCCTTCAAGCTCTTGAAATTGCCAGGTGATTAAGCTCATACTCTCTCTCCTAAAGAAGGCCTGTGCCGACCAGTGGGCCATATATAGATTGAATTATAATACAAAATAAATAAACAACCCGGAATTGATCAGGCGTGGGTGGATTTTTAGCCTCTAAATAGGTTTTTTGATATCACATGAATATTGACATCACATAAAAAGGTCTTAGTGTAGTTAGTGACATATAAAAATATTGAATTGAGGTGAGGTGGGGTAAGAGGGTCACCGGGGTAAGAGGGTCTAGTGACAATAACTAGTAAACCAAAGCGTTTATCACTATGCTTTTCTGTCGATAAAACAGACAAGGCAAATTAGTTTGCATGGTTTTCATGAGATGTTGCTACGATACTCAAAGGCCGCAAAAAATGAAGAAATGTCTCAGAGTTGTGAATTCGACTAGCACAAAGTTGGCGCATTATTTTGCAAACCAATAATTGCTTGAAAAAAGACTGCTGGTAATAATTTCACTAAATAAATGCACGAAGAAAACTGTAAGTATTTCGTTTTATTAGTCATTTTGGATAAAAAACCACTAATAATACGAGTTTCTTTTGCTTGTAAATTCCAACCTCCAAAAACATTAGCTGGTGTAAGAGGGACACTATTGACGGGGAAAGAGGAACATATGTTTCTCTTCCCCCATGTCAGGGGTGACAAACATTTTGAATAGGTAGGTAAATAAAATAAAACAAAAAACATTCTAATATTTAACATTAAAATGTTGTCAAAATAAAAGAGTTGTGTTTTGTAATACGTCTCTTTGTAGTCGAGACTTTGTTTCGAATTTTAGTATTTTGAATTAGAATTTAGTAAAATAGTAATTTTGATTGTTACAGGAATAATATGAAAAATGTCGCGAAAATATAAACATCGGATAGAAGCAGATATGATAATGAAAAATTAAGGGACGCTGTCAGGGCAGTAAAAAGTGAAACAATATCTGCTTATGCGCTGCATCAAAACTTTATAATATACCAAGGGTAACAATTGTTAACCACGTATTTAAACTGCGTTTGAGCCTTTTTCTTTTAATCTCTAACTCGAACATAGTGCCCCTTTTTTGTGTAAATGCTATAATTCTTTTTAATTTTATTATTACTGTTTGTATGGAGAGTAAACTAAAAGAAAAATAGCTGGTCCAGTTCATTTTAGTTTGTTACCCCTGATCGGACCTGTATGTTCCTCTTATCCCAAATTGGTTTACTCTTTAGTTTCATTCTAAATTATACCTTATTTCAACGACAGTGAGATTCAATATTGACTGAAGCAGTTCTATCCAGAACTTCACGAGAAATTAGCAACGAATATTTAAATTCAAACTTCATTTATATGAAATACAATGACTGTCCCTCTTACCCCATATGAGGGGGAAGAGGAACGTTTATACAATCTGAATATTTATGCAAATATCATCGTAAGAACTATTAGCAGCGCAATTAAAATAAGTCCATGGGGAGCTAACACATAAAGGTTAGTTTTGTGTGTTTCGAAGATCTTGTAAGACTTTAACTGTCCTTCCTAACCCACAAAATATTTTACTGAAAATAGAGTATGTTCCTCTTACCCCACCTCACCTCAAAAATACATTCTTTTGGTGACGCTATTGGTGATGTTTATGAAATTCACAGTTCTGAAACCCACAGGTGTTTCTGGTGTTCTGTTATTTTCACATCATGCATTCACGACTCAAGGGAGCGCTCAGGAATTATTAATATGGGAACCGCGACGCCTGGAGCGGATGTATTGCCTCGATAACCAGTAATTTTTGGTCCCGTATATGTATGAGGGCCCAATCAATACCAACAATAGATTGTGGTGACATATCGCTTGACACTTATTGAACTTTGCCTGGGGAAATCGGGTAAAGTCATGGAAATAAATTGAAGGGTTGGTAGAGCCTTTTTTATATTATACAATCTGACCCCGCAAACATTGTTTTACTTACTTACTGTACTTTTTTAACGTTCCTTTTTTTTCATTCAAGCCAAATACAATAAAAAATATTTAGGCCTCCACAACAAACGAAATGTAGCCTTGACATCAACGGATAACTCTAGTTTACTCTATCCGTGCTTCCACTACGTTTTATTGTCTGTGTATGTCATATTTTGGCTAATATTAGTAAATTCTGTTTTATCTTATTTCGTCTTAAGAAGAGTGAGATCGCTCTTGAGTACCCATATCAAGATCCAATGACCGAAACAAAACAGAAATTTAAAATCACTCTCAAGCGCTGGTAGCCGGTTAAACGCCGCCTTCTTAATCGGGAGATCGCCCATTGACAGTTTTTTATGGTGACAAAACAACTTAACTAGCAAGCGACACGCTTTAAGCGAGGGACCGTATGCTGCCAGCGTGCTGACCGACTGTGGGCCGCGAACATGTCCTGTTCTTAGGCCTGTTCAATCGGGGCCTCGATTCTGTTAGTGCATTACAATACAATAACTGATAAATGGACAGGACACGTTCTTTTTTATATGGCGCCTAGAAGGTTTGTCAGTGCGAAATTAAATCGCCACGTTCGTGCAACTGTCATTATACTACAATGCAATAACAGGCTATAGGGCCTGCAAACATGCACGGTGCATGCGCGCATACGGCGAGCTTCCAACCAACATAAAAAAAGAACTGCGAAGCAAAAGGGTTTAAGTGCACTCCACGGAAAAAACGCATCGTCACAAATTCCATTAAGAATTTAAATATATTTTACCGTAAAAAAGCCGACCGCGGGCAGTCTGCACAACTCGAGTTGCAATGCAACCGGCGGGCTTCAAACCAGCTGACCGTATGCTGCCAGCACGCCGACCGACTGCGAGCCGCCAGCTTGTTCTAGTCCTAGACGTTTTCAATCGACAAGTACGCAGCCTGCAGCATGCGCGCATACGGTGAGCTTGCAACCAACATAAAAAAAGAACTGCGAAGCAAAAAAGGGTTTAAGTGCGCTCCACGGAAAAAACGCATCGTCACAAATTCCATTAAGAATTAAAGTATATTTTACCGTAAAAAAGCTGACCGCGGGCAGTCTGCACAACTCGAGTTGCAACCGGCGGGCTTCAAGCCAGCTGACCGTATGCTGCCAACACGCCGACCGACTGCGAGCCGCCAGCTTGTTCTAGTCCTAGACGTTTTCAATCGCCAAGCACGCAGCCTGCAGCATGCGCGTGACAGAATATCGATAAAATCACTGAATAAAATATCTTTGATATTTCCAACTATAAAAGTTACTTTAATTTTAAATGTATATTTTATAAAACCGTGTTAATATTATTAGATTGAGAACCGACCATTTAGTTTGTAATTGAAGTTCAATATTAGTTATTCAATACAAACTGATACCAATACCTATATCCTTTCGATATTAACAAAAAGTTATTCTTTGTGATGTTTAGAGTTATTCACCAATATATTTATTCAATCATATCTTTATCGGTTACGATAAATAATAAAATGAAATCTGCATTACACAGCTAAGATGAATAATATGATTACTTGATAATTAGCCTCTAAATAGGTTTTTATACTTGATAATATTTTTAGAAAGACTTCTGTTTGACAGGATATATTTGAAATTGGCCAAGATGCCATATTGTTTTGAGCTAGGAGGGGTCTCAGGCAGGCTATAAAAGCAGATAACATTTAGTAGTCTGGATTACTATTTTTGGTTGTATTCTCCCTGGGAGCCTGATCCTGAGCCATGTAAGTTATGAACTTCGTTCCAAAATTGTTTACTTCTTGTGTTTGAACTATTGTGTTTCTCCTTTAAATGTGTTTTAATTTATTGTTTTATGTGTGGTGTGTAATTGTGCTTTTTGAAACCATTATACCGTTACAGTTGATTTATTTGCTGTTTAATTTGCTGTTTCCTCAGAATAGTTAACAAATTTACAGATCACAATATAATGTAGGTAGGCTAATAGAAATGCATAATAGAATTTCAATTGTATTTACTTCTAGATATTTGCCTATACAACATTTAGTGCAAATACTTAGCTTTCCAAATTCACTGTCATTATCTATTTGCTCTTTCATAAGATTATCAATATTACATTACTAAAGTCAGCATTCTAATTAACATGCTCTTGTAAAAAAGTAAGGTTAGGTTAGGTTCTTTTAATCTTACACGCGCATACGGTGAGCTTGCAACCAACATAAAAAAAGAACTGCGAAGCGAAAAAGGGTTTAAGTGCACTCCACGGAAAAAACGCATCGTCACAAATTCCATTAAGAATTAAAGTATATTTACCGTAAAAAAGCTGACCGCGGGAAGTCTGCACAACTCGAGTTGCAACCGGCGGGCTTCAAGCCAGCTAACCGTATGCTGCCAGCACGCCGACCGACTGCGAGCCGCCAGCTTGTTCTAGTCCTAGACGTTTTCAATCGTCAAGCACGCAGCCTGCAGCATGCGCGCATACGGTAAGCTTGCAACCAAAATAAAAAAAGAACTGGAAGCAAAAAGAGTTTAAGTGTACTCCACAAAGAAAAACGCCTCGTCAGAAATTCCATAGATGCAAACGGCGCGCTTCAAGCAAGCGGACCATATGCTGCCAGTCCGCCCGACTGCGAGCCGCCAGCTTGTCCTAGTCTTACGCGTCTTCTATCAGCAGAAAGGGAAGCAAAATGAGTTTAAGTGCACTCCACGAAAAAAACGCCTCGTCACAAATTCCATTAAGAATAAAATAAGTAAATTTTACCGTAAAAAAGCCGACCGCGGGGGCAGTCTGCACAACTTAAGTTGCAACCGTCGCGCTTCAAGCGCAGCGGACCGTATGCTGCCAGCGCGCCGACCGACTGCGAGCCGTCAGCTTGTCCTAGTCCTAGGCGTTTTCAATCGACAAGCACGCATCCTGCAGCATGCGTGCTCGCGGCAAGCTTGCAACCAACATAAAAAAGAACGCTGAGGCAAAAAAAGGATTTAAGTGCAGTCCACGAAAAAAACACCTCGTCATAATCGTCTCGATTTCGGCAAAAACTAATTTAAAGTTTTAGGTGACCATTCGACGCAAAATTTAACCCTCTTTAATATTGCAATAACGATACTTTCAGTCCAACGTACTGTTTCCGAGCTACAAGCACAAAACTGAAAAATATGCGAAATTTACGCGGTTTTTTGGCCCCCAAAAGTTGAGCTCACCTCCTGGGACCGTGTAAACTCAGAATCAGATCACACGCATTTAGGACTAAATGAAGGTATTAAAATGGTATCCAGCTTTCTGGAAATTAATTCTTTTTTTTTCAATTTAATTAGCTTCGCCTATTAAGAAAAAGTAAGAAAATTTTACCGTAATAAAGCCGACAGCGGCCAGTCACAACACAACTCGAGTAACAAGCGGTGCGCTTCAAGCAAGCGGAGCGTTTGCTGCCAGCACGACGATCGACTGCGAGCCTCCAGCTTGTCCTAGTGGTAGCCGTGTTCAATCGACAAGCACGCAGCCTGCAGCATACGAGCATACGACAAGCTTGCACCTCGCCTGCGATGAGTGGTAATGGTAAGCGTGCTGACACTTAGAGGTAGCCTAAATTCGTGGCGGAGCTGTGCTTGTGCAGAGTACGGTGCTAGTAAATGTGTCATTACCTATAATCCATTTTTTTAGGTAATTAAATAAAAGTAAATACTTAATCTTCAGAGAATAAGTAAACTGACGTGGCAGTGGGCTGGCCATATCTCGCAAAGGACCGACAATCGTTGGAGTAAACGTGTTCTTGAGTGGAGACCGCGACGCCTTCCGACTAGGTGGGATGACGATCTGCGAAAAACTGCAGGCTGGATGCGGCAAGCTGAAGACAGGGTGCTATGGCGCTCATTAGGGGAGTGATATGTCCAGCGGTGGACTAGTATAACCTAACGACGACGACGACGACGAAATAATCTTGATTAGTCTTTTTATTGAAATTTAAACTTTATAAATTTTTATAAATAAAAATATTTACATTTTGATATTCTTTTTTTTTAAAGCACTAACCCGTGCTAAGGACAATTTGGCACGGATAGCCAGAGGTCGCGGGTTCGAATCCCGGCATGGGTGAATTTTTAGCATCTAAATAGGTTTTTAAAACATTTACATTTTACTTGAACTTCAAGAAATTACATTAAATTTCAGATTGGACTGTTAACGTGTAAAGGTTAAAAAGTGTATTTCGATAAAAAGACGCATCAAGATTGTTTAGATATTTTTAAGTACCTAAACAAATGGACTATATAGACCATTAATATAATATAAGATAAGAATATTCTTTATTGTACACTGGAAAAACAACAAATACAAAACAATTGCAAATATACATAGTACAATTGGCGGCCTTATTGCTAAAAGCAATTTCTTCCAGACAACCTTACGATGGAAAGTTGCTGAAGGAAATTAGAAAGACGGGTAGCCAGTGCAAATTTGAATATTGATACATACTTATAAATAGTATAAATCAGCCCCCAAATGAAATTGAATCTACAGCCTCCTTGACGTAACGGTGACACGCTTGGTTACCAACCAATTAGTTAGACCAGGGAAGCAGTCAGAACGAAGTCAAGACAAAGTTCTCCGGTTTATTGCACAAGTATCTGTGGTATAAACCGAGCTAGAATTTCTGTTTTTTTTTGTTATCGCTTATCGTAGGTAAGTGCTTGTCTTCTTGACAGTAATTATGATGGATGTTGTTAAAGGCATTTCTTCGTAATTCGCCGACTATTACGCCAGTAAATCTTTGCTGACGCACGGCGCGCGTGATATTATCACGTGAAATATATTTGTGTTTAAAGATATTGAAATAAATAAAATACGACATGATGATGTACCTATGTAATTACATTTATTATTTTTTGTTTCAAAGTTCTACAATGCTTACAATATTTATATAATCTAAGATTAAGTGAACTAGCTATGTTACTCAAGGACGTTTTAGCCACTGTTACTATTTCAAACATGTTAATAGGATACAGTAACTAAAATCTTAAAACTAATGTAAGGTCACAGTCAAAACCCTACTGGTCAAAACTAGTTTTGACTGAGTTTAGCAGTCAAAACTATTTTTAAATCAGTCAAAAGTACTTTTGGCCAAAGCTTACATTTGAATTGGTAAAAACACCTAAAATGATGCATCACTCAATCTGCGATATAGTTGCAACCAAGTGCGTAGCGTACAAGAGCGTAACGACCAAAAACCAACCGCTACCTTGGGGTAGAAAGGTCGTATAAACCATTTTTGGCCAAAATGACTTATGAATGTAGTCTTATTGTGAATTTTGCGCTCTATCAATTGGTATATATAACTCTCTCCAATTCGCAAAAAAATTGTTTTTACGGCCCACGTGATTTATAGGTGTAAGCAGATATTTTGTTCAAATTTGTGATGTAAAAACCACATAAAAGTATTGTAATATGACCATTTGGTGTAATGCCATATTTGTTTAAAAATTTCGGGTGTAAAAGACAATAGGTCAAAGTTTTGTATGGTGTACTACCAAAGTAATAAATTGCGCTTGGTTGTAAAAACCAAAGTTCTGAATGATTTTGCTTTACAGCCTTTTGACTACATACTTATAGTTCAATTTGGTTTTTACACCCTGAGTTCTAGTAGATCAACGGAATGTAAAGTATTTACTTCCATTTGGAACATATCCGGAAGGTGTGAAGTGGTTTTTACATCTTTAAGCAATGTTATTCATAGATATCTTTACATTGAAAAGTAGGCATTTACGCAGTTTGAAATAATACGTTTGAAACCAAACGCCGCGCCGCCGCGCCGCTGGCAGCCGCCGAGGATAGCAGCAGAGGTACTAAACTGTCGGCCATTCGTCATAGTTATTTTAGACCTTATGAAACTTGAAAATAAAATTAATTTTTGTATAGTCAGGGTTCTCTCTTTCCAGTCCCTGCGAATTTCATAGATTAGAGTAAGATAGACAGTAATGTAATACTTTTGTTTCAATTATCGCTTTCTCAAGAGGCCGGCCGGTGCGTGGTTCAATTGTAAACAGATAGCCGTCCAGTTGACCTCGTATTGTGAATTTGACTTATTTTCTGCTAATTCGTGATAGTGCATGGATTGTGCATAACAAATGGATTTTCGCCATGGAAAACAACCTGAATTTACTACTTAAAAGAAGACGAGTACTTCAATCACTGTTAAAACTACGAAATCGAACTCCGGAAAGGTAAGCCACTTTGTATTTACCTACCTACTTATTTTGGTAACTGTAACTTTGTGTTGCTTCCTTAGCGTTACAGTGACATGTATTTAACATAAGTAATGAAGATCTATACAATGTTACTTACTATCTTATCTAGGCCGGTGACAATACCTAACCTACTGTTGTTGAACTAGTGTTAGAACATACCTAATGACAGAAATTTAAAAAACGGTGACACTTTAGGTACGAACTGTAGCAACTGTCTCCGGGTTAAAAAAGTTTAATGGTACCTACTTATAATATTTAAATACATATCTACTAGGTTAAACAATGCATAAAAATACTTATTTATTTGAATAAGAACGAAGTATTTTTTTATAATAGATAGTATTAGGTAGGTATATCGATAACTCTGGTCTTAACGGTCACCAGCAACCAATACATGGGTTTATACACCCTTATGATTGAAATATTTATTTGTTTTAATGGTTTATACAACCCAGTTTATTATTTGTCAAGGCTTTTACACTCGCTCACTTTTGCCTTTGAAAAAAAGTCCCTTCAAATCGCAATTTTTGACCGAATTAAAAAAAGAGGAGGTTTTCAATTCGACGCGTATATATATACAATTTATATGCATACGGTATATATTTTTTAAAACAAAAAATATAAACCGACTTCCAAAAACTACAGCACTAAAAAGTAATAAATATACAAAAGAGTACCTTTTAATTAGAAGTACATATACAGGTAGGTATTGTAGAAGTATAATTTGTAGTCTGTGCCCAGTTTCAATATTTTTGGCACTGAAATTATTATTATTAACTATTTTATTATTATTACTATATTATTATGAGCTTTTATTATTAAGCGAAACCACAGTTGACTATAATTAAGATATTTTTTTTGACAGGTTGAACGAACAGCGAGATGTAGATCATAGCAAAGACATCATAGAAGAAAGTGATTCAGAAAGCCCACCAAAACGAAAAAAAATACCAAAAGAAAATATAATTATAAATAGCAGCAGCGAAAGTGACTTCAATACTTCTACAATATCTATACCCGGATCAAATACGTCTTTCTTTGGAGACAAAGTTGGTGATCTCATACCACCGAACAGTCCTTTAAAAAATGCTGATGTGAAGAAACAAAGTAAAATTAATATTATTTCTATCGATGTAATAAAACATGGGAACAGTGGTGAAACCGCATGTTTGGAACCACTTGTAAAACCTTGCCAGCATTTTTACGAGTCATCGACTGCTTTTGACGACGCTCAGCCATCCGCTTCGTGCTTCCTACGTCCTGATGAAACCCCGTGCTCGGTGATGACCACCCAGCCTGCTGCTGCTTCCGACGACGCTCAGCCGTCCGCTTCGTGCTCCCTGCGTCCTGATGAAACCCCGTGCTCGGTGATGAACTACCTGCCTGCTGCTGCTGCTTCCGATGAGACTCAGCCGTCCGCTTCGTGCTCCCTGCGTCCTGATGAAACCCCGTGCTCGGTGATGAACTACCTGCCTGCTGCTGCTGCTTCCGATGAGACTCAGCCGTCCGCTTCGTGCTCCCTGCGTCCTGATGAAACCCCGTGCTCGGTGATGAACTACCTGCCTGCTGCTGCTGCTTCCGATGAGACTCAGCCGTCCGCTTCGTGCTCCCTGCGTTCTGATGAAACCCCGTGCTCGGTGATGAACTACCTGCCTGCTGCTGCTGCTTCCGATGAGACTCAGCCGTCCGCTTCGTGCTCCCTGCGTCCTGATGAAACCCCGTGCTCGGTGATGAACTACCTGCCTGCTGCTGCTGCTTCCGATGAGACTCAGTCGTCCGCTTCGTGCTCCCTGCGTCCTGATGAAATCCCGTGCTCGGTGATGACCTACCTGCCTGCTGCTGCTGTTTCCGATGAAACTCAGCCGTCCGCTTCGTGCTCCCTGCGTTCTGATGAAGCCCCGTGCTCGGTGATGACCTACCTGCCTTCTGCTGCTGCTGCCGATGAAACTCAGCCGTCCGCTTCGTGCTCCTTGCAACCTGATGAAACCCCGTGCTCGGTGATAACCTACCTGCCTGCTGCTGCTGCTTCCGATGAAACTCAACCGTCCGCTTCATGCTCCTTGCGTCCTTATAAAAAAATAAATCCAGAAATCAAGCAAAACATAAAAATTAAAAGGGCATCGTTTAAAAGGTCCTTATACGTAGAATTCATGTCAGAAGATGAATTAATGGATTTCAGTGGAGGAAGTTCCGATGAGTGGTCTTACAATGAATCGGAAGTAAGCAATAGTCCTAAGAAAAAAAAGAAAAAGCTCAGTAAAAAGAAACCCAATGAAAACAATGATGATAGTATAAATAGTCGTAAGAAGAAAAAAAATATAAACAAACGGAAGCAACGGAAACAACTTAAGGATGGAGGTAAAAGCTACGATAGCAAAGAAGGAGACTCAGTCCCGGAAAAAACTATGGGACAAAATCCTTGTGAGGTGGATAAATGTAAAAGAGGTTGTTTTGAGATTTCCGAAGAAAAAAGGAATTCCATTTTCAGTTTCTACTGGAACTTAGATCCGCAGAGAAGAAAAGACTGGCTAGTCAAGTGCACACGCTTAACGCCCGTATCACGGACAAGAACCTCTCATGAAAGCAGAAGGAGTCTGACTTACGAATATTTCATAAATGTCGGTGAAGATCGTAAGAAGGTGTGTCAAAAGTTTTTACTTCAAACCCTCAACATAACTCAGAAATATTTATTATACACCTTGTCGCATTCCAAAGAAGGTATGTCTCAGAAAGATTTGAGGACACGCAATCTTCCTGGCAAATATTCATCCGATGATAAGGGATATGTAAAGATGTTCATTGAAAACCTACCTGCAGTTCCTTCACACTATACCCGGAAACGGTCAAGTAAAGTATACCTTCCTCACGAACTCAAAAACGTGGCTAATTTGTATAGAATGTACGAGAAACAGTGTGAGAGTGATGATAAGCAACCTGTCGGGGAATCGTTTTTTAGAATGATATTCAACAACGATTACAATATCAGTTTTCACACGCCGAAGAAAGATAAATGTCTTTTGTGTATAAAAGCAGAGCGCAATGAAAACATGAGTGAAGCAGAGAAAAAAAACTTAGATACGCATTGTAAGGAAAAGAAAGCTATGTACAAGCGATTTTCAGCTCACCAAAAATTCAGAAGTCTCAAAAATGACACACTCACGACAAGCTTTGATCTGCAAAAGGTGCTTACCACACCCCATGGAGATAGCATGTTACTAGGATATTCCAGAAAATATGCAGTATTCAATTTCACTTTGTACGAAAGTGGAACACAAAATGGATATTGCTTTGTATGGGGAGAGTGTGACGCAAAACGAGGGAGTCAAGAAATAGCTACTTGCTTATACAAATACTTTGAAGAAGTAGATAAAAGAAAAATAAAACATTTGATTTTGTACAGTGATTCCTGTGTGGGACAAAATAAAAACAAGATAGTCTTGTCTGTTATTAATCAGTTCCTCAAGCAATCTAAAAACTTGCAGACTATACAAATAAATTTTTTGCTCCCCGGACATACGTACATGCCCGTCGACTCGATGCACGCAACCATTGAGAGGGAAGTTCAAAAGCTTACTGTGTGGAGTCCCTCTCAATGGCTTCCTTACATTTCCTCGGCAAGAAAACGTCCCCGACCATACATAGTTCATGTTTTGGAAAACGAAGACTTTATTAATTGGGAGGAACTTTCTACAAAAACATTTACAAAAGAGACCCTAAAAAACATTAAATTTCAACAAATCAGGATAGCAACATTTAAAAAAAATTGCGCGAATAAAGTAGGAATTAAATACTCCATGTGCGAAGATGCATTGGAAGAAACTGTCAACCTTTGTGAAGAAGCTACAAAAAGCAAAAAGGGAAAGGGGAAAGGGAAAGGAATAGGAAGATTCAAAGGAAAGGTTAGCGGAAAAATTCACAATAAAGGCGAAGATGCCAATAGCGAAAAAAGTTCTATTCAAGGAGGTGAAGAACTTGTTTTGCGAAAGTTGTATGACCGTCGCTTGCCTATTTCATCTGCAAAATACAAGGACCTGAAACGTTTATGTGACAAAGGAACTATACCAAAACCATATCAACATGAGTTTTTGAATTTACCTCATGAATCTAAACAAGACTGTCTTATAGATACAGATGAAGATGATGATGTCGAAGCTAACGTAGATGAAAATTAATAGGTATAAAATACCATCAAGTTACCGTTAAAATAATGATAAGAAGATGGCAAATGTTACTTTATCAATTAACTGGCGAAAATAAATGTGAACTAGGTTGCTTACTACCATAATATTTTGAAATTTATGATTGCAAATCCGTTACCTTTTACCGCTTATTCAGAACTCAGTGGTTCAATTCTTCAGATGAGTCAAATCACGGCTCAAGACTAGTAGGTACAAGAGCTCAAAACTTCCTAAAAGTACCTAAAAACAAGTGAATACTTTGAAGTCTATCATTGATATTAGCTTACCTATTATTATTTGGATGCTTTAAATATTTAGGTTGGTACTGAAAAATGTTTGTGAAAACTGTCGCAACAAAATACGAGTGTAATTTTTCAAGTAGGTAGATAACAATACCTAATAATAACCTAACACTGTATGTTAGCTATCATCAATGTTTTCTTGATTAAACAAAAAATCTTGATTAAACAAAAAATGTTCGTTTTTTGCACTTGGTTTTCAGGTTTAAATTTGGTATTAATGTATTATAAATATATTGAAATTAATGCACAAATAAGTGGGTAATATCAATTAAAGTAGTGTATTTAGGTAAGTATAAAGGTTTATGTAACCAAGGTTTGTAATATTAATATAAAGTGATTATGGTTACGAACACCAACTTTTGAGAGGTATGGCTTTTACAACTTTTTTTTATTTTTGTCTATGGCTTTTAAGCTCCATAAGAATAACTTACATCTAGTTACGACTAATTCTATGAAAAAACTCAAATAATTATTGGGCGCATAAACCACTTTTGCAAAGAAAATTGGTCGTAACTCCATGCTAACTTCTAAACTAAAAGACTTACATTAAAATAAAGTTTTCCATTGCAAAGAACATAAAAAATAATAAAAGACACCTAATAGGTACAATATAATATAATGGAAAACAAAAAAGTTATAAGACAAAATGTTTTTAAAATTTTCTTTTTTGCTCGTCCTGTAAAGTAGGTTTTATGGCTTATACGACCTTTCTACCCCAAGGTAGCGATGTGTTGGATACATAATTATTAAAATTTTACTTAATTTTTCTGCAGTCAAAACTAATCTTGACCATTTAGGAGTTTTGACTGTAACATATACGTACATACTTTAACTTGCCGACATATAAATCTAACAAACCTGTTTTTACTTATTTTTCAATGTTTAATATATAAACTATTGTTAACAAATTTAAAAACCTATTTAGAGGCAAAAAATTTCACCCATGCCGGGATTCGAATCCGCAACCTCTGGCTATCCGTGCCAGCGCTCTACCAATTGAGCCAATGGGCGACTCACGGCATCAGTGAAATTTCGAACCTCTTTACACTATTCTCTGTATTACGTACAGGCAGCGACATCTGACTTAAGCAAATTGCATTACTTACAGCCCCGACTACCTACTTTGCAGTTAGGTTTAACATCGGAACGATATCACTGTACCCACATGATTATACTATTTTAATTTTTAATGCACTAACCCGTGCTAAGGAATTTCAAATTTGTTCCTTAGCACGGGTTAGTGCATTAAAAATAAAATAGTATAATATTGTTAACAACTTTCTGTAACTTTTGCATGTAAAAAAGTAAATGGAATTGATTAACTACCTTTTAGACTGAGATAGTTTTTTAGGAGGTATTACTCACAATATTTGAGGCAAAGCTGCATATAAACAATTCTCTTCTGTGCCTGAATTAGGTTCTAGACCTGTATCTCAGGCAACAGTGCTCTTCAACGTTCAAGCTTAGTAGACTATAAAAGCAGTACAATACAAAAGCTTACAATAGGGATTAGGGTTTAGGGTATTCTTACTATATTTGACGGCCTCGGTGGCGCAGCGGTTTGGCATGCTGATTGTAGAAACCGAAGGTCTCGTGTTCGATCCCCGGCCGTGTCAAACTAGAAAATGAACTTTTCTGGTTTGTCCCGGGCCTTGGATGTTATCTATGTATTTATTGTACCAAATGTATCGTCGAGTTAGCACCTGTAACACAAGTCATTTAATTGTACTTAGTACCTATGGGGCTAGCGAGATCTGTGCAATATGTCCATGAATATTGATTTTTTTATTTATAAAGATAATATAATAGTTTGCTTTTATAATGAGAAAGCTACCAATCCCTTCCACCAAGGTCCAGGTTCTCCAACTGCTATCCGCTACTGATAATGTTCACGTCTTCTTCTTCACCGACCTGCAGAATCGCCTTCTGTATCATCCGCTTTAGCTTCTTGCGAGACTCATCCGAGCGAAGGGTTCTCAGCTCTGAGGCTACGAAGTCGCCAAAAATCTGAAGGCAGGTGATATCAGTCAGGATTTTGTTTCATGTTGTCATGGACAGGGACGGTTTTTGGGTATTGGTAGGAGTGTTACAGAAAGATCTTGTCAACCGAATATTTTTATCATATTCAGTTAACAGATCTTTCCAAATGTAACGAAATGGGACTGTAAGATTTTAGACGCCTGGAGCATCAATCAAAAATATGCATTATACTATTTTTATTTTTAATACACTAACCCGTGCTAATGTATATTTTTATCGTATTTGGTTAACAGATCTTTCCAAATGTTACGAAATGGGACTGTAAGATTTTAGACGCCTGGAGCATCAATCAAAAATATGCATTATACTATTTTTATTTTTAATACACTAACCCGTGCTAATGACAATTTTGAAAACCTATTGAGGCCAAAAATAAGTAATTATGTAAAATAAGTATGTAAGTGATGCAATCTACTTCAGCCAGATGTCGCTGCCTGTACGTAATACAGAGAATAGTGTAAAGAGGTTCGAAATTTCACTGATGCCGGTTAGTCGCCCATTAGCTCAGTTGGAAGGAGCGCTGGCACGGATGGCCGGGGGTCGCGGGGTCGAGTCCCGGCATGGGTGGAATTTTTGGCCTCTAAATAGGTTTTCAAAAAGATGCAAATGAGTGACAAGAGCCCGCGAAAATGCCGTGACGGGGAAAAGGCCTATATGCGGCAGTGAGCAGAAATGATGACGATGATGTTAATGATGAAGCAACTACATAGAATGCGTTCTTATTAAGCCGTTTGTGTATGTCAACATGTTATCGTACTAAAGATCTATATAGGTATCAGCTAAAATTCGACGCTGTGTTTTTAGGCAACACGCAAAGCAATTTGCTCACTATATCACTTTTAGTGAAAAGGGCGCCGTCTGTTCCAACACTTGGATTAAAAAATCTGTGTAAATTCCTTCTCTGTCAAAAATAAAATGTTCTCTATCTATAGAGCTTGACTAGCTGTCAACTATAAAAAAGTAGTGTTCAGGAAATACTTCAAATTTTAATCGCCATTTGTGACTTTCACGATGTCGACCACAAGAGCACGTGTACTGTATAAAATAATGCTCTGACGGAAACTTCCTTCCAAAATTACGTAATAGTTAGGTACCTGGCATTCATCAGCGTTGACACTGGGTCTGATCCTGGGCACAGGCTCCTCTGGCCACAGCATGGGATGCGCCGAGGGCGGCAGTGGTGGCGGGGCTGACGCGGCCACTCGAGGTCCACTAGTCCTTCTCCCCAGCGACGAACCGACCTCTGATGGCACTAGGCTTGTAGACCTGGATACAGTAATTAGCAAATGTCCTCAGTCTGCTCTTCATGTTGTATCTATAGTTTACCTGGCCCTAGGCACGTTAAGCCGTTGGTGCCGGTTGTCATATAATGGCAGTCGTTAAGCCATGTCAGAGGCCTTATGGGCGGCTTGATAACTTCTAACAGTAAGGCCCGCCACTGTCTTACAATCCTCCACCAACCCGGACTTGGCCCCCGTGGTGGAATATGGCCTAAACTTCCTGCGATGTAGGAAGAGACCCGTGCCCCAGCAGTGGGGGCATACAAGGGTTGATAACCTGGCCCTAGAGTCTAATACTTACATATTTTTCAATAGAATGATATAAGCACGACAATGGTTGTTATTTGCCTCAATTTGGTAGTCTACAAAGCAATTTAGAATTTAGCAGCACTATCATTCCAGGGGTTTGACCAGCGCTAATTAAATAGTCATCTCACGCGAAGAAGCACAAATCGCGCGAGGCGCAGGCAGAGGCGCGCGAGTTACGTAGCACGGGTTATACCATTGCAATGCGATTGGCTACTAGACTACCGATAGTGTGAATGAAATGACCACTACCGTACTAATATGGCTGTATTGAACGACTATGCATTTTAGAGACTCACTACCCATGACGAATGGTTCTGTTATGTGGCCACTATGAAGGCCTAATCATGTCCTATCGCTTGTGATAAGGGCGTGAGTTTATTTATGTAAGAAACCCCTGTATTCTTGAATAAATAAAGTGGCATAGATTCATAGATATTGACAAAATTTGGTAAAAGTAAAAACGTAGCTAGTACATAACTCTTATTCAATATTTAGCTAATGCCGATGCTAATGGTACCTATCTAATAATAAACATGATCGTGACAAGTGGTAAATGCTGGTCTCTGCCTAAACCTCCTTGACATAAAGAAGGGAGTTTATGTACGTATCTCTTGTATGCCCCCACTGCTGGAGCGCGGGTCTAGGTTAGGCCATACTCCGAGCCAAGTCCGGGCTGCTGGAGGATTGTAAAATAGTGGCCGGCCATACTGTCGAAGTTATGAAGCCGCCCATGAGGCCTTTGATATGGCTTAACGACTGCCATTACATGACAGCCGGCACCGCAGCGGCTTAACGTGCCATATAAAGCTTTAAAGCACGAAACCGCACGGAAAAATGCCACTAGCGGTAGTCACGGGACGGTCACCTGTCCACTTGTCGTTGCTTAACACAAGTGATTGATTCCAATCACTCGGTTAAACTAGGATCCGAGCGCTTATGTATGTAACAATCTAATTTGTAGGGACTCACCTAGATCTGCCGTTGGTAACGTCGCTCGACTCTTTAGTCAATGAGCCCGGAGATTGCTCAGAGATGTTTGCTCTCGCTGCCGCTCCAAACTCGGCCTCTTCTTTTGCTTGGAACTCGGCTAGCTGTTGATTCGATAAAAGAACAGGCTGCAGAATTTTATTTGCTACAAGATTTCAAATAATAGTCTAAGTCAGTATGATGCAGCTGAGGCGTGGAAATCAACTGCAGGGGGTGTCGACGGGTAGTTGCAGACATTACTTGCATGAGCGCCATGGTATCCGTGACACTGTCATTGATACGCAGACACTATTCAACTTCCAATATAGAAGATACATAAATCTGCATGTAATCGTCATACAATTGACATAAATAATATCCCCGAAGGACTAGTAACAATAACAAAGGATAAGTGGCGAACAGGCTAATGCAAAACACGTGACGTACCGCCAGATTAACCCCCTCGTTAATCTCGAGCGGGTCGGCGGACGACGCCGGGGCCAGGAAAGAGAGGGCTTCAAAGTACTCCCACCCCACAACCACCTCGCCGTCCTCCTGAGCTCGCCGCCGCTTTATCTTTCGCAATTGGTGGCTAAACTGCGTCCGTAGATTGTGGATTTTTCGACCCATCTCCTCAGTTGTCGTATTAAACACTTCAGCCAAGAACTCCATCTTTGCCTCGCGCTTAGCTTTGCTAGTCTTGTAATGCTTCGTGTCCCACAATTCTGGACACTCTTTCTTGTACAGATCTATTAGCTTCATTGTTTTCTGTGACGTCCATTCCACTTTATCGCACTTCTTGCTGTTGTTCAGGCTCTCAGTATCGGAGTCGGCCTCGTCCTTCAGCGTAAACGTATCGGCTGATTCGAAATCCATGACGGGGACGTGTGCTCTCGTGTGCGGTCTCGCGAGACTGAGCTGCGAGAGAGGGCAATTGCCGCTAGACCGCGGAGAGAGAGCGAGAGAGGTGTCATCGGTGCGCTTTGAGCGGAGCGGCAACGTCGCAAGTTAGACTCGTGCAATTTATGTACGCGTAGTTTCTGGTTGGTTTGCATTTCAAGATATATTTATAAACCGAAGACCTTTACATGGTCGTTGACGTCGACTCGTCGTTGTGTATTCGAGGTTCAGTCAGCGTATAGGGAATCACTGCATATCGTTCGCTCGTGCAGTTGCATTTGTGCTAATTTGGAAGCGCTAAGCCACTTAACACGATTAGCAGTTGCCAGTTATTAGTAAGTCGATGTTTTACAAAGAGCCTTTGTTAGGTCTCTTGGTTAACCTAGTTTAATTTTTTGCAGGTTGAATTTCTAAAGCTCTTTAGATTTCTATATGACATTTTTGCAGTAGGTTTTCCAAGAATCTATATGTAGATCTTCAGGTAATCTCAAATGTAAACAACTTTAAATGCAAAGTTATATTGGTTCTCATCTCATCTGCAGCCCAGCTTATAATCTAAAAACCGCAGTCACTCATTCATGAACCCATAAATTAATTAAAAAGTTGATCTCGCCGAGTCGTGATGGAAACTGTCGAGCGCAAAACTGTAAAGGAGGTACAGTTTATTTGATCATGGGTGATTTTTTCTCACAAAAAATTAACTACCTACCTGCTATTTAACTTAACTGTAGGTAGGTAGGTAATTTTTTTTAATATTTTAAATTGAGTTTAAACACGAGTTTCATTAAGTAAGTATTTTCTTTTTGTATTCACTACTAAATTTTAAGATTATTTTAAAAAGATTGATTAACTACAAATAACGTTACTATTCTATAAGTTCGTATTTTATTATTGTCTTCCATTATGCGGAAGGGGCTACTTTCTACAACACTTCGAATCTTAGTCTGAAGATTATTAGCCCTAGTAGGACTTCATATTATTACATACAATTGTTTTTGAAACAAATAAATATTTCCTATCTCAATTTAAATAATAACTAACGAAGGAGATGTCGTAATAAAAGAACGAAGTGCTGATGCCCATTATGCAAGCGAGGAAACGCAAAGAAACTTTTAGTGTGTAGATTTACCTTCAGCAGGTCTGCAGTAAAAACTGCCGGCGTTATAGAAAAGAAAGTATGCTGTCTCGAAGTCTCACTAAAAATGATACCAGGATCATAGGATTCTGGAGGAATCGCGGGAACTCCTTAAACGCATACTCGTACTTGAAGCGTTTTCGTTTTAGTGTCACGTGCATTTGTGTTTCAGTGCACAGCAGTTCAACCTGTTGTTGGAAAGTGTCGCCCTATACTTACCCGAGTAGAATGTACGCATGCAAAAGTGGATGTGCTGATGACTGTATAGTCAACATTAAATTTTTTATCGAAATGGCCCTTAAATTAAATCTACTTACTTAGTATCTACTTGCACGTTTAACTCTTTCCCAAGCAGTCTAGTGGCTGTACCTGCTATTTTTCCGGTGACGAAGGGTGAGGGAGGATTAATATCTAAATAATGAGGAGCGTCGAGTGTCGGCTGACGCTCGCCGCCACGCCCCTCGCACCGACAGCAAAAAAGGCTAAATAGTAGATTTCTTGTTGCTAAGGTTCTCGTTTCGGATGGTTTGCAATTTACTATAGTTTTCAGGGTAACTCGGCAACGACTTCAAATCAAATTATTATTTCAAGTACCTATTCGAAAGTCGGTTTTTATTAAAATAAACCAGAAACGATTCTTTGTGCAGACCTTATATCACACTCAATAAAATATAGGTACAACAATTGCTAAAAGATTGTTACCATCAGACTTAATTTGGAAGAGCAAAGTTCTTCATCAGATCTCACCAAATTAAATTGTGATCAGATCAGTTAATATTTGAAAAAGTGATAAGATATACTTAAGCCACAGCAAAAAAACGTACCCGTCAAATTGAGCCGTCGTTGCGTCCTTTAACAAACTTTAACCGACATGTTTCTGGAATGACTGTGACTCCTTCGTATACTTGCCCATTATGACTAGCTGTGCATCTATCCGATGACCGTTGGAGTAGTCCGGTACTAGGGTTAGACCGAGTTGGAAAACGCAGGGAAACGCCCAGCGACCAGGAGATCTATTTTTGAATCACTCGTATGAAATTGTATCGTCGAATGCGACATAAGTCACACTCGTCTTTTAAGTCGCATGATCTCGTTTTTCCGTATTTTTGAATCGTTCGGCTGAAGTTTTGCCAGTACAGTTTGAAGTATTGTATTTTATCCGTTTCATGCAGAAATTACAAAAACCGGAAACTACCGTAACGGAAACGGAACGTAAAATATTTCGTTTTATTGGCTGTTGAGATGATTTTTTTTTGCCTTTAGTTACAAACCAAACAAAACACAGTCGTAGATCGTAAATAATAACACTTTGGTTTGATTTTGTTGGAAAATGTCGAAACAAAAAATCAATTCGGCACAAAAGCACAAACTCCTCGATTTGCTTCCGAACACAAATTTTGACAATCAATCTATCGTTCGACATACGAGACGAGTGGTAAGGACCATTCGTTGCAGTCGAGTGAGCTCCAGGAGCTCTATTTTTGAATCACTCGTCTCGCGTCGAACGCTCGATTTCTACTGATTTTCGTTCGACATACGAAATTCCGTATTTTTGAATCACTCGACTGCAACGAATGGTCCTTACCACTCGTTTCGTATGTCGATCGATAGATTAATTGTCAGAATTTGTGTTAATTTCAAATCGAGGAGTTTGTGCTTTTGTGCCGAATTGATTTTATGTTTTGACATTTTCGAACAAAAACAAAACAAAGTGTTATTATTTACGAACTATGACAGTGTTTTGTTTGTTTTGCAACTAAAGGCAAGGATTTTTCATTTCAACAGCCAATAAAACGAAATATTTTACGTTCCGTTTCCGTTACGGTAGTTTCCGGTTTTTGTAATTTCTGCGTAGAACGGATAAAATACAATACTTCAAATTGTACTGGCAACACTTCAGGCGAACGATTCAAAAATATGGAAAAACGAGATCATGCGACTTAGAAGACGAGTGTGACTTATGTCGCATTCGACGATACAATTTCATACGAGTGATTCAAAAATAGAGCTCCAGGTGGAGCGACGACATTCGCAAAGCAGTGTGCAGTATCTGAAAAGAATGCGCCGAAGACCGGGCGTAGTAGCCTTTCTTGAGATAGGTCTATAGATAGATAGATAGATAGATAGATAGATAGAGAACACTTTATTGCACAACCAGAAAAAATATTACAACCATGATTCTTAAATTCTATATCCAGCAGTGGATTGATATGTGCTGCCCATATTTCGTTTTCCAATTTGAGATTTTCACTGCTTATTTATGGTTCCGTCTTTTCAGATTTCCGATAAAAAACCGAGATTAACAGATACTTACCTGAATATCTGTTATCTTCAAATGGCTTGCCATCGACACACTAAGAAGAAGACTAGGAGGATTCTCAAGGCTGCTTCAAAAGAAGGAGTTGGCGTAGTAAACGGAAAAATCCCAGATGCCTACTATGCAAGCGAGGAAAAGTAACGCCTCTTTTAGTGAGTGACCTTCTTTAGGTCAGCAGCGATACTGCCGGCGTCTTAGAAAAGAAAGTGTGCTGTTGAAGTATTCTTCAAGTCTCGCTGCCAACATTGGCCTTATATTAAGCGTGGAAGTATCAGCTCTATTTATATTCGATGTATATTCTTGTAGTAGTAATTTTTGTCTTTCGAATTTCAATCTTGATTGATTTTTTACTTGCATGCATACAAAACGTTTGCCTGTATCCTGTTGTATTTGTCATATTCACTATCTTAATAAACGGTTCTCTCGCTTCATCAGCTTATTTAATTCTGAAACGGGATCAAGGTTGCAATGTAATCTACATTTTCACAAGGTTTTGAGTGCACTGTGACTGAAGAGAAAGTGTTGATGTTTTTGACACAAAATTTGCAGCTTAACATTACTACGTATATTAAGCTTAACCTATAGTATCAACAGCCTTCAGCGCACTGAGTGGAACAAGCGTTCTCTCAGCAAGAGTGAGTCCACCGAAAATAGACAACGTCAAGATCTTAGGTATCTATTTGTAAACGTTAAGACCCACATTGCCTAACAATATCGTACGACTTTGGCCTCAGATAAAGTTGCAACAGGAGAATTATTGACCATAGTCTTACAATAATACAGATAATAATGTAAATAGGTTCGAAATTTCGCTGATGCCAGCACTTGCCTAGCTAATGGTCCAGTTGGGAGAGCGCTGGTACGGTTAGCCAGAGGTCGCGGGTTCGAGTCCCGAACTGGCATGGGCGGTGAGTTTTTAGCCTCTAAATAGGTTTTTTTTTAAATAGTAGAAGTTGGTCACTCCGCATAATTTTTGTTGCAGTCAAGGCTGAAAGTAGCTCAGATTTTAGTGAATATAATATTAATTCACAAAAAAAATAGAGCTACATGTTCATGTTTCTACACATTTTAATCAGTGACACAGAAAATAATCTGCGGC
This sequence comes from Yponomeuta sedellus, assembly GCA_934045075.1. Taxonomy (NCBI): domain Eukaryota; kingdom Metazoa; phylum Arthropoda; class Insecta; order Lepidoptera; family Yponomeutidae; genus Yponomeuta; species Yponomeuta sedellus. Next base: position 17,613,533 of record OW203729.1, on the reverse strand, counting down.
TTACTTAGAACAAGTTATACATACAACGATAGTTATCCGCATAAGATGCCATTTTTTTCAGTTGGTAAGATTTTTATAAAGTAATAGAAAATGAGCTATAGGTGTTGTCATTATGTTTTACTTCACCGTTAGTCCTATAGTTAATCTTTACCACAGAAAAAATGTCTGCTGTCGCTACAGCAGTAACGCGCATTCGCTATCTCCACTCGAGACAGCTCGGGGGTCGGAAACCGGAAAAAATGTCGTTAGCGGCCGTGATTTAGCACCTTCCAATATGTTATCCATATCCACACGCCAGACAGGTTCCGCTCCACTAGCTACTCGTATTTGCTCTATCCGAATGAACGTGTTGGCAAAATTGGAATTGAATCACGAGATACTAATCCCAAAAGACTTTGAACCTTGATTTTATTTTGGTATTACTAAAAGACAGATCGTTTCGTCTCTCACTATTACCAGAACTTGAAGACGAATCGTATTTACTAACTATATGATCGTTAAGATTTTCATTCTTTGGCTTTCGAAGTAGAGTAATAATAATAATATTGACCTTTTTGCATCTACTTAATGAGATGATTTATACAGCGTCCAGTGGTATTTTCACTCACACTAGATGGGTGAAGGGACCACTCCGACGCTGTAGTGCCTGGGACATGGTTTTATAGATGGTGTAGGCTTGCCCAGCACCTATACCACCCTGACAGCTTAGTCGGCCTAGCCCACAGGAAAGACTAGTCAATACGTGCGGAGCCAACCAAGCCGCGGGTTTCCTCACGATGTTTTCCTTCACCGTTAGCGTATGGTATTGCGACTACAAATTCGCAAATGTACGTAACTTTGAAATTAAACAAAGTCATTGGTACATGCCCGCACTCGGGATCGAACCTGGGGCTCTCGCTTGCCAGTCTATGGTTCGACCCACTGAGCTACCACCGCTGAAGTAGAGTATTAAAGAAGATATCATACTTATAGGTTGTGTAGCAAGTTCTTCGTCCAATTTACAAAATATTGGTATCCTGATTATCTTGAGACACGGTATTACACTCGCCATGAAGAGTAAGGAACTGACTTTTCACAAGTTTCGGTCTTGTTCTTAGCCCAAATTCTCAGGTTAAGATGTCAAAATCGAAGTAGCGAAGAAACTGTGACTTAATAATCGTTACAAGTTAAAAAAAGATAGGTCCAAAAATATAGATCGCTCTAGACCAGATGGTTAATTATTGCTTAATAATTATTGCTGAAGAGCTGAATTGAAGGAAAATGGCTACGTCGATCTTACTAGACCATTTGCTATGGAACGTGTGTTAAGTAACATGTGTCATGGAACGTGAAGATATATTTGAATCCGGCTTTATTTCTAAGGTATTATGAAAAAGATTCCTTTACTGTTTCCCTATATGGATAAGTGTTTTGCTGCTGGTCCAGTACGGTTCTACTCGGTCATATCGTTATTTTCGTTTCGTTCTTCAACAGAGCTAGTGATTATTGTGTACGTTTTAGGTCACCTCAGTGTCGTATAAATATCATAATCACCCTAAGATAATGTAATGTACACATTTCTGATATAATTATAATATTCTTCTATATCATCGTGAGTCATGGTCATGACACTATTAATATATTTTTTAATCTTGATTTGTTTACTTGACATCTAGATACCTTGTCTTTGTCCAGAAGATCTTCTTATCTTCGTTCAAGCATTGCTACATACTTGTTTCTCCACATATTTGGTGGTCCTTCTAACCGTCCCCATTTTGTTAGCTCAGCTCTAATAGTTCAAATTGCACAGTCATAGATGGCGCAAGTGGTACCTATTTAAATAGTTCGTTTCTGAAAAATCTAAGTAACCCCTATGAATGCTACCGACTGTAATATATCCAATTACCATGAGGAGGAAAAGTAACTATGAATAGTATGATCGAACACTAGGATCAAATTATCGGTGTCGCTAGTGGTATTACCTACCGCAATGTTGATCACCTCGGCCAGTTGAATGTTGCACGTGCTCGTTCATGTAGGAATAATCCGGTTTGATAAAGAACTGTAATAAGACAAGGTCGGTATATTCATAAGTGGCGATACGATTAATTTACCTAACTTCACGAATAAACCAGTGATCTCTATGAGGATTTTTATTTAGAAACTTGTAGGACTAATCATCTCCACTGCATATCATTTCTAGAAACATGTATCAGGGCAGAAAGTGCAGTAAATTTCACATGACGATAGACACAATAGCATACAGACTCCGGTATTTTGAAGCAGGCACGTACGGAGCCTGCAGCGGTTGGCCATATCGCCTCCGGTATCAAATATCCGGTCGAGCCCGTACAGCGCTAATCCCTGGAACCCGGCGAAGCCAGCCAAGCCAACTCCCGACAAAAAACACAATCTTTATATTTTAATAGCGGCACCGACGACGGCACAAAGGCAGTTATTTATCGTACGCCCTCTCTCATTGCTTTTACCAGGCTCATTCTCCCGCACTCATATCCCGTCTCCGCGAGTCGCTAAACTCGACCGTATTCCTTTAAGAGTTTGGTCGGACTTGGATTAGAAAGTTAGGGCTATACGATGTTCTGAACTCGACTGAGCCGTGCTGGTAATCATTCGATGTGCGATTCCAGTCTGTCTTATCGAAGTAGCTCTGCCACTCAACCTTGTACTTTATGAAACAGGTTCCGAAGGTAACATGTATGTTGGTATGGAGTGGAGCGATTTTCGAGGCAAGTCTGAAAATACGATAATAAATTGACGGTCGGCGAGGAACAACTCCGCAGCGGAGTAATACGCGCCAGCACCACACACCAGAGTCAGTTGAATCGTGCAGAGACGGGAATGTTCATTGTACCTATTTCATGGTTGATGAATTTCCGATGGTGAATTCTAAAAAACTACCTATATCTACAATAGGGTACAATTATGGGGTTAGCCGACCATGCGGGTGACTTTCGTAACAAATACTACTTTTCTCATAAACATTATTAAGTCTACCGACCCCTGTGACCCGTGACCAGGAATAAGGAGGAGGGAAAAATTAGTTTATGAAAAAGGAGGCTTATCCCTAGCAGTGTTAAATAGAAATTGATACACATACCACACATTTAGGAAATTGTCGATAGAAATATCGATATGACACATCTTCACGATAACTTCACTAGTGCTTTCAAACTCAAAACAAACTACTTCGTACAACTCCTGCCAACTCTTCCCTTAGGTTACCTATTCCATTAGTTATCTAAATCGTCTTACACGGTGCTGCAACCACTCTTTGAACATTGTAAGCACGTTGTTAACGGGGCTATGATTAAGCTATTCTATATTCTAAGCTGCCAAGTTTTCTAATACTTCCTACTGTTTATAGTAAGGGATGCAAGATGCCAAGTGGTTGAATTAAATGTGAATTAAATGGATCTAGTCTTACGTAGCTTAATATGTGTCCTAATGCAGAATACAGCATTTAAAAACAGTATGTAAAACCTTAAATGTTTGGGTGACGTTATTACATCATAAACTAATTGAATAAGATGTGATAAACATTAATAAATGCCCACATTTTTGCCCACATTTTTTCAAAGATTTATAAAGACAAATATTTGGATGTGTATGGGTAATGTTGAAAACTAAGATACGTTATTTAAGGGCCCTGATTTATGAAAAATTTTATTAGACCCTTTATAAATTGCTCACCACACATTTTGAGAATACACGAAAAACTTAAATATCCAAGTTACACAGAATACAATTGGCGGTCTTATCGCGAAATGCTAGAAGGTATCACAAACAACTAGAAATGGCATAATTCTATAAATTATTTCAAATATCCGATACTGCAAACACTACTCCAATCGAGACATTTGTGACATAGACTCACAAACTTTTACTACTCACCACCACTGCAACACCTCTCTGAAATCTCGTTTTCAAATCACATTGAATCTTTTCACACTGGAGCTCCCCACACATCTCTATCCTTAACAAATCTTGTTATCTCTACCACATCAGAAACATTACTTCAAAGATAAATACTAAACGCCTCAAATCCCCTTAATCTATTCCACCAAACGAAAAATACTCACAGACATTTGATTACCGTTAAATCTTTACTATTCGTCCCTTATCTTATGAGACAAGAGTAAAATGCATTTTTTCGTGATGGGTGAAACAAAACCAAAGGCGATACGAGTAGGCATGTACCTAATCATATCAGTAATAGATTACATAGTCTGCAACGTTCCTTTTTGGACAATGTCCTCTCAAAGTTCACTAAATTTTGGGGCACCTAATCATATCATCAGCGTTCTTCTTCCAGTCCCTGACTGCGCTTCATAATAATTAATTTCCAAGGCACCTCATCATCAGTCCGTGGTTTTCAGTGACCACAATATTATACATCTTATCATAGGTAGGTACGTATAGGTGGCAACTCATGTTTTAGGTGTAAGATGACTTTAGAAAAGATGGTCATAGTGGAGTTTTTTCCCGCTGCCTTTTTCTCCACTACACAACGGCCCGAAAGCAGTGGCTTTCACGTACACTTTCACTTTACATTGTACGTTGACAATCAGCAAATAGAATTAAAATTCTTTACGTTGAAATACATTGAATTGATGAAAGTTATACTAAAAAAATCAGCCAAAAAACATCGGATCAAAATGTGGCATCCAACGGCAATAACTCTATCTCACCGCAGAACAAACATCACGTCCCAGTTCTACGAGGTGCGAATATAATTTATTCAACATCAAGAGGCGAGGGAGAGTAGGCGGAAGCCACCGTGAAATTGAAAGAAAGCCCGAGATAACAAACAAACACGGACGGGACCATTTTTCAGAAGGGGAAGTACCCTCTATAAAGTTGATTCGAAGACTGAGCGGGTGGGAACCGACAAAAGTTTACGAATGAACTTTTTCAATATGTATTATAATATAATACTCTGGTAAGTTCCTTAAGAATCAGCCTACAAAGGATACTCTTTAGGCCTCTCAGTGCGCTTAGTCTTATCACCGGAAAGTCCAGTCCAATTTACGTTAGGTAAATTTTCCCTGCACAGCGATACACTTCCCAGAATCAATTTTGCTCTGAATGTCCATTCCCTTGCCATGGGAATGCGGATGCGCGTGCGGACAATTAGGTGGATACTTCCATCCACCCATTAAGGTTCGTCATCTGCCTCTTGACCTAAACCTAATTGTAATGAAAAATGTGCTCAATAAGGTAAGTCGCGCTCTTTAGAGGAGATACTTCATGTTTTGAAGAACCTTATTTGACAAAATTGAAGATAAGTGGATTTGACGTTGGGATCTCATTTGATAAATGGAATTTTATGCAGAATTTACATTAAGGGCTGATTTTTCAACAGTCAGATAACTTTTATCTGAGGAATAAAAATGGCGGTTTGACAGCTTATGTATGAAAATTATGTCAAACCGCCATTTTTATTCCTCAGATAAAAGTTATCTGACTATTGAAAAATCAGCTCTTAATAAATTAAAAAAAAACAACTTTCTTTCGCTGTTGTACCATTTGTAATTAGTAGGAATAAATTTTCAGAAAATCGATACCTCACAGAGAAAAAGGTTACCTTTATTTAGCTCGGGACCGCTATTTTGGCCAAACATTGTAATATGTCCATTTATCGAAGAATTCCTGGACATTCCCTACATCTTTTGTTAAAACTAAGCTAGGAAGTAAACAATATTCTACCCCATACAATGATCCAGTATAATTCTAACGAGGCTGTGTTTGCCAAACAAAGGGGTAATCCCTCGAGCCTCGTTTGTATCGGCGGCGGTCAGGGGTGTATGTGAAGTAGCTGATTCGTGCGTGTGATATCATAAGTTATTTCTCTTCTAGACAAAAATTGCGAAATGAATTCGTGAGAAATATCTACCAATTTTCCAAAAATGTTACGGTATGTCCGATGTTTTCTTTCAAAGGTTCATGAACAATGTCATGAAGTTGTTATACCCTATTACACTATACTTCCTATCATTTACTGCAGTAGAAATGAGGCCCTTGAGTGTGTAGTGTAGTGTAGTGTTACTTTGAACGTGGTGGACTGAAAGAGGATGATAGTGACTAGAATTGAGAAAGGAATGTTGCATTGGTTTGGACATGTGGAGAGGATGAAGGAAGACATATTTGCTAATGTGGGTGAAGGGCCAGTAAGGGACGTCCCAGGTGGACATACTTCAACCACATAGGTGATGTATTAGCAAAAGGGGAAGATACAAAATACCTAAAATTTAAAGGTGCATGCAACGACTAATGAACGTTTATGAAACGAAGGTGATTTGTCAGGGTCGTGGCAAGTGGCAGTCTCTGCCTAACCCTTTGGGAAACAGGCATGAGGTTAATTTAAGTTATATTACTGCAATGTTGACTGACGGCACTAAAGTAAGAAGAAGAAAACACATTTCTTACAGCAACAGTTAGGTACACAAAACATCAGACATACTGACAACTTAATACATTGAGACACTACAAATAAATAAATAATTGGCCTTTTTTCATCTACTTAATGAGATGATTTATACAGCGTCCAGTGGTATCTTCACTAACACTAGATGGGTGAAGGCACCACTCCGACGCTGTAGTGCCTGGGACATGGTTTTATAGATGGTGTAGGCTTGCCCAGCACCTACCTATACCATCCTGGCAGCTTAGTCGGCCTAGCCCACAGGAAAGACTAGTCAATACGTGCGGAGCCAACCAAGCCGCGGGTTTCCTCACGATGTTTTCCTTCACCGTTAGCGTGTGGTATTGCGACTACAAATTCGCAAATGTACGTAACTTTGAAATTAAACAAAGTCATTGGTACATGCCCGCACTCCACTACACTACAAAACAGTATACTAAATAAAGTTTATAGTTACTGATGAGGATGGTCTAGCTAGGGGTCAACTAAAGGCGTGTAGGCAAAGTGTTTTCGATCGTTGCGTTGACGACACCAAATCGATGTTTGCGTGCAGGAAATAAAACCGTTTTATAGGTGCGTTGGGATCCTAGTGCCTCGTAAAATGTAATCGAATTGATTGAATTCAAGGTGAGTTGTAAACTGTGGGAGCTTTCGGGTTCAGATGGTACTAGATAGTGGATTTTTTTAAGTAAACATGGTCTACTAAAAATAATTTATAATTTAGCATGAAGATTCCTATGTTTTGCTTTACCAAAAATTGAAGAAAGCAATCACAAGAACAAAAATATCTAGAAAGATTTTAAGCAGCTCATCATTGATTAATTCATTTGTGTGTCCCCATTGCTGGGGCACGAGTCGCTTCCTGCATCACAGGAAGGTTAGGCCATACTCCACCACGGGGGCAAAGTCCGGTGGAGAATTGTAAGACAGTGGCGGGCCTTACTGTCAGAAGTTATCATGAGGCCTCTGACATGGCTAAACGACTGCCATTGCATGACGACAGTCGGCATCAATGGCTTAACTTGCCTTGCGAAGCACGATAGCGCTCGGAAAAAAATCCACTAGCGGTAGTCACGGGACGGTCACCTATCCAGCATCTGACCGCGCCTGTTGTTGCTTAACTCAAACGATTGATTCTAATCTTACCAACTAAATGAAAAGTTTCTTCCAATGAGGAGACTGCAAATAGCTTCCCCTCGACATCCTCAGAAAACAAAAGAGTCGAACATAAATTCAAAAATAGAACGCATCGATGTCATTCTCTCATCAGTAAACAGCGCGCGCGCGTTGCAACGCAAACCTTCAGGAGAACAATAACTCGTTGTTTACTTGTGTTGAAACGCGAGGTCGGCCGAAGGTGAACTGAGAGCGCTAACACACCACTCACGAACACACCCACACCTCATACATATGGCCAACCAACCAGCCTTAGTTGACCTCCCAGTCTACACACGATTCCACCTATAGCCATAAGCAGATAGACCGGGCAGCACGGGTCCTGTAAAGCTGGACTTGCGGGGCACGTTGAGCCAGGCACTCATAATGGGCGTTATTTACACAAAATATCCAATTACTAGCGCTTTGTTTGCTCGACCGAGTTGACAGACCTGGTAAGGAATTCAAAGTCACCTCTCAGAGAAGCGGTTCTTAGAAATCGAAATAGTTTGGTCAAATTATACGTCTGAGGCAAGCGATTACTTATGAAGCGTCAATGGAGAAGTATATTGCAGATGTGAGCTCCTCATTTCAGCTCTAACCCAGCTACTCGTAGATTATAAGATCGCAGAAGGGAAGTCCCTACTTCAGCTCAAACTCAGTTTCCTTGTGCTAAGCCACCTCTTCCCCTTAGAGTGTTGTTGATAGATATTAACTGCACATAACAATGTCTGTTATTTAAAAAAAGGGACTGGACAACAATTTACTTCTCTCTTTTACAAGAATGCCGTCGTAATTGTGTGAACGAGAGGCTATTAGTTGCTCAATAATAATTATATTTTGATAGTTTTAGTCAACCACCCATTTTTTCCGAGCGCTTCTGTGCTTCGCAAGGCACGTTGAGCCGTTGCTGCCGGCTGTCATGTAATGGCAGTCGTTAAGCATTATCAGACGCCTTATAGCCAAGATAACTTCTGAGTAAGGCACACCAATGCCTCAAGTAAGGCACACCAATGCCTCAAGTAAGGCACACCAATGCCTTAGTATGGCGTAACCTTCCTGCAATGCCGGAAGAGACCCTTGCCCCGGGGCAAGGGTTGCACTGCCGGCAGTGGGGACATACAAAGCGTTGATATCAGTCAACCAGTGCGTCTTTCCAGTTACGACTTACGGAGCTGAAACGTGGATCCTTACTGTAGTACTAATCGACCGATTCAAAGTCGCTGAGAGTGCTATGAACGGACTATGTCTTTGATAGATCACATAGAAATGAAACCATCCGCCAATGAACAAAGGTGACTGACATGGCCTTTAGGATCAGCAACAGAAGTGGCACTTGGCTGGTCACACATGCCGAGAAACCAATGGTGAATAGGGTGAAAAGTTCTCAAGTGGAGAACAGGACCTGGAAAAAGCAGCGTAGAATCCCCACCGGCACCACCTTAGACCAATAATATAAAGCATGATGCTGGGATAGTGTCAGGGTGAGGACAGCCAAAGACAGAAGGAAATAGCGTGCCTTGGGGAGGCATGCCCGAGAACGGGCTGAATAGTTTATCTTTCAAATAATCGGGGTGTATGTTAAATGTAAAGTATTTATCCATTCCTAGTCTTATACTAATACCCGCTCTCCTTGTATCATTCATACATGGACTCTCTCTTCAATTTAAAGGCAGGTAGGTAGTTGATTAATTTTTTTTAGTCTTACGTTATTTCTTCACTGCACATCGATCAAAACTTTGATTGATGTGAAGAACTAACGTTGGTTGGTTGCTTGCTTGGTTTTTTACTACAGAAATTGTTAGGACCACTCGCAAAAGATCGTAAGTTTCCAAATACAACAGCAGGCGATCGTAGAGTCTGGATAAGGTCTCATTATTTTGTACACAACACAAGCGAGCACTTAATAACACACGCGAAATCAAAACATGAAAATGGCGAGTACAGTTGGCAAATCACATCGCGTTTTAGATCAGACCAAATTTGAGGGAGAAAACAGAGCAGCAAACAATGGTGTTGATAATGATGAAGGCGGATAACCAAAAAGGGCACGTGACATGCTTTATGAATTAAAAGCTTAAGCATGAAATTGATTAAACGGTACCAAACGCGCCCCACATTTTTGGCTTAGTCACTGAAAATTGCTAAAACTACTTTTTGATCTTAACGTCAAAGTTGGTTATTTTATACTCCGTTTTCTGGCTAAACGGTTGAATGTAACCTTGAACCAGCCCGATAAAAATAATTGGGAAAACTATAGTAACTAAGTAATTAACCCATCAGCCCACAGGGCATTTCTATGAAATAGGTAAGTTTAGATTTGCTTTTTGCATAATTTGCTTCGTGCTTGCCTATAAATTGTCTATCTTTTTTATGTAGCCTATAAACGTCCCACTGCAGGGCACATGCATTATCTCAGAGAGAAAGAGAGAGAGAGAGAGAGAAAGATAGTCGCGAGATTTTTGTAAGAGACCATTCCACGAAAATATATTTTTATGTAAGTTCACCCTGCTGTCGCTACTTGGCTCGCCTCGATACCCAATAGGGCGTCATTTGCATTGGTAATGGCGCGACGGCGGCGGCCGACCGGCTTTGTAAACACGAAGCTTGGCAAATCAGTTGACTCGCCTCGCAGTTACGGCAACTGGGGATTCGTCAGTAATGACTTCTGTGCTACGCCGAAATAATAAAATACAGACTTCTTCCATCACATCCTAAAAATATGTTGGTGGATTTTTTTAACAGAAACTAGTTTTTAAGTTTTTTTATTTCATACCTATAGGTACCTAATTCTGCTAACGGCGAAATGTATCGTGAGAAAACTAGACTGTTTGAGGTGTTCATATACGTCAGCGCTTGGAATTCCCAATATGCAGTGGGCACGCGTGGATATTAATCCCATACGGAGGAGCGAATTTTCTTTAGTTAGCCATGACTGTGTCCTCTCCTCTTCTCTCCTCTCCTTAAAATTTACACTCTTCCTTGTCGCTGGCCAACTCTTCCCAGGCAATTGTTTTGTTAGTGGGGCGTATCCAACGATTCAGTTTTATTCTCAAGATCATTTACTCTTAGCTTCTAGGGAAATCATTTGCGAACTTTTTGAATTTGAACTTTGAACTACGAATATTTCTGTAGTTATTTTTTGCGGTTTTTGGTGTTTTTTTACGATTGCAGTTTCCTAGTGACTCAGAACATCAAATATCGAGAAAAACAATTTTAAGTAGTATTATCTGCTGTACCTGCTTCCCAATTATCTAATACATATAGCTTATCTATCTCGCAATATATAACATAACGTAACATTTACATACAGGCACATACATTGCTTCTGGCCCCCACACTAGTATACCCTGCGTCGTGGGAACCAGAAACAACGACATCACACACAATGTAAACATCCATGACCTGTGGTTTTTTTCCAGCCGAGGTTCGAACCCGGGATCTCTTGCACGGTAGGCAGATCCGCTACCGCTGCGCCACAGAGGTCGTCACTAATGAAATATATTAATAGTTAAAGACTTTTTCAAGTCTGTTTATTGTTCTTAACATCCTTCAATCACACACATACTGATAAGCAGGGAAGAACTATGCCGAATTTATTACGATTAGCTCAATATGAAACGTCGGGTCAATGTTCAATATACTCATTTAATTTGATCGCCTTTGCCGACGCTACCGCCACCTACCGCGCTTGTGCGCTATTGCCGCCGGTAATTGGTCACCATTAACGAAAATTGGTCACTAGCTGCTCTCCAAATGGGGGTTTTCTGTGACTCTCTCGTATGGAAGTATGTTGGACGCGCATGTTACGTTGATTGCCCGTTTTTTCTTGAGCCAGGAATACTCCTCATTCCATAAAGCAACGCTTAAGAGCGGTTGTAGCGGAGCGGTGTAGAACGCCGGCTTCTCAATCGGGAGGTCGTGGGTTCGAACCCCGGCATGTACCAATGACTCTGTTTTCTAAGTTATGTATATTTGTGAAATTATAGTAGCAATACTACTCGCTGACGGAGAAGGAAAACATCGTAAGGAAATCCTAGTGTCTGAGGTGTTAGCGTACCTCAGCGCTTGCTACGTACAATGGCCCAACTATGAGGCTAAGTGCGGAAATCTTAGGTCTAACTAACTAAAGCAACGCTTCTGTTTTCAAAGTACGTAGAAATTAGCTTTTTTATTTTCTTCGATATTTGTTACAGCAGCCTGTTCTTATCATTGTTTGTTTCGAAAATTTCATCTAGAATTGAGACAAACTTGTTTTCTAAATATATGATATCATTCTGATGTTCTTACGGGTAAATGAATTACTTTCGTGTATCCATAAATAATGTGTGTTCGTGGATACGTCATTCATGGATATATTCATCCGGCTCGAAGGACTAAATAGTGAATTAAATAAAATATAAAATTGACTTATACATCTGAATAACTCCAGGTGAAGATGCATAGACATAAATGACAAAACACAACTATTTCAAATAAAAAGAAAATTAACCATTTTACTATGTGCCATGCACCTTCTTGCTGTACTGTTTAGAACACATTTTAAACTTAAGTAGATGTAACAGTCGACCAAGTCGCGTGACATCATTCTCTCCAAGTATATACAGAGCAGATTACTTCGCTCACATTTCTTACAGCAATCATCATTTTGCCCAGTTCAATGCGGTGAAACGCGACTTTCCCGCATGCGGCGTGACACTGCGGTACGCGAATTGCATTGCCGCATGCTCACGCGCATCACGATCGCTCAGCCGAGTTGCGTCGTACTTTCACACGAGTCTTGCCTAAATTTAGCGATGTCTGTGGGAACGCAAAACGTGCTCTATAAGTTTGATGCTGATAATGAGCATGTTGTGCTCCATCTCACTGACACAATGGTGAACATTTTGAAATCGCTGGCGAAAATTTGATATGGCCAAAAAGTGTATTAGTTATTCAACTTATTATGCAAGATTTAAGAATTTGTTGAATAGTCATGTCAATCAGAATGTTATTCAGATTTTTGTGATAGCGAAAAAAGAAGGTTGAATGACGACTGCACAAAATTAAGTGGTTAATGACGATGACATTATCTAGCATACAGTTTTGGGTCAGCCCTGCACAACATATTAAATTTTATTGACTTGCCATATTAGGAGACAACGAAAGAATAGAATAATATATGAAAAGGCTTTTGTAAGTGGTATTTTCCAGCGGAGGAAACAAATGATAAAAGGGAAAGCATAACCTGCCGGATAATTGGAGTATAAGGTAACGTATGTTTACAGATCGCGAAACGATAAACACGAAACGTTTGATTACAATGCCGGAAGACGTAGATTAGATTCTCACTGAGGGCCGCCGTGCATTTGTGCAATGCACCTCAGTCTCGGTGTACCATGTTTGTGGTTCATTTGCCTAGTTACAATAGCACAGGGTATCCTAGCTTGGGTCCAGGACAAGTAATTGTGTTACGTAAAAGTTATTATAGTTACTCTTTGTAAATTGACTAATCCGTACCCGGCAAAGACATTATCCACTAACTTTTCAAGTAACACTTTTCGGGTACTTACTCGTACTTCAAACATATTATCATCATCATCGGCCATTTGACGCCCACTGCGGGACATAGGCCAAATGTATGTTTTAGGCACTTGATATGTCGCTACTCGGCATGTATGTTAAAGATTGCATCGACAGCTAAGTGGGGGCATTAAAAAAACATTATCACTGGCATCGAGCGACATGGCTAAGGAGGGTCACGACATGCACTGATTGATGACTCCCCAGTTAGATGGCGCAGGATAGGATAAGGTGGAAGTTTCACTCCAATTTCCGTTCAGGTTAGTTCATTACTTTGTTGACTGCACATCTATTGCTTACTTAAACAATACTTCTGACCTTTACTGTATAATTGGTGTGATTAAAACGATGAGCAAAATAAGGAGAGGTTTCGGCAAAGTATCGTAAATTCTGAAGAGGTCCATCCCTCCAGAATTCACGATTTAAAATTTCGCGCACGACCACGGCCGTCGCGATCGTAGTTATTGCTCCAAGACGTCGCCCGTTTTCGCATGATTAGTGTCATATCAGTATTTACTTGCTTACCAGTTGTCCTCCTTATTAGCCTTGCTATACCTGCTGTTAGTTGTTATAGTTCAATAAGAGATTAGAACCATAAATACTAAAAAAAGCTTCGAGCTTGCAAAGCTGTCCACTTTTCCAGCCACATGGTCTTTCTATTTCATTTTTCTGCTTCGTGCCGTAAAGGTGGCTATGTTTGTAGGCCCTTTGTTGCGGATTAGTAGCAACGTTAGGAATGTCACCGTTTGGATGCTCACTTTGGTGACAATGATGAATAAATTTAATAGCGACATCAACAGCATTCTGACAGACGAACAATAGCCGTACACAACTGAAAAATAGTACACTAATTAAATTCCCCGGCACAAAAAGGCTTTACACCGACAATACGATCGTAATCACGCGTCATTATGAAATTATTACTTCACCGCACGCCTGTTAGAGCTAATTCAGCGTTAATGAGCTCGTGAAGTGGCGACAAAAAACAAACAAAGGTGTTATGAATATCAGAGTAACAAGCACATTAAAAAAGTTGAAACTTCTAACAAAAAGTCTTTTGAATGGTAAGCACCGTTGTCTCGTTTCTTCCTGACGCAATTCTTGATGCTATCTTGTTCTCAGAAGGCCTTCGTTCATGCGTCTCCGTCCCTCAGGGCTGCGGGGCCATAACGGTGTCTCTCTTTCTCCTCAATCGATACCCGGCCTAGACACCCACGACAACCAGTTGCGTGAATGCGGAGGATCGGGCTTCGTGCGTGGCTGCTTAGCCAATTTGTATGCAGCTCGGAAACTTTAATACGGTAGGCAGAGTCCCAACCGACAAAATATCGATGGAAAAAACTGGCGACATATCTACAACCCGGGAAATGATAAATATCATCAAGTTAAAACCTCATTGTAATAACTTAATTACTAATCCTAGTTTTTGCAGCCAACGTCCATTTATTTAAAACCTTAGCTATTACTATAGAAGCGGTGGTAGCTCAGTGGGTAGAACCACGGACTGGCAAGCGAGATCCCCTGGCTCGATACCGAGTGCGGGCATATACCAATGACTTTGTTTAATTTCAAAGTTACGTACATTTTCTAAGTTATGTATATTTGTTAAATTATAGCAGCAATACCACACGCTAACTGTGAAGGAAAACATCGTGAGGAAACCCGCGCCTTGGTTGGCTCCGCACGTATTGACTAGTCTTTCCTGCGGGCTAGGCCGACTAAGTAAGCTGTCAGGATGGTATAGGTGCTGGGCAAGCCTACACCAACTATAAAACCATCACTATAGCGTCGGAGTGGTCTCTTCACCCATCTAGTGTGAGTGAAGATACAACTGGACGCTGTATAAATCGTCTCATTGAGTAGATGCAAGAAAGACCAATATGTATGTATACATATGAAGTAACTAACCGAGTTTGCGCTGAGTTATTGAACCTCAGATACTCAGGTTTCATCACGGTGCTTTCCTTCACCGTTAGAGATTGCTATTATAACTTCACAAATGTACATAACTTAGAAAACAAAGTCATTGGTACATGCCCGCACTGAGAATCGAACCTGGGTCTCTCGCTTCCTAGTCCATTGTTTTACCCACTGACCTACCGCCGTTTAACCCTAGTTAAATTCAATAAATAAATCCGAGGTTTCTGGATAAACGCCGGCCGCATTCCATCACTTACGTTCCTATTGATGGGCCGAATGAAATAAATTTAAGGCAGCGAGCTCTCGACCAGAATTAACTGCTCTCTGCTTTGGACGCAGCGCCAATTCATTTCATATAATTTTAATTCATCGTTAGGGTTGAGCCCACTGGTTGAAACGAATGCAAGCCGAGCGAGCATAATATGTTTGTATTGTACCTCTTCTTTTGTAACTGTTGTCTGTGTAATTATTTTCTGGTGTGTAGAAAAAATAATATTCTTATTAAAGGTAGTCGGGGCTGTAAGTGATGCAATTTGCTTAAGCCAGATGTCGCTGCCTGTACGTAATACAGAGAATAGTGTAAAGAGGTTCGAAATTTCACTGATGCCGGTGAGTCGCCCATTGGCTCAATTGGTAGAGCGCTGGCACGGATAGCCAGAGGTTGCGGGTTCGAATCCCGGCATGGGTGAAATTTTTAGCCTCTAAATAGGTTTTTAAATTTGTCCTTAGCACGGGTTAGTGCATTAAAAATAAAAATAGTATAAGAATATTCTTATGTTATGTTTGAATTATCAATAAAAATGACGTTATGACTGTATGAGCTACAGAAACATTTCACTGTAAGATTGATAGATTTCATATATGGAACCAAAATGCTAATGCCGAATTGAATTACAGTTTGGTGAAAAATGTGTAAAGTATTTAGGGATTTTTGAAGCTGAACACACAAGAACATATAAAATGAAGAAAGTAAATCCTGTTATTGATTTTGAAAGCCAAAGTCATATTAGTGGATACTTCATACTGATAAGTACGAGATGCTGATTGATATACTAACTTTTAGCGGGGCTAAATATGTATTTATAAAAATACGATTCCTCTGGATTTGGCGTTCTCGGGTTCGTATCACGATTTTCCTAAAACACTCCTCACTTCTGACAGTAAGGCCCGCCACTGTCTTACAATCCTCCACCAACCCGGACGTCAGCCCAACACC
Source organism: Yponomeuta sedellus (assembly GCA_934045075.1). Classification (NCBI taxonomy): domain Eukaryota; kingdom Metazoa; phylum Arthropoda; class Insecta; order Lepidoptera; family Yponomeutidae; genus Yponomeuta; species Yponomeuta sedellus. The sequence goes on along the minus strand of OW203729.1, from coordinate 17,597,259 downwards.
AACATCTTCCTACCATACCGGAAGAGACCCGTACTCCAGTAATGGGGACATACAAGGAACATCGACTCCTCAGAGGCAGTTTAAGTGATTACGTTTTTACCACGTAAATGGCTACGTTCTTTTATTTTCCACAGACTGTTAAGTTGGACTCTGTGTTTTAAAGAATTTGTTTTTTTTAAATAAAACAGTGTGACTATGAAAAATCCATCTAAGAACATACATACATAATCTCCCGCCTGTATCCCAGAGGGATAGGCAGAGACCAGGGACTGCCACTTGCCACGGTCCTGGCATATCACTATCGCTTCATCAACGTTCATAAGTCGTTGCATGCAAGCACTCGGGTTGCGGGTACGTTTTATCTTCACCTTTGCTAATACATCTCATTTTTGGTCCCTCTAAGTGTTGGTGATAAAGGGCATTAAATGCTTGAACTGTGGAGATAAATATCATTCTGATCTCTACGGTTCAAGCTTTTAATGCGCTTATCATGTTGATGATATATATCTGTAGATAGATAGATGAATCATTTATTTGCATTTTCACACACACAGTAAGACCAGCATCAAGCAGACTACAGTAGCAAACAACACATAGAAAACACTATGTACAATTTACAAAAAAAACTAACATTAGTTATTTACATACACAGCATTATCCAGAGTAAGTACTGTGGGTGTCGTAAATGCAAAAGGGTTCTGACCCAGCATAAGCTGGAGAGTGATACCCCAGCGCTGATCTTCCGTCAATACCCATAAAGCGGCGCGGCGTGCCGAAACCGGAAAGATAGTGCCAACCGTAAACAATAAAAAGATTAAATTAATAGAATATAAGATATTGAGTCAGGTGCGATACTTAATAAATAAATAGCGTCAAGCGAGTCAAACTTTGAGTCAACGAAATGTGCGGTGTAACCCGCGGTTTATCGATTTTCCAAGTTACCAAGCTACTCTAAGTTAGCAAACCCTTTCAGAAACGCCTCTTCTAGCCGCCAAGATGAGTAGTACTGTTGAACTGCACCTAGTCCTATATCGGGTGTTAATTGTAGGTTTGTTGTGATAATTTGGCGTGTATTGCGTGGTCAAGGTTTAATTCCTACGTCAAGCTGTGGTTTGTCGTTGTCTGCGATGTGAGTCGGGTTGTCTCGGCGAGCCGTGGAGTGCGGTTCTGTGAAATGGGACCTAATTAAAACTAAGTAATACTTATAATAAAATTTAGTTTCTAATTATAATTATTATTGTAAAACTAATTGGGAAATAGCCTGGCTACCCATAGCCCAGGGAATCCTGGTTTGGGAGAAAGTAACAAGTAGCAAGTTTACATATTTTTACAGAAATACATTATAAGATGAACACTTATTCTCAAAGAACCTTATCGCATATGGCGAGTACATTTTCTTTTAGAAAACGAACATCAGAATTCATCGCGCAATTTGTTCAAATCATCGTGATCTCAAACAAGCGCATAGAAACGTTGAAAGTTGCACGTCTAATGCATGCTAAAATATTTTTAAGGTTCCGTACTTCAAAAGGGAAACAAGGAACTGGGTTCCGTACCTCAAAAGAAAAGAACTCATACAGGCTCACTCTGTTGTCCATCCCGTGCGTCTGCTGTCTAGACCCTCTATCTTGGGCACGCGTAGAGGTTTTGATATCAACCCTTGTATGTCCCCACTGCTGAGGGCACAGGTCTCTTCCTCCATCTCAGAAAGGTTAGGCCATACTCCAACACCGGGGCCAAGTCTGGGTTGGTGGAGGATTGTAAGACAGTGGCGGGCCTTGCTGTCAGAAGTTATGAAGCCGCCCCTAAGCTAGCCTTGGCTTAACGACTGCTATTACATGACAGCCGGCACCAACGTCTTAAGTTGCCTTGTGAAGCATGGAAGCGCTCGGAAAAATGTCACAAGCGGTAGTCACGAGACGGTCACCCTTACAGCACCTGACCGCGCCTGTTGTTGCTTAAGTCAAGTGATTGACTCCAATCACTCGGTTCGGTTAGGCCACGAGCGAGTTGAGGTATCGAATTGAAATTAAAATCATATACGCAGATCTACAGTCCCTTGATAAGGCCGTTTATGCCTCAAAAATGTATAAATTGACACTGAGTGGAATGTTACCGGGTGCTTTTTGTTTAACTAGAAGTATTAAACTTGGCAAAACATAGCTTTAATTCCGACAAATTTGGAAAAATCCGAAACTATATATTTGTAATTAAATTTTTAAAATATTGTCTTTGAAGTTCCGGAAACGCTCGGAAAGACTGCAAGACTCGATTCCTAAGGTACTTGTAAAATGCAAGTAGGTACCTACAAATTTGTACGGTGAGCGGGTATGTTTTCCTCACGATATTTTTCAGTGGTATTGCTGTTATAGTAACAATAGCAAGACGACAAAAACAACAAAGTCATGTACATGCCGGAATTCGAAGCCAGTACGACTTCCCTATTGAGAAGTCGGTATTATACCTCTCCGCTACCATCGCTACAGACAAAATATTTTTTTCTCGCTAAACGCGAGGGAAAACATCGTGTGGAGACCTGAGTGTCTGAGATGTTCATATACCTCAGTGCTTTAATCGCTAATACGCAGTGGGCACGCGTGATGATTAAGCTCATACTCTCTCTTTGAGAGAAGACCTATGCCCAGCAGTGGGACATATATAAATGATTGAATTTATCATCGTCATCGTCAGGCTATACTAGTCTACTGCTGGACATAGCCCTCCCCTAAAGAGCGCCACGTTGTGCTATCATAGGGGGTAGTGCCCATAATCCCCACGCTGGGCATGCGGTTTGGGGATCGCAGTTCGGTGGAATTGTACTGCGGCGCTGCTGCCCACCCCCCGGTTTGTGTCCCTTAGTCGCCTTTTACGACAAATATATTTCATATATTTGAACTGAATCGTTTTTTTTTTATTATTTTAGATATCACATAACCTCACGCCTGTATCCCAGAGGGGTAGGCAGAGACCTGGGACTGCCACTTGCCACGATCCTGCCGGATCACCTTCGCTTCATCAACGTTCATAAGTCGTTGCTGCATGCACGCCGATTCCGTTTAGTTAAAATTTAATAAACAAAAAAAAATAATTGACATGGTTAAGGCGCTTACTAGCGCGCCACCAATGAAATAAAAATCTTAACTTGTTTTATAATACGTATTTATTTAAAAGTGAACATTAGAAATATTAACAACTGTGATAACTATGTCTAGAACCTACAGTCTAGATCCTAGGATCAACAATCTAGCACTTTAATCGATTTCCGCCAAAAACGGCCGTTTTTGCGAAAATCGATTAGTCCTAGGATATTTAAACAACATTCTAGGCTGTATGCTCTAAAAATATCAACTTTAAGATGAAAATTAAGATGTCTTATACTTTTTGAAAAAAATTAGTGGCGCTCGGTAGCGCCCCTGAGCGCCATAATGCAAATCTATTGTATTGCCTACGCGTAGCTTTTGGGTCCGTTCCTAACAAACCTTAAAAAAGACAGCCTCGCTCGCAATTGACATAAGTGGGCCACCACCTTTCATTCGTTCAAATATTTTATTGACTGTTAGCTGGTCCGGGGATGTTAATTTATGGCCGCGGCCGGCGGCATTGGCTCCTTCACAGAGCATTTAACTGCCTTATTAATAATCAGTTGTTTTACGTCCCACTTAATTGCCTTGTAAGTCGACGCATTCGGAAAATGAGCCCCCCTCCGCCTCTGTAGCGTGACACTTTATTGTCTTATACTATTTTTATTTTTAATGCACTAACCCGTGCTAAGGACAATTTTAAAAACCTATTTAAGTAAGTAGGTAAGTGATGCAATTTACTTAAGCCAGATGTCGCTGCCTGTACGTAATACAGAGAATAGTGTAGAGGTTCGAAATTTCACTGATGCCGGTGAGTCGCCCATTAGCTCAGTTGGAAAGAGCGCTGGCACGGATAGTCAGATGTCGCGGGTTTGAATCCCGGCATGGGTGGAATTTTTAGCCTCTAAATAGGTTTTTAAAACTGTATTGTCTTATTCGAGTGTTTTAACGTGAGTGGCATAATTTCGACACGTCGTTAAATCCAACGAACTATGAAATAATAAGGTGCAAACTATAAAAGGAAACTGGGAAAATATCTACCTACATATTTGAACTCGTCGTATTTTTTTACTGAAATGCCTGTGAAATAATGAGCCGAGAAGTTAAGCGCTGACTAGCGCCAAAAGTGGAGTAAAAATCATAACATACAAGCTGGAACGTATTATCATTGAATTTAATTCAATGGTATTATCAATATCCTAGGACTTTTATCAATTTCATCCAAAAACGGCCGTTCTGGCGGAAATCGATTGAATAATAAATAAATATAAAATAAAAAATTTTAAAAAATATTTCAGGCATTACCCATAATTATTATGTTAGTAACAATAGTGACTTAAGACTATATTAGTAACAATAATAATAAGAAGACTTAGTAACAATAATAGCTAATTCTAATCTACTCTGTGCTCAATTATTTTTGGTACCTACGTGACTGTACAGAGACTTCTATGTCTCTCGGCCCACCTTTCGGTTTATCGACTATCTAGCTTGTCCGCTATCATAGTCAGAATGCTATTATTAAAGTTCTGGCTTGTTGATCATCGATTTTACATAGTTATCACAGATCGTTAGATTTTTGATGTTTACTTTTTGAAAAAAACGTATTATAAAACAAGTTATGATTTTTTATCCATCGGTAGCACTAGTTAGCACTCCAAAGCACCTAAATGAGGTCGTGTGTAAAGTAAACTAAAAGCACCAAAATAAATTTTGTTAAATAGTAAATGAAATAGATTCCTCTTTCTCTGGAACGGGCTAAACAATCGATATCGCACTTGCCCATATTAACCATGTATGTATGTATGTATGTATGTATGTATGTATGTATGTATGTATGTATGTATGTATGTATGTATGTATGTATGTATGTATGTATGTATGTATGTATGTATGTATGTATGTATGTATGTATGTATGTATGTATGTATGTATGTATGTAGGATTGTCCGATTCCATGATCGTAATATATCGTTTACCAATGCTCGTAGTTTGATAAAGAAAAAGTCAATCGATTTGTCATAATTAGGTAATAAGCGGGTAAAATAAATTGCAGTAAATCAGTATAAATACAATAAGAAAAACAAACTTCATAATGTCTCTATATGGTCACTAGATGACGCTATTTTCAATGCGTTTCATCTTGTTACTCATCACTAGATGGCGCTGGCATGACTAACATAAAAAATTAACTGAAATAAAAACTAATAAACAACCCAACTGTCGACATTGTGACTCATTGCATGAACCTTAGTCGGTCCCTTCTGCTTAGTGTTCGTAATTAATGTTCAACCATCGGATTGTTAGTTTATATTTGTTTCAAGTTTAATTCCATGAAGTTGTCTTTTTTCTTCTAAAAGTAATCGTTATTTTTGAGCGGCAGAGTATTCACACAAAACAAAAAAGTTGTCCACCAGACCGCAAAAATCAACTAACAAAACCAACGCGAAGGCTATGAACCGTTCACTCCTCGCCACTCTATTATATCTCCCCCGTTGTGAGGGGAGAGGGAAATAACAGACAAATTACGACCAGAATACCAGATAGTAGGTAAATATAGTTTACAGCACTTCCACCTTTACTTTCATGGAACTATGTTCGTAAGAATTAAACAATTTGCAAGGTTAAAGTACGTGTTATAAATTTTTTGTAATGTTTACCGTCAAAGGGATAAAAAGGGCATAAATTCTTCGAATCGGGAAAATCAACTTGCAATATAAAAAATGACATTAATCGGGTATTTTAGTGAAATCAGGGCTGCTTGATCTTGAATCACTGTATTGATACTAATTATTCTGCCAAGCAAATTATCCGTTTTTAAGGATTTTTTAATTTTCAACTCCAAAGGGCTTATCAATATTTAACCTTTCTCTTTTTGTGGATACTAAATGAGTAAAATATAACTATGAAAATAAATTGATGTCCCCAAAATGTATCAAATGGAAACAATTCGTGTAGGTATCAAGAAACATCATTGCTAATATTTAAGATAAGCTGGCTATGTGTAATACAGCCATATACTGCGAACGTATAATAAGACCAGTCTTATTATACCTTATTTATAAAGTATATCTTTGGTATGTCTAAAGTATATCTTTGTAAAGTAAATATTAAAGTAATAAGTAAATATTATTAATGGCATACTGCTGGCAGCTTTACTTTACAAAGATATACTTTAGATATACCACAAAGTTTTTCTCTAGACGAGAACCGCTCTATCCTCCGCTCACGTAGCGGATGAGAGTGGGATGGTGTGAGTACTTGCTTTATATTAGAGGTTTATATTCCGTATTTTATATTCCGATAAAAGATATAAAATACGGTTCCGTTAAACCATTCTTCTATTGAAACACTAGTCCTTCAAAAGATTTTAATTTCCCTCCCTTTTTGATATCATTAGATGCTTTACGAGTATGATTTTTTTATTGCGTTTCCTATTTGATATCCGATGCTTTATGACTATCAAAATTTTGTGTCACTGTCAGACTTTTGTACGTTGGTAACTAAGATCATAAAGGTTGGTAAGCACAAATCAAGAATCCAAATAAAGCCGTTCTTCTGCATTCCGATTCATTGGTCTATGCGGAAAATACCCCCAGACACGTGGGAAACTGCCCCGAACTTTTGTAACTAAGTCAACTTTGACGGGCCCCTGCAAAGTTCTGCATGTAGAGCACTTTGCGAATTAGTTTCGTTACTCTGTTGAGCCTTTATTGTTTCTCGTTACGCTTCGTAGTTCTCTTTGCATAATTAATAGGCTAGTCATTTTAGCTAGTCATTTTAGTATCTTTTGACAATTTTTGTTGTAGTAGATCAATTTTCAATGGGTGGTGTAGCGCTAAAAAAATCGCACCCATTTTTATGGAGACGTGAATAAATCGCAAGTTTAGGGGCTCCATAGAGTAACACAGGTGCCACCTGACGAAAGACAAAGGTATTTTCTTCAGATCGTACTTGCAAAAAGTAGAAGTGCTCGTGGCCTTGAGGAACAGAGTGATTGCAATCAATCACTATACCTGAGCCAAATTCGATAACGAATGGCGATAAACAAACCGTTGCTAGGCAACGACTTGTTTACACCTAAAAGGCAGATGTTAACAACCTTTTCTAGAAATGTTTTCATACAAATAATAATTGTTCCTCCTACTAATGTAAAATGCTTATTTACTGAAATATGAAACACAGATTTAACAAACATCTACGCGAGCCATGCCGCATAATTTTCCTAATAGAATTAAGCGCGTTTAAGCAAAAAACATACAAACTCTTCAACTTTATAATATAAATAAGTACCTATAGATGCTACTATGAAAATGAGTAGATTGGGACCTACTGCAAATATTGCAATAAAAGAAAGTTCTTTGTATATATTTTTATTCATATGTTCACACTAATCATCACTGTCACTGGCCAAAGAGGAGGATGAATTTGTGTCTCCGGAGACTTGAATTATAAATTAATCAATGTCATTATCCATTACACCATCAAATTCGGCGTTTTCTTCTCTTCTTTAATTACGTGTTCAACACAACGTTGCCATGCTGCTGGAGTATTTTTACTTATTGCCTCATCTAACAGGACCTTTATTTAGTTCAGCCATTTAAAAAGTTTTATTTTTGGCAGCAACATGGCCTTTACTTGCCCCCATATGATTTCTATCGGATTTAATTCACAATAATATAGGGGCAATCTATATTTTTGTCTTGAGCCATTTTGTCACACATTATATGCCATATAACATATTGACAAATGACTAAACTTCACTTGTTGGCTAAACTAAACTAAATTTCCTAAAATGTTTGTCACACCTGAATTTCATCCATGTTTCTTTTTCTGTAGGGCTGTCGCGTAAAATTAATGTCGAATTTTTTATAGTTTTTCGAAATAACAAGGTAATATGCATATTTGAGTGATTCTAGTTAAATATGCTGCAATAGGAATTGTTAATAAATAGTTAGCAAGTAAAAGGCTATAATCATGTAAACAATAGAAGATTTGTAAAACGTGAGTTGTGATAACCCTAAATTGGTTTGTTTACCTCTATTCTTTATCGAGTTTGGCAGAACTGTAGGGTTAGGTTAGGTTAGGCTGGGGGCCGGAGGAGTGCCCGCAAGGGCGCCCGCAGACGGGGTCGCGGAAGTGTGCGCAAGCGTCCCCGTGGCCCCGTCCTTTGCGGTGCGGAGGAACACCCCAGGAGTTTTAGTCGGTATACCGCCCTTTCCAGGGCGGGGAGTCCGACATAACCACTGTGCTCCCCCGAGCCGGTGGTACCCGTAATTGGGGTTTCTCCTGGGTGAAAAAAAAAAAAAAAAAAAAAAAAGGTTAGGCTGGGGGTGGAACTATCGCTGCCGGTCGTCGTGCGCTCGATGGTCGACAGCGAGGTTGCTTGGCGGGCCGTCCGGGTCTTCGCTGAGGCAGTCATGACTGCCAAAGAGGAGGCTGAGAGGCAGCGCGAGCGTGACTCCGAGGCACGGCGCGGAAGGCGGGAGCGCAGAAGGGCGCAGGACGGGTGCCGGTCAGAGGATGCAAGACCCGGGGTAGGTCTTGCGCCTGAATGACGAAGTATCGGTCGGCGCCGTGTCGAGTGTTCCTGACACGGCGGTCGGCAAGAGAGAGGGATGAAAGTGATTTCCCGAATGAGGATTAATTTATGGGGCGGTGGGCACCAGCCGCGCCGCCCGCGCACGCGAGGAGTGCGGGAGTTAATGTGATGGATGAACTTTGCAGAGGTCGTGCTGAATCTGGATCTGGCCGAGTTGTGATCTGGATAGCATGAGCGGCACATAAGACGAGGAGAGGGATGGCGTTCAGGTCGTGCCTGCCAGAATAGCGCGCGGCGATTGTCACTGACCTGCGACCCGCGTCTAGTACGGTACGTTCAGCGACAAAATGATGAATGAATGGCTCGTTATACATGCCAGACCGTGGGCCGGGCGTCACCACGCGCTTGCCTCGCGATCGGAATGGTGTGCCGAGCAGAAATACAAGGTGATGGATGAGTGGTGCTTGGATTGTGCTAGATCGCCGTGGAGCGGGCGCCACCACACGCTAATAGAGATTTTTAGGACCCATAGCCGTGAACCTGAGGCAAAAACCCAGAACTAGATATCATTCTTCGAGATTCATAACAACTTCAAGAGACTGGTAGACCTGACAGTATGGCTTAAATAAAATTTAAACTCGATACCTCCAGGCGTTTCCGAGATAAAAGGTCTTGCGAGAAAGTTGGACTGGCGGCGGACGCACGACAGACGAACGGGCGGACTGGCGGGCGGATGGACAATCCGACGGACGGACGGTATTGTTATCGTCTCCCAGATCTGTAACCCTAGGTTCTCTGTTGTGGGTTCTAAAAATCACTGTTGATATTGCTCATAAGCTGTCACTTTTTGCAAATACGATCTGTAAAAGAAGAATTATTTTTTTGTTTCATTGTGTCCTAAAGAGAAAGTTCAGAGAGAAAAAAACTGAGTGGTCTTCTCAGTAGGAATGTGAAAAGGCTTTTTTGGGGGAAGTGATTTTATCAGTATGTGAAAGGCTTCAGAAACAGCTTCCATGTCGTTAGGATATAGGTAGCCATGTTGGGAAATTAAAGCTGTAATAACTTGTACAGTATATTTTTTTTACGAAATATTTTATGATTCATTATTTCCATTTTCAAATAAATTAATACGTTTAAATAAATTAGATCTGTTTGATTAGAACGACTTGGAAGTTGTTTCTGCTGTGTGGTGTCGGCCTAGAGAATAGCACCAACCCAATTCTTCCCGCGGGTGTCGTAAATGGCGACTAAGGGACACAAACCGGGGGGTGGGTAGCAGCGCCCCCTGCAGTACAATGCCACCAAACTGCGATCCCCAACCCGCATGCCCAGCGTGGGGATTATGGGCATTACCCCCTTTGATAGCACAACGTGGCGCTCTTTAGGGGAGGGCTATGTCCAGCAGTGGACTAGAATAGCCTGACGACGTTCAAATAAATTAATACGTTTCTTAACAGATTTATTCGAATCACTGGAAAATTTAATGATGAGGCATGTAATCCATTTTTTCCTCTCAAAATTTTTTACTATGGTATTTCAACAAATAGTACCTACGCGATAGACATCATTTACTTAAGTAGCATATAAATAGAGTGTTGTACAGATAATTTTATTTATATTGGGTCAAATTGGCCTTAGTGTTTAGTATTGCAAAACAATCAATAATATTCATGGACCTATTACACAGATCTCGTTAGCCTCATACTAAGTACAACTATTTATAAATGACTTGTGTTGCAGGTGCTAACTCGACGATATATTATACATAGATAACATCCAATATCCGAGACAAACTAGAAAAGTTCGTTTCCTAGTTTGACACGGCCGGGGATCGAACCCGAGACCTTCGGTTTTACAATCAGCGTGCCGCTGCGCCACCGAGGCCGTCAAAATGAACATTAATTTAATATAAATTAATGTTCATTTTGACGGCCTCGGTAAGCGAAATGAAATTCGCCATGGACAGAAAAAACATATTGCAATCGATAGCTAATACGAGTAAGCCAGCTAATATTTAGGAAAGCCCCCACCGTTTCTTTTTGCTACGGAGACTTTCCGGTCTGCAGTTTTACGCTCAAAACACTCGGACCCTGACCCAAACAAACAAACTCGGTAATCCGTATAGTTTGCCCGCCATTCGGGCAGAACATCACCAAATGCTGTGGGTAAAAGTAACAAGTAAAAGCTCTTAAAACGATTAAAAAGTTTCCCCGGAATCAACGGGGAAGCACGGCAGTCCCGGGGGACTAAACTAAGCCGATTCGTGGTCTACTCTCGATTCTCTAAGTCTCTACGTATTACGTAACTTACGTAAGGTTTATATTATTTTTTACTGCACTAACCCGTGCTAAGGACAATCTTAAAAACCTACTTAGAGGCTAAAAATTCCACCCATGCATCCATAATTCCACACACTTAAACCCGCGACCTCTGGCTAACCGTGCCAGAACTCTCACAAATGAGCCAATGGGCGCCTAAACGGTAACAGTGAAATTTCGAACCTCTTTACAATACTCTCTGTATTACGTACAGGCAGCGACATAGGTGGAATTTAGGCTAAAATAATTAATTAAAATTTCTGTTTTCTGATAATAATAATAATTAACTTTCACACACGTCGAGACCCTGGGGCGATTGGGTCCGATGCCGCGTCTCCTCTTTAAGGAGATCTCGTAGCGCCTGGTTTACGCTTCAGGAGACCCAAGGGTTGGTTCTTACTTTGGCCAAAGGTTAAGCCTCGCACAGCGAGGCAATGCCACTAGCCTTCTTGGTACTCTACCGCCCGAAGTGATCTGGCTCAAATATTTTATTTAAACTAGAAAATAGGTTGTAGCTTTAGTTTCGTTTTCATATTAATAAGTAATATGAAAACGAAATCTTTTATAGGTTTTATTCTCAGAAATTATTAGTTTCACGTCCCAGGCGGACATACATCGACCAGATAGGGGATTTATTAGCAAAAGAAAAGATAAAAAATACCCGGAACCGGCGAGCGTGCATGCAACGACTTATGAACGTTGATGAAGCGAAGGTGATCTGACAGGATCGTGGCAAGTGGCACTCCCTGGTCTCTACCTACCCCTTTGGGATACAGGCGTGAGGTTATGTAAGTACCTATGTGTGTAAATAATTAGTTTGTATATTAACTTCCACACAACATAATCACTTGACCGGCTCCCAAACTAGGATATCCTGTGCTAAGGTAACCAGGCAAGGACTTCACAAACATGAAAATACACCTAAACAGTGGCCACTTGAACGGCGGCCCCCTGTGGGAATCGAACTCACGACCCCTGTCTGGGTAGTAACTTGCCTTAACGGTTAGACCAACGATCCAGTCTAACGATATAACCACGTATGTTTCGAAACTAAAACAAAATCAAATTAGGTAGGTATTTTAATCAATACAGCATTTTGGGCATTACCCCCCCAATGTTTTTTTTTTATTTATTTATTTGGTTTTAAATGATGGCACAACCTTGCGCTGTGGCGCTTATTAGGAGAGGGCTATGTCTAGTGAACTAATATAGCCTGAACAAGAAGAAGAATCAATACAGCACAGAAGCTGCGACTTAATAAACTAAAAAAAAGCATACGTGTGAAAAAAAAGCATACATTGAAACTTTCCATACTAACGGTGTTATTTATAAACAAACGATGTTATTTATAGACTGTTTAATTTGCTTTTATGGAGTGTATATAAGTACACTCCTCAGAGGCAGTTTAAACAGTCTATGTTAAGGGAAAACGGGATCACAGATTATTTAAAAGGCCTCCGAGGAGTGTGGTATTGTTTCTTGCATTTGGTGTGTTTCTTGATCTCAGTTTCCCGTAACTAGAGATTGAAAGTTTTGTTTTGTTAAAATAATTGTAACTACTTCTTTCACCCGAGATGCTACAAGTTAAAATTATTTTTAAAAATCTATAGGGAAAACCGGAAAGTCCGTCCGTCAGTCTTGTAAAAATAATTGCAACTTTGAACTAAAACTTTCGTAAGTACTACATTCGATTAATCCCGAGAGTTACAATTATTATCGGATACGCTTAGTAGGTCAGATTATCCCTTAAGGGAGGGAACGGGGTTGCAAAAAACTAAAGTCCACGCGGACGGAGTCGCGGGCAAAGACTAGTCCAATATTAATTGTAACTCTGGGGTTTTATCGAATGTAGTTACTTACAAAAGTTTAAGTTCAAAGTCGCAATAATTTTTACAAGACTAACAGATAGACGGACGGACGGACGAAAACATCGATATAGATAGATGGTCATACAACACTAGGTAAACCAGTCACAGAGTAGAGGCCGCACAACAGATCGGCAGGGGTTGTGCGGGATCGAGGTAACTGAACCAAATGAACGACGTGACAACGACACTTTCGGCGGTCCTGTCGGATAATTGCCAATTAAGGTTTCATGGCCTTATCAACTGACAGGTGATGCTTGCGTAGTTAATAGGGTATCGGGTTTAAAAAATATGAAACTCCGAAGACGGTCATTATATGTTTCATATTTACTTGGATATGCGTGGACTTGGTAAAGTTGAATATCTACAGCATGGGCGACTTTGAATTCGATTCACAAATTTTAAAGGGGACAATCTAACCAGGATTTTAAAACATAGTTTTAAAATTTTTGTGACTATTTTTTCTCCAAAATGATCTAGATTTTGAAATAGACACCTAGTTTGAATTGCAACGTTCATTAAGCCGCAGTTTCTGCGCTACTTTGAATAAAACCTTTTCATTTCATTTCATTGGTGTTTCGTTTTTAGGGCTCCGTACCTCAAAAGGAAAAAACGGAACCCTTATAGGATCACTTTGTTGTCCGTCTGTCCGTCCGTCCGTCTGTCAAGACCCTTTTTCTCAGGAACGCGTGGAGGTATGAAGCTGAAATTTATATCAATTACTCAGGTCTACTGTCCCTTAAAGCTGTGAAAAAATCAAACTTCTAAGCTAACGCAATCAAAAGATACAGCCGTTTATGCCGCAAATTTTCGACACTTGCAAGGGAATCAAAACCTACAGGGTGCTTCCCGTGAACTCAGAATCTTGAAATTTGGTGCGAAGCAACGTCTTATAGCATAGATAAAGGAAAAATTACGAAAACCATAAATTTTTAGTTACATCACATAATATATATTTTTTTAATAATTTTAAACTTACTACCCATTTCCTCATAAACGCGTAGAGGTATTAAATTGAAATTCATACCAAATACTCAGGTCTATAATACAGGTTTGCACGGAACCCTCGGTGCGCGAGTCTGACTCGCACTTGGCCGGTTTTTTATGTTGTATAGTTTTTAAAAATTGACTTTATAGAGGTTAGAGCAGAAAGAGAGAGATGAATTGTTGAAAAATGTGTTTACATTTAAAAACACACATAACAACGTCACATCTAGGTGACACTTTATCCATACCTATCTATCTATAATATAAAAATGAATCGCTGAATGTGTTGGTAAGCGCAAATCTAGAGAGCAGCTGAACCGATTTCGCTATGTATTTTTTTAGAATATTCCTTGAAGTACGAGGATGGTTCTTACGGAGAGAAAAAAAAATAAAGAATCGACTGTTAGGCGGTACGAAGTTCGCTGGGTCAGCTACTCTATAATATAAAAATGAATCGCTGAATGTGTTGGTAAGCGCAAATCTAGAGAGCAGCTGAACCGATTTCGCTAATTCTTTTTTTTAGAATATTCCTTGAAGTACGAGGATGGTTGTTAGGGAGGGAAAATTTTAAAAAAATTAAAAAAGCGACTGTTAGGCGGTACGAAGTTCGCTGGGTCAGCTATTACACAAATAAAATTCAAGTATCACATTTATATCAATACAAAAAATTATAATATGTATACAAAAAACTCCCAGCTAAGTCTTTTCAAAGTACTTAATTAACAAGATCTCTATGTCGGAACAAATATTGACACATTGTTTTTTGGCAAATGCTCGTATCTGCCCTAAAAGAAATTAAAAGCCGCTTACGCATCCTTGACCCAAGCGTGCAGCATTAAATATTCAAACGAAACCCCTGTAATCTTCTTTATTCGGGGAAAAATTACCCAAAATTAATTACGATGACACGAATAGACCTCCGCTACACGGGAATTAAGAATAATAGATCATAAAGAAAGAATACTTTAAAGGGACCATTAAGGGAATGACTCCCCTAGGTACTTGGGAGCGAGGGGATCGACTCTTGCCCCGGGGATCGGATTTACCGGCATTTACAGGTAAAATGCCCTTCACACGGCAATTCAGGAGTCTTGCGGAAAAGTTTTAAGACAACTTGAAGGAATAGGAGGAACATAGAAAATATTAGGCGTAGGGCGAGGAAGAGGTAGTGTGTAGGAAGTTTTCGAAGATCTTTTTTAGTATTTGTATGTACCTGGCATATAATAGTACACCTGTATGATTCAAATTAGATTCGTAAAAGCCAATACGAATAAATCGCCGTGACCAAACAGGTTTAGTCGCGCGCCTACCCTAACTTCTTATCATTGCTAGAACTTTTGTACCTAATTTACGTCTGATTTTAGTTCTGTAAAAAAATGTACAATTCAATATATGTACCCCATACTTAACTAATAATATTATGTAAACAACTACGAAACAGTCACCAATAAAATTGTAAAACCAAGAACATCTGCCAACAAACTCTTCAACAAAACTTCTGTATTTGTTTGTATTTTTAGTGAAATATACATCTTCAATTAATCAATTAATCGCCACGTATACAGCAAACAATAGAAACATAGAGAAAAGGAAACAATAAATCAGAAGCATCACTGTGAATAGGGAATGACAAAAGTAAAACTAAGCAGTATTTCTTAATGATTCGCGATACTTCTACATAGTTATTATTAAACGAAAAATTAAAAGTGATTACCCACTCGCCCTTCAGTCTACCCGTGACCACGGCAACGTTAGATAACGCTGCCAAAACGTCGGTAAATATGGTAATTACATTTTACCTAATAAATAATCGCGATTAAACCCGTTTAATATAGAACTATGTAAACCTAAGTAGATGCACTAAGGAGGAAATGCTGCCTCGTGTCGCGCCTGGCTGTTGTTCACCACATTGCGGTAAAAGCCAGCGCCATGCCTGGTGCTGCCTGTGGAGTCCGTATTTAACATGCGATCATGCTAAAACGTGCTAAAGAGCGCTCAGACTCAGTATTTGTTATTATTCAATGAAAGGCTAATAATTCGTTAAGCCGTGGGTGCCGGCTGTCATGTAATGGCAGTCGTTAAGCTATGTCAGAGCGGCCTTATAACGCCTCGTACGCACTGTCCGGTAAGCCGCACTGCGGCTGCCCGTCCGGCTGGCCGCAGGATGCGGTTGCAATCGCGGTAAACCGGCCTGCGGCTAGCCGTAAGCGCAACCGGAGAGTGCGGATAGGATAACGGTTCCATCGAAACATTTCCGATATAGAAGAAGAAGTTGCAGCTATTTATTTTATTTACACGGGATACACAAAGAAAAAGAAATAAAGAAAACGGTTCTGGGTGCATCCTTATTTGCAAGCACGCTTCGAGAGCATGCATTTTAAAATATTTCTCGACAAGCTTGAAAAGTATGACGATAAGTTTTTTGGATACACAAGAATTATTTGAAGAACTTTTAAAAAAAATAGAAACCAGTATAACAAAGATGGACACAGTGGCGAGCGACCGCAAACTAGCAAACCGGCGTGCATCCGCGTAGTGCGTATAGCGACCGTCCGGCTAGCCGTCAGTCGGGCGGCAGCGCTCCGAGTTCCGAGCGACCGGAGCGGTTGGGCGGTAGCCGCATCACACTGCGAATAGAAACCATTTTTTCGTACATATTTTTGATCACGGCTAGCCGGACGATCAGCCGCAACGCGGCTAACCGGACAGTGCGTAGGGGCGCTAAGACCCGCCACTGTCAATCCTCCAACAACCCAGACTTGGCCCCCGTGGTGGAGTATGGTCTAACCTTCCTGCAACGCAAGAAGAGACTCGTGCCCCAGCAGCGATCGCAATAAGATTGCCTTCCCATCTTTGGATCTTTTAAAAATCAACCTCGTAGGTAACCTCGTAAGTGGATATTACATTTATTATTTCTTGTTAATTAAATATTTGGGAACTAAAATCACATATAGAATTGAAAATAATGAATTGAGAAAGAAAAGCATTGGTTTGGACATGTGGAGAGGATAAAGGAAGTAAGATTGATGAGACAAATATATATTGCGAACGTGAGTGGAAGGGCTGGTAAGGGACGTCCCAGGCGGACATACATCGACCAAATAGGGGATGTATTAGCAGAGGAGAAGATAAAAAGTACCCGGAACTTGCGTCCGTCACTCGCTCACAGTTTTTTAACTACTCGATCGCGTTAACGTAAACTCATATTTCTATGGCATCGAGGAAGCGCCACCTAGCGACAAGTATGGAAATTAAAATTGCTGAGTGCGTGTTGTAATGGTTTACGTTGAGAAGTGAACAGTAACCAGCCAAAACAAGAATAAACGCGAGTGCGAGTTGTACTGTGACAGCGTTTTGCCAGTTCAAACGGTTAACTTACTCATACTCACTACTCAATGCTCGATTAACGCGGTAGTAAAGTTATTCGATTGGATCTGTCAAACTCGCACTAAGCACTCAGAGTGCTTAGTGCGAGTTTTTTAACTACTCGATCGCGTTAACGTAAACTCATATTTCTATGGCATCGAGGAAGCGCCACCTAGCGACAAGTATGGAAATTAAAATCGCTGAGCGAGTTGTAATGGTTTACGTTGAGAAGTGAACACGTTTACCAGCCAAAACACAATAAACGCGAGTGCGAGTTGTACTGTGACAGCGTTTTGCCAGTTCAAACGGTTAACTTACTCATACTCACTACTCAATGCTCGATTAACGCGGTAGTAAAGTTATTCGATTGGATCTGTCAAACTCGCACTAAGCACTCTGAGCGCTCGCACCGTACGTTTCCCGCGTTTACTACTCGAAATGCCGAAACCACGTAATTATTGTGCAGTGGATGGGTGTAAAAGTAAAAAGACAAATGAAGAATCATAATTTTTTTCAATGCCGAGAGACGAAGATAAATAGTATTTAAAATCTTATATTTATTTCTTTAAACATTTAGGTAGGTAGGTAAGGTACCTACTATAAAAGTAAAATAAATAAAGGTACCTAACTGCTTTTTTTCGTGGACTTGTTAATTTTGATTCTAAATCACCACATCCGTTCTAACATGCGTAAGTGTCTCTGTCTAACACGTTTTCACGGCTGTACCGTGAATTTTTGTGGCTATACCGAAAAATTTCAAAATGCACAACAATCAAAGTTAGAGTGATGGAAAATGCCAAAAATAACAATTTTATAATAGTTCGCTCCACAGACGACTTTTACAACTTAGCAGTTGCTAAAAGTCGTGGAGTCGTGAAAAACAAATACATTCACGACAAAGATGGGTAGTTACCCTTTTTTGTCGTGCATGTATTTGTTTTTAATGTTTATTTAATTTAGGATCAACTAAATTGGCTTTTTAGTGTTTCGTCGTAAACATTAGAAACAAAACATGTACAACAAACATGGATGTCAAATATTTATGTATTTCTCGAATTCAAACCAATATAATGTGGTCGATTCTGACCGCCACGCCCAATCCAAAAACTAAAATCAGTTCTGTCTGTCCCCTTCTTCTTAGATATTTGTCTAGGAATACAGAGAGACAAACAGAACCCATTCCAATTTCTGGATGAAACGTGGCGATCAAAATCGCCCACAATGACGAAAAATTAAGTTTGATACCTTAATGTTTGCTTTTCAGACGCCGCAATTGGCTTAAGATAATAGGGAGACCTGATCTAATAACAACTCAAACAAAGTCAGCTTGTCATTTTATTTGTTCGCTACATTTTGACAAATCTATGATTTGATAAGGTACATACCACAGCTGAAACCTGATGCGGTACCCACAAATGCACTACCAAATCAACAAAGTAATTCCAACCACAATACAAATGAAGACTGTAAAAATGAATCGACTCAAACGAAAGAATCATTTATCAAGGGTCTATCAGCAGTTACGATTCGAGGTCCAGATAAGAAGTCAACATGTGTACAAACAACGGCATACAACACTACAACAACACTACAACAACACTACAACAATACTACACAAACCGCACAAGCTCTTTCGGCTGATACACCCAGGAAACGTAAGCTTCGAGTTGAACATACGGAGTCAGAAGAAAAAAGAAAGAAACTTCAACGAAACGACAAATAAATAAATTTGGTTATTTCACAACATTCGTTTTATTCCAGTAATAATCATCATAGGTACAACCCTAGCGCATTTGTGAGATGACGCGGTTGCACGTGAGTCGCACGGTGGGCAACACAATCTCGACTCTTTGAGCGGGTACTTATGGTATATTTCTGCTCGCTGTGAACAGTAGTTAATATTATAAGATTTTGTAGGCTATTATAACGTAGGTATTTTCGCTTTTGTATGGGAGAGATGTATCTGTTACCTAGTAACTATTATCTAATCTGTGCCGGAATCGGCGTGCGTGCATGCAACGACTTATGAAGGTTGATAAAGCGAAGGTGATCTGTGAGGATCGTGGCAAGTGGCAGTCCCTGGTCTCTGCATACCCCTCCGGGATACAGGTGTGAGGTTGAGCATGCATGTATGTGTGAAATCACATATTGATCTACCTGAGTCTGATCTTGTGAGAGTGCAAATCCACCTACAAAATAATACAGCCAGTTTCTAAGCCAATATTCTTGTACGGCTAATGATGCATGAAATTGGCAATTCCGTCGTTGCCGACATTCGATATAGCATCACGTGGTTTCTTTAGCTTAGGTGACTGTAAAATCCTGTTTCACGATTGCAAAATCGATTAAGTTTATGTTCAGTTGGGTATTACGAACGTTTATTCGAAATTCGCACTCGTAAAACGATCAATCAATATCATTTCGATAGGACTCGGCGGTTCCTTCGTAGCTTGTATGAGTAATAGATGTCTTATAGATAAAAGAAGTCAATGTCCATTGTTCGTGGGCTACTATTATCATCGCCACAGAGCGATCCAAAACATGCACTGGTGCGACGTTTCCGAACGAAAACATTTCTTCTTCACTTGTGTAAACACCGCTGTTTGCCGACCAACCTGGCTTGGCATTCGCGTATTGTAGCCACTGCATTTTTTTGGTCTGTTTTTCTGCAGCTGCAAAGGGGGAAATAGGTCACGGTAGAGTGGTCGCTAGTTCGTGGTAGCGATTGTATCGTGTGCGAAGTAGATAAGGCCGCCGCGGCAACACATAACGGACGATAAGATAGCGTCAGCACCTAAAGAATAATTCATTTACACGCGCCACTTGAATAATCTTTTCTGATGGCGTTGTTTGATGTTGACAAACTGAGCAATAAACCGGTTGCCTATGAACCAGTCGACGAAAAATAAGTTGGGTGTCATCAGTACCTTGAAGTAACCGCCGGAGGCTCAAGACGACCCGTAAGACCGTCTCAGACGTGGAAGAGATCCGTTCTCTCTGAGACGAAGGAGAATGGAAAGACTAGGCTGGAGCTACCATTCCTAGCCATGAACAGAGATAAACGGAAAGCCCTAGTATCAGCCCCAGACTCAACGGAGGAGTAAAGGGACCAAAGTAGAAGAAGTACCTTAAGGCGACGGTAGCCAATTATAGGTAGAACAATGGACTCGGAAGCTAGAGCCCCAGGTACAATTCCCAGTTCAGGCATGTACCAATGACTTTGTTTTCTAAGTTGTGTACATTTGTGAAGTTATGGTAGCAGTACCACTAGCTGACGGTAAAGGAACACATCGTGAGGAAACTAGAGTACCTAGGTATCTTAGAACTACCTTAGTGCTTGAAATTGCCAATCCGCAGTGGGCACGCGAGGTAATTAAGCTCATGCTCTTTCTCAGAGAGAAGGAAAAAAACCTTGAGACGTCTATATAATTTTATAGAATAACTAGCAGTCCCGGCGAACTTCTTGCCGCCACAGAATCCGTATACACAATTCTTCTTACCATGGCAACGCAACGCAATAAATAAATAGAATAAGAATAAAAAGAATTTTATTGCCTCATCAAAAACAACTTAAACAAAGTAAGACTTAAATAAGACTCAAATAACTCTGACTTTGTAAAATATTATGCCCGGGAACGCATTACCGGTATGTCTCAATGTTTCAATTCGGATTGTTGTCTATCTGCACGTCAAGATTCATGTAAATCTGGTCAGCCGTTATTGCATGATTGAGTAATAAGCACATGTTCACCAACTTTTACATTAACAATATTAGTGGGATGTTGAAACTTAAAAATGTTAATTGCGATTAGACAGAAGCAGCGTTGTAAATAACAAAATTTTGACGCCGTATAGGATTTGAAGTAGACTAGCGTCCGTATCCGGACCAGGATTACCTTCGAATGTATATCAGAAAATTAATGTAATTTAACTCTATTGCTACTCTTTTACTGCAGCATATTTATTCTTCTCGAAAATAAATAGCTAATTTTTCCAAAAATTTCTCTGGTGTGATCTCCATCAGCTGATCACGGCTTCCTTGATACACCGAGAAGCGTTTATTCGTAGCAATAGTACAAAATACCTGATTTGGTATCCAATCATGGAAAATGCTACGATTGTATCCGACCTATTTTTTTCACTCCCCACCAGTAATTTTATTTTACTATTACCTACATAGTATGTATGTATTCTATGTAAAATGTTATCGTTTAGTTATGATGATCTAAAAAGTCTTCTGTTTCATTATTGGAAGACACTAGCTTGCACGACACAGGGAATCCTAGTGTGCAAGTAAGAGTAAAAAAATTACAAAAATATTCATTGAATCATTTTATTAATTTTGTGATGAAATTACCTTTATGGTGATGACCTAGATGGTGTAAGCATTTTGGACGATGATTGGATTATAATTTTTTAACGTCTTTCTCAATCTCGTGATTTCTTAATCTCATGATCTATTACCAGTAACTTGACATTTATTTTAAACGAACTTCAAAAAAATAACGTTCTCAGTTCGTCGGGATCTCTTTTTTATGTTCCCCGATAACTCAAAGACGCGTGAACCGATTTGGAAAATTATTTTTTTGTTTAAAAGGTTAGACTTCACAGGTGAGCCCATAGACAGGATTTCCTGAAGAAACCCTGGAGAAATCGAGGGAACTCCTCAAATTTTGAAGGCATACTTGAAGCGATTTGGTTGTTTTAATAGTAACTGGTTCGTTTGCTTTTGGGAAACATGATTTTGTGGAGTAATATTCACATATTCGTTTTACATTTTTTTAGCACCTTGTAGGTACCTGCCATGGTACTAAAATGTACTAACAGAGTTGAGGTCCAGGACAGTGATTGTGTTGTGTGGAAGTTATTTTTTTGTTTGTCTTTCCATGACATATTTTAACCACTCTATTATGTCTATCGAGTTATAACGTTTTTTTTATTTATTTCTTTATTTAGATGGTCGAGCACATCATTATGGAACGATATATAACATATAGAAGATGATTAACTAGTAACACTTGGTAATACCAATAAGCAAATGTTAAGTACCAACAGAGTTGATGTTGTGCCCGTGTCATTATTAATGACATACTAGAGTAAAGTACATGTGATTACATAATAAGTTTAAAGACGTAATGTCTTATCGACGTTTCAACGGCTCTTCTTCTTCTTCAGGCTATACTAGTCCACTGCTGGACGTAGCCCTCCCCTAATGAGCGCCATAGCGCACTGTCTTCAGCTTGCCGCATCCAGCAGCTGCCGGCAGTTTTTCGCAGATCGTCATCCAACCTGGTCGGTGGGCGTCCTACACTACGTTCAACGGCTCAGTATAGTATAATAATGTGAATATATATAATACACATACGAGTATATACGTAGAGCAACACACTAGCTCGGAAAGTTGATTTTTGATGGTTACTTACATGCTTTGGGGTCAACTTAAAAGAAAAGCATTGCAAATGAGGTATTGAGAATATTCTTATCTTATCTTATATATAGGTATCTCTATCTATTAGATAGATACATAGAATATTCTTTATGGTGTACAGAAATTACAGTGGCAGAAATTATATAAAAATATACAGACGAGTCATCAACCCACTTCAAAAATGTAAGGTTTAAATAAATAAATAATAAATAAATAAATATTCATGGACATATTACACAGATCTCGTTAGCCCTATACTAAGTACAACTAAATGACTTGTGTTATAGGTGCTAACTCGACGATAGATTTTATACAATAAATACATAGATAACATCCAAGACCCGAGACAAACTAGAAAAGGTCGTTTCCTAGTTTGACCCGGACGGGGATCGAACCCGAGACCTTCGGTTTAACAGTCAGCGCGCCAAACCGCTGCGCCACCGAGGCCGAGGTATATTCTATTGATCTTTTTTGTTTGTTATTGGATACACGATGCGACTGTATCCGTACAGTTTGATCACGGTATTAGTAATCTGTGTGTGGTCTTATCCCACCTTTGGTCCAAAGCAAAGAAAAAGAATTGAGCACGCGAGGTGCGTTCAGAAAATCAATCTACGCTGTCAAGTCGTTCCGTGAGGAGCCCATTAGAGAACCGTTCCGAAGCCCCTTTTATCTCAGTCTTTTATTGGAGTTACAATTGTTTCTATCCGACTGAGACGTGATAATTAAATTACATTGGAAATTCATTAACTATCAAGAACGATAGAGTATTTAATTATTTTTCTATGGACTATCGTGGGACATAATCGTATAGTATGTTAGCTTTTAGAATATACCTCGGCTACTATCGGATAGAATCGGATATCGTTCTTGATAGTTAATGAATTACCAATGTAATTTGATTTGATTTTTATTTATGTAAAAGAAGGCCACGAATCCTGACACTCATTTATTTGAATTTTCCGCGCATACGCTTTAACTTAATCTATGTGATTGACAGATTGGTTTATATTGAGAGGTTATGTAGCGTGGACAGACAATAAAACCAATAACGATGAATTGTATTGTGAAGGAGTTTGAGAAATAATAGCTTTAAATGTTGTTTCTCTATTCAGGTAACTACTATACTTAAGTGTGTATATTGATGTAAAACATTAGTTAAGCATCGTGTGTACCTAATAAAAATATTCACTTTTCAGAGCAACTCAATTTGGCTCTGGTTTCGTTGTCCGTTGTCCCACACGAACAGATTATGTTAATGTAAATCATTTCTATATTTACTTCCATTCATTTAACTTTCCTATAACAATATACGATATGACTACTTAACAGAATTTACAAGTTTACATAATAAGCTGCCGCTGCGGAGAGTTCCCAAGACGATCAAGACTAGGTAGGTACTTCATATTTTTTGTGATTGCGATTGTTTTAGTGGCTTCTCAATCTCTTTTACAAGTCTCTCATAAATAATACACATCATCATCATTATCAGCCATTCGACGCCCACCGCAGGACATAGGCCTCCCTCATGGTATTCCAAGGTTCACGGTCTTGTGCCACCCGCATCCAGCGACTCCCCGCCACCGTAACCAGGTCGACAGACCATCTGGTGGAGGGCCTGCCCACGCTGCGTCGTCCGAAAATGACATACATGATACTGCTATATCGAGAAGATAAATAGAAAGGACATCAGCGCGACAGGAAAGAGGCTTATGCCGGCTGCAGACTGACTGACGATAAGCACGTTACGTTATCAACCCTTGTATGTACCCACTGTTGGGGCACGGGTCTCTTCCTGCATCGCAGAAAGGTTAGGCCTTACTCCACCACGGGGGCCAAGTCCGGGTTGGTGGAGGTTTGTAAGACAGTGGCGGGCCTTACTGTCAGAATTTATCAAGCCGCCCATAAGGCCTCTGACATGGCTTAACGACTGCCATTATATGACAGCCGGCACCAACTGGCTGCCGGCTGTCATATAATGATGCCTTGCAAACGTGCCTTGCGAAGCACGGCACGTTAAGCCGTTAATAAGCACACTCTACAGATAAATTTGAACTGTCGATAAACGTAAATCTATCTACCTATATAAATAAGATTCAAAGTCCTGACTGACTGACTCACTCATCAACGCCCAGCCCAAGCCGTTGCACCTAGAAATCTGAAATTTAGCACAGAGGGTCTCTATATAATGTAGGCAAGGAATAAGACCGGATTTTTTGAAACTCAATCCCTAAGGGGGCGAAAAGGCTTGCCAAAATTTGTATGGGAGGTATAAAGAATGTTGTCTAATTTTCTTGAAACTTAAAATAAATACTCTTCAACACAGTTGATTGAACACGTGTTTCGCCGTTTTTTTTTAAATTTAACCCTTAAGGAAGTGAACGGGATTGCAAAATTTTGTATAATAGCTACTAAAGTCCACGCGGATGGAGTCGCGACCAAGAGCTAGTAAAATATAAAACTCGCTTAAAATTCAGGCCTCTGTCTGAAGGCAACTTCCTAAATACTTCTTTTTTTTATAAAATTTACATACAGGCACATAAATTGCTTCTGGCCCCACACTAGGATACCCTGTGCCGTGGGAACCAGAAACAGCGACATCACAAACATGTAAACATCCAAGATCTGTTTTTTTTTGTCCCCAGCTGGGGTTGGGGGGACCTCTCGCATGGTAGGCAGATGCACTACCAAGTGCGCCACAGAGGTCCACTTCACTTCTTCTTCTCCGTGGTTCCCTCCTGACTGAGGATCGCGCATGGGTCGCTCTTTGCCACAGCGAACGGTTCTCCACCGTGTAGACGATTGTTTCATGCTGCCACTGGCTGCCGTTAGGCCACGTCCGACATCTTGTCGGTGCCTTCTGGCGCGTTTGCCATCCACCTGGCCGGTAATCATGAGCATTTCCAAACTACGCCTGGGAGAACGCATGATGTGCCCAAAGAAGCCAGACTTCACAAGCCAGCTAAAATAGCTAAACACCAAATAGACGCGCTACAGAAGTTTGAAAGGCGCGGCGACCGTGTTACCTCGGGCCGCGGAGCGTGACGCGGCGGGTCCGTTGACCGCACTCGATCCAACTCAATTGCTCCATTAGGCACTTCACCAAATCCACGATCAGTCGCTCGGTGCGCCAATCTGCGGCCGACGACCCACGTAACACAAATAAGAGAATCAGAAGGTTCATTAGGCTCAATAGGTACGTACTTACGTACACAATTAATTATCTATCCTAGTTTTTAGAGGATGACATTTTTAGTGTAGGCGTTTACACGTCCCACTGCAGGGCATATTCCATTCTCTCAGAAAGAGAGAGTAAAGGGTTAAATACCACGCGTGCCCACCGCGGATGACAATAAACTTGAAGTAATGGATATAATCAAATTTTACTACCTTGCTTCATAGACTGACTGACCGCTGACTGTTATGTAAAACCGAAGATCTCGGGTTCGATCCCAGGTGAAACTAGAAAATGAACTTTTCTGGGTTGTCTCGGTTCTTGGATGTTATCTATGTATTTATTGTATTAAATGTATCGTTGAGTTGGCACCTGTAACACAAGTCATTTAATTGTACTTAATATGGGGCTAAGGAGATCTGTGTAATATGTTCATGAATATTTATTTGTTATAGAAATATCTTAGCCATTTTGAAATATGTAATAAGTTTAGTTGAATACGGCTTCGGCAGAGCTATGCCGCTTTAGTAATAATCTGAAGCAAGATAAATCAAGAAAGCAGTGTACCAGCTATGGATAGAGATATGGCCGTCATCTTGTACTGCCAACTTGTTACAGTTTCGAAATATAGGTGATAGTTTAACAGGAAACTCGTTAAAAAGTTTAATAGTGAACTAATCGAACTCGAAGTCATAAAGGGACCGTCAAAGACTGTCATATAGCTCGGTCATTTTAAGTTGTTGAAGTTGTGGGTAAAATTTTGTTTGAATTTAATTGAAATTTAATATTAAATATCTAATGCAATTCGGTCAACAGAGCCAACCATCGAAATTAGCCCATGAATCGATAGTGTTTGACAGAAAGAGTATTTCTTCTAAGAATTTAACGCTGTTAGCGTTCGTGAAGACTGTATAGAATTATAGACTGTTGGAAACTTAGGACTAACTGTCAGAACGATTTAAATTGTAAATCGTAGCTTCCACTGTACAAAAGACCAAAGACGAGTCGGGACCTTAATGAATGCCAGAATTTCTCACAGTCAGCCTCTAATAGTAAGAGTATAGATACTGCGAGAAAAACATAAAAGTGGTATGTAGTCAATCTAGTCTTTAGCCAAAACTTAACCCTTTCTCAAACTAAAGAAGAAAGAGAAATAAAGAAATAATCTAAATATTCTTTATTGCTCTTTCTTCTTTAGTTTCTTCTTTAATCTAAATAAATATATCCTCTGCAGTCTCCCATCTTCACATAATTTAGTAGGTAGATCTATAAACAGATAGCACTCTATCATTCCGTTGCTCTAGTCAATCAATCAATCATTTATTGCTGACTAAGTGTAAATAGTTGGTATCTTGTGGTACTTATTACTTAGTCACCCTATACGGATATTGCAAAATGGGTGAGACTTAGGTACATCTAACATCGAAGCATTTTGATTATACATCGAGGTCTAGTTCGAAAACCACCCTGTTATACAATAGTAAATTGTTAAAGGAGTGTAGAAAGAATCAATTCCCGAGGTATTTAGACTATAGTCCGAGTAGGAATGGATTCTTTTACCCGTCTTACACACTCTACTTTTCATTTCGAACACGAGGAAAATAAAAACTCCTTTTTAATATTAAAATCTTAGCAGGATCATTACTTATTTTTTTGAATTCCGTCACAGATACTATAACAGATTATTACCCGTCAATTTATGTCGACTTTTTTAATTTTAAATGTGGAACTTCCGCTCAAAGAAGTTTGCGCTAAGTTCACACTGGCTGTTTAGAAACTCACATGGCCGCAGCATTTTTTTAATTAGTTTTTTTTTTCAAAAAGCCTATTTCTTACATAAAACTCTTCACAGCTGACAGTAGTTCTATTTTTAAAGTTCATTCCGGCCCTTAGGTGGGAAGTAATTTGTATGAGTTTTTCCCTCCCTATGGAGGGAAGCAGCATTTTCCACCCAATAATCAGATCAGAACAACAGTACTTTCCGAGTATAAGAAATAAAAAGTTCTTTGCCTCTCTTTCTAGTTTGTGAGCTGATAACGGTGCTACGCGCTCGCGCTGGTGCATGCAATATACTCTAGGTATCTAGCATAAAGATTCATATCAAACTCCTTAGCGTCATAACTATTGCTCTTTGTCCCGTTCTAAGTACTTAGTCATTAGAGTGAGTGAGTGATCAAGAAAGTTTAGCTACGAAATAGGATCAAACAAATTGGACCATTTGTAATAATCACAAGCTTAGCATTAAGGGGCATCAAAGATCAAAGAAAAATTACAGCTTCACGTCTTCATCCCACAAATCTCATTACCATTAAGAGAGAAAGGTAAAATTAGTGCCGATATGATGAGAACGATTCATTTCTCACGTTTATCTTTAGTTAAGAGGTTTACTCCAGAAATAGCTGGAGGCCCTTGTACGATAATGCACAAATATATAAAATCAAAAGGCGTCATCCCGTTAGAAAAGTGATTTCTGTTGTAGAATTATGTATCATCCTCCTTACTAGGGTGGGATAAAAAAACTTTGGCCTTTGCATCTAAGTAATGAGAAGATTTGTACATCGTCCAGTGACACCTTAACTCACAGTAGAAGGGACCAATCGGATGCTGTAGTGCCTGGGACATGGTTTTTAGATGTTGTAGGCCTAGCACCTATATCATCGTGACATCTTAGTCGGCCTAGCCCACAGGATAGAATAGTCAATACATGCGGAGCCAACCAATCCGCGGATTTCCTCACAATGTTTTCCTTCATCGGTAGCGTGTGGTATTGCGATTACAAATAGGTAGGGATAGATCGAAATTATAATGACTGCATACAGGTCTACTTAATGGAGACTGCATTCTGACGATAAAATAAGATAAGAATATTCTTTATTGTACGCCGGAAATATTATTACAGAAATAGCAGTTAGGACGAATTTCTGTATTTCTTTACCGCGTTTTCACGATCTTAGTACGCTCGGACCGAGTACGCCATCCGAGTAAACTAATGCTCCTGATTGGACGGTTTTTCGTGACAACACCAAAATAGCCAATCAGAAGCATTAGTTTACTCGGATGGCGCACTAAGACCGTAAAAACGCGGCTTAAGTATTATCTGTGTTGCGTGCCACCTATTTATGATAGAGCCTTTTTGACAGACACTTACAAAAAAAAAACCTATTTAGAGGCTAAAAATTTCACCCATGCCGGGATTCGAACCCGCAACCTCTGGCTATCCATGCCAGCGCTCTACCAATTGAGCCAATGGCCGACTCACCGCCATCAGTGAAATTTCGAACCTCTTTACACTATTCTCTGTATTACGTACAGGCAGCGACATCTGGCTATTTGCTTAAGCCAGATGTCGCTGCCTGTACGTAATACAGAGAATAGTGTAAAGAGGTTCGAAAGCTTAAGCCAGATGTCGCTGCCTGTACGTAATACAGAGTATAGTGTAGAGAGGTTCGAAATTTCACTGATGCCGGTGAGTCGCCCATTGGCTCAATTGGTAGAGCGCTGGCACGGATAGCCAGAGGTTGCGGGTTCAAATCCCGGCATTGGTAAAATTTTTAGCCTCTAAATAGGTTTTTAAATTTGTCCTTAGCACGGGTTAGTGCTTTAAAAATAAAAATAGTATAGACACAAGTGCTGGACAAAAGTATCCTGTAATGTAAGTACCTACTAGTACGCTCTGACCCCACTTTATTATATAAATAGTTCTAGAACATACTTATACTTTGTACTGGCTGCCTGTACGGATATAGTCTGTAATAGTAAATTTCATTTTTTAACATTAAAAAGTTAAAATTACTTTGCTGAATTCCGCCAAAAATCCCACAAGCACCATGCGGTTAGCTAATGCACCGCCCTCCCTCCCACTTTTTCAAGCAGAAGCAAGACACGAACACACAACAACCAACACCAATACTTGTGTGAGAAAACACGCGACGCGTTTCGCCTCTAACACGAGGCATCCTCAGGCTCCCAAATGCAAGTGGATTCATTTTTCATTTCATTTTTTAAATTTCACATAACATAACTTCACGCCTGTATCTCAGAAGGGTATGCAAAGACCAGAGGCTGCCACTTGCCACGATCCTGACAGAACGTTGATGAAGCGAAGGCGCTTCATCAACGTTCATAAGTCGTTGCATGCACGCACACCGGTTCCGGGTACTTATTATCCAACCTCCATTTGGTCGAAGTATGTCCGCCTAGGACGTCCCTTACCGCCCCATCCACCTCCATTCTAGCGAATGGGGGTGGTATGCATAATTATGTTTCGTCAATTCTTCTTTCGTCTTTCATCCTCTCCATATGTCCAAATTCCAATTCTAGTCACTCCTTATTCAGTCCAAAACGTTCTCTAATCAAACTATTTCGTATCCTGACATAGTTTCCTGAGAGTTTTCTTTATTATTATTACTTTGCGTATATATCGTAACTATCTATTTGCTCAAAATCATAGTTCTAGACTAGTATTTCAGCTGGTCATTGAGAACTAGGTACATTAACAGGATACTTAGACACATTTAGAATACAGTACTTAGACACATTTAGAATACAGCTCAGATGGTAGGTATTTATATTTCGGTGAGAAGTTTTGGGTAATAAATCAGTACGATGGCACGAGGTATAATACGTCACGCGTTTTGTGACGGTAAAATGTTAGAATTTGACAAGTAATTTACTGGAAATCCCGGGCTTTTGACATTTAAAACGCACTACTAGCGTCGTCGTCGTAGATAGAGTACTCCCTCTACGGTCGTCGTACTACATAAGCTGCTATCACATTTCACACTACTCCACACACTTCTATTAGGTAATATTATAAAGGCAGAAGTTTGTGAGTGTGTACGCTTGTTACTTCGGCACGTCTAAACGGCTGGACCGATTTTGATAAAATTTGGTATGGAGTTAGCCGACACCCTGGATTAACACATATGCTACGTACATGCGGGAAAATATCTTATTACCATGGGAAATCGATAAACCGCGAGACACAGCTAGTCTCATTTAAAGCTTGGTTTGCCTTGATGGAGCTTCTATGTCAGTCTATAATGTGCCCTATAGGGAAGGCGTTCAGCCGATAATGGGATTCCAGACGGAGTGCTATTAGTCCAGCGATTTGTCAAACGCTCCGCGCTTCCTGCCTTAACAAATATACTACTGCTTGTGTTGATACTGCTGATACCTATATAGAGCTATAAATTCCAAGCCTGTTACTAAGCAACAGAACTTGGAGTTTTTAATGTCATGTTTTCTCCAAACTGATCTAGATTTTAATGGGTACCTAGTTTGATGTTTAACGTTCGTTGGGTCACAGTTTCTGTGCTATTTTGTGATTAAAATACTTTGAATTTAAACAAAGATGAACCAACGATAGTTTTCATCATCAATTAATTAATAATAATCTCTAATCTGTAATAAGTGTTCTCTATCTCTATCTATCTAATCAATTATTACATTTATTTCTTAAACCATAAATGGATCAAATTAATATGAATAACAAAGGAAGAGCAGTGCTGGTACCTACTGACTTAATAGAGACCACCAACAACATCGAAATTTATTGTAGCCTCTGCTTCTTGGATATAAATAATAATTTGTAGAAAGTAAGAAATGAAATAGGTAAGGTAAGTTTACACTTTACAGGCTTTGAAAGAAGAAAGAAAGAAAAATATATTTATTTGACGACACAATACTCAAAAACACAAAATCACGCAACATAATACAACAATCAGCAGAAAACACAAAATCACGCAACATAATACAACAATCAGCAGAAAACACAAAATCACGCAACATAATACAACAATCAGCAGAAAACACAAACGGGTGACGGTAGAAATACAAGTAGTAAACAGTTAAAACAGAGACAAACTTACAAAAATCTAAATATCAAACAAAATATCGGGAAGTTTTAAGTATTGAGTCCCCAAAATGGGCCCGACTCAGCATAATGTTGCAACCGAGAGATCAGTTGCAACGCTGATTATATCAACGCTTTGGGTTCATCATCATCATCATCGACGCAATATGTCCCCACCGAGGAGCACGGGTCCCTTCCCTGAGGAAGGTATAGGCCATACTTCACCACGGGGGCGAAGTTCGGATTGGTGGAGGCTTGCTAGACAAGTGGCTGGTCTTACTGTCAGAAGTTCTCAAGCTGCCCTAAGGCCTCCGACTTGGCTTAACGACTGCCATCCATTGCGAAGTATGGAACCGCTCGGAAAAATGACACCAGCGTTAGTTATGTAGCTAAACCTTCATGATCGTTTAAGATCACGCAGGCAGCTGGGGCTACAAGGCTTTGGGTTATTTTGCCATATTTCTGAAAAAGACCAAAATATTCGCTATTATTTGCTGTAGTATTTCTGAAAATGGTTGCAGATACTGCATTAGACACGACACTAACTTCCATTCAACTATCGCGCTTCATTCGCGATATTTTTTTGTGTTAGATCTCGTCCTGTTTTGTAATTAATATTCTTTATTGCAAATAGTAAATTCGAAATATCATTACATGAAATTTGTTTCAAAGGCGAACTTATCTCTAACAGAGATAGCTGTTAAGAAGCCCATCTATTAGATAGGTACTATTTACTTGGTGCAATAAATTTTTTTAATAATAATAATTTATTTCTTTTATCCAAGACATACAGTCAGTTTAGAGGCTTGGTTAAATCATTTTTTGTGATGAATGATGAATTAATGTTTCAAAGTTATTTGTTACTTTAATATCGTTTTAAGAGATTTGATCATAATATCTTAACTATCCCGGTGACAAGCCTATCGACACTAATTTAACGTCTATTCAAAAAAGTTTTCTATTCTTTTTCAGGTGTGCAATAAAGAATCTTCATTCAAAATATCCAAATATCCTCTTTCATCAAAGAGGCAAAGTTTATAGAGTTAGGATATAGGATCTCTAAAAGTACTTTCGTCTGATTTTAAAGTTTCTTTCACCAATTTAGAATGAGCTGTCAAGATGGACGCGGATGGATGCTTAGTTAAGGATGACTCCCTACTTTATACAAGACAGTTCAGTTACCTATCAGATTTCAACCTTTAAAAAAACATGACAGAACAGTAGGTAGAGACAAAAAACGGAAACTTAGGACTAAGCCAAAGGTCAACACGATTTAAATTGTAAATCGTAGCTACCACAAAGGACCAAAAACCAGCTGGGATGTTAATGAATACCACGAGTTGTCAGACGCCTTCATAACTTGTCGAGGCCACTAAAGCCGCTGTCAAAACACAAGTAAAGGCGCCTACAGACAAGAGATAAACGGCAATATCAAATAAAGGGCTCTATACACAGGAAGGAGAGCAGCGCCGCGGAGCCCGGCATTAATGGATTTATTTAGATGTCATTTTTTATGTGGGCGGGGGCTTGTCAACCTACGTGAGCAACATATGGATATGTCTGAAGTTACATTAGGTTCCAACAAGAAATGATGTGGAAAGATCGAGCAGCGAAGATGGAATACCTGGAACTTCAAAAAGCGAAGATCAACTCGCCGTCTTACCTATGTGTTGTTGGAAGTTCGAAGTGCATCAACAACTGCGTGAGATTCAGTTAGGCGATTAGCAGAAGACCGCCCAGGATATGATAAGTCTTGGAGGCCAAGGCCTCGGTCATGAACTCATGACGTTGAAATTTAAAATAGATAAGGTCTCAAAGAAACTAAAGCAACCAACCAAATTTTCTAATAAATTAATGGCGAAAAAATGTTAAAGTTTGCGTTAAATACTGCGGGCACAACTAGCCGTCAATATCTGAACAAATTTGAAGACATATTTACAAACTTTACGATGGGTGGACGACTACCACTATGAAATGACAGAAGATGAGAAATGTTAAATTAGCAGACCAACCTACATCACTTCCTGAACATTTATTGTCATATTCTGACATTTCAGCGAAACAAAACGCGTGACTTGCGCCTTTATACTACCCATGCAGATGTCAAATAACAAATAACATTAATTCACAAATTGGTTATCATCCGACGATATTGTCGTGAAAATAGAAAACTGTGTTGCATATGTTATAAAACTGAGAAATGACGTTAGCATAAAAAGCTTTAGTATCAACGGGTATAAAGAAGAATATCAACGAGTTGAACGAATCTTCATCAACAACCCGGTATCAAACAATTCGAATATAATTTTCAACCAATCATTCAATCAAATGGCTCGTAACAATGATAGCAATGGGCACAAAATAGAAGGCATAATTTGTGATCAGGAAAGGTCATTTATCTTTAATAGAGCCCTATCTGCGTGGGCTTCCTACATCCAAATGTTTTTAAAAAAATCCGGCAAAATCAATCATCAGTGTCTTATCAATCTAATCATGAATGTCTCGATAAAGGGCACATGTCTTCTCTCGGAGACAATATGTGCATAATCACCATATGTATAAACGCTACCAAATATTTTAAATAAAGGATCTATCAATAACCACGAATCTCTCTAAATATAAAAAAAAATATATAGGGTTCGAAACTCTGCGTAAACGTGTACTTCGGGCAATTAATTTTCTAATATGAAAGCAAATCATGAATTGAGATTACTAGAGAAAACCAAAATTTTGCATGTAACTTTCAACTTGCAACTAACATGCATGCAATAGCGCGATTCAGTTCTAGTCTCTCTGGTCGCAACTCTTCAATTTTCAAGTCTGCCGCCTTATCCATATCACCCATACCTACGTACCCCAGCCCTTATCCCTCGAACGCATGTTCCATCTCAGCGGAGACCGTCTCTGTGAGCGAGCCCGGTCCCGGAATGGCACGCACACCAGCAAAACTTAATGCATTTTCTACAACCACATACAAAGCCTCTAACTCCACCGTGACTGCTCGCACGGATACAACGTTTGCCTGTGTTGGTGTCCTGACACTGGTATTTTTGATTGGTCATGCATTTTACGTGTTTATGGGCGCTTTGCGGCTTCCAACGAGTCCCTTTGCGGGTGAGCAATAAAAGTGATAATTTACTTCGTTCGCGTTATTTTGCGGCTTCGTTGGCATAAGGGTCCAGCAAAGTATAGATAAGATCACCTTTATACTGGAGGTAGATCGCTAAATGGTTATTTTAATTGACTTAAGCAACCACAGGGCCGAATTTCATAAAACTACAATTCGTAGTTTAGTGATAAATTTGACCCTCATTTCCGCTCGGATTACAGAAACGTAATCGATCAACGATTCCTAAACAAAAATTATTAAGTGGAATATAATTAGACTACGAAAGATACATACTTATTATAAAAAATATCTATTACCTACCTTCCTACTAAGATTAATGGTGTGATCCGAATGGAAAAAATCTAATAAAAAATCCGAATGGGCTACATTCGGATCACATGATCTGAGTGGAATATTTTGCTTGGTTTGATGTGATCCGTTGTGTGATCCGAGTGGACGTACCCTCATTTCCCAGCAGAGTCTCCTTGTTAGTCTGTGGGTTATCGACTTTGCATTATACATCGAATCGAGAACCTATGAAACAGTCCCCAGATCTCGTAATTATCCAGTAATGCTGAGGAATAAAATAGTAAATGGTGGATAAGTTGGAAAGGGGTTCCCTACATGATAACAGCTAACCCAAGGTTAGCTGGAAGAAAATAGTCATTAGTATTAAGCTCACCTTTGTACAAATATGCATGTGCAATAAAGAATTTTCTAATCTAATCTAATGATATCGAAACTTGTTACATTTAACGCCGCGACATCGAACACGGTGCGCCCAACGGTCGTCAAAGCGGAGTTTTTTTTGTCCATTTTTTCTCCAAAATTATCTAGATTTTGAAATGGACACCTAGTTTGACTTGTAAAGTTCATTAAGCCGCAGTATCTGCGCTACTTTGAATAAAACCTTTTAATTTCATTCTATTTCATTTCAAAGCGATGGTACGCCACATCGAACGTCGCGACACAGTGAATGTCTCGACGTCGGACGTTACTGCATCGAATGGTTAAGAAAATGAATGTCTTGACATCTAAAGGTCGTTATATAGATTAACCACGACATCGAAAACCTAAAGAAATACGTAATCGGTTAGAATACACAAAATAAAATCTAAACATGAAATAAAATAATTATATCGGGGCTGCAAGTGATGCAAATTACTTCCGCCAGATGTCGCTGCCTGTACGTAATACAGAGAGCACAGAGAGTACTTTAAAGAGGTTCGAAATTTCACTGATTTCATTTGATCTCTAAATAGGGTTTTAAAATTATCCTTAGCACGGGTTAGTGCATTAAAGAAAAAAATAATATACCTAAGATCAGAATAAGAAAAGCTGCATCGTGGCTTATTCAAATAACGACCATTCAGCTCTTTGTTTCGCATAAAAGCGTATAGAAACAGATGACTATCTGATTGTAGACTTTAAGTCCGGATTTACTTACGGGTGTTGTGCTTACGAAAGTTTTAGTTCAAAAAAAGACTATCTGATTGGCTAACTAATTACCAACATCCACCGCCATCAGAACTGAAGTAAGACTCAACTACGTTAAGTGTTAACCACTGGAATTTAATGTTTATTAACTAACCTGAGGGCAGCTTCCCACAGAAGATTTTATTTTATTTATACACTATACTGTCCCGCCAAACTTTGTACCGCCACAGAATCTGTGCATTCGGTTCTTGTTACGATGACAACGCCATAAATAAATATCTCAGAGTATGGCTTGATCTTGATGCATTGCTGATTGCAAAGTGTACTGACGGTACGGTAACAATAAAATATTATGCCACGGGATCGCATATGGATATCAAGTCATATTTCAGATCTTAGTCTATCTAAATGCCAAGTTTCATGTAGTTTCGTTCAGCTGTTAATGTGTGACTGAGTAACAAACACCCGAACATATTCACAAACATTCATAATATTTCTAAATATGCAGTAATACCCTTCGACGAAGCGAAGTGTTGATCTTCGTGACCAGTTACTTGACAAGAATGGTTTTTCTTTCTACGGAACCAACACTACATAACCTACTACGAGAAAAAAAAATTTTCTTGCTGTGATACCAGTTTCTGATACTACACATTTTTGTATTTCTTTAACACATGCATTAGTACCGGTTAGCGGTCTGAAAATCACTTCCTAAGTAGTTGATACCACTAACCAGTGACGTGACAAGAATTGCTTTTCTTTGTCTTTTTGTATAAGAAACCAACGCTACGTAAACACGAGATAAAAATTTTTACGGTGGTACCGGCAACTAGGTATTATTATAAAGTTATGAATCTCCTCCTTTTCAAAGAAAAACAATTCTTGTCTCGTAACTAACCAGTTACATGACAAGAATTGTTTTTCTTTGTCTTTTCGTCTGCGAAACCAAAGTAACCAAGTAGCGTTGGTTTCGCAAACCTCCGTAAGGATGCAGTAGGCGTTCACTAACTCACTCATGTGTCCCAGTTGGTTGGTCTGGAATAGGGACCGAGTTTGTCACTTGCCAGGAACATGCCAAGCCTCTTTTGTTTTATCACGTTATATTTATGTAACCAAAACCGGCGTGCCTGCGTGACTAATTAATGTTGAAGAAACGAAAGAGGATTTTAGCAAGATGCATACCTACTCTGGTCTCTGTCAACCCTTTCGGGATACAAGCGTGAGTTTATGTAAGTATATTAAGGATCTTTTTAATGTGATTTTGGTTCGTTTGTTGTTCTCATTCCTTCTTTTAGGCCGGTATTACAGAACGATGCTCAAGCACAGATTGATCTCAGATCACTCAATCATAACTTGAGCGCTAAATCGATGCTCAAGCACTCCCTTTATTTTCAAACAGTTCTTGAGTAGAGATCAGCCAATCACTGCTTAAGTAGAGATTCAGAACTGCAATCAGATTGTCTATGATCAAAGTTTGTTTTCCATGACAAGAAAAATACTAGTGTAGATTTTTATTCCGTTTTACGCATGTTACAAAAACGTGACGATGAAACTTAGTAAATTATGTGAAATATACAGAGGAAACTAAAATAGTTTTTATTTATTCGGAAATAAAAATGTTCCAAGTTTCTTTATTTCGTTATTAGTTTGTAGTGAATCGTATATTTAAAGGAAGCAAAACGTTCACGCTTCTTAATTCATTTATTCGCTTTGAGTACAGAACGAAACGTAACAAATGTCTTATTTAAAATAATTCCACAATTCTCTTGACGTCTGTCTGTTTATTTACGTTTGTTTACTAAATTTACTAATTACATAGTCGGTTTGGTATAATTTGAACATTAATCGCTGTTTTGAAACGAGGTGTGAGAAAATGGAACTTCACCGTAGTGGAGAGGATCCTCCTTGTGGAACATAACAAGTCAACTTCACTGCAGTGGAGAGGGTCCTCCTCGTAGAAGATAAAAAGTCAACTTCATCGCAGTGAAGAGGAACCTGCTCATGAAACATAAAACTTCAACTTCACCGCAGCGGAGAGGAACCTGCTCATTGAACATAAAACTTAAACTTCACCGCAGCGGAGAAGAACCTGCCCATTGAACATAAAACTTCTACTTCACCGCAGTGGAGAGGAACCTGCTCGTTGAACATAACACTTCAACTTCACCACAGTGAAGAGAAACCTGCTCGTTGAAAATAAAACTTCAACTTCACCGCAGTGGAGAGGAACTTTGCTTGTTGTACATAAAACTTCAACTTCACCGCAGTGGAGAGGATCCTCCTCGAGGAAGATAAAAAGTCATCTTCAACACAGTGGATTTATAGGATATGTTTCAATTATTTCCAATTTTATGAGCAATAAAAAAGCTGAGATTGTTTTACTGATTATTTTATTTATTCCTTTTGTGACTGTCATGTTGGCCTAGCCGCTAAGGCGCTTGGTTACCAAGACCGAGCTTGCGTGGTTTCGATTCCCACTGTGGGCCTATATTTGTACAAGGGGCCACAGTCTCGGTATACTTTCATGTTTGTGATGTCATTGCCTGGTTATCATAGTAGGTAGTGTTGCGTGAAATTTTTTCAATGAAATCACCCCAATATTAATGTAATTGTTTTTGCACATAAACATTTATTAGAATCCATGCAGTAGGGGTCTTGAGCGTCCCTTAAATGCCTAAGCGGCTGCTGCTATCATTAACTATTTCGTCATAGTAATCAAGGTATTCGAATATACGAATTTTGCAATAAACATTCCAAATTGACATTATAATAACTGGCCGATCGACTCTTAAGCGTGGTTCCGACCACACTTGAGTAAATACAGATTTGATCTTTACTTAAGTAGAGATTGCTACCCAAGTATCGTTCTCGAATTAGCTATTACTCAGTTGAGTCGCGCTTGATGAATCTCGACTCAAGTAACGTTCTAAAATTAAATCCATACTCAAAACTAGTCTTAAGTAGAGATCGGCGCTTGAGTACGCTTCTGTAATACTGGCCTTAGTGTCAGTGTAAATTGGATGGAGTTATTTGTCTAAGATAAATTTTATGTTTATTTTCTATAGGTACTTAGATCAAAAGCTTATTGTAAAAATAAAATATCTACATTCAAAATTTAAAAATTCATTCAGACACTTTTTTTATTAGCATGAAAACGTCCCACTGCCGGGCACAGGCCTCCTCTGAGACAGATAGTACGGGCTTAATTACCACTTGTGCCTACCGCAGATTGCCAATTTCAAGCGCTAAGGTATTTGAACACCTCAGACATTCAGGTTTCCTCACAATGTTTTCCTTCACGGTGAGCGAGTTGTATTACTACTATAACTTCACACATGTACAAAGCTTAAAAAGCAGTCATTGGTACATGACCGCCCGGGGAATTGAACCTGGGTCTCTAGCTTTCGAGATCAACACTACATAGACAAATTGTTA
The DNA here is from genome assembly GCA_934045075.1 of Yponomeuta sedellus. Classification (NCBI taxonomy): domain Eukaryota; kingdom Metazoa; phylum Arthropoda; class Insecta; order Lepidoptera; family Yponomeutidae; genus Yponomeuta; species Yponomeuta sedellus. The sequence goes on along the minus strand of OW203729.1, from coordinate 17,557,663 downwards.
AAAGATCCTACAGACAGGCGTGTGTAACTATAGATATATGTAGATGTAACTAGATTCACATTTTCAAGGAGAAAATCTTCAAGTTTCCAGTCTCCAAACACCCACATTCCTTCACCGAGTCATTTCCAGCACGCCCTCGCTCCAATCCAGCTTCCTCTACTCTTACACACACCAGTGTATAATCCACGACCCATGCAAATTCAAACAGCAAGCGATGTACGAAATTTACCGTCTAATCGCCTTTCTCATTGCAGCGGCTGCGCTTTCGCTGGATATTCATTCAAATTCGCTGCGCGTGTGTGCGTGGAACTCAATTTTCATTTGCTAATCAGCGCTGTAAGTGCTTGATGAAACTCGACGTCTAGATGCAGTCGTTTTGCAGCAGATAAAAGTAGCGATTCGGGCTTGAGGGTCCCCTGAGAAAATCAATAGCGGTCGGGCTGCGCCGCTGTTCCCCGTGCCCCCGCTTCCCCTGGTCACCCCCGCCGTTGGGTCTTTGTACTCGGGTACTTTCCTTGGCTCTGGAGGCGACCTTAAGTTGGACTCAAAGGCCTTAACAAGGCAGATCTTCCACGAAATATCCTGATATTGATTTCAATCAATTTTTGGTAATGGGGTGGAGAGGATGTAAGAAAGATTGACGAAACATATATTGCGAATGTGAGTGGAAGGGCTGGCAAGGGATGTACCTATTAGCAAAGGGGAAGTACCTTGAACCGACGTGCGTGCATAAACGTAAACGTTGATTTTGAAGGTTGGTTTATTTAGTTAGGAAATCAGTCAGGCACGATATAAGTATCTGTCTAATAGCAGGGATAAAATCAGTGCAATTCCTATCTTCTAGTGCCTATGCATCTACGTATTGAGATGATTTATACAGCGTCCAGAAGCATCTTCACTCACACTCAACTCACACTAGATGGGTGAAGAGACCACTCGGACGCTGGAGTACCTGGGACATTGTTTTAGATGGTGTAGGCTTGCTCAGCACCTACACCATCATGACAGCTCAGTCGGCCTAGCCCACAGGAAAGACTATAGTCTTTAGTAGATACATGCGGATCCAACTAAGCCGAGGGTTTCCCCACGCTGTTTTCCTCACCGTTGTGGTATTGCGACTTCAGTCCACTGCTGGACATAGCCCTCCCCTAATGAGCTCCATAGCGCAAGCTTGTGCCATCATTGGGGGGTAATGCACATAATCCCCACGCTGGGCATGCGGGTTGGGGATCGCAGTTTGGTCGAATTGTACAGGGGGCGCTGCTGCCCACCCACCGGTTGGTGTCCCTTATAGTCGCATTTTACGACACCCGCGGGAAGAATTTGGGTTGGTGCTATTCTCTAGGCCGACACCACACAGCATCAGCACAGTATTGCGACTACAAATTCGCAATGTAACTTTGAAATTAACCAAAGTCATTGATACTTGCTCGCACTGGGCATCGAACCTAGGTCTCCAGCTTGCGAGTCCACTGTTCTACCCACAAGGCTACCACCGCTTCTAGTGCCGTTCCACTATTAAGGCCATAAGCCTTCTACATTTCTCCTTATTTAATACTCAAATGTTTCCTAGTCATATCTTGACTCATCTACCAAATACCTACGCCTCTCAGAGCGATGGTAGGGGACGGCGCCGCCGGCTTCTCAATCGGGAAGTCCTAGGTTTGAATCCCGGCGTGTACTGTCGCAGCTAGCCTTAGTGAGGCGGGAGACATAAAGGTAGAACAATAATGAATTTAATAATACATACATACATACATACATACATACATACATACATACATACATACATACATACATACATACATACATACACACATACATACATACATACTTACATACATACATACATACATACATACATACATACATACATACATACATACATACATACATACATACATACATACATACATACATAACCTCACGCCTGTATCCGAGAGGGGTAGGCAGAAACCAGGGACTGCCACCTGCCACGATCCTGACAGATCACCTTCGCTTCATCAACGTTCATAAGTCGTTGCATGCACGCACGCCAGTTCCGGGTACTTTTTATCTTTCCCTTTGCTAATACAGCCCCTATTTGGTCGATGTATGTCCGTCTGGGACGTCCTTACCAGCCCTTCCACTCACATTCGCAATATATATTTGTTTCGTCAATCTTTCTTCCTTCGTCCTCTCCACACGTCCAAACCAACGCAACATTCCTGTCTCAATTCTAGTCACTACATCCTCTTTCAGTCCACAACGTTCTCTAATCAGACTATTGCGTATCCTGTCATTCAAAGTAACACTACACATACTTCACAAGGACCTCATTTCTACTGCATTAATTCTACTTACTTTCTTGCTTCTTTTTAATAATACAAACCTAGATCTATATTCCAAGGTATCGTTACCTGTCTTATTGTCCTTATTACACATCTGAATTTTATCTACTGAAAATGGCGGAGGACGCTGGTGCCTATGATACAGTGTAATTCAACACTAGAATAGGTACCAACGGACCATCCTTATATTCAAAAAAACTAGATTCATATATTAGTTAATAAGTAAGGAAAAATTGTACTTCACTTTTTATGTACAACAAATATTTTTTATCTTATCTTTAGCTATTACATAAGGTACTAGCTAGTCGTGCAGTTCAGGCCTACACACTGATTACGGTCTCTCTCTAATTATTACCACGGTCTGGTACTCTCCTGAGCCATCCGGGAACAGTTGAACGTCCTCTCGAGGCGGCGGCGACCAAGCTTAGGTGGAGTAGTCCCAGTAGTCACGGGAATAGAACGCCGTGGTCTCATTATTGGCAGGATTCGTTCGCCTTGCTTGTTCGTGGCCCTATGATATTGCTTTCTAAGTTATGAACATTTGTAAAGTGGATATAGTACCAAATACCACTGGCTACGAAGGAAGAAATCGTGATGTAAGCGTAATGTTTGAAATGTTAACATATTTTGGCACTTGCTACGTGCAATGGCTTAACTATGAGGTTACCTAAGCGCGGAAATCTCAAGTCTTAAAACCTTCGCCTCTCATCAAAGTTCTCTAGTGCCACCAAATACCAAAATCGTGTCATTTTTTCAGATCGTAATTGGAAAAAGAAGATCGCTTGGCAAAGAGAAGAGAAGAATATGCAGAGCTGATGGCCAACCTCCAGAAGGGGGCTTCATGCCCGGTTCACGTATCCTCTATGTTATAGTAGCCCTTTTGGCACAAAGTGTAGGTACTTAACACATTTTCGAACCGCGCTTCAGGAAAGCTTAGTATTATCTTGGCTGGACTGGATTGATCATCACTGGAATGGTACATTCCAGTGCAGGTTTACATTATTCCAGTAGGATTCCAGCATTGGTATGGAATGCTACTGGATTAATGTGAACCGGGCATTATCGCCTTCGTCTATTAGGCGTGGACCTGGGGCACGCAGGACGGAGACGTGTGACGTGGACATAGAAAAGACGTGATGCGTTGTATAGAGTTCGCAGCCCCGTCTTATCTGTGTGGACTATGTTAGGCCTTCATTAGGCCGTCAATTGTACCTACTATGTACCTTTGTAATTATTTTGTATTTGTTGTTTTTTCCAATGTACAATTTATTTCATTTACACCTAGGTACTTATCTACTCCCAAGGATGTCTGGAAGAAATCGCTTATAGCGATAAGACCGCCAATCGTATACCTTCGGCAAAACTTAGATACGTAAGCGTTTTATGTAAGTATTTTGTTTACTGGTGTGTACTATAAAGAGTTCTAATCTAATATTCTTTGTTCATCTTCTAATCAAATCAGACATAAGGTTGCCTGGAAGAAATTGCTTTTAGCAATAAGGCCGCCGATTGTACTTTGTATCTTTACATGTTCTATAATACCTACGTGCTTTTGTGTACAAAAAATAATATTCTTATATAATCTTATGTTACATCTGGCATGAAAATAAATTGAAAGGAAGAGAGAATAAATTTTCCGCGGCCCTATTTCATGTCCTTCCTATGCCCCCTACGCCTTAGCAGTTTCAGACTAAACGATAATCGCAACGACACGACATGTAATTTCATTCCGAACCCAATTGTAAGAAGGAATATGTCGTACAGTTATCGTTCAGTGTGAAACCGTCCGCTCTGTCGGCGACGCTTCGGTTGGGGCCACACATTGTGCGCGATGCACCACAACGCTCTTTGTACGCTGCGCCCGTGTGAAAGAGAAGACCTATAGAGTGCGTCATGGTCGTGAAAGAGACATAATGAGGCGCGCAGCGGGCGCTCGGCTACCTCCGTGTAAGCCCCGGACGTGATCGGGTCATTGATTTTCCGACCAAAACACGTGGAACGAGTTCGGCCGTCAGTTCGTCACAAGTTTTCGTCGGGACAGCACGTCGAACGGCGGCGCGATAAAAAAATGTCCATACTCACGGAAAAGCAAGTTATATGTGAATTCCTCGAAACCTACAAATGTTTGCCGTGTCTTTGGGATCAGTCGGACAGGCTGTACACTAGTAAAGTGGCCCGTGATCAAGCATACCAGATCCTCTTGGAGAAATTCCGTCCGATCCAAGAAGACGCTTGCATTCAGACAGTTAAAAAGAGAATAGAGCACATGAGAAGTGCATACAGGCGGGAGACCAAAAAAGTATGTAATAGGAAAAATAAAGATAAATAAATATTTATTGCCCTATCAGAAAACAAATTCAAACAAAATAAGACTTAAACCTAGGGTGTGGTATAAAAAATAAGGCAAAACGTAGTGGATCTGCTGGTGCTGACCCGGGTCAGCTCCGGACAGCGCTGGTTTTCAGCCACTGCCAGAAGGCAGTGACTGAATACCAGCGCTGTACAACATCTTAGGGAGAACCCTAAGATGTTGTACGAGAGTTGTATCTACGGGAATAATACCTAGCATAATACGCACAAAAATACAGCAGTTTTTTATTCGTATTTATTTTTTCAGGTTCTTGAGGCTCAATTGGGTGGTGGTGAATACAAGCCGAAGCTTTGGTACTATGAGAGGCTCACTTTTCTAGAAAAGGAATGGCCCTCCTTTGCTGAGGACACCCTCAAGCCACATCCCTCTAGCGGAGACGAAGAGGTAAAACTACTACCTAATGAATTAATCATACGTCATTAAGTAATTTTAAGAATTAGGTAGTTACTTATAATAAGTTACAGGGACATTTTTTAAGTAGCCTAAAAACGCACCACTGCAGGGCACAGGCCTTCTTTCAAAGAGATAGTATGGGCTTAATTACCACGCGTGCCCACCGCGGATTGGCAATTTCAAGCGCTGTGGTATTTGAACACCTCAGACAATCAGGTTTTATCACGTTACATTTTAAATGTTACCTATCTATTACGTTAAAACACTTCACACCTGACTCCTATACTACAAGCTACTTTGTAGAGCTACCGTTATCTTAGGAGTCATTCCTTCATCTTTACAGTTTGCACATAATTAAATTGTTACACTTTATATCTCTGATGAATTAAATGTAAAATTATAATAAAAAATAAATTACCTTCATTTTAAAAGTGGAGTAATAAAATAAAATTAGAAAAACTCCTTGCAGAAAGTTTGTGCGGGTGTGTGTGTGTGTGTGTGTGTGTTTAATTGGCGTTGTCCTAAATATTCGAATAGTTACAAATGATTGGTTCTTTCTTTTCGCCTTAAAGATTGTCACGAGCCGTGTTACCACGGACTCAGTACAAGAACTCTTTAATTAAACAAAAATAAAATAATTGAATATTCCTAATTAATGCACACAGAAATTATATTAAGTATATAAGTATTTGTTTCTTTTACGGATTGCCGAGATGTCATATTTCGGTGTGTTTCATTCAGAAATATTAAAGGTACCACATGATTTTCATGATTTTCCTTCACACTCTGTGACTCAAAGTGTGAAGGAAAATCATGCAATAAAATTGAAGTGCCTGAATATTAACATACGTCACCGCTTGAAATGAGAATTAGACTTGCATAGAATTATATATTTTATTATCTATTCGATTTTGTGGAGTACAATAAAACGTTTTCTGTGGAGCTATTATCGTCCCCTAATTATTAGCTCCAAGTTATCTTTAAAGGTAATAATAATAATAAATTCCACACAAATTCCACCACATATCCTAGTTTGGAACCAGGTTAAGTGACCAGTCACATAACCTGGTCCCAAACTAGGATACCTGTACTATGGCAACCAGGCAAGGAAGTCACATGAAAATACACCCTGGCTGAGGCCACTTGTACAAACATACGTAGGCCCACAGTGGGAATCGAACCCACGACCCTGGCATGGTAAAATAAAAAAAAACATATACAGTGTAATTGAAAACCTTAGACTCCCCAAGTGATTTAATTTGTGGTAAATTCCCTTGCTCTATAAGTAAATACCAATATTTAAATAAATATAGTAAACATAATTTAACTGTTATCATTTGCGTCTATTATGTTGTTGTCATGTACAGTGGCTTAAAAGTGGCATGTAAAGTTGTGCCAAACTTCGGACCACAGGCTTAAGCAAAATTTAGTTTTTGAAAAAATTAACATGTTCTTTAATATATACTCTACTCGCGATTCTGAACAAACTATTTTCGGCTTTTTGAGTTACACAGATGCAGCTTGTATAATATACTAGCTGAAACCGCAGACTTTGTTTTTCCATATTATTTAGCCTACGACCTATTCTCAAACCTACCAAATATACATAAAAATCATAAGAATAATTATATTATATTGCTCCTTTAAATGTTATAAGAAGGATTATACAGGATTTACTTCAAACAAATATTTATGTACGGGCGTTCCCCAGTGAGAATTGAACCCACGACCTGGTACACTGTTAAACAATCTTAATTTATCTTTGTCAGGAACCCCTATTGCAGAGCACATCGTCCAAACTTGTGTACGAAGAGGTACCCAAAAAAAAACAGAAAATCAAGAAAGAAGCCAGCTACGTTGAAATCCCTAAGGAAGATCCACTGACAGAGGATGCTTCACAGGACAACTTTACGACAGAAGACATGAGCTACGAAGCAGATTCCTTCGGGAGGACCGTGGGACTCCAATTGAAGCAGCTCAACCAAATGCAAAGAACAATAGCGGAGAAACTAATATCCGAGGTTATTTTCTACGGTAGACTGGACAAGTTGACCTTAAATTCGATGCTCAATTTGAATGAATTTAGTTAGTTTCACGGCTCTGCGTGAAGAAACAACAAACTTTTTAGAAAATAATTATCTCGAACTTTCATCATCCTTCATCCTTGTCATCCTTCAAAATCCATCCAAAAATTCTTTTTTTTTTTATACATTTTATCCGTTTCGTATTGAGTAATGTGCACGTATATCATGATCCTATAGAAACAAAAATTTGGCGTTGCCAAAGTGTTCGGGGCGTTTGAATTATTTAGGCCTACGATATGGACAATAAATCTTCCAGGCTCGAAACCGACTGTAATTTACAACAGAAAATTGTAGCCTTCATTCTATTAAGTTCTTTTATACAAACTTAACAGCTATTCTAACTCTAAATGTTTTAAAAATAGCTTTCTTTCTCCTGTAAAGTCGATGGACTAAATGAAATCTCCCGTCGGCTGCCGTCCGCCGCACGTCCCATGTTAAAGGCTCTACTTGCCTTTGCAAATCTTTGTCATTGACTCGGATAAAACCTCTTTCAAGACAGGTTCCTGAAATTATGAAGATAATCAGAAATATTTCTCCATGATTTCCTTGAACAAATCAACCGAAAAGATCATTCTTTGAAACGTAATCGGCAGACGGCGTGCCCCCTTCGTGTCGGCTGCGGTGTCGGCTGCCTTTATATTGCCTTTTTCTAAATGAAAACTCGCTGAAAATTCAGAACTAACGCCACAAGAATGTTGCACGATGCAATTGCTAACAATTTCCATCACAAAATTGTCTCGAGTAAGTTCCTGAAGATCAGAAGGAGCCTTCAAAACAAAGTCAGGTCGGCTCATGAGCCGCCGTCGCAGACGACATCACAACCCCGGCTGCTCGGTTGCGCGCATCATACTAGGAGCACAGAACCGCTCAGGCGTCAGAAGATACGACGTCACCCGTCTAACCTGACCTGCTACACCCCGCTGAGGACGCTTCAATCGCACGCACACAGGGGTGATGTTCGAGTTTCTAAGAGACCAGGCAATGTTGGTTTTTGGCACAGTGATTATGGTTCACAAAGTAGCGTAGTGTGAGAATAGGTATTCCGTATTCGGTCCGAGTGGAGTGGATCGCGCAATCGCACTTGTGTTGTTTTGTTATTTGTCATTCATTTGTCTTTTCACGTGAAGTGTGAGGCTCCTGTTCAACTTTGGAATTATTACTTTGAAAAATACGAGTATTTGTAATCCTTTGGTTATCTATTAGAATGAGAATGAGCCAATGCCAAGTTTTCGTACAAAATCAATCTTTGTTCAATTCCGGGTTGTTTTTTATTTTAGTAGGTATAATAATTCAATCTAGGACGCCCTCCGACCAGGTGGGATGACGATCTGCGAAAAACTGCAGGCAGATGCTGGATGCGGCAAGCTGAAGACAGGACGCTATGGCGCTCATTAGGGGAGGGCTACGTCCAGTAGTGGACTAAATAATATAGCCTGAAGAAGAAGGGGGATAAAAAGCCTGTGAAACGCATCGGTGCGTCTTTTCCGCGCCCCTTCTGTCGCTCGCTCGTTTTTTTATTAATTGATAATCGAATATAAACTAAGTAGTAAAATAGATAGATAAACCATTTATTTACGTAAGACACACAATCACACAAAGTTTTATGCCTGTATCTATTACTCGACATAAAGAAACAACGAAAAAATACGTTGGTTGTACAGAGATACCCCATAATTATAACTTATAATTTTTAAAATTTTGTTACTTGTTAGGTAATCCGCCGCAATAAAAAGTATTCTGTGAAAATTTCATTTGACTACCTATCACGGGGCCAAAGGAGCCCTCTAAAGATCAAACAAACGGAGTGACAGACATACAGTGGAGGCTAAGTAATAGGGGCCAGTTTGAGACCCTCAAAACTTACTTACTCCGCTAGAATTTGAACTCGGGCTCAAGAAGTCCCTACACTCCAGAATTCACCACCTGTAGCTGTCCACAGCGACTTCTTAAGTCTGGCACAGGATAGGTAGTACGAAGACGTGAGTCACGCACGCGTGTTGTGGCGATGAAATTAATGTCAGAATTTGATGATTAATGTACTGGAAAGTCTCGACTATTGACGTTAAAAGGCGCGACTCCCGCCGTTGCACTACCCAGGCAGGAGTGCGGTCTCTTACCAGTCGCCTGCCTGAAGCTGAGTTTGGTCCTTGTCCACATCATCCTTCCAGGGCTTTCTGAGGCTGCTAACTAGTCTTTGGCCGCCTGGTAACCCTCTTCATCCCCTTCCATCCCTTCTAAGGGACGTGGGAAGCACAAAAGACGCAACGCGTTGTATAGAAGTCGCGCCGTCGTCGCTTCGGCCCCTCTGTGCGGCTGCGTCCCGTCCCTTCAGTACCTACATTTTGTATGAAAAGTGGCCACTGGCTGAGTCATCATTGGAGAAACGGAACCCACCGAATGCGTTGGCTCGGTCACTGAAAAAACCGCTCGGTCTATTTGTCCTGCTAATTCACCTTTTTCAGAAAACTATTCAAAGTTGTATTCATGTAATGAATCAAAGTTTTGAAGATACAACTTTTTTGTACAGTCTCCTTCAATGTATCCTACAAAGAAAGGTCCCAGAAGAAGATTTTTTGTTCTCCCAGGTCTGGGACCTGAGCGACCAAAAATATCATGGCTACACAACTTGCGACAGTGTTCTCAACAGAGTAGAGTACCAGTACTTGTTTGTATTGCCAACCACGAAAGGCAAGATAGCCGAATTGGTTGGCAACTTTTTATAGCCGACTCCTATAAAAAGTTGCTAACCAATTCGGCTATCTTGCACATGAAGAAGAATTAGAAGAGTTTCTACATGCTACTGTAGCGTATCCAGGTCACGCCTCTGTGGCGTAGCGGTAGCGCATCTGCCTATCATGCAAGAGGTCCTGGGTTCGAACCCCGGCTGGGGACAAAAAAACCCCCAGGTCTTGGACGTTTACATGTATGTGATGCCGTTGTTTCTGGTTCGCACGATACAGGGTATCTTAATGTGGGGCCAGAACCAATGTATGTGCTGTATGTAAATGTTAATGTTGTGTTTATGCCTTTACTCTGACATAAGCTATTGCTTATTGGCCTTATTAATTGGCCTTATTAGGCCGCCAATCATTCCATATCTGTGTAAATATCTTATGTTTACACTATTTTTATTTTTAATGCACTAACCCGTGCTAAGGAACAAATTTAAAAACCTATTTAGAGGCTAAAAATTTCACCCATGCCGGGATTCGAACCCGCAACCTCTGGCTACGGTACGCTCTGGTACGGATAGCCAGAGGTTGCGGGTTCGAATCCCGGCATTGGTGAAATTTTTAGCCTCTAAATAGGTTTTATATCTTATGTTTGTTTATTTTTATGTTTGTTTTTTCCTGGAGTGCAATAAACAATATTTTTATCTTATCTTAACGCTATCAATCTTTTTATTCTATCAAATTTGCCGCTGCTAGAAATAGATCTCCTCAGTGCGCTACCCTTTTATCCTGGACGGTCCTGATGAAATAGCAGCCATTTGGTGGTTTCAGAAAGCCTACAAGGTTCTTGTGGTAGATAATACTAGATATATCAGAATCATGTAAACCTTGTTATTATAAAAATTATATAAAGCCCGTAATTGGCCAAAGATAAATTATGTGTATTCTTAACACTGAATATTTATTTAACTACTGCTGTGGGCTTTGTAAATTAAATAAATGAGTATTATCTTGTGAAAATGTAGTGTTTTCACGTTACGAAACATCAAAATAAAGTGCCTACACACTATTTGCTCAAATATTGTCAACAGGTAAATATAAATATAAAGTACCCGGAACCGGCGTGCGTGCATGCAACGACTTATGAACGTTGATGATGATGAAGCGAAGGTGATGTGTCAGGATCGTGGCAAGGAGGATATGTATGTATGTATGACGACCTCTGTGGCGTAGCGGTAGCGCGTCTGCCTACCATGCAAGAGGTCCCGGGTTCGAATCCCGGCTGGAAACAAAAAAAAAGTCCAGGTCTTGGATGTTTACATGTTTGTGATGTCGTTGTTTCTGGTTCCCACGACACAGGGTATCCTAGTGTGGGGCCAGAAGCAATGTATGTGCCAGTATGTAAAAAAAAAGTATGTATGTATGTATGTATGTATGTACGTATGTATGTATGTATGTATGTATGTATGTATGTATGTATGTATGTATGTATGTATGTATGTATGTATGTATGTATGAGGGTGTGTGTGCGTGTGTGAGTGTGTGTGTTTACAACCATCGTTTATAGCTATTGACACCATTTTATTGGCTATTTTATTAGATTTCCTCTAAACTCCTTTCCCGTATTTATTGCATGTAGACGCAAGAACAATAAAAAATACATCGTGGAATATCGCAAATGTTTTAAATTGCTTACGAAAGTGTCAACATCAAGAGTGTTAACAGGAAATTATAAATTGTAATGAAAAAGAAATTGCGCGACCACCGAGAATACCTACCTAGTACGACGATACCTAGCACCGTAATTGCCAATTTTGCTGATGACTTGTTTTTATCACCGTGCACCCATTGACGTAGCTTTGTGCTATGCCTTTAGGCATTGCGTAATGTCCTACTTGCACGAATACAGTGACTACGAAGTCTCTAGTTTTTATACTCACCGACTAATCTTGCTGGATATTATTCTGCTGTTTATATATCTTTATACTATATCAATCAACCCTTCATCTGTCCCCACTGTTGGGGCACGGGTCTCTTCCTGTATCGCAGGAAGGTAAGTGTTAGAGTTTCTGGTAAACTGGCACGTATATTTTATATTTTTATTTTTATTGTTCTATGTCTATATGACACATGTTATTCAAAACTACTTCCAAAATAAACACCGTATTATACACATGTTTTTCCTTCTATTATTATAATTATAAAACGTTATCAGCACGAAGACGAGTTATAAATAAATAAAAAGGTAATTTTATTTACGGTGAAATAAAATGAAATTTTGTGAAGTTTAAACTTTGTTGTGATTCCATTGTATGGAGTGTGGTGATCACGTAAGTCGCTTTACGAATAGCTCCACCATGAACTTCCCTCCTATAAGACTTTGTGGTCGAGATGGTTATTCTGTCTGGAAGTTCAAAATTACGAACTATCTAAGACATGAAGACCTCTGGGAATGCATTGAAGGCTACCCAGATGGAGAAGTCTCACCGGAGGTAGCTGCTGCGAGGAAGCGCAATGATTCTAAGGCTCTCTCAAAAATATGCCTGACGCTGGATGGTCCAGCAATAACCCACGTCCGCAGCGCGACTACGGCGAAGGATGCCTGGAATGCTTTAAAAATAGCTTATGAAGATAAAGGCATGGGTAGAAGGCTATCATTAGAACGTAGATTGTACCGTTTGAATCTCGTTGATTTTGATAATATGGAATCATACTTGAATGCTGTATTGAGTACTGTACAAGATTTGGACGACATAGGCAAAAAGATTGAAGATGCCTCAGTTGCGGCCATTATATTGGGCGGTCTCACAGCGAAATATGAACCCTTAATTATGGGATTGGAGAACAGCAACATTGATATAACCACTGATCTGGTAAAAATCAAGCTCTTAAGCGAAATGTCTCGAGATACTGATCCCGAGGCTGTTGCAATGCGAGCTCATGATGCGCACAAGACAGCGAAGGTAAAGAAGAAAAAGAAACCGAAACCTATAGTTTGTTATGATTGTCAAGAACCAGGGCACAAGCGCCCAGATTGTCCCTATGCAAAGAAGACAAAGAAGGATAAAACAATGCTGAGTGCACAAGCTCTTGGAGTAACTGACAATGACAAAGATAAATGGGTAATCGATTCAGGTGCTACCAAGCATATGACATCAAGTTCAGATTGGATAATAAATATGGATCCTAATATATCTGGTAAGGTGACGATTGCTAACGGTGAGCACATAGAATGTCGCGGTGTAGGAGATGTCTCGATTAATTCGAAGAGCAAAGCTATTAATAGAATTAGTGAAGTTGCGTTTGTTCCCGAACTTAATACGAACCTTATTTCGATAAAGAAGGTTGTTGTCAAAGGTTACAGTGTAATTTTTGATAAAAATGGATGTAATATCTATAATATTTCTGACTGTTCTGCTTCTATTTCAGGCGTGCCGATTATGCATGGTTCTAATTGTGGTGGACTGTACACTTTAGATTGTACGGTAAATTCTGCCGTTGAGTTCAATGCAAATGTATCGCTAGTGACTGCAGATGGGACGTCAGAGTATCGTTTGTGGCATCGAAGGCTGGGTCATCTCTGCCGGTATGCTATGCAATCGCTGAAAGGTCAGTCTATCATTAACTTTGGTAAGGTAGATAAGGATCCTTGCGTGGCGTGTATTGAGGCAAAGCAGGCGAGAAAACCTTTTAAGAGGATTAACGGTGAAAGGGCGAGTGAACCTCTTCAGCTGATCCACTCTGATTTGTGTGGTCCAATGCCCGAATCACTACAAGGTAACCGATATGCACTTTTGTTTATTGATGACTGTACACGTAAAGTATTTGCATATTTCTTATCTTCAAAGTCGGAGGTGAAAACAAAGTTTGTAGTTTTTCAAGCTCTAGTGGAAAACCAAACTGGTAAACGTATAAAGAGTTTACGTACCGATAATGGGACAGAATATGTGAATAAAGAGTTCAGTGATTACTTGAATTTACAGGGGATACAGCATCAGACGACAGCGCCTTATAGCCCGCAGTCTAACGGCGTGGCTGAGCGCACTAATAGGTCGATTATAGAGAAAGGTAGGTCCTTATTAGCTGGTAGCTTTGTCTCCAAAGCCTACTGGCAGGATGCCTTTGAGACTGCTGTATATCTTAAAAATAGATCCCCACATCGTGCCCTGGACTGTTTAACACCACACGAGGAATGGTTTGGTAACAAGCCAGATCTAAAACATCTCAAGGTATTTGGTTGTAAAGCATTAGTCCATATTCCCTCTTGTAATAGAAAGAAGTTAGATTTCAAAGCAGAAGAACTTTACTTTGTTGGGTATACCGAAGATAAAAATACATATTATTTTCGGAATGCATGTTGTCCAAGGAGACTCATTAAATCTCGTGACGCAACATTCTTTGAAGATCAATTCTTCATGTCAAAAGGAAGTAAGTCCAACGTGGAAAGTACTGCAGTATCTAGTGGTTTACCTCCTCCGTTGACAATGACTCATAGTCAAGATAAAGATAGAGTCGAGGCGGTACCAGAGCGAGTACAACTACCCGAAGAGGAAGTTCCAGTCTCAGTTCCCGAACAAGAAGAAGTTCAAGAGTCGGATCCCGAACCAGAGATAACTCAAGTCTCGGTACCCGATCAGGAAGCTCCCGTCTTAGTTCCTGAACAAGAAGAAATGAGTGAACGGCGATATCCTGTTCGTAAGAGGAACCCACCGGACTTTTACTCATGTAAGCTGTGTGTGTCAACAGTAGAGTCAGATGAGCCTAGCACTTATACGGAGGCTATCAGAGCTGAAGATGCTGATAAGTGGAAACAGGCGATGATGGATGAATATGATTCCCTGCAAAAGTTGAAGACTTGGAAACTTGTTGACAGAGGCAACAAGAAGGTAATACCCTGCAAGTGGGTATATAAGGTTAAGCGTGATGCTCAAGGCGCTATTGTGAAATATAAGGCGCGTCTTGTAGTGAAAGGTTATAGTCAAGAGGAAGGCGTAGACTACTATGAGACTTTTGCTCCGGTCGTTCGGATGTCTTCACTTCGTACTCTATTTGCGTTGGCAGTTGAGAAAGGTATGAAAACACGGCACCTGGATGTAGATACGGCATTCTTAAACGGAGAGTTAGAGGAAGAAGTATTTATGGAGCAACCTCAAGGATTTTTGGAAGATCGTCAGGAAGTATGTCTACTGCAGAAATCTTTATACGGGCTAAAGCAGGCACCTCGTGCTTGGAACATAAAGCTTAACAAAACTTTGTCATCTATTGGCTTTATTAGGACTCCTTCTGAGCCATGTGTTTATACTAAAAAGTTTGGAGACGAGTTGGTGATTTTGGCCGTATTTGTCGATGACATCATTTTATTCTATGAAAATGACGTGACATTTGACAAAGTCAAAATGAACTTAGAAAAATCGTTTAGCCTGAAAGATTTAGGAGATTCTGTCGTTGGGTTCTGTGGTCGTCGCACGTGTCACGAATTTGTCCAAATTTTTTTACATTTATTTGAGACTTTTTATGATAGTTGAGACTCTTTAACAACCCTATAGTAATATTTATTGGTAGTTAATAGATTTGTGCTATTTGCATGAGTTCTGACGAGCCACCCGATCCGGGTGGCGGTCCTGGCTATGGCGGCCATCTTTCGTCCCCCCCTCTCTTCTCCCTGCCTATGGACTCTTCGTCAAATTCTGGGGTAACCCGTAAGCGTGGTTTGACTGAGAGAGATATTGTTGGTATCCCAGTCTTAACTAACAAAGCGGTAGTCGAGCCGTCTACGAATTCGAATCAAAGCGGCGAAGTCACTTCTATCAACAGCTCCTTATATGTTAATCCATTGTTTACACAGACGAAGAGATATGGACAGACTGACCATGGTCCTTTCATTGTCCATGTTACAAAAGAGGAGCCAGATCCAGCAACTGGTACAACATTAAGGCCAATTAAATTCGGACAGTTTCTATCTTATAATAAGGTGAGTAATGTTGTAATGGATGGCGTAAAAAGTATTGGCCGGAATCGTATGTCTGTTGAATTTAAAACAGCAGATGACGCTAACAATTTTCTTGAACACCCAGCGCTTGCAAGTGGAAAGTACTTGGCGTCAGTCCCAACTTACAATGTAACCCGTATAGGTGTGGTGAGACACATACCTGAGGAATGGTCCATGGAGCAATTGGTTGAGGCTGTTGAGCTTCCAACAGGTTGTGGTTCTATCATCAAGGCACGACGTATGAGCCGCAAGACAGTCTATGATGGAAGTGCAACTTGGATTCCTACTCAAACTGTGGTATTGACGTTTTCCGGACAGGTTCTTCCTCCTCACATATATTGTTTTTACAACTCAATAAAAGTAGATCCATACGTGTTTCCAACCATTCAGTGTATGAACTGCTGCCGTTTTGGGCATATCAAGGCACAGTGTCGCTCAAAACCGCGCTGCTCCCGATGCGCCCAGTCACACTCTAGTGACAGTTGTGATAAGTCTCCCTTATGCCTCAACTGCTCAGGTATTCACTTGGCTACTGACGGCAAATGCCCCGAACAAGCACGGCAAAAAAATATTAAGATGGTCATGTCACAGGAATCCATATCGTTCAGAGAGGCCTCGGCAAGGTTTCCTTCTGTTCGTAGATCATTTATCGAAGTAGCAACTAATAACTCGGCTCCCCTTTCCTCCCCAATTGGAACAACGTCATACAGAAAAACTACCCAAGTACT
Organism: Yponomeuta sedellus; assembly: GCA_934045075.1. NCBI lineage: Eukaryota > Metazoa > Arthropoda > Insecta > Lepidoptera > Yponomeutidae > Yponomeuta > Yponomeuta sedellus. The sequence goes on along the minus strand of OW203729.1, from coordinate 17,541,096 downwards.
ACGAAACCCCAGGTCTCCTGCAGCTGTCGGCGGATATGACAAAAAGGCCCACCTTTCTATAATTAGTTCTCCGCCCGCTTCGCTCGGTAATGGTTGCGCTCTAAATAACGAGGAGCCATCTCCGAAAAATGAAAACTTCTTAGACACACTAATATCTCTTCTCCTGAATATTTTGCTGAAATACGACGATTGTTCATTACCGCCCAACGTTGCCCAAAAATTAGCCGTAGTCGCTGATATTTATAACAGCAAAAATGATTCAACTCATCCAGTGGAATTGTCACAGTATTAAAAATAAAAAATCTGATTTAATTCATTTAATAAACAAATATAAGCCTGTCATATTGGCCGTGTCGGAAATGTGGCTAAGGCCCGAATCTCTATTTCGAGTGTCCGGTTTTTCATGTTTCCGGGACGATCGGGATGACGGATATGCAGGGGCTGCTCTACTAATAAGAAAGAATCTCACATACTCCAAAATTAATATCCCTTCCCACAGTGACAGTTTCAATATAGTGGCAGTCAGATCCCTAAATATATCTTTTATTTCCCTTTATATCCCTCAACCGTCTCCTTCTGTTATCCAAGAAATTCATTCGATTCTCTCTGTCCTCCCAGCTCCATTACTTATCATGGGTGATTTAAACTGTCACAATAATCTCTGGGGTTGTTACAAAAATGATGCTGTTTCCTTTAATCTTTTGGACCTGATGGATGATTATGACTTATGCCTATTGAATGATGGCTCCCCAACTCACAGGGTCTATCCAAATCAGGATCCAAGATCAGCTGTCGACCTCTCACTTTGCTCATCTTCACTCGCCTCTCTCTTATCGTGGCAGATTATTCCATCTACATATGGCAGCGATCATTTCCCATCTTTAATCTCATTTCCGTCTAAATCCATTCCAGTTCGCAAATATACTCCTCTTCTCAAATACAAGTTAGCAAATGCCGACTGGAATAAGTTTTCGACGGCAACTGACCAAAGAATAACAAGCCTTCCTAATGTATCCCCCGAAAACGTGTTTATTGCCTACAAAAACTTTGTTGGAATTCTGGATTCTTCTGCTGAGTCTTCTTTCCCATTAAAAAAGCCACCTAGGAAAAACTTATCTTCTCCTCCTTGGTGGGACCCTGAGTGCTCTGCAGCAGTTAAGAAAAGAAAAGAAGCAGAGAAACTATATAATGGGGCTATGAACGACCAAAACTTTCTCAATTACCAAAAAATTGCTGCTGAGACAAAAAGACTTTTATCGGAAAAGAAAAAAAAGGGGTGGGTTACTTTTTGTGAGAATCTCTCTCCTAGAACTCCAGCAGCATTAGTCTGGAGGGGTATAAGACGGTTCCGCGGGTCTCTGACTAACTTTGACATAACATCCAACGATACTACTGGCTGGATCGAAGGCTTTGCTATGAGATTGGCTCCTCCGACAGCTCCAGCGAGGGATTGCTTTTTCCCTCCTTATCCGTCTACAACTCGACATAGGTTGGATGAGGAGTTTTCCCTAGCAGAGCTCTCCCTTGCTCTAGACCCGCTTGTCGATTCATCTCCTGGAGTAGACGGTATCCCGTATTCGCTTCTGAAACATGCCAGTGATGCTACTAAGCAATATTATTTGGATATAGTCAATAACTGTTTTATACTTGGGACTCCCCCAGAGTCATGGAAGACACAAATTGTGGTTCCTATATTAAAACCAGGTAAATGTCCTAATGACCCTTCCAGTTACCGTCCTATTGCCCTGTCTTCTACATTAGCAAAAGTCATGGAACACCTAATCAAAAATAGACTCGAATGGTTGGTTGAAAAGAGAGGTCTCTTGGCTAGCTCACAATATGGCTTTCGAAAAGGTTCTAGTACAATGCACAGTCTTAGCATACTAATTTCAGAGATCCGCTTAGCTTTTTCTAAGAACCAGTCCGTCATAGGGGTATTCCTTGATGTCACAGGTGCTTATGATAATGTTCTTCTTCCTGTTCTTAGACAAAAACTATTTCGGCTGAACATCCCAGTGAGGTTGATTAACTTCATGTGTAATCTTTTGATGTCCAGAACTATTCTTATTAGAAATTCTGACTCATTTTTACCCCCCAGATTGGTCTGGAAGGGTCTTCCTCAAGGTTCAGTATTAAGTCCGATACTTTATAGTATATATACATATGACCTTGAGGAATCTGTGACATCATTTTGCAAAATTTTACAGTATGCTGACGATATAGCTTTATATTTTACTTCTAAAGATTTTAAAGAAGCATCAAACCATCTCAACACGGCGATGCTGTACCTTGACGACTGGCTTCTCAGCCATGGTCTTTCACTTTCAGTAAATAAAAGCAGTGTCGTTGCTTTCTCTAGGAAAAGAAATGTTCCCAATATCAACATTTCGATCAATGGTGAACCTATCCCTGTTGAAAAGGAGGTCAAGTTCCTGGGAATGATTTTGGATTCAAGAATGACGGGAATTCCTCACATTAATTATGTAATTAAAAAGTGTGAAAAGGGCCTGAACACTCTTCGGTGCTTGGCAGGTGTGTGGTGGGGGGCTCACACCTACTGCCTAAAATTAATTTACAATGCGATTATTCGTAGTCATTTTGACTACGGATTATTTTTGCTGGAACCTTGCAGTAAACTTGCGCTGGAAAGATTAAATAAAGTCCAGTATAAATGTTTACGAGTTGTAGTTGGCGCCATGAAGTCATCTCCAACAAAAGCCTTACAGGTAGAATGTTCGGATCCTCCCCTAGCCCTTCGCCGTCAATATCTAGCAGATCGATTTTATTGTAATGTTGTTCAGTTTTTAGACCACCCTCTTCTCAAAATTATTTCATCACTATCACGTATTTCTTCATCCTCTAACTATTGGACACACAAGGAACTTCCTTGTGTGGTCAAAAGTCACCACAAATTTTCCGATCTTCAAGCTCCTATCTTTCAATCTGAAATTCTCCCTCTTTTTTCTGCAGATTATGATGCTCTCATCTATACTCCGGATATTCTTCTTTCATTTGATATTGGTAAAAACTGTCCACAAGCCGACAGTATATTTAAAGAAAAGATGGCGGTGAATTGGATGGGGTGGATCCCAGTATTCTGCGACGCTTCCAAACTGACTGACGATGGGTGTGTTGGGGCAGCTGTTTGGGTGCCCAGGTTTAGTGTAATTTTAAGTTACAAATGCCCTCCAGCTTCCTCTGTCTTTACGGGTGAAGCTGTGGCAATTCTAGAAGCCATTCTATTTATCCAGGCTCATAAAAATATTCTTCAGAAGGCCATAATTTTTTCAGATTCTTTAAGTTGTCTGCAAGCTATAGTTGCCAATCCATTTAAATCTAAAACCAAATATCCGATAATAATCAAAATTAGACAGTCACTTTTTGCTAGCAAGAACGATAACATCGATATTGTACTTGCTTGGGTTCCGGGTCACTCTGGGATCCAAGGAAATGAATTTGTTGATTCATGTGCTAAAAATGCTGTTGAATCTGGCTCTGAAACTCATTTTATTAACTTCCCGTATGATTTTCTTCCGAAAGCTAAAAATGATCTTAAAGATTCCTGGGAAGGTGATTGGAATTCTTCTCAGAGAATGAAATGTTCGCAATATGGCAGTATACAGTCTAATATCCCTTCGAAACCTTGGTTTTTCTCATTCCGTGGCGCGGACAAAAAAGTAACGTCCACGATTTGTCGCCTTCGTTTAGGTCACGTTTGTACCCCTGTATTTCTAGCGAAAATACGGGTGAGGGATAATTCTCTCTGTGAGTGCGGTGTGGACGAAGGGTCACTGGATCATATCTTCTTCGTCTGCCCAAAACTGTCTTCTTCGCTTTACGATTTCCTTCCATCAGACTTTCCTCTCCCAACAAATTTTCGATCGGTGTTGCCCCTTGTATTTTCCCCTTTTATTAAAATTTTATGTAATTTTATTAAATCTAACAATATAAAACTGTAGATATATATTATTTAGTCGTTTCATAATATTTATGTACTATTTTATTATGTTTAATAATTTTTGGTTACTATAGGTTCCTCAACTTATCTACTGCAATTTGCGAGTTGCGCGACTAGTGGAAAAAAAAAGTGCCATCTCCACAAACTTGACACTGGCAGAATCCTAGAGGGTGCCATAAACAAGAATTGAATTGAATTGAATTGAAAGATTTAGGAAAATTGAGTTATTATTTGGGAATGAATATCTCCCATGAAAATGATAGACTCGTACTTAATCAAAGGAGTTACATTGAAAAGCTGCTTGTAAAGTTTGGAATGGAAAACTGTAAACACGTGAGTACACCATTGCAAAACACAAAGCTTGAACACAATGTAAACAAAGAGGGAGAAGTGTGTTCATATCCCTATCGAGAACTCATTGGCTCTTTAATATTTCTGGCAGTGAATACGCGTCCAGATATTGCGTTTGCCACGAGCTATTTAGGGCAAATTTCAATAAGAGTCACTGGTTGGCAGCCAAAAGAGTTCTCCAGTACTTGAAAGGTACAATGCACTATTCAATTACTTACAGTAAGAATAGTACTGGGCTGCACGGGTATGCAGATGCAGATTGGGCGAACTGCACCCTTACTCGTCGCTCATATACTGGCTTTTTTATGAAGCTGTCTAATGGGCTGGTATCGTGGGAGAGCAAAAAGCAGCGTACTGTGGCTTTATCGTCGGCTGAAGCTGAATATATGGCTTTAACGGCAGCTACAAAAGAAGCATGCTATCTTAGACGGTTCATTTCTGAAGTCACTGGTAAGTTACATTGCGTTACTCTACATAGCGATAGTCAGTCTGCTATTAAACTAGCAGAAAACCCAGTCCACCACAATCGGACCAAACATATCGACACTCGGTATCATTTTATTCGAGAAAAACTTGCAGATAATATTATTTGTTTGGAGTTTGTACCTACCCAAGAAATGTGGGCCGATACTCTCACAAAACCTTTGGATCGCCTTAAATTTGAGAGATGTGTATCTAATATTTTTATAAATTAGATAACATTTGCATCAATCATGGTCATATAGAAATATCGTCAGTTTAAGGGGGCGTGTTAGAGTTTCTGGTAAACTGGCACGTATATTTTATATTTTTATTGTTCTATGTCTATATGGCACATGTTATTCAAAACTACTTCCAAAATAAACACCGTATTATACACATGTTTTTCCTTCTATTATTATAATTATAAAAGTAAGGCCATACTCCACCACGGGGGCCAAGTCCGGGTTGGTGGAGGATTGTAAGACAGTGACAGGGCTTACTGTCAGAATTTATCAAGCCGCTCATAAGGCCTCTGACATGGCTTAACGACTGCCATTACATGACAGCCGACACCAACTTAACGTGCCTTGCGAAGCACGGAAGCGCTCGGAAAAAATGCCACTAGCGGTAGTCACGAGATGGTCACACATCCAGTACCTGACCGCGCCTGTTGTGGCTTAACCCAAGTGATAGATTCCAATCACTCGGTTCCGCTAGGCCACGAGCGCTTCTATATATTTATATGTAATAAATATATCTATTTATAAAATGTTATATAATTTTATACAAACAGATCTCATCCAATGTTAATATTTATTGCATGTTATGGAAAAATGTTTGTTGGATGATAAGTTCTGTATTATAGCCGTTATATGATAGGTACACTCGTACATAATATGAAAAACTGGTACCCACGATATGGGGTCTCCTAGTGTGGGTGCCGCCGGATATGTACCTAAATTTAAGTTATGATTAATACACATATACTTTTACTTTTATGTGATACTGCTGCTGGGCTGTCCAATGGTGCTGCAAAAATTGCTTCATAATTTTTAATTTGCGAATGACTAACTGCCCATCAAAGTGACAATATGCCAAGGCATACAAAGTAGAGTCTATTCAAGAATATACTCTACGAGATTTTGGAAATGTGAACCCAATTTAATATCAGTTGTATATGAGACTGCGTTTTTATGTATCATACATACATAGATAACCTCACGCCTGTATCCCAGAGGGGTAGGCAGAGACCAGGGACTGCCACTTACCACGATCCTGTCAGATCACCGTCGCTTCGTCAACATTCATAAATCGTTGCACGCACGCACGTCGGTTCCAGGTACTTTCTATCTTCCCCTTTGCTAATTTGGTCGATGTATGTCCGCCTGGGACGTCCCTTACCATTCCTGATCGATTATGTAACAAATCAACTTTACTCATAAACGTGTTAAGAATTCAATAGTTATCATATCATATCACTATTCAATTCTAAACACGTTTAGTGGCGGGCTTCACGGTTGTTTTGTGGTGCCCGAATAAGTTTCCGCATGCAGCGTTATTTGGCTTTTATTAGCGAGAGCCGGTCCGATAGGTATGGGCTTATTTGCACAACGGTCTGCTCGTGAAACAAACAAGATTGCCTTGTGTGGGGCGAGCGTGCGTGACTGCGCTCGTCTGGGGAGTTGCGCACTGCGCGCTGCCAACGCGGCTATCAGCGCCTAGCAACAGCTTCCACTCCATTCCCCACATTAAATACTCGTTGCACACGTGCAATCGAACTTGAGCCCTCCGCTGCTGAATATAGATATTATTTCCAGCGCACGTCGCTGCCCATAGAAGTTTGCCTGCATGCTGGCTGAGATAGGTAGGCGGCGTGCGGCCATCGCTCGGCGTCTCTGCGAGCCTGGTACAGATGCCCGCTATGTCGCGGCACGCGCCATCTTCTCTGTCGAGCCGAGCATGGCCTCAAACCGATATCGATAGGATGGATCTAGAGATAAAGTTCCCCTTTTCTTCTCTGAAATAATTAAACTTAACGGTTACTCTGTTCCGTGATTCCGTCTGCTGTCTGTTCATGTAAAATTTTCAGAGGATTTTCAATCAAGCGTGCATGTGCCATGTCATGTATGATTAATTAGTTACTTTTCGGTATTGTCTTTAGGTTATGTAATTGATTAAATTAACTGACAACATCCTTTAACCGTAAATACCCGAACCAAAAGTACCTAATCCTCAATGTTTTGCATGTTATTGATGCCAGCTAAATTCAACCAGCAGTTTTACATCATTATTATTTCAGTTGTTTTGTCAATGGAGCCCAAAAAGAATATAATCACGAGGGTCTCTCTGTGCGAGGACAACAGTGCCGACGGGGACGCCGATAAAAAGCGGCACAATGCCGCCAAACATTCCACTTTATAATTTCCTTCCACTTTATTTTTTGTAAGCCCAACACGGCCGTCGGACCTCGTCGATAGTTCCCAAGATCCCCAATTCACGGCAAAATAGGAATGTCAACCACGCCAATGTGATCCTTAAGCATCGAAACTAGCAGGGCAGCATGAATTTACGAAATATTATAATAGCATTCTTGACGTGTTTCACTAAACCTAACCAATTTTCGAGAAACTCGCTGGAGAATTCAACGGCAATGCGAACGATGTTGATGTTATCTATGAAGAAAGCGGAGCTCTGTCCACATTCAACCTTAACCGAGCAGCATACGGCTTAAATTCTGCTGTAGATTGAATGGAAATGTTTACTGCGCATGTCGTTACGGGTGGAGGGTCGGCGATGGAGCGAGGCCGTGAGGCCCCGAGTGCGAGCAAGAGGGAAGAGGTGTATTTATTTCTGAGCGTAGAGCTCCATTGTGGTTCTGAGCGCCTGGTAGTTTGGATCGCTTGCGTATCGGACGAGGTGGTGGCGCGGTGTTCGGCGGCGCTGCCGGCCCGCACCGCACCGCCAACACCACCGCGGCGCCCCTACCGCTGCCAAGCCGCACAAACTCAAGCGTTCGACAAGCCCACTAGATAGCGCCAGGTGACTCGAAACTTCCTCCGCAGCGTTCCTGGGGCATTATTATGTACGTATCCACTGAGTTAGTTGAGTGACGTTGATATTTACTGCTACTCCAGCTGCATATGCATAGGCATATCTACATATTTTGAGATAGTTGTCTAAAATGCTTAACTCCATAGAGTGGAATGTTCATCGTAGAATCTCATTTGGTGGTTCCTCCCAACTTAAGTACAAATAGAACATTAAATGAATTGTAAATTTCATAGCAGCCAATGTTATTAGAACATACTTCATAGTTCAATAATCTCAGTCTCTCGTAGTTTCTTTTACCGCGTCAAATTGATTCGCTATAGTCGGAGCCATTAAATTAAATTCTCACCATGTTTAGTGAATTCCGAGCTCTCCGGATGCATTACGTTAATAGTGCTTTTGCTAGATCATCTTCTGACACAGGTAGTTCTTGCCTAAAAAAGCCCTGCCGAACCTCAGTTTCTGTGAATCAAGATAAAACGCCTACCAATTTATTCTCCACCTCCTGCGGTTGACCGGTAGAAAATGCTTAGGGTATTAAGCCAGTTGTATTGCAAAATTTGAAGTGCAATAAAATTGTTATTAATGATAACAATAACATAATATTTTAATATCATTTAAGTATCGCTATGCCCTTATATATTTGCGTAGTCGTTAAACGAGCTGTAGATTTTCAGGTATACATTTCCCGAGGTAAAGGTTTCTACTTAAATACCACGAGCTGGCCCGAATTGGAAGCTGCCGCTAACCACTGTCAGAAATCTGAGGCCCTATGCTCCCCTAGGAGTTAAAGGACCTAAGAAGAAGATGAAGAAGACCTACTTAGTAAATAAGCTAACTGGTGAGATACAATCGTGTCAGACCTTGTTGTTTTTTGAGATGGTATAACACAAGAACGAGAAAAGTTGAGACGTAGAGTAGAAAATAAACTGTAGGTCTTTTAATAAGCAGAGAGATATGTACTCACAATAATTGAATATCTAACTAGCGTAGAACTCTTAAAAGATGTTATTTAATAAAATTATTTTTATCTTTTGTTTATAGAAGGCCATGTTTTGTAAAACAAAAATTCATAGTTTATTATGACGATGGGCTGCACTTGGCGTAGCCCAGTCTTCTTGCTTGTTAACCTACGGGTTAATCGCCTCTGCAAAGAACATCGATTTATCATAGTAATGCATGAATTGTAGTTCTATGAAAACTCTAGCTAGCAACCTGGAGGTCATCCAGGTTGCCACCAAATACGTCCCTCACGATTTACGTGGAACTGTCAATCAAAATAACAAAACGTGCCTATATCTAGTTGTGGGTTATTTTTCAAAAGCGCGATTCCTGAAACACGTCATATAAAAAACCTTTATTCCATTTTTAAGAATGTTTTGTCTGTATTTTCAGCTTTGTAGTGGCTCTTTGACTGCTATTTTTAAGAGCATAGTAAGTGTTAAATAAATATGTAATTTAAGAAGGATAATAATAAATGGACAATGGTTTACCAGAGGCTGCGATATCATAACTACCTAAAACGAGAGTGTCGTAAAATTTTGTAAACCTCGATATTTCTAAAATATTTTCTGATGACTGATATTTCACCGTTTCACGTGTTTCTGGAATTGCGCATTTAGGAAATAAGGAAATAATTATGTGTTTTCATGTAGTATAGTTCCAGGATTCACTTTATTTAATGACTTTATAATAAACAATCCTGTTAATGATAAAGGTAGCTCAAATGAGGTTAAATGGCAAGGTAAATAAATAGCCTGAGTATTCATTCAAAGTTATTAGCTGTAGAATATCGCTGTCTTTTTGGATCCCTTGACTATGGGCGCTCTACCTAATTTCGTAAGCAAAGGAGGCTTTATCCTGATGATGAAATACTGCTTCAAATCTTTATCATGTATCAAGTACATTCGATAAAAATAAATATAAGAAGCATGGACGACAGCTCTCTAGTTCTCGTTTGTGTTTCATATAAATACATGATCTCTGAAATCGCTCTTGAGTGCACAGTCAAGTTATCTTCAACTGGACAATCAAGAGCAATCTCACAACTAAAATCGCTTTACTAATACGGCCTTGGCTGTTTTTCTTGATCAAATATTCTTTACCACTTCTTACGATACCACCAAATGATTTGAAAGCTGATCCTATGTGAACTCTAGGCCGCAGTATGTGTATTGTAACTTCAGGGGCTACCCAGCGTCGACTAGGGCAACCAACGAAAATACATGTCTTCTTTTATAGAACACGTTTTTCCTAAAAGTGAATATGAACACTGCAGCTAAAGCTGTAGCTATTATTAGACTCAATAGCTTCAAATTACAATGATCACTTTTTACATCGTTGGCGCTACTCAGCTTCCGGTAGCCCCCGGTAGGAGCCTCCTGCTAAAAAATATATACACAAAAAAAATGCGCTTTGAAATCCCCTTAATTTTGTGAATAGGCGTTTCATGCTGCTAACTAGCGCCACCTATGGAAAAAAATTAAAACTTGTTTTATACGGCTTATCTTAAAATGAAACATGAAATCTTAACTACTGTGACAACTACTTTTAGAACCTACTGTCTAGGACCAACGGTCAACTGCTTAACTTTAATCAATTTCCGATAAAAACGGCTTCTAGTTTCTAACAATAGTTGTCACAGTTGTTTAGATAAATACTTACTATAAAACCAGTTACGTTTTTTCCATTGGTTAGTTAGTTAGCACCCCGAAGCGTCTTAAAAACGCGGCGATCAGAAGGCGCGCCTTAAAGTGTGTTATTAAATACAGCACCAGCCTAAATAAATCATCACATTATTCAATTTGCCGTTTCAGTACCCAGCCACTCTTGATCTTCAAGGTCTCCAACTCCAATCTCATCGTCATTTCATATTTTATTGCCTTTCCCATTTCCCCGGCTCAAAGCGCCGACAGGCTCAATCACGGAGTGTCGTCGCCAAAATCGAATTCATCAGCAATCTTCTCCAAATTTTCTCTCTCAAAAACTTGAAAGCCTCAGGCGATCGTTTAAGCCCGCACTTCACTGGGCTCGTAGACTGAGATACGAGATACGCGGCGCTGGGAGTCGGAAAGGGAGGGTGGACAACTGAATAGTAATAGAAGAGGGAGTCAATTGATTGCGGAGGGTGGCTCGAATCGCCCTGTCTATCCACGAAGCCCCGAGGCGGGGTGGGGCACTATTTTAATGAAGCTCGCTATTCACGATTGTATTTTTTTGTTTCGCATTCTTTAATTTCGCATGTGGAGGATAATTTGAATGTGCAATTTACATGGCGGGCGTGTTTGCGTACATGTAAATGGCGTGACATGACATGTGCGGGCAATAACTGGCTGTTCTCGGACTTTGTTCGTTGCTTGGCAGATGTTATTCTCGTGTCCTTGCTAGTTGACTAAGAAGTCTGGTAAACATTCGGTTTTATGTTTTTTATTAATTGTCAGTAAGAAGCGGCCGATAGATAGTTTGTAACTTGGAAAGAGTTAGTTAGTTAGACCTCAGATTTCCGCACTTAGGATGACATTCAGAGACGAAAACTAAGCAAAGACTGGTCTTAGAAATGTCAAAATCACGTACTAAATATTTATATTTTGACATTTCTGAGACCGATCTTAGCTTAGTTTTCGTCTCTGAATGTCAGCCTTAGCCTCATAGTTGGGCCATTGTACGTAGCAAGCGCTGAGGTACGCTAGGGTTTCCTTACGATGTTTCTCCTTCACCGTCAGCGAGTAGTATTGCTACTATAATTTCACAAATGTACATAACTTAGAAAACAAAGTGATCGGTAGATGCCGGGGTTCGAACCCACGACCTCCCGATTGAGAAGCCGGAGTTCTACACCGCTCCGCTACCACCGCTCGTGGAAAGAGTTATTAATAACGAAACAAATAAATAATAAAGTGATAAGTAGGTAGGCACTTATCTGAAGTAAAGTAACATAGCATTTAGATACATACCGGCACATAAATTGCTTCTGGCCCCACTCTAGGATACCTACTCTGTGTCGTGAAAACCAGAAACAGCGACATCTTATACATAATAAACCTAGCCAAAAAAGACCTGGGATTTTTTTGTCCCCAGCCGGAAATCGAACCCGGGACATCTCGCATGGTAGGCAGATGCGCTACCGCTGCGCCACGGAAGTCGTCGAATACTTATAATTGACCACAAAAATCTTTACATTTCAGTGGATAATTCTACGAAGAGCTCCGCTTGATGAATAACAAGATAATTGCCACATTTACATGGAAGTGGAACTAGTTTGTAAACAATATTTTAGTACCTACTTATAAGTACATCTTTAAATGCTGAACGCAGACCGCTTTATCTTTGGTAATGACCCCCTTATCGAGGCATTGGTGGGGTAGACTAAATTACCGTTTTATGATAATGTTACTTGCATACCTACGTTAGTCAGAGCGGTGGAAACGGAACTATAGAATGCCGGCTTCTCAATCGGAAGGTGGTGGGTTCGGATACCGGCTTGTAATTCGTTATCAACCCTTGTATGTCCCCACTGCTGGGGCACGGGTCTCTTCCTGCATCGCAGGAAGGTTAGGCCATACTCCACCACTGGGCCAAGTCCGGGTTGGTGGAGGATTTTAAGACAGTGGCGGGCCTTCCTGTCAGAAGTTATCAAGCCGCCCATAAGGCCTCTGACATGGCTTAACGACTGCCATTATATGACAGCCAACACCAACCAAGTGATGTACAATTTTGAAGTAGCAATTCCACTCGCTAACAAGGAATACATCGTGAGGAAAACCCGGTGTCTGGTGTGTTGACCTCGGCTTGTAACGTACAAAGGCTCAACTATGAGACTAGTGTTGAAATCTCAAGTCTAACTAAAAAACAGGGATTGTATGTTTTCTAAAAGCGACTAAATAAACGTGCTGTCTAGACTCGGTCTATATTACGATGAGCCATTGTGATTTGCTGATGGTGACCCGCAGTCCTGCGTATAGCGGCCTTGTCCAGGGAATTTTATATTGAAATTAGCTTGTTACATTATCATTTGCGTATTTTAATTCAGATTTTAACAGAAATGGTTACATGAAGTAGTTAGCGTGTAACAGTTAATGCCACGTAGCTGTCGTAGACACCAATTATTAGAACCTTTTTGATTTGATTGGCGGACTGTTGACATCTCGTGACGTTTTCGATGTGTGGTTCTCCTATTGGTCGCCTGTAGTCGAGCTTCGTCAGGGTCCTGTTGACGCACTAGTTTAGATGTGTAGACACGTGTTTTTTCGGATATCGTACCTACCTCAAAAGGGAAAACGGAAGCCTTGTAGTATCACTTTGTTATCCGCCCGTTTTTCAAGATGCTTTATCTCGAAAACGCGTGAATGTATCGAGTTCATATTAAATCAGTATACTCAAGTATACAGTCCCTTACACCCGTATTCCATGACGTTCCTCAAAGTCTCCTCGACTCAATACTCAACGAAGGTGGAGACGAGGAGAGGTGGAGGCATTTCCTTGAGTTAGTATTACTCAGTATTTGGATTGTACTCGAGTGAGTACAATCAATATAATCTGTGGTTTAACTCGAGTGAGAATTTGGTTTTTTATGTTGGCAATGGCGATGTCATTGCTAAATTTTGATAGGCAGAAGTTTACTCTTTCTCGAGGAGGCTTCAAGGTAGGTCCGGAGGTACGTTATTCCTCGATTGACAGTTGATTCCTCGACTCGAGTGAGAAACTTGCTCGATTGGAGGAATTTAGTACGTTTTAAAATACTGTTTTCCTCGGTTGAGCAAGAGTGAAGTTGAGGAAAACTTCGAGGAACGTCTTAGAATATGGGTGTGTTAAAGTTGCAAAAGTTACGGCTGTTTAAGCCGCAAAAAAAGTATATTTCGACACTCAAGGGAATCTTTGTAGGTTCTTTTTAATACAGTTGCTCAAAAAGTGGCTTATTGCAGTCACGTATAGCGTGCGGGATGTGGGCTATTACACACTGGTGCTTTTTTTTACCTTTCCCGCACTCGTGCGTTTTCTTTCCCAACTGTCAAAATAATGTCTATTAAAAAGAAAAACCAACCATGAAGTTTTTATTAAAAAAAAATCATAGAAGTTTTTATGAGCTACTAATTTGTTTCAATATCAGATTTAATGATTTGATTGAATGAGTTAAGTTAGGTTTCATTTCATTTCATCTCATTAAATTTCATTTTCATTTCATATCAATAAAAAATTCTACTGAAGACTTGGCTGTATGGGCATAGTTCCCTTTGCCTACTAGAATGGGTGAAGAAAAAAAATCGGATCTCTGCTTATATTTTTTTACCGTGGCGCCATTTTCCAAATAATTTTTCTTAATAAATTGCTTATTTTTTTCGCAACTGTATTAAAAATTGTCGTTCAGTACACGTGCGGAACCGTCATTGCAACTTGTTCCAACTGTCAACCCTCGCCTTCGGTTGCGCCTCGGCTCGGGTAGACATTTGTCGGAACTCTTTGCAATGACAGCCTTTCCGCACTTGTAATGAAATATACTATTCCCGTTGACCTAGAACTAAGAAATTTGGCAAGTAGTACCTATCGTCTTACAGTAAAAATACAGGCAAAAATCTGAAAACTATCTATTTGTAATTTAATCATACAAAATTGTGTTTGAAATAATTGCAATACTTGATTCGTAAACTATTTATAATATTATGAAAGTTCTTCATCAACCCATTATGTCCCAACCGAGGGGCACGAGCCTCTTCTCTAAGGAAGGTATAGGCCATACTCTACCACGGGTGCTAAGTCCGGATTGGTAGAGGCTTGGAAGACTAGTGGCTGATCTTACTTACCAATAAATTCGTCCGGAACCCTCAGTGCCTTGGCGGTTTTTTTATGTAGCCTAATATACGTCCCACTACTAGGCAAAGGCCTTCTCTTAAAAAGAGAGACAGTATGAGCTTAATGAAACGCTCGTGACCTAGCCGTATCAAGCGTATGGAATCAATCACTTGCGTTAAGCAACAAAAGGCGCGGTCCGGCGCAGAAAGGGCGACCGTCTTGTGACTACCGCTAGTGGCAGTGGCATTTTCCGAGCGCTTCCGTGCTTCGCAAGGCACGTTAAGCCGTTGGTGCCGGCAGTCATGTAATGGCAGTCGTCAAGCCATGTCAGAGGCTTTATAGGCGGCTTGATACCTTCTGACAGTAAGACCTGACTCTGTCTTACAATCCTCCACCAACCTGGACTTGGCCCCCGTAGTGGAGTATGGCCTAACCTTCCTGCTATGCAGGAAGAGACCCGTGTCCCAGCAGTAGGGACATACAAGGGTTGATATCGAGGGTATCGATTGCATTTACAATTTCTTCTGTGGTGCCATCTACTATAGGAGGTCGGCTGCTATTGTGCCCACTGTAACCCGTGATGTGGCGGCTCGGAACAAATTTATGGTGCCTATCTGAAACCATTCAGCCAAGTTTTGCAACCAATGAGTTCTTCTACGGCCAGGGAGCCAAAATTATTACTTCATTAACTAATATATAGGACTCTAAGGCGTATGACTTGAATTCTACAGAAACAGTCGCATGACAATTACCATACGACATTATGACAACTAAAGGGAGCAAAATTTATTAGGAAATTTGAGATCAGATTTTTATGCGACAAATGTCAAATCCTTCGAATATTTTGCATCTACGCTTTCAATTCGCAAGGGCGAGAATCAGCTCCTGTGTATTTTACCCTGCAGGATCAATTGGAGGATATAGTATTTATTTCGCAACTTCACGAATGTGCGTAACTTAGAGAACAATGTTATGCATAGCATTTTTTAAGGTTAACCTTAAAAACGAGCACTAGACATAATAAAAACTGTTTTTACACGAATTTTACTCGTTTTATTTTACATTTTTACATTATCCGACGTTTCGGCACTTTTTCAAGTACAATGCAATGTTATGCATGGCGGTACCTATTCGAATCGTCGACCTTTAAAAAATGAGGACCACTTCTGTGTTTTGCTTATAAATAAGGATTTTAGGGAAACATTACACGAAACTAGCAAAGGACCGGATGGGTTGGTGTGAAAGAGAAGAGGCCTACGCCCAACAGTGGGCTCTGTTTATGGGCTGATTAGAGAGATAGGAGAAGAATAATTTAAGTAGCGTCTGTTAGCTTTTAGAATATACCTCAGCTACTATCGGATAGAATCGGATATGTTCGTGTAATAGAAATATCGGAACTAATGTCTTTTACTCATACAATACTTTTTAAAATAGTGAAGAAAAGTTTTATACAGAGCAGAAAGTAGTATGTGTTACACTCGTGTATCTACTTTCGCCGAAAACCGAAGCCTACTCGAAACCCCGTGGTATATTATACTTATTCTAAAAGCTAACAGAGTGTATTAGGTATTCTCTAGTTCCAGTACAAGTGGCTGTGTTTTGTGGAGGTTGTATTTTTTAAGAGGTCAGTGTTTCAAACGCTCTTTACTAACGTTGCATCCTCCGGTAGGTAATGCACAGAAGAACATAGTTTTTAACAAAATAGTTTTCAGCATTATCTATCGAAAAGCGCAGCTAAAAATCTAAACAGCCATAATGCAAAAAAAAAAATCAAAACATTGGAAACTAAAAATTTAAAAAAAAATCATAAACAGCGAAAGTTTTTAAACTTGTCGTTTCCAGCATTATCTATGTTGTACTCGCTTGATAAATAAAAAAAATATCAAAAAGTGCCACTCCAAAACCAAACAGCCATAAAGCAACGTTAACATAAACTTTAATCAAAACAATGAAAATAAAAATTTAAAAAAATTATGTATTCAAATATTTAAGAGTGTAAGTTTTTAAACTTGTCGTTTCCAGCATTATCTATGTTGTACTCGCTTAATAAATAAAAAAAAATATCAAAAAGCGCCACTCCAAAACCAAACAGCCATAATGCAACAAAAATTAAAAACTACTTAGAATCGAAACAAAAAACATATATACTTAGTTAGTGTAAATATTATGTAATCTAATAAATAAAAATCTCGTATCACGGTGTTTGTTGTCGAACGCCTACGTAACGGCTTCACCAATTTTCATGTTTTTTTTGTGTATATTGTGTGTATATGGTCAGCTACTAAACTATAGGTAATTGACGTTTTTCAGGAAATACACAATTTAAGGTAACTGTACAGTCTGCGGCAAATCATCCTTTACACGCGTTCACTACATTCAATTACGTGGTAGGCGACTTCACCTGCTGTCGCTTAAAGGTTAGTAAAGGTTGATCCACGGTCGAATGTAGAAACAGAAGGCTACCCCGTAGGTGATTGTAGAATCAACGGCCATCGTAAAACTTCTCACTCAATCAATATCAATATCACCAAGGTCAAAAATAAGCATCCAACAGCTAATATTCGTCACATGGCGAGGCGTGTTTGCGATATATTTTACTATAGTGATGTTACAGAGGTGGTTTTAACGGAACCGATTTCGGAATCGGAGTTTTGAAAATTGTTTTGTTGGAACCAGTAATGAAATCGGAACCGGCACAGACATCGGAGGCGGAGGCAGCTCCGCGCTCGCGACACGAAACTGTTTCAGTATCGTGATTTCAATGCATGCATTAAAATATTGACGTTATACGTGAAAATTAAAGTGCAAGTGAACTACAGTTATTGCTGAAAACGCAAAGTATACTGTACTCCACTTTGTGTCCACAATATAATATGATTAGATCGTAATTAAAAACGTTTTTTGTGAATGTAATATAAAAAATATTATAACATAGGTATCATAAAAGTTAAGACAACTGGACTCATACTCAGCAATATGCCGCCCGTAAAATTATTGATGAAATTAATGTCACGGAACTTCTTTTGTGACACTCGTTTCGTAACGTAGGTAAATACCGCTTTAAGAGCAGACCTAATAAAGATGATTCGGTGACACGATCTCAAATGCAAAACGAAACTGTTGATAGAGTAATCAACAGAAAGCATGGGGAGAGAAAGTATTAACTGTAGCGTAGGTACCTGCTGGCCACCGTTCTTCAACTTGCGATAGTAATCTCTGAGTCAAATTTATCGAAACCGTAATCAGAATCGAAAATGCAAAATCAATCGGAAGTTCCGACCTTTCGAAATCGGAATCGAAAAGCTCCGTAACATTTCTGGCTTGCTATATCTTCGTAGAAGGTTATCGAGGTGCAAAATTGTACCTGACCTTCGCACCCATTAAATAACCGTACCTACCTATACATAGTTCGTTTTTTGGAGATGTGTACGTAATCATTTATCTACAACGTGTTATTGCTTAAAACAGTTACCTACTGCAGTATTACAAATATTTTATAATTATCAACTCAATTCTTTTTAGATTGCGTATAAATGTCCTCGTGAAGTTCCTGTACCGTATGAAACATAAGAAAATAAAAGGAGATATTTTACTACTTTTCTTTACATTATTGTAAAATAATAGTTAGGCACTCTGTGCAATAACTTAAAGGATTATATGAAACAAAATAATGTTAACGGAGACAATTATGTCTAATGTAATGTAGGTAGATTTAAGTTCTAAACTCTGTTAATTACGAAAATAATTAATAAGATAAGATAAATATATTCTTTATTGTACACCAGAGCTCATATTATAAAACATGTAAAGATACAAAGTACAATTGGCGGCCTTATTGCTAAAAGCAATTTCTTCCAGACAACCTTACGACGGAAAGTTGCTGAAGGAAATAAGAGACGGGTACCTAGTCGGTGCAAATATAATGTTAATACACTACTTATATAAATAACAATATACCTACATAAACAGCTACATTACACACGTAGTGATGATAAACTTACATAAATACGTTATAATAACAATCTACGCGATGAGGAAATAAATACAATATTGTGTACCTATATGGAGACATACGGAAAAGACAAAATGAAAAGGACAATGCACGAATATTAAACTTGCAGGCACAGATAAAACTCCTATTAATGTGGAGTTTCTTTGTCAGTTTTCTCTCCACATATTTTTTTCTTTATTAAACTAACAGCTTTGACGTTCATTAAGCATACATCTTATTTATACAATAAACTAGCCTTTGCCCGCGACTCCGTCCGCGTGGACTTCAGTAGCTACAAAATTATGCAACCCCGTTCACTCCCTTATGGGTTAAATTTAGAAAAAACGGCGAAACACGTGTTCAATCAATTGTGTTGAAGAGTATTTATTTTAAGTTTCAAGAAAATTAGACAACTTTCTTTATGCCCCCCTTACAAGTTTTGTCAACCCTTTTCGCCCCCTTAGAGGTTGAATTTAAAAAAAAAACGATATTATTCCTTGCAGACCCTCCTTCCAATAGACCCTCTGTGCAAAATTTCAGCTTTATAGGTATAACGGCTTGGGCTGGGCGTTGATGAGTGAGTCACTCATCAGGACTTTGAATTTTATTTATATAGAGAAAAAAAATACTTTGACTTCGACTTATCAGCTTTGCCTTATTTCAATAACATAATATTGGATTAGAATAAAACTTTATCTCATACACTTAAGAGTCTTCCTCCCTCAAGAGCAATTCCCATAGAGACATAGTTTGGTTTTTCTTTAAAAACGGCATGGTGGATCGAAATTAAACTTTGCCAATACGTTTAGAGGACAAAATCTGAGGTTGATTGCGCTTACTTGCATGTATGTGTTGGACCAACGCCTTTTAGGTAGGTATATATAGGTATAGGTACTGTTACATTAAGTATATTGAGGTAATCACCCCGAATCTATTGCATCATCATCAACCCATTATGTCCCCACCGAGGAGCAAGGGTCTCTTCCCTGGGGAAGGTATAGGCCATACTCTACCACGGGGGCCAAGTCCGGTTTGGTGGAGGCTTGCAAGACTAGTGGCTGGTCTTACTGTCATAACATAAGTTTTCAGGCCGCCTCTGATTTGATCTGCCTCTGACTTGGCTTAACGACTGCCATCTATCGACGGCAGCCGGCACCAACTGCTTAACCTGCCTTACGAAGCACGGAACCGCTCAGAAAAATGTCACTGGCGTTAGTCATAGACGGTCATCCATCTATGCACTGAACGCGCTCTATTTTTCAACCATCTTGATCGTTTAAGATCACTCAGGCAGCCGGGGCTGCGAGCGATTCTCTCGTGCAGTCTTATTATATCGAGCAGTACCATAAAATTTGAAGACGCTTGTCATGAAATAGATTTTGGTTTCGTGAGAATAACACTTTAATTCGGAGTCTGATATTAAGAAGACAGTGAATTGAATTGAACAATAGATTATTGAATCTATTAATCAAAGAAAATTTATGAATGTATTGTCGTTTGACAGACATAACGAAGACTACCTATTTGTTTCTTTAATCGACCATCCTGAACACGCTAGGTTCAATTAAGTATTTCGACTGGTTGTACCGTACTACCTAGTGCCTATCGGCCCACCAATAACAATGGCCGTTTTTGTTTCAATAACTACCTAGGTACGTCGTAGTTTAAGGTTTCCTTCCTTTTCATTTGACATTGTTTAACGACTGCGATTACATAACAGCCGAACTAACGGCTTAACGCGCCTTACGAAGTATGGAAGCGCTCCAAAAAAATGCCATTAGAAGTAGTCACGGGATGGTCAACCATCCAGTACCTGCGGTTGTACTCGGAACTCGGCTACGGAACGGGACCGAACTTTACAATAGCCGTGGCCTGTCTTTCAGAGTTTTTTTATTAGGTAAGTAGGTAAAGGCTAGCAGCCTTATTTATGTAAACACGATTCCGCTAAAAAACTCCTAGAGGAGTTTTATTTGTTATTATTGAAATTCTTTATTGTACCAAGTAAATATTGGACAATAGGCGGGCTTAATACTAATTAGTATTTTATTCTAGCCAACCAGCGGGTGACGGGAAAAGGTGGGGGTAGTCTAAGTAAAATAAACAAAAACTACTCCGTGGTTTTGCCCAGCGTGGGGATTATGGGCATTACCCCCAATGATAGCACAACGTAGCGCTCTTTAGGGGAGGGCTATGTCCAGCAGTGGACTAGTTTAGCCTGACGACGACTCTGTGTTTACCGTTTTCCTTGAAAAATCTGAACCACAGACTATTTTAACTGGCATTTTATTGATTCGTGCTTAATAAATAAGACTGCATAAGCCTCTACTATTAAGCTATTAAAAAAATATTTGTTAGTTATTTCCTGAAAACAAATGTTCTTGATAGATAAGACCTGATTATACTATTTTTATTCTTAATGCACTAACCCGTGCTAAGGACAAATTTAAAAACCTATTTAGAGGCTAAAAATTTCACCCATGCCGGGATTCGAACCCGCAACCTCTAGCTATCCGTGCCAGGGCTCTACCAATTGAGCCAATGGGCGACTCACCGGCATCAGTGAAATTTCGAACCTCTTTACACTATTCTCTGTATTACGTAAGACCTGATAAATAAACTTCCCTACTAGGTATGTGAAATAATTATAATAAGATATCAACCCTTGTATCTGGAGGACCTGAGAGAGGTAACAGAGGCCAACGCTGCTGCCATTGCAGTAGTTGCGGCAAGAAACTATTGGGCAGGAAAAATATGAACTCGTCGAATTGCTGACACGAAAAAAAGAAGACGAACCCTTATAGGGGACATATAAGGGTTCGTCTTCTTTTTTCGTCTGTCTTTCAGAGTTTTGTTTATTAGGTAAGTAGGCAAACGCTTAGAAAAACTATTGCAGCCTTATTTATATAAACACGATTCCGCTATCGCTGACACGAAAAAAAGAAGACGAACCCTTATAGGGGACATATAAGGGTTCGTCTTCTTTTTTTCGTCTGTCTTTCAGAGTTTTGTTTATTAGGTAAGTAGGCAAACGCTTAGAAAAACTATAGCAGCCTTATTTATATAAACACGATTCCGCTATCGCTGACACGAAAAAAAGAAGACGAACCCTTGTATGTCCCCACTGCTGGAGCACGGGTCTCTTCCTGCATCGCAGGAGGATTAGGCCATACTCCACCAAGGGGTGATACGAAGCGCTCGTGGCCTAGTCGATCCGAGTGATTAGAATCAATCACTTGCTACAACAGCCGCGGTCACCGTCCCGTGACTACCGCTATTGGCATTATTCCGAGCGCTTCCGTGCTTCGCAAGGCACGTGCCGGCTGTCAAATAATGGTACCCACCCACTGCCGGGGCACGGGATCTTCCTGCATAATATGTATCGCAAGAAGGTTAGGCCATACTCCACTCCACCACGGGGGCTACGTCCGGGTTGGTGGAGGGTTGTAAGACAGTCGCGGGCCTTACTGCCAGGGGTTATCAAGCCGCCCATAAGGCCTCTGATCACTTGACGGCCGGATGAATAAAAATAATAATTATTTTATGGTAGATGGTCGGACGATGTCGTTGAGTGGGCACAGGGTCAGAGATGGCATTTGGGAGAATAAGCCTAAGTATACCCAGCAGTGGGCAGCGGTGGGCTAATAATGATGATAGCGGTGATAACGACGATAATGATAAAAAATATAATGAGACGCATTGCCTTCTTACTAATTTCACTTTATAAAAATCTGTAAGGTATTTTAAACTAGGTACCAATCGATTTGAACTGAATCGATAATGGCTATTTAATTACCATACATACATACATACATACATACATACATACATACATACATACATACATACATACATACATACATACATACATACATACATACATACATACATACATACATACATACATACATACATACATACATACATACATACATACATACATACATACATACATACATACATACATACATACATACATACATACATACATACATACATACATACATACATACATACATACATACATACATACATACATACATACATACATACATACATACATACATACATACACCAGGCAATGCCACTTGCCACGATACTGACAGATCACCTTCGCTTCGTCAACGTTCATAACTCGTTGCATGCACGTACGCTGGTTCCGGGTACTTTTTATCTTCCCCTTTGCTAGTAGATACATCCCCTAATTGGTCGATTTATGTCCGCCTGGGACGTCCCCGATTACTCACATTCGCAATATGTATTTGTTTCGTCAATCTTTCTTCCTTCATCCTCTCCACATGTCCAAACCGACGCAACATTCCTGTCTCAATTCTAGTCACTACATCCTCTTTCAGTCCACAATGTTCTCTAAACAGACTGTTGCGTATTCTGTCATTCAAAGTAACTCTACACAATCTTCTCAAGGACCTCATTTTACTGCATTAAGTTTACTTTTTTGCTTCATTTCATTTTGTTAACAGATTGTTTATATTAGACATACCCGATGTCTTTCCATGTCCAGTCTTTACAACTATGGTAAAGCAACAGTGACTGACTAGGAAACTAATTAGCCAAGTCGTGTAAAGTTCCACATTTCACGGAGCAGTCCATCATTTCCAATTCCTTACGTCTTCATTGTTCTAGAGCTGTCAGGCTAACCTTCGGGTGGGCGTCCGAATCAGGAAATATTGCCCACAGAAGATTAACTTATAAAAAATCTACTTATAATTTACGTATTCGATTTTTATAACAAGATTAATAAACAAAATTATATATAACTTATAAAAATCGATTCATACGGGCGTCCAGTGGTATATTCACTCACACTGGATGGGTGACACAACCGCTTGGTCGATGCAGTGCCTGGGACCTTGTTTTAGACGGAGTAGGCTTGCCCAGCACCTATACCATCCTAACAGCTTAGTCCGCCTACCCTACAGACTTCAGTCCAAGAATGTGAGTGTATTTTAGTAGATAAGTTTTGTCTATCAAATAATTCACTTAAAAATATAAAATACTACAGCACCATAAAATATATTTCGAAAAAATAAATTTGAATAAAAACTGTGATTCTCAACTCGTCAAGACTTTCAGGATTTGTGGATTTTTGAAGTAACTCTACCGGTATTATTTAATTATATGACATATAGTAGTCACTTCAATACATTTCCTTCAATAGAAATACTCTTCGATTGGTTCAATCTTCTTTCTTTTTAATCGGTTCCTCAATTCTGAGGATCGTTACCGTATACACTAGTTAGTTAGTTAGACCTGAGATTTCCGCACTTAGCCTCATGATTGGGCCATTGTACGTAGTGGAGCTGTGAGTTTATTCCAGCCAGCATGTCTCTTTCCAGAAGGCCAGCAGTGCTCCGATGTCACTGCGGGCTTCCTGAAGGGACCCCGGCTTCCCAATGATGGCGGTCCGTTGGTTTTCCACGCCTTCACAGTGAATGGTCACGTGGGCGGGTGTTTCGTCTTCTTTAAGGCATCCCCGGCAAAGTGTGCTGTCGGTTAATCCTATATTGTAGAGATGTCTGTTCAGTGAGCAGTGGCCTGTTAAGATTGCCACAGCTTTGTGCAGATTTTTTCTTCTCAGACGCAGCAGGCTACGCGAAAAACGTTTCGAGATTGTTGGTAAAGCGTCCCTGGCTTGTCTACATTTGGTTTCTGTTCTCCGAAGTTCAGCATGCTGGCTTTCTATTCGCGATCTCAACCATTTTCTAAACTGGTTGTATGGAAGTGGGAGCAGGGGTTCGGGTCCTTCCACTGTAGTTTCCGAGCCTCTTTTAGCGAGTTCATCCGCGGCATCATTGCTCAGGGAGCCGCTATTACCCTTCATCCATTGTAAAGTGACTCGGTTATTTATTGACAATTTTTCCAATTCATGGTGACACTAGCTATTGTTTGTGAGATTGCTGTTGATTGTTGTTGAGTGCTTGTGGGACTGAGGCGCTGTTCGAGATTATGAGTATTGCTGCACATTTCTTGTGTTCAACAGTGCGACAGCTCTTGTTTTACCTTGTTATGCATTCTGCCTGAAAGATAGTATTCAGGTTGCCAAGGGTTGTAGATATATTTAAGTAGATTTAGTTCGTTGGAGAAGGCTCCTGCGCCCGTTCCTGTTTCAGTTTTGGAGCCGTCCGTGTACACTCTGACTTTATGTATTCCCGAGTAGTCGGCAAGCTCCTCTTGCAGTTGTACCTTGTATTTCTTATCGAAAATATAGGTGTGTGGTATCCTGTCGCACACCGCTTCCATTATAGGCTGGAGCGAAACAGCGGCTGATAGGATTTTTGTGTGTGGGATGTAACTGTTTTGTTTCCATGGACCGCTTGTCCGAAGCCGTAGAGCAGCACTGGCTGCTTCTTGTTGAACGTGCAAGTGTAGAGGTCTGAGGTTCAACAGGGCTTCCAGGGCAGTAGTCGGTGTTGTCTGTATGCACCCAGTTACTGCGAGGCGTGCCAGTCGTTGTAGCCTTTGTAATCGAAGTACTGCTGTTTTCTGTTTTGTTCAGGTCCGCCTTACAACGGCGCCATAAGTTATAGCGGGTCTTATCACCAACGTGTAAAACCACATCATAAGTGACGGGCGCAGTCCCCACTATTTTCTTATGAGGCCTCGGCATTGCCAGAAGGTCATTTGGGCCTTGTTAACGATATTCTGTAGGTGCGAGCTCCAGTTTAGTTTGCTATCTAGCGTGACACCGAGATATTTAACTGTTGGTGACAGGGTTAGCGTTGTTCCGAAAAACTTTGATAGGTTTTGCGTTTTAGCCGGGTTGGCAGTTAGTTGATGAGTGTTGCACCAACGCTCTACTATGCCAAACGCCGTTCTCATTAGACTGTATATAATATTTACATATCGTCAGGATTGTTATATCGTCGGCGTAGCCTATTATCCAGAAACCACATTCATCTAGGCGTCTGATTAATCCGCCTGGATGAAACCGTATACACTAGTTCTATATTTGTCTCTGTTATATGCGCAATAGGATGCGTGCTGAATCGATCCCTCAGCTGCCTTCTTTATGGCATCGGACCAGCGCATTACCGTTCTGCCTCTCCCTCGTCTGCCCTCCAATTGGCCCAAAACGATCTGCTTTTCTAGACTACGACGTCATGACCGCATAATATGCCCAAAAAGCTAAGGCACCTCTTGTGATAGACTGACGACAGTTGGTTCGTTATTCTGACCTCGTTCCCTCAGTCTAGAAGACGCCATAAGGCTGCTATAAACAAAATCAAGGAGTCAAACTTCTTCGATCGATGTGCTGCGTTAATAAGCATTATTTCAGCGCGTAGTGAGTTAACTTTCTGGTTCTGACCACTATAAGCTTCGGGTAGGCATCCGAAGTCAGCACTCGCTATAAACAATCTTTACGAGCCATTGTGAGCGGTTTACGACTTGCGCAGACCACGATTGACTTCTCCCATAAAATGAGTTTTCTATGTTGTTCTTAGGTGATGTTTCGGTGCCCTTTTGGTTCTTATTGAATTGTTCACTTCTTAAAGAGATAGACTATTAATAGACTATAATAACGTATTGACTAGTCTTTCCTGTGGGCTAGGCCGACTAAGCTGTTAGGATGGTATAGGTGCTGGGCAAACCTACACCATCTATAAAACCATGTCCAGGTACTACAGCGTCGGAGTGGTCCCTTTACCCATCTAGTGTGAGTGAGGATACCACTGGACGCTGTATAAATCATCTGATTAAGTATATACTTAATCAGATTATGCAAAAAGGTCAATTTATTATTTTATTTATTATATGAAGAAAGAAACACGTTTGTACCTGGGCGAGCTTATTTCTATAGGATTTCCCTCCAGCCATCCATTTAGTGATTGTTGTGAAACAGTAATTACAGTAACGGTAGAGGAGTAGTCTACTTCTTCTTAATGTGCCTCTCCATTACTAGAGGTTGGCAGTCAGCTCTTTACAGCGATCTCTGTTCAGTGGAATTCTGAACAGCTCCACTGCAGTTGAACACCGACCACCTCCTTTATGTTGCACAACCATGACATCCTTCTCCTGCCCGTCCTTCTCTCAGAGGAGTAGTCTACCTACTTTAATTATTCAATATGTTACCACCGTACATCATCAACCATACCTCTATCCAACGTTGGGTATAGGCCTGTGTAACACTGCGCCATCTTTCACGCTCTATAGAACACTCGCGAGCATCCACGGACCAACCACCAGCATGAGGATGGTTGTCCTCTTTATAATAAGGGAATTATTCTTACTGTTTCTTGTCAAACTAGCAATGGTCTGATTTTCAAGTGTTACGGAATGGACTGTATAATGAAATGAAAAGGTTTTATTGAAAGTAACGCAGAAACTGCGGCTTAATGAACATTACAATTCAAACAAGGTGTCCATTTCAAAATCTAGATAATTTTGGAGAAAAAATGGACAAAAAATCTCTAAACTTAATCTTTTCAAAGTCCTTAATTAACAGAGTTTACATATTTATTGTAAAACATGGAACTCTGTATGCATGGTTCTGCATGGAAGTACTGGCTTTTATTCCACCCCGTAAGTCCAGAGTCTGACCGAGGAAGCCTGATCCTATCAAGCCTATCTGTTTAATCAGATCATACTGATTAGGTAAATCAGGTTTCCTGACCTGAAAGCGTTTTTTCAACGTTTTGTTACAGTCGTCTTAGAGATAGTCAAAAGCCGAATTTACGGGTGCCATGGTAGAGAGACATGATAAATCTCTATAACACGCTTTACCCTAACTACCGCGAAGATAACTATATAGAAACTGCCGGTTTGGCAACTGCAAACTTTCAGCAAGTTTGTTCCTACTTCTATTTGGGCAAAATATAATCTAATATATAAAATCTCATGTCACAGTGTTAGCTATCCAACTCCTCCGAAACGATTTCACCGCTTTTGAAGCGATGAAGCCGTTTTCATTAAATTTTGTAGGTCTCCGAAAATTTCGTCCACTAAGTCAAAGAAAAATAATACAAAATTTCTATAAAAAAGAAAGTCAATCAAATAAACTGCCCCGAGACATAATATCCGACCCAAAGGTATCCATGACACTGGCAGCATTACCGCGCTGCACAGCGAGGGATATCCTTTGCATAAAAAATGCCACTGAGCGGTAGTCAAAGCCACGGTTCCTGAGACGAAATGGTCTCCGCATGGTCGCGTGCTAATACAATTGTGGCAAAACAATGTTTGCGAGGTCAGCTATTCTACCTATAAAAATTGTCTAAATAATGGCTCTTTTGGTGGAATCTTTTCATACATTGTTTTGTTACTTACTAGAAGTATTATTGCCGGTACTCTGCCGAACGTACTCTTAAAAAGACCTAACACAAATGATACAATAATCAGTCATCAACCTCCTTTTTTTCACATATTACGTAATATATACCAAGTCCCCTTGTTTTACTAAAGATTCCTCATCGTTTGATGTCGAAAACAAATGAAGTGTTTCATGATGCGACGAAAGACATTGACTTTCTATGATATTCTTTCCATTGATGCACCACATGCTGACAATCACACCGTACGCTGTTGATACGTCCACAAATGTTGATAATGCTTCATACATTATAATAAGGCATCAGTGCCTTGTGACGCGTCCCAGTTTACGCCCGAAACGTACGAAAAGTTTCAATACCACATGAGTTACTTTTCGGCAGGTTAAATTAAGAAATGCTACACATATTGAGAAATGTTTATCACGATTACTTATTTTTTAACCTGGCTTTTCCATTGAGGTCCTTTTTTTCAAGTTCTCCCCTCTAGGTGCTTTCATTTTCAGGTGGAAGAGATGTGGGCCTCCCTCGAGCTCCCGGTGCTTCTTCACAAGGACGCCCGCGACGTTTACATTCTGGGCGGAGTGGATGAGGTGCGGCGTGCCTCGACGAAAGCATCATCCACGTGGGCACTATACTCAGCTCGCACGTTACTCGACACGAACACACCACCACCGACGCCATCCTCAGACTCACAAGAACCTGAGGATGCCTCGTGTCGTGTTAGAGGCGTAACGCGTCGCGTATTTTCTCACAAAAGTAGGTATTGGTGTCGGTGGTGGTGTGTTCGTGTCTTGCTTCTGCTTGATGAAGTGGGAGAGAGGGCGGTGCATTAACCAACCGTATATATTGCTTTGGGATTTTTGGCGGAATTTAGCAAAGTTATTTTCACATTTTAATGCTATTATGGATTTCCCTTAA
This sequence comes from Yponomeuta sedellus, assembly GCA_934045075.1. Taxonomy (NCBI): domain Eukaryota; kingdom Metazoa; phylum Arthropoda; class Insecta; order Lepidoptera; family Yponomeutidae; genus Yponomeuta; species Yponomeuta sedellus. The sequence goes on along the minus strand of OW203729.1, from coordinate 17,512,298 downwards.
GTAACGCATCCCATACAATATAAGACTTCAGTAGCTGGATCCATTGGTACTGGATTACCTCCCTTAAAAGGCTCTTTCAAATAGATGATGTTTTAGTGAAAGGCAGGATAAAAAGGACCATAAACTGGCGAACGTTCCGACGAGCCATTCGCTAAAGGTGAAGACAAACATGTTGAGGAAACCTGTCTGTGGTTGGAAAGTGTCTCAGGTCTTCACATACCTCAACGCTTGAAATTTCCCATCTGCTGTGGGCACGCGTGGTGACCAAACCCGTAACTACTCTCTCTCTGAAAGAGGCCTGTGCCCTACAGTGGGTCCTTCATAGGCTGCATTGTAAAACTGACGAGCTGAAGACTGTTACAGAAGCAAAAGGCAAGTATTGTATGGAATCAGGCGTTACTTTGCGGAAATCCATAATAGCATTAAAAAGTGAAAATTACTTCGAAAATCCTACAAGTACCATGCGGTTAGCATCGCCCTCCCTCCCACTTTTTCAAGCAGAAGCAAGACTCGTTCGGTGGTGGTGACGAACGCACCACCACCGACACCAATACTTGTGCGAGAAAATATGCGACACGTTTCGCCTCCCATCAGGCTTACAAGTGCAAGTGTAAGTTTGTCACTTGCACCTGAGAGTCTGAATTCAGCAATTAAAATGTGAAAATCACTTTGCTAAATTCCGCCAAAAATCCCAAAGCAATAGGTATGCGGTTAGTTAATGCACCGCCCCTCCCACTTTTTCAAGCAGAAGCAAGACACGAACGCACCGGCACCGACACTAACATTAGTGTGAGAAAATACGGGAAGCGTTTCGCCTCTAACACGAGGCATCCTCAGGCTCACAAGTTCAAGATGATCGGAACTGAATCATGCACTGAGTCAGTTCCGATACTTTATTTTGCTAAGGAATTCTGGATCCAGATGGAGATTTTTTGTACCTAGATGGTGTCTTTGATGAGTGAATTACTGAATCCCCAATTACTGAAGCGTGACGGTCTCAGAATATTAACCAAGCGAAAGTCCTTGGTCTTACGTAGGTAACTGGTCTTCCTCTTCAAACCTTCTTTTCCTCGCTGGCGGTTTTATGTGAAGTATTGTACTTCGTCGTACAATTCTAATTCACTGTAATAGGAATTTCCTAGAATCAACTGTGGTATGGGGTTTTCATTTTGTGCAACGTATGTAAAGTATAGTTTAAAGAAAGCACTAAAATATTTTGCAATTTATTTATTTATAAGTAATGTACATTTGAAGCGCTCGTGGCCTAGGCGAACCGAGTGATTGAAATCAATCACTTGGTTAAGCAACAAAAGGCGCGGTCAGGTACGGGATGGGGATGGGAGCGTCCCGTGACTACCGCTAGTGGCATTTTTCCGAGCGCTTCCGTGCTTCGCAAGGCACGTTAAGCCGTTGGTGCCGGCTGTCATATAATGGCAGTCGTTAAGCCATGTCAGAGGCCTTATGGGCGGCTTGATAACTTCTGACAGTAAGGCCCGCCACTGTCTTACATTCGTAGTGGAGTATGGCCTAACCTTCCTGCGATGCAGGAAGAGACCCGTGCCCCAGCAGTGGGGACATACCTACAAGGGTTGATAACAAACGATAACGTACATTTGTTTTGTGTGACAATGTTCGTCGTAATGTAGAGCAGGAATCTTTTGAAGGATAATTATACACTTACAACTAAAGATATGAAATAAACGCAGCCGGTAAATACAGAAATTCAGTTGCTAGGTTTATAATAAAGTCATGTCACTTATTCAGTAAGTAGGTACTTATTTACCTACCTAAATTTTAAAATGTAGAGTTGTTTTCACTTGTTTTCTGTTCCAAAATAGACTTCTCGATAAGCGCGACCAATTATTCTAACAGCACTCAGCCATTCATTCTGGCAATAATTCTTTTCTTCAAAAACTATTTCATGAATTAGCTAGCTTCGTTAGCTAACCACCTACCGTAACTGGAACTAGAAACTAGTCCATAGAGTTATGCAAATAAGCAACGAAGCTCTGTAAACTCTTTTGTGTCTCTATAATCCGCACGTCCATGTTTAGACAAGACAGCAGCTATAAAATAAGGCCAAAAAACGGTACAGAGCGGAAAAAAATCTGCCAACTGACATCGATTCTATCGCGCGCCTCGTAAAAAAGCGGGCTCAACTCAACTCAATGCGTCGACAACGCTACGCGTCCCGCTACCCTCGGACCGACCGCATTAGACTCGCTCACTAACAAAGTGTTTTATACGCCTCACCACTTTACGCGTTGAGCTCTAAAATAAGACTACTACAGTTTATAATGTAAATGTTGATGGTAGTTACGCCGTTGTGCAGAGTGTTTGTAATTCAAGTGAGCTCGGCATCACAGCCGGCGAGGACGCGACGTTGCCGCTCCGTGCACGAAACAACGTCGCCTTTTCTATGTATACCTCTATGTTGCTGGCACAACTGGCGCCGAATATATTATTGTATACTCCGGCTCGTGGGTGCTTATGGCGACAGTCTTTTTGCCCAGTCGGTTAGGGGAAAAGCAACACTAGGGTGGGATTAGTTACAGTTAAATTTGGCTTAATAGGCAGTGGGACTTGATCATGGATTTTGTTAATTTTTTTTATGCTTTATAGAGCTGGTACAGTGGCATTTGTCGCTTATCGATAGTTTCAGTTTACATTCTGTAAGCGTCACATTTGTCAAATGTAATTTCGGCTTTTGGAATAGAGTCTGGTCTAACTGGAACTGGGAAAGGTTGTTTGTGAGTATAGTTAATGGGTACTTGATTCACCCTGTTGAGAGTAAGTTATTCGAGGTCATTTTATGTTTTAGTGCACTTTGCTTAGCCCCTGGTTGTGCAAAGTTCGGTTATTAACTAATTGTTATAGGTAAAGCAGTCGCTAAGCCAAGTCACAGGCCTTAGGGTGGCATGAAAACTTCTCATAGTAAGACCAGCCGCTAATCATGCATGCCTCCCCAATCCGGACTTAATTCCCGTGGTGGGGTATGGCCTATACCTTCCCTAGGGAAGAGTCCCGTGCCCCTCTGTGGGGACATATAGGTTGATGAGGATGATAGGTAAAGCATCTCTATCTGCTGATTCTACTGTTGGTCATTGGTTTCTGTTCTCTTGCATTAATCCATTCGGTTCTTTGACAGTCCAGACCTCTATTTTCCATACACATTCATGATGTTAACGGGCTATGTGGCTGTGTTTGTCTTTCCGCAGATGATCGAAACATGGCCATTTCATATCTCATATCTCTACATTTACGCACAAGTTAGGCGTATTTATTGATGTACGCCGTGCCCTGATATTTTGTAGTCACTTCAGGAATATTGTAGATTCGTACCCTTTAGTCAGTTACACCGTAGCGCCAATAGAAGCATACGCCGCGCTAGCAGAGCGGACTTCTCCCGCGAATTCTTTTTATCCGCGCGTTTTTTGCTGTCAGATAACTGGTAAAGTGGCAAACTATGGTCTTTTCCTACTCCTTTGTATTATATTTTATGTATGTAAGTAGGCAGGTAAGTGTATTGCCGGGCACGAAAAATCATACGTTTTTTAATCAATCAAATTAGGAAACCTTAATACGATTATTTTAATTATTTTTTTCATTCATTCGTTGTTTCCATTTAATTCTAAAATATCGATATTACCTTATGTGAGCACAGGCACATTGCACAATGATCTCTATCGATCTCGATAACTCGATGGACATGATTTACCCTCCTCTATGTGGTTAGAAAAGGTCGGCGTTCGATATCCACGCGCGCATGCGCACTGCGCCACTTGCTCCGAATAGAATTACCAACCTGACGGCGGTATTAACTTGGACCCTATTTGGTGCTCTATAAAACGATAATCAAACAGGTTTTATTCCAAGTAGCACAGAAACTGCGACTTAATGAACGTTACAAGTTAAACTAGGTGGCCATTTCAAAACCTAGATCATTATGGAGAAATAATGTACAAACGCACTCCAAACTTAAGCATATCTACAATGCAACTCATGCATTGCAACTCATACTGGCTTTTAATTCTAGGCATCACTGTCTGGAATTAAAGCCAGTTAGATATGAAATCTAATTCAGTCCACCCTGTTTTGTAGAGTAGGTACCTACAAAGAGTAATTATCTTTAGTGTTGTAATTTCATTAAGCCGATGTCGACATTCTACCAAAGTATCGTCTTGACGATATGTACCTATGAGTACCGCGACTCACTAAGAAATACTACTTATATTGAGATCTATCCAGGTTAGTGGCATCTTCTATCGGAGGTTGGCTATCATTGCGGTCACTGGAACCCGTGATGTGACGGCTCGGAACAAATTGATGGTGAACAAATAAGCCTGTGAGCACATGTCAACTCTGCGCGCGCACTACAAACTCCAACATTCCTGCATCGCGCAATCAAAGTGTTTCAATGACATACCATAAATATAACGTCCGACTAACAACAGTTGGACCGGCGGCCGGCCGTCTCCAGGCATGCAATCTGCCTAACGGAAAATTATCCCTTTATAGTGGAAGAGCATCACCTACTCTTCCCTATAAGCCAAATCCTGAAGCCAGTGAGTTTTTCTATGGCCAGGTCTTCTGCGGCCTTGTATTCCCCTGTAGGATCAATTGTAATTTGACAGACTATTGGAATAGTTTAGTAAGTATTTAATTCGCGTAATAGAGGCAGTGCGCGACTGCCTAACAATCATTCAAAACGTGAACTACTAAAACGTGATTTACTCACGGTTTCATCATCATCATCAGCCATTTGACGCACACTACAAGACATTGGCCTCCCTCATGGTTTTCCAAGCTTCACGGGTTTGTGCTGTCCACATTCAGCGACTCCCCGTAAGTTCTGTAAGCTCCGTAACTTCTGACTTGGTGACCACGGACGACGACACAGCATGGGCAGGACCTCCACACGATGGTCTGACGATCTAGACGATTTTACTAGATTATTTTTATGTGTAACGCATCCTGTTGTAACTCCAACAAATAATATAAAAACACAGCTTTGGGAACCAGTAGCAGTAGGCGCTGAATACTATATAAGCCAGACTATTTAGAATGTCATGTTCTTGCTAGGACTCGGATACATAAGTTTTGTGGATCGTTAAGCCTGCCTTCCAGTGCCGGATGTGCGTGCATGCAATGACTAACTAATCTTGATGGGCAAGAGATATCTGTCAAAATTGTGGCAAGTGGCAGACCATCCGAAGTATAACGAAGCAGGAGGCGTGGAAGTCAACAACAACAAAAAATCTTGCTTTGCCTGACGTCAGATTGCACTATATATCGCACCTCCAGATCCCCGTATTAGATAAAAATTTCAAATATAAGGTCTTCAGCATTCCACATTTTTGACCTGTAATCTTTTGAACGGCACACGACGGTTAAGTTACAATAAAGTGCCAACGAGCTGATTCCCTAAAGAACCTGAAGAAATTCTACTGAAGAACTTTGTGGCGACCACATGTCGACTTAGTGCGTGTACTCCATATTCCGTCATTCCTCCATCACGCAAGCAAAATGTTTCACATGATTTCACACACTATACTAAATCTAACATTCGACGAACAACAATTGGACCGGCCGGCCGTCTCCATCGATCTGCCTGCCGCCTAGCGAGAAATTTCGATCTTTATATGATCACCCTCTTCCCCATAAACCGATAGCGTAAAAAGGGTTTCGAATAGAAATCACGACCCGACAAAAGCAGTGCGAGGTACTCGCCAGCTCACTGAATAGACGAACTAAAGCAGATTGCCTGTTACCAAATGAAGAAGCTCATGCCTTTAGAGAGCGCCTTCTAGCTTTGAACGATTGTGGGCTGATTGGATTTTAGGTATTTGATAATTTTATAATATTATCCATTGCTTCAACGACAATCAATATTGCATAAGGCGGTCTTTAAATTGAAACTCATCGCACAGTATTAGACACAGCACACACATCCTAATTACGTTTCTTAATTTAGAAAGAGATCGAAACTCGACTCTTGACATTCGCTCCGATTTCACACGAGCTGTGTGAGGAATGCAATTCTTCTCTCGAGAACTATTCAGAGAAATGATATCCGGTGAAAGTAATAGATAATTTCTACCTTAGGTGCCACGCGAGGTTCTCAAATAAAAGTAAGGGTAAAATTAAAAATAGCTTTTGAAGGAAAAACAAGGTAAAATAAAACCACATTTAAAAGTAAATTGAAGCGGTTTCTAAACAAAAATTGTATGGTTTTACTTACAAACGACATGCTGGATTGAAATTAAACTTAGAAGTGACCCATTTTTCTCAATCCTCGGATAAAACTTATTCGTCGAATATCGTATTAAAGAAGCATTTCAAAAATGTGATATTATTGCCTTTCTTTTGTTATTTTACAGTGACATTTTTATGTAAATGTGTAACACTTTATCAGGCGGATTAGTTTATCCGAGGCTTAGAGTCAGTCCTTAGAGAACAGTAATCAAGGTCTGATCGTGCTTAGAATAGAGAATAAATAAATCAACAGGTACCTAAGTAAGGACCAAGCCTTAGAGGCGAGCATAATTATTATATACTAAGCCTTCTCAAAAAAAACTTCTCACTAAGCTCTAACTTTTATAAAATCTTTTTTCTCAATACTAATCACGATCAAACCTTTATTTGTCTCCTCTCAGTAGGTATAAAGACTCCTTCCATTACCATCCGGCAGGTGTTTTGGACATTATGTTCGTGGTAAAGCTCCGTGGTTAAGACATTATGTTCGTCATCGATTTGCTGCCACTTCCTGCTGTTTTACTGTACCGCAAGAAACGTGGCCAGACGCAAGCCTTACGCAACTGCATTATGTAGAGCCACATTCACTACATTGCACAAGCAAACTAGCACATCTTTTACGAAACAGTCTGATTCAAAGCCGCATCTTAGAGTTCCGCAGTTACCCGAAAGGTTCCAATGGAACCCTCCATAGTACTTAATACAATAGCTTTTTCTATTGAAGAAATTTGCAAAGAATCTGTTATTATGGCGGATTCACTAATAAGAATAACAAATAAAACAAGGTTCCTTTTGTTTTGTTTTTGGTATACTATTATTAGGTATGCTAATACCTACTTACATGTTAATTTTAGTTAAGTAGTGGAACAACAAATAACAAAAGCCAGGAAAATAAAATGAGCTGTGAGACAGACTGCCGCTGGATCAAAAAATACACATTTTTGCTAATTGAATTGAAATTTTACTTAAATAACAGAGTAACAAACGTAATCTAATCTAAGTTAGTCAGACTTAAATTTATTGTTGGAGACAAGAGACCAAGGAGACCATCATCCACGGGGTCTACCCCGTGGATGATGGTCTCCTCCCCCATGTCTAACTTTCTCCAGTTTGAGATGGATGAATGACCAATGTTTGTGAATTAGGCTTAACATTTAATGTGATATAATAAAATTTCTGCATGTATCACCTTCAATAGCTGTGAAAGACCAAAAGGCTTTTATTTAGCTAATGCACCAACCCACAAGAATAGACGCCATTATTTAGCTGACAGAAGAACACGTACCTACCTGTATTCTATCTCATGCGCGTGTTCCCTGATTTTCATTAAACCGTTGATGAAAATTTTAACAATAAAGGAAAAATAATAACTATCTAGTAGGTATTTTGCTAGTCCTGAGTCGTTCATTAATTTGAGAAATTTCAATTTGATTCGAAGAAAAGAGTCCAAACCAAATTGTTAACATCCTCTATTTTAAATCAATTGAAATGGGCCAATTTCTCATCTCAATAAGTATAACTTCCTTGTCAAAGTTTAGACTATGACAAATGTTGGGTGTGGTGTAGAGGAAACTCCGGCACGGAGACATTTTAAGCCTATCAACGCAAGGCCCGGAGATTCTAAAACTCTGAGACAGAGTACTTCAACCTTCTAGTTGAAGCAACAAGGAATGCCTTCGGAATGCTCCGTTCTCAACCAACTTATAAAAAGGCTTCAAAGACATTTGTATATTTTTAAAACAGCTTGAGAGAATTCTATAACTGTCTCTAAGCCAGAATTTCTCGCAAAGATTAGCAATAGATTTTATGGACAACTCATTAACGTTTTTGTAGATTTATCATAATTTAAATTATTCCCCCGCTTCTTGCATTAAGCACGCCCTTGTACATACATTTACCTACTCGTTTAATTAGGGCAATGAAGAATGACGAATAATACAAATACAAATATATTTATTTTCTCCAGTACCTACACAATGCACTTAAAATTAGTAACTCATTATTATTACAATGTTACATTATGTAGTAGGAGACAGGAGTCCAAAATAGGTTTACCCCGTGCTATGGATCTCCTGGCTTCCACTTCTCCAAAACCGAGGACACTGTCTCTAATGTATACAGTTTAAGTGTGCAATGGATAACATTAACTCAAGTTTAAGTACAAGTATATTATAACCCAAATCAATATAAAGTTTCTCAAATTACATTAACTTGCCTGCTCTTTATAAAGTTTATAAGGAATAGGTAACTGGTAACTAAAACCTCTGACCTCTACTCAGCCCTACGACCTAGGTCTTGGGTTCGGGTTTCAGCCACTGAGCAAAGGGTGTGTAAAGGTGTGTGTGTATGTATGTGCATAAGTATGTGTGTGTGTTACGAAAAGTGCATGTAACAACGGTATATGTATGTATGCTTTGCAAAGATCTTGATACATCATTCATATACTTAGGTCGAATAAGAAATAAACTCTGCTTCACAAGCCCCAAAACCTACTACCCATGGCAAAAAATATATTCTTGTTCTTCTTCAGGCTATATTAGTCCACTGCTGGATATGTCCAGCAGAGACCATAAAATATATCAGTATTTTTTAATGATTCGTGATACTCATCTCACCTACATAGTTATATATTAGACGCGTCTAATCGCGAACGCAAGATAATAGGTCCGTCAATATAAACTGATGGATCACGATATTTATTGACGTGTAGGGTAGTATATTGAGGGATCACAATAATTATCGCTGGATTTCCGGAAATCCTTGTCATCTGATCCAAGATCCCGGATCGTGATATTTATCTTGCGTGTAGTGTTGCGCGTCAATATTTATCGCGTCAGTACGCAGCGAGACGGCAGCAATGGACGACGTCTATGACACCGCTTTTGCTTCTAAATCATTGACAGGCAACAAGATTGTCTTAAAAGAGCTTAAACTGAACTTAGAATCCCTTCCATAAGTTCCAAAAATCCAGTCCATTTCATTGTGAAGGCAAATTTCGTCTAATAAATTTAAATGTGTAAACATTGCTCTCTTTTGTAGACAATTTTTCATTCAACGCTTTCTTTTTACGCGTTTTTTTTTATTGATTGGGATATAATTATCGCCACAAAAGGTCTTATTTTGCTCTGTCTAGGGTCCATCACGTCTGCTTCATATAAAAACGCTTCAATACTGACGCGATCCGTATCTTTGGTGTAGGGTGTGCTGTGATCCGGCTCAAGATACTTGATTAAATATCGTGATAAGTATCACAATATACATATCTTGACGTGTAGCGTTCGCCTGGTTTAGGTAAAACGTGAAGTGGTGACTGTGCTCGCCACTTCAGTCTACCCGAGACCACGGCAACTGTAAACGCTGCCGAAACGTCGGGAAATAAGGTAATTACGTCTTACCTAATAAATAATCGCGATTATATAGACCCGTTTCTTATTATAAAATATATTGTTTAATAGTGTTTGTTTGTACCGGCTTACACCCGCCATACAGCTTATTTAATTTTTTCTGACAATTTCCTACTTACTAAGGAAATAAGGTAATTACGTTTCACCTAATAAATAATCGCGATTATATAGACCCGTTTCTTATTATAAAATATATTGTTTAATAGTGTTTGTTTGTACCGGCTTGCACCCGCCATACAGCTTATTTAATTTTTTCTGACAATATCCTACTTACTAAGGAAATAAGGTAATTACGTTTCACCTAATAAATAATCGCGATTATATAGACCCGTTTCTTATTATAAAATATATTGTTTAATAGTGTTTGTTTGTACCGGCTTGCACCCGCCATACAGCTTATTTAATTTTTTCTGACAATATCCTACTTACTAAGGAAATAAGGTAAGTAATTACGTTTCACCTAATAAATAATCGCGATTATATAGACCCGTTTCTTATTATAAAATATATTGTTTAATAGTGTTTGTTTGTACCGGCTTGCACCCGCCATACAGCTTATTTAATTTTTTCTGACAATATCCTACTTACTAAGGAAATAAGGTAATTACGTTTCACCTAATAAATAATCGCGATTATATAGACCCGTTTCTTATTATAAAATATATTGTTTAATAGTGTTTGGTTGTACCGGCTTGCACCCGCCATACAGCTTATTTAATTTTTTCTGACAATATCCTACTTACTAAGGAAATAAGGTAAGTAATTACGTTTCACCTAATAAATAATCGCGATTATATAGACCCGTTTCTTATTATAAAATATATTGTTTAATAGTGTTTGTTTGTACCGGCTTGCACCCGCCATACAGCTTATTTAATTTTTTCTGACAATATCCTACTTACTAAGGAAATAAGGTAATTACGTTTCACCTAATAAATAATCGCGATTATATAGACCCGTTTCTTATTATAAAATATATTGTTTAATAGTGTTTGTTTGTACCGGCTTGCACCCGCCATACAGCTTATTTAATTTTTTCTGACAATATCCTACTTACTAAGGAAATAAGGTAAGTAATTACGTTTCACCTAATAAATAATCGCGATTATATAGACCCGTTTCTTATTATAAAATATATTGTTTAATAGTGTTTGGTTGTACCGGCTTGCACCCGCCATACAGTTTTTTTAATTTTTGCTGACAATATCCTACTTACTTTTAGTAATTGTACTGTACTGTGATTGTTTAAGTCTCTTATGTATAATACCTGGTGCACATAATAATAAATAATATTGTATCTATCTCCAAAGCACTAATAAGTCGCCACTCCACTATGAATAGATACCTACTTCTGATATCGAATTAGGTACTTAAGATTAATATTTTAGAGGGTTAGAGGACAGTGAGAAGAATTGATGATATTTTTTTTATTGATACAATATTTCAGTCAATCACTATCTCGTAATTTGGCTGCAGCGGTCGACTTTACCATTATGCACTTTGGTCGTTAAAGAATTTCCCCAACCAGGCGACTCTGCGCTCGTGATGAGTCCAAGTTAAGACCGCCGCCCAGTTAGAAAGCGCACCGTTTCTAATCTCGCCCGGCCAGCCAACTCCGACATCGCAGTCAATGACCACGTAATGTATTGACATCGGGGACATTCAATGGCCGCAACCATTAGTTAGAGTAAATATGTAAAGGCAAAAGAAATGCATAGCCTTTCTTTGAATGTTTGAATCATCAAAATGTTATTCGAAAATAATTTATGAGGATTTTGGAATTTTGGTATTTTTGGGATTTGGTATTCACATATTGACTGTAGGTAGGTACTTTAGATATGTCTTAGAGCTAACGTCTGCCGGTCCAATTATGATATTACTGTTAATGAAACTATAAGTGACAACATGTATAACATTTATTAATAGATATCGACCCTCGTATGTCCCCACTGCTGGGGCACGGGTCTCTTCCTGCATCGCAGGAAGGTTAGGCCATACTCCACCACGGGGTTAAGTCTGGGTATTTATTTATGTCAATTATTATTAGGTTATAGTGCTGCAGACTATTGGTATATGTGTGCCGGAGCGCTACGTATGGCGGCGCCGCCGCGTGCCGCTGCTGGCCGTGCCGCGTGCACGTAGGTCTGTCTGCTGCAGAACTCGCCTCTCACGCGAGCCTTACGCACTCTTAATCGCGTTGCCGAGATTGTGGACCTATTCGTCTGTCCTCTGAGCGAATTCACAAGAGTTACGCTTTTTGTGTTGTGTTACAGTAAATAGATATTTTTCTACCATTTTGTTATTTATATATGTTAATTGCACATAACTAAATATATTTCTGGAACTTGCTACCGCAATAGGGGCTCCCTGTAATGTTAGCGTTAAGTTTTTTGGTATAAATAAAAAATAAAATAAAAAAAGTATATACGGTCTACATACGAAGCGCTCATGGCCTAGTAGAACCGAGTGATTGGAATCAATCACTTGAGTTAAGCAAGCGGGCAGGTCCAGGAGGGTGACCATCCCGTGACTACCGCTAATGGCATTTTTCCGAGCGCTTTCGTGATTCGCAAGGTGCTGGTTGTGATACAATGGCAGTCGTTTAGCCATGTCAGAGGCCTTACGGGCGGCTTGATAACTTCTGACAGTAAGCCCACCACTCTCTTACAATCCTCCACCAACCCGGACTTGGCCCCCGTGGTGGAGTGTGGCCTAACCTTCCTGCGATGCAGGCAGAGACCCGTGCTCCAGCAGTGGAGACATACAAAGGGTCGATATTAACCAGTGACCGTAGGGGAAAAGCTGAAGATCGGGCTCAGTGGCGTGTCTTGGAAGAGGCATATTATGTCTAGGTCTGGACTGACACCGGCTGTTTGTGAAGATGATTCTTGATTGGTGAACTTTTAGTAATAAGGCCGTCACTAGTAGGTACTGTAAGTACCTAATGTTATTTTTTAAGGTCTTTTATGTAATTCCTGGCGTATACATACATGTTACAGCGGTGGTAACTCAGTGAGTAGAACAATGGACTCGCAAGCGAGAGACCCATGGTCGATTCCCAGTGCGGGCATTGGTAAGGCAAAAAAAATCATGTGTAGTTTTGAACTAGGCACATTCATAATTTTATTGTATAGTCTTTTTTTATTTCGAACACAGAATTTAAAGAAACAAAAGACAATTGGGAACCTGTTCGTTGATATCAAACAATCGAATACTCAGAAATCTTGATTTTGTTGGTTTATTTGGCATTAATTCATGAAAATAATTTTATTGTATAGTCTTTTTTTATTTCGAACACAGAATTTAAAGAAACAAAAGACAATTTGGAACCTGTTCGTTGATATCAAACAATCGAATACTCAGAAATCTTGATTTTGTTGGTTTATTTGGCATTAATTCATGAAAGTGTGATTTTTCTCTTCGTTTTTGCAACAAACATTACTTATTCTTAACATTAAGGTGAGGTTCTATGAATAATCGATGGATACTTCGCCTGAAGTCGCCGCCCAAGCTGTGGCACTTATCCAGGCCGGACACAGCCAAAAAAATGTGCGTGCTCAACTTAATTTAAGTCAATCTGCGGTCCGAAATGTTTAACGAAGATACCTAGAGACTGGCGGCTTTGTTCGCAGCCAAGGAAGGCCACAATTTCGGGTCACAACTGAAAGGCAGGATCGATTCGTCGTGACGACTGAGAAATCGTCACCTTACCTCCATTGAGATACAAAACCAACTTCGTGACTTCCACGGAGTATCTGTGAGCTCTCGAACTGTTCGGAAAAGGTTAAAAGAACGCGATATGGTACCACATAGGCCAGCTAATGGCACCAAACTAACGCGAGCCCACCGAAGCGCGTGTTCTTTTCGCGCGCACTCATTTAAATAGGACTCAGCAGCATTGGAGCCGTGTACCCTTTTCTGATAAGTCTAAAATTGCGTTGCATGGCAATGATGGAAAGAAGAAGGTCTACCGACGTAAGGGAGAGCGTTTTACACAATGCTGGTTTGAGAGAGGGTTGCTTATGGCGGTGGCTCATGGAATGTCTGGGGCGGTATATCCGCGAGCGGCAAAACTCAACTTGAGGTTGTTACGGGTCCACGGCTGCCAACATTAAATGCTGAAAGGTACATTCGTGAGTGCTTAGAACCTCACGTGATGCCATACGCGGACCATGTGGGCCCAAATTTCCTTTTTATGCATGATAATGCAAGAGCCCATACGGCCGGCATCGTCAGGGAATATCTTTGGGATAGGAACATCACAGTTATGGACTGGCCAGCCAGAATCGCAGACATGAACCCGATTGAGCACATATGGGACGAGCTGAAAAGACGTATTGGGGCTCATCAGCCAGTTGCCCACACGATGCAGGAGTTGAAAACTGACACTGAAGAGGAATGGGAGATGATCCGCCAAAATTTCATAGAGCGGTTGATAAACTCTATGCCTTATCGTATGAGAGCTGTCGTAGATGCCCATATTTTGTGTAACATCACCCATATTTAGACGTAATCACACCTGCATCTTATATATACTCGTACATATAACACTAACACATAGTCGGCACAGTTTTTGTCCTTTTAATTTCCGCGAATCTAACTAACCGCAACGTGGTCTCGACAGAATACCAGAGTTGTGGGTACGTAACACTCCCGCAACACATGCTGAGTCGAGTCCACTTTAGGGACTCAATACTGAAAACCAATATCTGTTATTACTGTTGTTTAAACGTTTATAATTGTTGTTTTTATTTTTTTATATTTATATATTTTTCTCTATTGTTTTTACTGGTGTTCGTATTTAATTTCATTGTTATTAGTCCGTTTCAGTATGTTCGTTTTTGTATTGTGTTCGTAAATAAATTCTTCTTCTTCTTCCATGGAGGCAAAACGCGTTATTAAATTAAACTTTTATTCGATAATTAAATTAAACCTTTTGATGAAACATGCTTTTTATTCAAAACTCAACTACATCAAGGCGCATATCCGACTTGTTAGGCGTAGCTCCATGTCATGTGGTTTTCTGAATTCAAATTAAAAAAAAACAATACGATAGAAAAAGATGGTAAAATGTATCAGGTTCAAAACTGCATAAAAACTATTTGCTTGACCTAATATACATTTTTAGCTAGGACTAAACGAAACTGCAAAAGGTGGGCCAATATATGTGTCCAGAAGTGTATATAATTTTCCTAGCTGTGCCCCGCGGTGTTATCCGTGGTTAATCGATTTTCCCACGGGAATAAGATATTTTTCCATATTAAAACGTAGCCTATGTGTTAATTAAGAGTGTCAGCTAACTCCAAACCAAATTTTATTAAAACCTCTGCAGCCGTGTAGATGTGAAGAAGTAACAATCATACACACTCACAAACTTTCGCCTTTATAACATTAGTGTGGTGTGATATGATTGTCATTACATTTATCTTCCAATTTCAATGATTCGTTTTCTCTCGCCCGGCAGTATACTCGTACCTATCGCCGCAAGTTTGTATTATTATCTATCAGTCAAGTAAAAACGTGGTTAAATTTCAAGTTAAAAAAGCTCAGGGTCATCAGGGTTGTCTGGAAGAAATTACTTTTAGTAATAAGACCGCCAATTGTACCTTAATCTGTATCTTCTTATTTTCTAAATTGTAATTCCTGGTGTGCAATAAAGTATATTCATTTCATTTCATTTCATTCATTTCATGTTTCATAAGTAGGTATAATTCGTAGTTTTTTATGAGAATTTGAGGTACAATTAGAGGTACAATTTTATGCGTAGCAATCTACCTGAAATTGAAACTCGCTTGTTAATTTGTGGTTTAATCGAATCTGTAATACGTCGAATGGGAAACTTGCACAAAAATATATTTTAGTAGACGGAAAGGACATGCATGTCAAAAGATAAATAGACGATAAAGACGACTTATAGTTTTCATCATACGACCTTGACAGGTCATTCTATTCACGTGGAACAAAAACGTGTTATACAAACCAATAGGGCCTAAACTTGACCGTAACACTTTATAATGTATGGATCGTTTATCAATATTCGAGTAATCTCGGAAAATTAAATTCTATTTTTCCTCTGCGGCTTAGCGTCTACATCCTTTATAGAAAACGTTTAGAATTCAATGAAAAAAAATCAATACTAATCTCTACGAAAGTCTTTTACTCTGTTGATGATCATCTGTTGACGAACAACTGAATTACTATTTGACAGATTAATAACGATATATTATTTAAATTGTTAATTGATTATACAGTTTTATTTGTATTCATTATGAAATTGTAATTATGTTATAATGTAATTTAAACTAAACTTCTGTTTTGGTTTTATACTTAAAATACAAATTGACGACGTTGTTACTTACCTAAACAATATACTCGTGTATACAAAAAATATGGTATCAAATATACAAAATAAATATAACACATACACCCACCCACACACGCGCACACACGCACACACACAACACACACACTCATACACGCTAAGCATTAAACTGTACATTAGGGTTATGAAATTAAATTTACTATTTTTATTTATGTTTAAAAACATCAGTGAACCATCTGTGCTGATTTGTCTTGGTTTGTATCAATAATTTTCTATCAACCCGCGCATGGATGATGTTTCATACCATCTACCCTTGTATTATTTAGGTTTAGTTTTAAGTATTTTAGCTTTAGTTAGGTAAGTGCTGAAAATCAGCGCCGTTGGAAGGCGTGAAATCCACGACGTCTGACGGCCCGCGCTGAGCACTGTGCCTTTTGCTGCCAACTGCGTATATTATGGGTCACTGTTTTTATATAAATTATAAAAAGTGCCAATGAACCTTATAAATTATTGTTACCTGGCTGAGACTAGTTGGTAAAATGTAGGTATATGTTAACCAAATGTAAACTTTATTCTTTCAACCAGTGTTTTGTTGGTTGCAATAAATATCTTTTTACTTACTTTTTACTTTACTTAAACTGAATAAATTAATATTAATAAAATGTTTTTATTGTTTTGATTGATTGTTTTTACTCTCCTCATTTTTTCGGACCTCAAAAGCCCGACAAAATTATGTTAGGTTTTATTTTATTGGTAAGTCGCCCATTAGCACAGTTGGAAAGAGCGCTGGCACGAATAGCCAGAGGTCGCGGGTTCGAATCCCGGCATGGGTGGAATTTTGGCCTCTAAATATTATTTTTCTAAATTGTCCTTAGCACGGGTTAGTGCATTAAAAAAAAAGAGTAAAATCATGTGGGTACAGCGATATTATTCTGATGTTAAAACCTAACTGCAAACTATATAGGTGCTGCAAGGGTAGGTTTTTTTAAAATTGTCCTTAGCACAGGTTAGCGCATTAAAAAAAAAGAGTAGGTAGACAACATCCAAAACTAGAAAAGTTTGTTTCCTAGTTTGACCCGGCCGGGGATCAAACGCGAGACCTTCAGTTTTACAGTCACAGCGTGCCAAACCGCTCGCTCCGCTAGCGAGGCGGTCAAATAAAAAAATACTATTAATTCCTGTAATAGAAAAGATAGACAGTGCCCATTAATGCCATACCATTGCAATGTTTAGGTTGCTAAGAAGCACTAACCTAATCGCGCTGAAGCAGCTGACATCGACGCGAGCTGATAGCACTATCGGACGTGCTGTTATCAACTTCCGCTCAAGTGTGCGCAGGCACAGCTGCCGCAGCGTCACACGCAACTAGATTCATCCGCTTACAACTGGTCCATTTTTCTAACGTCCATTTTTACGTTGTTTGCAAAATTGGGTAGGTTTCTATGACTACGGGAGCGGTGGTAGCGGAGCGGCAGAGCGGGGCCTTCTCAATCGCGAGGACGTGGGTTCGGATCTCGAATACTCTGATTTAAAACTTCTTGCTTAGTTAGAGCGTAGGAGATATAGGTGAAGTCCTCAAGAATGAATGAGAGGTTCGATATCCCAATAAAACGTGATAGCGTAGGTATATTTTTGAATTTATATACTTACCATACATGTTTGATTGGATAGCAATAGCTTGTTAACGTCATTTCGAGCAGATGGAGTGAAAATATGTTTTAGTTTCCCGAACACTGCCCATCCCAGTTGGATAAGACGAGGGAACTCTTCGAAGTTGGACTTACGTAACTGGACTATTTGTCCTACTTTCTGTTCCTTATTTAGGTAAAAGTATTTTCTTTCTTTCTTTTTTCAACTCGATTCAGAGTTTTATATGTACCTATTGCATGCATGTATACATGTGACAAATAGTTACATACAAATTAAAAGGCATCTTAAAGGTCAGTAAATACTACCATAGTAAATTAATAAAAAACAATTATTACTTGTGTAATTCAATTATTAATTATTCGGTTGCAGTCAGATTCTGAGTGGTGGCCAAGAATGGTTCGGCGGTCGGTGGACAGACCACCAGCCCGTGGGGCTGACGACATTGTGAAAGTGGCTAGGAAACATGGGACGAGACGAGCAAGGACCGGATAGGTTGGAGTGAAAGAGAAGAGGCCCATGCCCAACAGTGGGCTCTGTTTATGGGCTGATTAGATAGAAAGATAGTCAGATTCGAAATGCACCTACCGGTGCTATGGCGCCGCTTCGCCTATCATCACGTTTTTATATGTAGCCTCTATACGTTATTGATACGTGAATCGGACCTCTGTCCTCCAGACAAAATCGGTATAGTTATCAAAATTAAAAAGAATCGATCGTAGTCCTGCCTGAGTGATCTTAAACGATCACAGTCGTTAAGCCAAGTCAGAAGCTTTAGGGCGGCTTGAAAACTTCTGACAGTAAGACCAGCCAGTAGTCTTACAAGCCTCCACCAATCCGGACTTGGCCCCCGTGGTGGAGAGTATGGCCTAAACCTTCCTCAGGGAAGAGACCCGAACCCCTCGACGGGACATAATGAGTTCATGATGACGATTAAAATTAATATCTGCGGTCACAGCCCTAGAAACAACTTTTGTATGATTGAATCTAGCGATCTACTTGACTAGTGACTTGACTACCGTTTGCGCAACACCTACACTGCACCCGCCTGCGGCTGCAATGAATCACGAGTCACGAGTCATGCAGCCGTGTGATTAGCCGATTTACTTGCTGTGTAATTATGCTGAATTATGCTAATGGGGCTCCGAGACACGCCACTTGTTCATGACTAGTATAGGTATTAAGACGTGACGTGACGGTTTCGTCTTGTGATACGTTTTCCTATTATTAGATTACATTAGATTATAACTTCATTGCACACCAGACATAAGACATCCTTTATTATTTTGTTGCCCCTTGATTTCCATCTTCCGTCTTAGGTACTTTTAAGGTCCATCGTGAGCCAGGCAATCAATTATAATTAGGAATTTGTGAATTTTTATTCATGGTTATGGTTCCGACCATGAATAAGAATTCACGAATTTCTAGTAACAATCAAGAGGCTTTATTGAATACCTACCTCACGGAGGAACTTAAAAATAAGTTTGTCTTGACTGTACACTAAGAATTCGTGAATTCTTATTCATGGTCATGGTTACGGGATGCTTTCACCATATTTTTCTGAGTCACTTTCTAAGGTTTTTTTTAAGATTAGCGTGTCTTTTCCTCTCAATCATAAAAGAATTAGCGTAAGACCATATTAACCTAAAACCACTTTCTGACCTTTGTAAGTCTACAAAAACCTTATTTCACCCTCCTTCAGCACCAAATTATTTTACGTACCAAATGAACGCCTTTTTTTCTATCTATCAATGTATCTCTACAGCCCATGAAAGAATCCCACTGTTGGGCGTAGGCCTCTTTACGATCACGCCAACCTTGCCGGTCTTCTGCCAATCTGATCCGTTGTCCTCCTGCCACCTTCATAGCGTCAACTCGTCGAGTTGACGGCCTACCCACCGAACAACTGCCACGTCTTGACCACCACTCTGTATTTTTTTATGTATATTGGAGAGAGTGCACAGGGACTACATGAACTTATACCTACCCCCATCCCCTTTCTTCCATCGGACCACTAGACGATCGGCTCGAATGCACGCTTTGTCCTCGAAATTCCGCGAATCCGCACCAAGGGATTCGCGAATTCTTTTACTTGTATAATAAAAACGGCAAAGTTGTGGAACACGCTGCCATTGTCTGTCTTTCCGGAGACATATAACCTGGGTATCTTTAAAAGTAGAGTTAACCGGCATTTAACAGGTAAGCACGTAACATCGTAGACCCCGTCTTCGCTTACCATCAGGCGTAACTGAGGTCAAGTGTAACCTGTACTACATAAAAAATCACCTTTGTCCACCGTCCGTCTTTCTGTCTGACCAGATGCCCCGCCTATTTTCACTTAAAATGTGTGTTTCAAGTGCCCACGTCTTCCACTATGGGCTTCTATCCAAGTCCATTGCCTTCTAAAAATTTAATTGGATTGGAACGAAATAAAAATACGTACCATAAGGTACACGCTCGCCAACATGGGTAATTTTGAATCAAATTCAAAGTGACCCATGTTGGCTTGGCTCGATGGCCCAATCGTGTGGAAACAGCATCAGAACCAGGGACTATTTTCCATTTGGCCCACTGGGCACATGCCCACGGCTCCGTGATCCACGGGGATCATCTATTTCCAGTCATATCACCAACCTGTAACCGAATTAAAGATAGTTTAGAGATTTTTCCAATTATAGTTTTTAAGCACTATCTTTGTAAAATGCGACTAATTGAAACAAACCGGGGCAAACAAACTTAGGCAGCAGTGCCCCCTGCAGTACAATTCCACCGAACTGCGATCCCCAATCCGCATGCCCAGCGTGGGGATTATGGGCATTACCCCCTATGATAGCACAACGTGGCGCTCTTTAGGGGAGGGCTATGTCCAGCAGTGGACTAGTATAGTCTGACGACGACGAAGCACTATCTCATCTTTTTTTCAATCAAATGAATACTTTTTATACATTGTAGCGCAGTAGGTACATATCAAACATGGATATCCTTATCAAAATATATGTTTTAAAAGGTTTAAACCAGCACATGTATCTCTCATCTAAACCAGGCAGTTTGCATGTTGTTAGAAAAAAAATCCTTATAAAACTCGTATAAGGAGTCGCATTACCCTAAAATGACTACCTCCAGGTCTACAGTAGGCTAAAGACGGTCCTGATCAAAATCTTTTCAGGAGTTTAACCGCTGATAGCGCCTGTCGAGGTGATTTCTAGCAGTAGTATCTAACTGTCAGTTTGTACACCATAATTATGGCATAGCGGTGGTAGCGGAGCGGTGTAGAACGCCGGCTTCTCCATCGGGAGGTCGTGGATTCGAACCTCGGCATGTACCAATGACTTTGTTTTCTAAGTTAAGTACATTTGTGAAATTATAGTAGCAATACTACTCGCTGACGGTGAAGGAAAACATCGTAAGGAAACCCTAGTGTCTGAGGTGTTAGCGTACCTCAGCGCTTGCTACGTACAATGGCCCAACTATGAGGCTAAGTGCGGAAATCTCAGGTCTAACTAACTAACTAACTAACTAACTAACCATATTATGGCATTCATTCGCAGCAGTCTGGAAAGCCAAGGTGTCTTCGAAACCAAATAAGACGCACGTATACTTGCGTTGCTGTTCCGTGCAAATATAGCATTATTACTCTCGGTTTTTTGTAAATGGCGTGTAACGACCGATCTTTTTAAGGGTCTGCAGCGCTTTAAAAGGTATGAAAGGCTCTATACGGAGAAGCTTATCCAATAATGTGATCAAACGACGCGCATAAAAATGCATTTGTTATTAATGCTATGAGATATTTCGCAATACGTGTTAGCGGAGCCATTCCAGATAGCTTTTGTGTCGCAAAATCTATAATGCAATCTATGTACGTCATACTGTAGGGCACAGGCCTCCTCTCGAAAGAGCATAGGTTTAATCACCACGCGTGCCCACCGAGGATGGGCGCTTTTCATTCCATGCGCCCGAGTTATATGAACGAACGGGCGATCGAAGCTCTACTACAGACTACCTGCTACCTTTAAACGAACTGCCTCATAGTGTAGTATGTGATTTGGAATCAAAACCCGAAAAGAGTAGATTTATATTGAAAAAGTACCTCTTAAGCTAAAACTAATGTTCGAACTTACCTTCTTAAACAACACATATTATCAGCTTGATTCCGGATTCACTTACTTAAGCAAGTAAGTGAATCCGGGATTAAGTTAATCAACTTAATGTTTATTACCATATTATATAATATAAACTGTTGTGTATTGTATAGAGTGCACTCCGAAAATGAAGCATAAATCTCCCAGGTTTTTGTGATTTTGGTTTGTTTAATTTTATTACACTTATTTGCCTTAAATAAATAAATTAAAAAAAAAGAACACCGCAATTTACAAATGTTTGTAACTTAGAAAATAAAGTCATTGGAATATGCGGGCTTACCTTCAGGGATTCGAACCCTCAACCTCTGCTATGTTGACATAGGCAAACGAAATGACGTTCTATCGAATACATTATCACCACTGCTGTTGCGGAACAAAAACCGACTGTGTAAGAAGGCCGCCAAGTGTACTATATTTTTATATAATTTCTGTTACTGCATTTTCTGTGTACAATAAAGAATCTATCTATATTGATTTTTTTTCAAACGTCTTGTTCAGTAACCTAAGACTCTAAATGGCATTTTTAATTCAGATTCAGACGTAAAGGTGTACCGCATGTCTAGTGCACGTCACAGACTGAATGAGTTGCATCTGGCTTGGCCGAATTGGCCAAATTTGTTTGGCCTAAGGCTGACATTCAGAGACGAATCCCAAGTTCACGCTAAGAGCAGTCTTAGCAAAGTAAACTAAAGTACTTAGTAAAGCGCCGAAATTTTCGTATTCACATATGATCGGGAGCCGGAGTTAAGCATGAGCTAAGAGAAGACCTGTCTTAAGAAAGTCATCTGTATTGTCTATTATTTTTTAGTGATGTAGTTCTTACCGGTTTTTTAAATATTATATCGCTACACGAGAGCAGGACAACATCATACAAGTTTATGTATGTGAGAGTGAAATAAAAAGCTCACAGATAATGCTCGAAGAACATCAGTGAAATGACGTATGGAGTCGTCTGTGAACGAAAGAATTTTTTACATTCTTTGGTTGGCGGTTGGCGCGAGTTTTATAAGTTGGCGAAAATTGTACTTCTCAATTCTGTAAATTATTATTCAGTTTCGTTAATTTTTCATAGACTGTCACAGAAAATGTCTGAAAGAAAAAGGAAAGCTCCTTTTACCGCGTTTCTATTGGAATGGGAAGACCTCTTTCTGTCTGCTCGTCTCTTACAGCGAACAGGGGCATTATAACATCTCTAATTGTTTCTTTGTAGAAGTGAAAACGGTCGCGAAATCCGCTGTTTGAATAAAATTCAAACGGATTTTTTAAGTTCCTTAAGTAGATATTACTTTGCCAACGGCTGCATCATCCAGACCTAGGTTTCCCAAGGCGTCCACTTCTTTTAAAAAGTCTAGAACTTCAAAGCGATTTATTTTCTCATAAAACTCCGCAGTAAACACAATGCTAATCACAAACTCCAACCAAAACAATACGACAAAAAGGTAACCTCAAAGTGAAGAGTCTATCTAAGTTCACGTAAAGTCACCAATATTGGCTACTTACACTTAGCTAAGTACCATTTCATACTCAACTTGATAACATTCGATTCTGAATACGAAATATTTCTAAGTAAGTGATTTTGACATTTCTGAGACCGGTCTTAGCTTAGTTTTCGTCTCCGAATGTCAGCTTGTGTCTCGCCTGTGAAGTATTGTTTTGGTGTAAAAGCACACTCAATTGATTTGATGATTTCGAGGATTCTCAGGGGCGGATCTTGAATTTGTGGTGCCCTGGGCTGAAACTACTTAGGGGCCTATCTAATAATAATAATATTGGCCTTTTTGCATCTACTTAATGAGATGATTTATACAGCGTCCAGTGGTATCTTCACTCACACTAGATGGGTAAAGGGACCACTACGACGCTGTAGTGCCTGGGACCTATCTAAGTACTCAACTAATAGCCATGTCAAAAAACTGTTATAAAAAAATGATGTATTTTTTGTGCAACAAAGAATATATATATATATATATATCGTTTTTTTTATATTCTATCACTATTTCGATTTCTCTCTCACCCAAAATTTGCCTGGAAGAGATTGCTACCACAACAATAAGGTCGCCTTTTGTATTACTAATATTCGAGTAGATTTAATGAATATTTATGTTTTTTTTTGTGCAACAAAGAATATATATATATATAGAATATATATATCTATATATATAATATATATTCTATAAAAATTTGTTGCACAAAAAAAACATAAATATTCATTAAATCTACTCGAATATTAGTAATACAAAAGGCGACCTTATTGTTGTGGTAGCAATCTCTTCCAGGCAAATTTTGGGTGAGAGAGAAATCGAAATAGTGATAGAATATAAAAAAAAACAAAATCAGCATGAAAACATCCTCCCTTAAATCAATTCATAAAAGTATGCAATTTTTCATTAATGTTACGTGAGACGTTATCACGTAAAAATATTGTCCGTAATCGCCTACTGTTTTAGCGGGATCTGAGAGCCCCTTGTAACCTCGGGGCCCTGGGCTGCAGCTCAAGCAGCCCTTAGGTATATCCGGCCCTGGATTCTGATGATTCTATTCGACAGGACTCTGTCAATCCCATCACGGCAACTGTTGAGGCTAAAGAAAACGTCGATCATGTGCCTTCAAGTGATTCATGTAGCCTATCTTAGCTGTAAAAGATTGTGAGCATTAAATCACTGAAAATTACACCTAGCTACTTACAAACCGGTCAGCGGCAGGAATTTAAGTTTATCGCTGATTTCAGATTTTGCGGCTTAATTTTGTCATCAGAAGCGTCGCAAACAGAAAGCCACAGCATACGCATAAGAAAGATTTCTTTGTAATTTAGTTAACATGCCCATATACAGTTCGGCTATAACCATAAATACCCGCTTAATCGCAACATTTTGCCTCAGCACTCTCGCTACTCGTCAAATATGGAGAACGGCCTTTAAGTTTAAAACTCTCATTTGCCCGAAAATGCCTGCATAGTGATATAATGGCGACATTTAATCGGCAATCCTTGGAAGTTTACTTCTTTTACATGTAACTGGTGGTCCAAGTGATGAACGGCTAGTTGGCGACGCTTTAGGCCATCAAAAAATTGTTTAATCACTGTGATCTTGAGTAGGTATCTACTATTTTCACAATAATTATTATGTTTTTATTTCAGATTCACACAGTTCCACTTTAAAATATAAATAATACAATTTGAAAATAAAATAAAGTATAAATAAATAACTTTCAATTTTGTTCTCCCTAAACCAAATGCCAATGGCCCACATCCTCACAGAGACTCGACAATCTTATTTTTGGAGACCCGTAGAGGCCCTCACGATCTACACAATATCGCACTCTACCACCTCTAAAGTGCTTCGCAAGGCACGTTGAGCCATAGGTGCCGGCTGTCATGTAATGGCAGTCGTTAAGCCATGTCAGAGGCCTTATGGGCGGTTTGATAGCTTCTGACAGTAAGGCCCTCCACTATCTTCGAATCCTCTACTAACTCGGACTTGGCCCTACCTTCCTGCGACGCAGAAAGAGATCCGTGCTCCAGCAGTGGGGACATACAAGGTTGATAACGAACCTCTAAAGTATGTTTTCTTCAGGATGGTTAGGATTTTTCATTCCTGCAGACACTGCGTTCCTTCATTCCCGTCGACTGCTTCTCAGACGTCTCGCTCCCGAAACCGCGCCACTGTTATTGCGCTGGGTAAAGCTTCCATGAGATCCAGCAAGCTGCATTTTGGAGCAATGTTGTTTATGCAACTTCACATTATCACGAGATTTCGGCATCTTGAAGCACGATACCCATCATAATTAATAAGCGAGACAAAGCTAAAACAACAATCTGAAAGTACAAAAACTTGCATTACAGCTAAACTTGGCATAAATTAAGTACATCGAGAGTAAGATAGATAGATAGAAATATAGAACACTTCATAGCACAACCAGAAAAAAGAATATGTGTACAGCCATGACTTCTTAAATCTAAGCAGTGTTATACAATTGGTAGTCTTATCGCTAAAAGTGATCTCTTCAGAAAGTATGAACAACTCAAAACATTGGCGAAATGTACCGTAGTGGTTCTAATACTTTATAACTCATAAGTTTGTCAATTCTTTCAAACATAAGTTCGATGTACCACGATGATGGCACGTTAATTTGTAAAGTGGATAATGTTTACCGGATGCCATTTAACCTCGAAATCAGTAGAACCGGAATGTAGAGCTTGAAAAAACGGTGTAACATATATCTACGTGTAGTGCCTTAGGTACACTAATGAGTAAGGTAAAACTAATGAGTTTTAATAGGAACAAGTAGATAAATTTTAACACGTAAGCTGACGTTCCAGACAACTTAGGTGTTCATTTCAAGCAAGACCTAGAACGCGTTGGAGAAAAAATGGACAACAAAACTCCAAACTCAGTCTTTTAAATTTTTGTCATTAATTTTATAAAGCAGTGTTTGCATTCTTCTTTTAAATCCTAGGACTTATGCATTAACCTGGCTTTAATTCCGGACATGTTAGTAATTCAAATAATGGTGTTTATTGGTAGAGTAGCCCTTTGTGCTTCACACATTATTGATCGCCATTTCTGGATCTAGTCTGGTCTTCATGGATCTTATTCGCAAATCATATACAATACACAATAAAGGATGTAGGCATTACCTACCCTTTTCCTGTTTAAATCTTCACATTACGCTAATAGATGTGAAATATACGAGTATGTATAGATGTAATCAAAGTACCTGTAAGCATATGATGTCCCCATTCGTGTCATTGTGTCTTATTTAAGCTATCACAAGAGACTCTAAAAAGTTTCCAAGACAGAAAGAAAGAAAAAATCAGGTACCCTAAGTGTCGCCGCACACGGGCCACACGCGACAGCCACAAACGCCGCCACGAGAAGCTAGAAGCGGCTACAAAGGTAGCTGAAGCGCGCGACAGCCACTTGTGGCCGGTGGTCGACACTTGCAGTCGGTGGCTGCTACTTTTTTTAACCCTTGCGTGGCGTGCAGTATCATAATGGACTCTGACGAAGAAGGTTTAATTGCGCTACTTTTGATAAAAAGACGTCGTCGTGGAAGACGAAACCGTAGTTCATCCAGTTTTAACGAATGTACACAAATGCAACGAACATTTCGATAATCTTCTAAACCATTCTTAAAAGTTTTTCAAACATTTTCGTTTAAGTATAGGTACGTTTTGGGAACAACATGCTCTATTATATGCTGGATTAAAGCACCACGATACCAACATGCGGAAAAGCATCGCACCTGCGGAAAGACTAGCTATCACATTAAGGTAAGTTTCACAACAATTTCAATAAACAATTCGCAGATTTATTCCCAGGCCTTCACTTTTTCTACTCTATTACTATAACTATCACTTTTTGAATCCCAAATCTCAGGACGGGATTGTATCCCTGATATAAATAATTCTATATCCATATTTATCTACCTATATGAACCACAGACTACCGTGCGTTACCGTCGACTTTACAGCACAGGTTAACTGAGGCAAAGGAGAGAGGGGCGCGGAATCGCGCGAGTGGCGTGTGGCGGCTTTTTGTGTCGACGTTTAGTGGCCGGGGCGAGCCACAAGAAGCAAGCTGCGACGATTTGTAGCGTGTGGCCGCCACCGGCGCCAACCGTGTGCGGCGAGTTCATATAAAATGTATGAAAATTACAGGAAATATGCCAGTGGCGGCGTTTTGTGGTTGTGGCCGGTGGCCCGTGTGCGGTGACCCTAAGTCCAATAAGACGCAACTGTAGGTACCTTTTTTTCAAATCTTTTGATTTAGTAGGTAATAAGGCCGCCAATTTGTACTGGTCTAATCATCTAATGTAGGTAGGTACTTCCTGGTATAAATACAATAAAGAATATTCTAGCTGTCTATTGGCAAATATAGATAATTTCGTTTACTTTCAAAGTCCTGGCAGTCACATTATCGTATGACCGTGACAAATTATGACAAAACTGCTCGATGTCCCGGTAAAAAATATACCGGCAACCGCCTCCGCTCCTAATCTGCGTCCCCACCGAAACTGGCAATTTACGTTTTTTTCTCTCCTCGGCAGCCAGTGGATTCTGCGAAGCTTAAAACAGGTCGAACTGGATGGACGCCATGCGCGCGAGTTTTTTCGAGCGAGGTGGTGTTGCTAGGTTGTCATGTGGCTATTTTGTTTAGGTACCTACGTTAATAGGCATTGGCAATTTCTCCAACTAGACATTGGATTATGATATTTAGAAAACAATCCAATCCATATAGGCCGAAATGCAACATTAAATGTCATTTAAGTAGTACCTAGTCATTTTAAAGAAAATTTCGTATGATGATAATTTTATATTCTTTCGTGTGCAATAAAGTATAATTAGAGATGGAATTTAGTTAAATTCTACTTAAGGTGTGGTAACTATAAGGGCAGTGGGCTGTATTTTATTGATAAAAACGGCGTAGGTTCAAGTTGGTTGACCATGCCGTTTATTTTGGCATTAAAACACTTTATAACAAAATATTACATGCTAATTAGCACCGCCAAGGACGGCGAACACACGCAGAGAGAATAAACAAAAGTCGCTTATTCATTCATCGTTCACATGGCAATCTTCATTCAATCAATACTTACAGTATTGTCAACATAGGTAGGTTACATTGCTGAAAGTGATGCAAGTAATCCTTAGTTTCATTAAACTTTAGTAAAGAAAAATTCAAAAGAAAGTAAAGATAGGCTTATATTATAACCTAAGAATACCATGTCTAATACTCGCTTATATTATAAAAGAAACAGGAATACGTAAACGCCCTCGTTGTTGCAAAGTTAATGAACAAAAAGCAAATGAGGAAATAGCCTACATGTCTCTGATTTATGTAAAGCAATAAATAGAAAAAGCAACACGAAAAGCCCGTAGCCGCTCAGAAGTGGAAACACCAGACAACCTAATTGACGACCGCTCGCGGCATACTAATGGCGGATTAAAATAGCTTTATGGTCTATAAACGTTGCTTAATACGTACTCGCGACGGCCGACCGGCTAGCCTGAGTAGCTTGCCTTAATATAAAACATACCTATCGACCAAAGAGCACTTGTTTGGTCACCTTTCCATACTCACCTCAAGGATTCACGTAGAGGTCTCCACAAATTCAAGTGAACGTAGGTACTCCATATCTTAAATGTCGTTTAGTTTGGAGACCGGGTGGTTTTATAATTGTGTAGGCAAACTATAATGACTCTATATCGGATGCAGATAAGAATTTACAAGGTTGTTCCGAATTTGCCAAGAAACTCATTCAGCCCTTCATGGATGAAATGACCTCGTTTCGTAGGTACATGAGTTGGTTGGTTTTATACTCAGATCATAGAAAGAAGGTTTTATATTTGTTTTAAGATTTTCATTTCCATCCGTGTTAATCGAACATCTGAATTTTATGTTAACTGCATAAAATTTTTGATTCGTTGATTTGTTTCCCTGTGACTCCAACCGCGCAGCCTATGTTCAACTTGTCATCAACAACCCTTAGTTCTTCGCAATATTAGAGTTATTTGCAATAATGGATTACGATACTTGCAACATCTCTCCCAAGACGGTCACATGCATTCTAAAGTGGTAGCGCTGCTATGTTGTAAGTTGTTGGTTCGTTTATTCGTATTTGTTTTCATTAACCTACCTAACCTATACTTCACAATGAGTGATGCTTTGCTCAGCCCTTGTTAAAATGTTGATATATCTGTGTCAGCCAGATGGTTAGCGCGTTAGATCGCGCTCTCAATCTCGATTTAGTTATTTCTCAATGATCTCCTTCATTACCATACGTTTGTTGATCCGCATTATCGTTACTCTGACTATCTGATGATCATTATAAGAGTATTGTAACCTATTGACGCGCGAACAGGCATGGGGCTGCGCACACGCACATGCCGGCATTCCAGACAAAAGTTCTTCTCCCGAATTATTTTTTTTGTCATGAGCATAAAATATGCTCAATAATTCTACATGACTGCAAATAATTTGCAATGGATGCAATGCCCATTAATGATGATATTGATTCTCCGACCATATAATACCTCTTGTAGAGTTAAGTACCAACTATCGATTTCCGAACGAAGAACTGTCATAGGTATGAAAATCAAATCGAACTTTGGGAAAGAGGTTTGTCAGGATCACAGCAATTGGCAAACCGCAAGTGGCAAACCCACTTACAATGTAGCTTGACTTTTAATCTTTAAGCTTTTTTATGTATTATTCTGCTTGGTTTAGTTCTAGAATGGAATTATATTAAATATTTTTTTGTAAATTTACACACCACAGTCACACAATCATTGATTATGATCGACCCATGTTTTAGTGAGTTAACTAGACATGATAGTATCAATGTTACTTAACACGTATCATTTCATCATCATCATCATCATCCATTAGATGCCTACTGCAGGACATAGGCCTCGCAAATGTTTTTTCATTTCTTATATTCGGAAAATAGTGTTTGTGATCTGATTATGGGTGAAAAATGCTGCTTCCCTCCGTGGGGAGGGAAAAACTCATACAAATTACTTCCCACCTAAGGGCCGGAATGAACTTTAAAAATAAAACTACTGTCAGCTGTGAAGAATTTTGAGTACAATATAGGCTTTTTTGAAAAAAAAAAATTCTGCGGCCATGTGAATTTCTAAACAGCCAGTGTGAACTTAGCGCAAACTTCTTTGAGCGGAGTAAGCCGCAACAATTACGCGGTGAGTTCCATATTTAAAATTTAAAAAGTAGACATAAATTGGCGGGTACTAATCTGTTATAGTATCTGTGACGGAATTCAAAAAAATTGGTAATCTTAATCTTTTATGCTAAGATTTGAATATAAAAAATGAGTTTTTATTTTCCTCATATTCTAAATAAAAAGTAGAGTTTAACACGGGTAAAAGAATCAATTCCTACTCGGACTATAGCCGCGGGATATTATAAATACCTCGGGAATTAATTCTTTCTACCCTCGTTTAACAATCTATCATTAAGTTAACTATCATTAAGATTTATCATAGGTATATGCTGGTCAACTGGTCAACGGTTATAATAAGTTATTTGGAAATCACTCTGCTGATCCCCACGATACAGGCTAGGCCTAGTGTGGGGATCACCGTAATGTTTGATTTTAAATCGAGCAACTTTGCAATGTACCTCATCTACCTTTATGTAATGGTGCATGCAAATTATTAAATAAACTCTATTCTATTCTATTCTATCTACTATTCCATACTTCACGGTCTTATTCCGTCCGCATCCAGCGACTTCTCGCCACCGTAACCAGGTCGTCAAACAATCTGGTAGAGGGCCTGCCCACGCTGCGAAGTCCGGTCTTAGGTCGCCAGGTCGGAATTTTTTTGCCCCAACGAACATCAGCTCTTCGAGCTAAGTGCCCCTGCTAATTCAACTGCAATTCTACGAGCTATACCAGTAACTCGGTTTCTTCTTCGGATCTCCTGATTCCTGATTCGTTTAGGAATTATTACGTAAGTATTATTTAGTGCCTGTATTCTGGCAGCAAGCGATTTATGCTAATAAATAAAATGGAGAGATTTTCTTCTTCTTTAGCATTTCGCGACAACCATCTTGGTCCAGCATTCTACAGCGAGTTAAACCTCTCACGTCTGATTTGTGATCAGTCGCCCAATCAGTCAGATGAAGGTACATGAGCGACGCGGCGACGTTTTCCTCAGCCATAACGTAACAGTCTTCGTGACCGAACCCCATCAGAAAGAATGACCATCAACCATCTTCTTCAGGCTATATTAGTCCACTGCTGGATATAGCCCTCCCCTAATGAGCGTCATAGCGCCCTGTCTTCAGCAGTCTGTCCATCAACCATAAAACAACCAATATGGAGCCATCGCAATATATGGCGTGATGGGAAAAATGCTTATACTAGCCAGCAGTAGGCAGAAGTGAGCTGACGATGTTGACGATATTCAAAATACCGTTATTTTGATCGATTCGTCGGAAGATTCTAACGTCTTGTTAACGTCGTCGATGTGTAATTTTTTTGTCTACAAAAGAAAGATAAATAATCCCCCAGCTAGCCTCTTGCATACTCGTGGTCGTAATCTGACTTCACGGGACACTCCATGCGTGCAGCACACAGTTATTTGTCTCCATAAACCGTGCGGCACCGCTCATAATGTCCGCAAATTGCACTGCGCGCGCGCACTTGCCGATTAAATGAGCCATATTGTTGGAAAAGTATTATGGGTGCGCTGACTAATTAGTGGGCAGTGGGCTTTTAAATTGATATGACAGGTAGTTAGAGTTAGTCTTGTTTAACAGAGGGTTTGGAGGCTCAAGGGGCGGAGAGCGGTTTAAAATTCAAGAGGGTCGCCATCGTATTAAAATTTTGTTGTAACGAACTATAACCATTCATCCCGAATAAGTTGTTCCTTTTAATAACGTTGATTCGCAATAGTAAAGCTAAGTTTGCTGATGATTGGCGATTCTGTGTCTGTTGTGAAATGCTGTCGGAATCTTATCGGATCGGAATCTTATCATACGTACAGCTAGCAACTGATGTATTAGGTTTAAGATGACTTGAAAAAACATGGCCAGTGTGGAGTTTTTTTCCGCTGTCTCTTTCTCCACTACTTTGCCCACTACGCTTTCGGGCAGCGGCTTACACTGTACATGGACATGAATCAAACAGAATGTAAATTATTTACATTAAAATGAAAAAAAATATTTGTCAGCTTTACGGCAAAATCTGCATTCTGTCCTAAAGCTACATTGTGATACGTTGTTTGGGCAATTCCACATCTGTTTTGAATCATGTCATCCATATAATGTTACAAAAAGTCATTAACGCAAACGCAATCATCTAAGAGCGATACCCATTTTCATTTCCAATAACTTTTCCTGACACTCCGGCTGTGGTTAGAACACGATCAGCACAAAGGGCAGCCAGCACAAAGGCCTCTATTCCGGGCTCCCCCTACCCTGCGCCACCCGCACAGTAGGCATCCACTCCCCTACCACCCTCTACCTCCCTGGGTGGGGTGGTCTGCAATCACCCCCTGGGATTGCGTTCTCTAATTGCGTAGCTAAATTGGGGTAATGCATGGAACACTCACGTTCGGGATTTCGTTAGATTTTAATAAAGCATGAGCTGAGCCGGTTGGGATCAAAGTGGATCATTTGTTTTCGTTAGCACAGCTCGTAACGTTAGGTTAAGTGACAGAGCAGTCTGTGTTTTAATAAAAAGGTGTTAGTAACTTTTCTTTGCGAATAGTATTAAAATCTTCGTCAGCTTTTGCAATGGGTTAAACGATGAGGCATGAATTGGAGTTATCGATCGAAACCCTTGGTATCAGTCAATTCCTTTTTTTATTAATATGTTTCCTGCTCATACACAATCCAATGGTATTTCGGCAGACTTTCTGCATTGGTATTGGCTTCGGAAAATGACTTAAATTTTAAAAAAATATTCCAAAAGTTTTATTCAGAGTAGCGCAGAAACTGTGCTTAATGAACGTTACAAGTCAAACTAGATGTCCATTTCAAAATCTAGATCATTTTGGAGAAAAAATGGACAATAAAACTCAGATAAATAACAGATGATTAAACTTACGCTGTCATTTAATCATATCGATCCTTGAATGCCGTTTCATAGATGGACGAAATAGAAAAAAATTAAGAGCTTAACGAAGAACTAAAAAACTGTAGAGGAAGCCACAGTTTCAAAGGCTTTTGTCCTCGACTAAGCAGTGGAATGCTGCTGGTGATATTGAGTTCTCGCTATTAGTATTCAGCTCACGATTCGCAGTCAGGTCTAAAGTATTCACTGTGGTGCATAGGTAGGCTTTGTCTCTCACGTATGAACCCGGTTTGAGCAATTGCCAGATACCTAGCCTATATACTTATAGGTTTTGAGGGTAGAAATAAAAAGGGGATGCCTTACTTTGCATCTCTATTAGCGATATTAATAGAAGTACTTGCTTAATGACACAGATAAACGGGCTATTGGTATTAACGGTAAGATAAGTTGCATCCAAAAGATAGGTAGGTACTGTAACGATACTTCTTTAATAGTAGCTGGCTGGCGTAGCCGTCTATATAGCAGAGTTTGAATTATTTAAAGAATATCGTTACGTTTTGTTTTAGTTAGGTGTCAGTCGTGTCTAGACTCGCAGCTAGGACCTAGGATAGGTTTTGGTGATAAAAAAGATAAATAAATTAGAAAGTATCGCTAAAGCTAGTGTTTCAATAACAACAGCGCTACAGTACCTACCTACATTAATCACAGCAAGAGGCTAATTCCACTATGAGGTAATATCCTTGTTAATTAGGCAATAACAGGTAGGTAGAAAACTATTTCCATTGCCTTCCTATTACTGCATGGTATAGGTAGGGAAGTACTTTTTCATCAATTTGAACATCATCAGATCAGAAGGTCTTATCCGGGAAAGATTTAGAGTCAATACCGATTGACGTTAACATTTATTGTAGGAAAGACACTCGAACCGTAGCTGAATAAAGTGCACGATGTAAAAGTCAGCATGCCGTCCACTCTACGTGCTTAGCAAAAGATAACACAAGCAACTCCAAACCATCCAAAATCCGACGTCACACAAACTAATATATCATCCATATCTCTGTGCTGCGGAAAACCCACATAAAATCCGATTGAAACGCCGTAAATAAAACATGTTACCCTGCAGACCCTCGGAACGTTCGCGTTATTGAGTTACGCCGTCCCCGAAGCGTTTTGCCGCCAAAACAACGAACATTTTGCCCCCCGGCGCGCGTAAAAACATCCACGAAGCACCTCGCCTCGCGAGCGAGCGAGACCGACCCTATAGGGCAGAAAGGGATGGCGGCTTTAATATTTTATCAGGCATCTTCTCATCAGGAATTTGCCAGCCACGCTGAATTAGAAACTGCACCCACACACCGTAAAGTTGGAATTCCAACAACGCGGAATACGATTGCGTGTGTGCCCTTACGTCGGTGAAAGGAAATTACAACCACACCCACGTATAATGTTGCCGCTGTAAAAAAACGTGTGAGAAGAAATAATGAGCGGTTACTGGTGAGTCGGAGAGCCGAGCGGTCGCTGTTCTTTTTTTTCTCGTATCCTTTAATTGATTAGAGGAAGGCACCGTCAAAGACCTGGGTCGATGTTGTGCCGAGATTAATAGGCGCCTAGCAGACTCGAGTAATGAATGATGGATGGACGCGAAAGGGACTCGCAAATCTGATTACAAATTTAAATGTCCGATGCAGATGAGGCGGTCGCGATCTCGGCTCGTTGAAATTCAATGGGAATGAGGCCAGCGTGATCATGCATCGATAACAGAGAGAAACGATTGTCTGTCGAATTGTCATTCAATAGGTTCAAGTTGCGTCGATGCGTAGGTACACAAAGGCTGCCTGAGTAACTTATGCGATGTACGTTATTTAAATTTTAACCGTGCTAAGCTCTTTACAATGGCATTTCTGACATGGAGACACGTTCGGTAGAAATCGCGCTGAGAATCCGTTTTGAAGATCTTTAAAAACGGATTCTCTGCGTTCAAGATTTAAGAAAACCAAACCAGCCTCGTAATAGGAAACGAGTAAATTAGCTTTGTCCTACAGGTGTTTAGGGGTTAAACTCGTTAGCTACCTATTTCAGAATAAGATAGAGCTTTACGATACTAATCTTCTACTAGATTCAACTAAATTAGAACTGCTTGCAATTGTACATTTTTGATGGTTGAACTTATAATGCAGACTCTTTTAATAATCGTTTCATGTTAAGGTCTTGTTTACACGGATACCCCGCACAACTTTGCCTCTCTTATGCTATTTTACAGCGTCATTATTAAACGAATCTATCGATACCAATGTAGCATTGGACGCAACATAACATACTTGTTAGCTTGGAAAAAAAATAACACGATTGCTCACCGTCTTGTAGCTTAACAGTAGCCGAGGGTTCAAAAATAACGTAACATAATACATACAAGCACATACATTGGTTCTGGCCCCACACTAGGATGCTTGACTAAGGGCGAGATAAATAGTCGCTTCTAAGAACGAGTCTTAGCGAAAGCACTTGCTTAAGAATCGATTTGTCTATCATAGACAGTACTTTGGCACTCTCTAAGTCGCGAAACCCGGACTAATTCTTAGCATTGGCCTAAGAACATGCTTATAGCTAAGCAAACGTCTATTTTAGTAACGCATTGATACTTAGCTAAGTTAGCCTGAAGTACTGCTTAGGGAAGCATGAGTACGGACTTGGGCTAAGCAACGACTATTTATCTCGCCCTAATAAGTGTCTAACACTGGTGTGTTGAATGATTGATTGACATATTCTTCTTTTCTTGTGCAAAATATACCTAGTACGTAAGAAACTTACATCTACCCTCTTCGTCTCCTATAACCTTCAACCACCCAGAGTATAGGCACTCCACATTCAGCACTTTCCCGCAGTCCAGGGTCTCGGGTCATTCAAGTCAAGTCATTAGTTTCGCGGTAGTTTATTTTCTGTAGCATAGCATTTCCCCGTCTGTCCTCTTTTCTATGGCTGCATATAGAAACGATTTGTTCAATTATATTTACTATGAGTGACTATTCTGTCTGTTTCATATCCGAATCGCAGTCAAACCATATTTTGTATCTGTTTCACAGAGAAAATGTCCAGCATAAAACTTTCCCTTCAAGATAATACTCATTTATCTTGCGATATCGGTTTCACACTATATCTGTAATGAGAATCTAACGTGGTACAAAAAATTGGCACAAGTATCTATGCTTCATTTTCTACTTGGTTTTCTTTACCAAGGGAGTGGCAGATATTATTAAAGAGTCATCTGTAACTCCGGCTCTCACTCTGTACCAAAATCTCCCCCGCGATGAATCGCCGGTCGGTAAAAGCGACGGGCGTCATGACAGTTCCATTATTTTCATTGCCCTTGTACAAAATTTCATTGACCTCTATCTATCTAAGTAGTATCCCGGCCATAACTAGAGCCTACAGCTGGGCATAGGCCTCTTCCCTGTTTCACCAAGTCTCTCAGTCCTTTGCCAACCTCAGTCGCGTTCCGACGTCTTTGGAAATGTCATCACACCATGGGCTCGCTGGTCTGCCTACCGATTCCACTGGGCCCCAGGCTAGATCATCATTCTGTGCCCGTTTTAGCCTAATGAGCGTCCTGTCATCTTACCAAATGCCTTGCCCATCTCTACTTTATCTTGGTTCTTCGCCGTCAACGTCTTTGACTTTGGCCTTTTGCCGAATTACGACGCAAACGATCGCTGAATTTCATCTGAATCTAACATAACATTTAGGTACATACAGGCACAAACATTGCTTCTGGCCCCACACTAGGATACCTCGTGTCGTGGGAACCAGAAACAACGACATCACAAACATGTAAACATCCAAGACCTGGGGTTTTTATTTTGTTCCCAGCCGGGATTCGAATCCGGGACCTCTTGCATGGTAAGTAGTTGCGCTACCGCTACGCCACAGAGATCGTCAGGCCACGACATTGATATGAAATAGAAAAGGTTTATCTATGTAAAGGAGAGATCCAATCTTCAATTTTGAAGAGGCACTAAATAATGAAAAAGAGACGGTTCGGGCCGATCAAACACTTTGGCAGTTTTTTTGTGAACTGTTTCTCCTGTCTCTACCGTTGCTTTTTCATTCAGGGCCAATTTCTGAATTGAGAATTTCGCTAAGTAAATAGTTAACTGTACCTAGTGCTGTCTCTTTGAATTCCTCAAAAAAGAGCGTGACAGAACGTTACTTACTTACCTAAGTTTTTAATTTGTGGAATTCAGTCAATTCAGAAACCGGCACTCGGTGTCTTATTTCAACGTAAAGAATATTATGTTTGTTGAATGTCACCTCATATCCAGTCACCACATATCTTTGGTCACCACAGAACATTTTTATTTTGTGTGTGTCACAGTGTTTGTTATCGATCTCCTCCGAAACGGCTGCACCGATTTTTATGAAATTTTTACTATACATTGGTAGGTCCGAGAATAGGACGCAGACAAATTAAGGGAACATAACATTTGGGTGGTCAGCTGGTATTAGTACAAAATAATTATAGGAAATCCATCAATTTTTGTTCAATTTCTATAACAATTATGTCTGAAAATCCTTGTGGCATTTTTGGCAGAATTTAGCAAAGTATTTTTCTCAATTTATTGCTATTATGGATTTCTGCAAAGTAACGCCTGATTCCTTACAATTTCTATAGTCTTTGTGCTCTTAAAATACCATGTTATATAATGGATATTCCATAAAATTTCACAAGCTCATAACCAGCTGCCTATATCTGATAAGCTGAAACCAATATAGGTAAATGCAACTGTATTTATAAGCATTAATGAAATCCCAGTTGCCGACGAGATAACCAAAGAAGAAATGTTTTCCACTGCATCCTCTTCTCAAAACGTTTGCTTCTATCTACAAACTTATTGTTCTCAGCGACAAAATGAAGGAGGTAGGTACCTGGACATTGCACCCAAAAATTCAGTTTAGGAGTGCAGCGTTCTCTCAAACATCGCAATTTAGGTGCAAAAAAGTTGCCAATGTTACTACTCTACATTGCTATAGTTTTCTCTGTAGACAAAAATTTCAGTAACATCTAGCTACATTCATAAACTCTATAAACAAATTGCTTATAGAGCAATCTTGCAAAAAAGAGGGCTGGTCAAGTCATTGACTCTTGAATAGGCATAAAGACCTTTATCACACCACTCAGTGTAAATTGGCACTAAAATAACTCTATCATGATAGAAAGCACAACGCAGCGACACCGTAACTTCATCAGCCGTAGGTAATTGAATTAACGGCATCATGCGCAACCGGGACAGAAGCAGTCGCGGCAAAAACATAGCATCAGCTCTAAAAATACACACTCCGAGTGCAGAGGCCGCTCAGCCCAACTCCGCAAGTGTGGACTCCGAGCTAAGGCCGCCTCTGGGATAAATTATAGAGCCGAGTCGTACCAGCCACGACGACGAGACTGGCACGTAGAGAGCGGCATTTGAAATTCGAAGCCACACAACTGTGCCGCCGACGAGGGCCGCGTGCTTGTGTGCGTTGACAGGGGAAGACGAACAATAATGTTTTGGGCTCAGGAGCCGCGATGTGTGCGCTCGTACAAATGCGGGGCGGCCGGTGTGTGCGTGAGACTTGGACCAAATAATATTGTTTGATACGTTTGAGCGAGGGTTTCGGACGGTGTGTGTGCGTGGAGGGTCGTTTTGTGCGTTTTATATTTTCGGTCTGGCGTCTCTGGCTGGGGTCAGAGAGCGCGTGAATAACAGCTTTATAAAGTCGTCGACGCAGCACTTTAGTGCGGCTATTATTTATGGTCCTCAAGCCGCATTGCTTGTCGAGAGATATGCGGGATCTTTGATGAGTTGAGAGATGGCCGACAAAGAGGTCTCTATGCGATCAATTTATGTCATGTAAAACTGAAATTCTGGGCTTCTCCGAACTATATCATCACATCATAGTCTGTTGTTATCCGATTTCGTCATTGAAAACGAGTGGAAGTGTACTTTATCTTATCTAAATTAGACTTAATCCGTAATCTTCTGTCAAACATTACTATACAAAGCCCCAAGTTTGGCTCACATCTGATCTATGACACCTTTTATTGGCAGTGTAAGTAGGTAAAGTTTCGTTTTTGGTACTCACTGTTGACGTCTGTTATAGACGTGGTGTCTATCTTTGAATACCTATCCTAACGTTTAACCTTTCATAATACAGTCATGTCACTCATAAACTATTTCAATCAATACGATAATTTATTTTTGGAACTGTACATTATCATTTCGATGGAATAATTCCTTCTTATAGGTAATGCATCTAAGTGTAGTGTATCTAGGTATTCCAATTTATTAAGTGGACGAACGTTTGACGGAGTTATTGAGGCAATAGGGGTGTAGCATTTGCCATCCCACGCATCTATCGCTTCAATAACGTTCGTCGTTGGTAGCCGATGTAGATAATTGAAGTACAAAATTCGTATGTTATATTAATAACTATTATGGAAAAAGCGATACCAAAAGATTCCAAACTTACCTTATCCTAGCAGGTATAAACTGAGCAAGAAGTGTTGTCCAGCTCTATACCGATACTGTAAATTGCTCTACCTTGACAGGCGTACGCATCATAAAGTTCGCTTTATGCTGAGTATATCTAGATACACAAAACAACATCTATGTCTACTAAATCCATACAAATAGACACAGTACACAGTACCAAAGTTGTACAAACACTATTGCCGAAATTCTTAGAAGACGGCGCAAAGTCTCTCTGCATCGTATACGTACCTCGTTAACGACTGACTCCCGAAAAGGCAAAACACAGAAGTATCACAACCCCAGAAGAACATGATTATATTGACAAAAGATTGACACAATACGCGAACATTTACACCCATAATTTCACGATGCTTTACTCCTTTAGGTCTTTCGTCGTCGTCGTCAGGCTATACTAGTCCACTGCTGGACATAGCCCTGCCCTAAAGAGCGCCACGTTGTGCTATCATAGGGGGTAATGCCCATAATCCCCACGCTGGGCATGCGGGTTGGGGATCGCAGATCGGTGGAATTGTACTGCAGGGGGGCGCTGCTGCCCACCCCCTGGCTTGTGTCCCTTAGTCGCCTTTTACGACACCCGCGGGAAGAATTGGGTTGGTGCTATTCTCTAGGCCGACACCACGCAGCAGGTCTTTCATACAGCCTTAATTGTTATCATTAGGTACGCTTGTTTTGTGGACTTATAACTGACCAACGCTCACTTATGTAATGATTGATATCAACTCTTTTTATGACCTCAATGCTGAGGAACGGGTCTCTTCCTGTATCACAGGAAGATTAAGCCATACTCCACCACGGGGGCCAACGAAGGTATACAGATCGTATTTGGTAAAAGTGTTTTTACAATCTCTTAATCATGTTATCAGTGATTTGTAGGGCCCACTACCAAGAGTCTCGGATCACGGACCTGGGATTACACAGCATTTAGACAGGGATTTGAGAAATAAACCATTGGAATGGCTCAGGATTTGATAATATATAGGAGTCCCGTAATATGACCCAGGCATGGACAAATGACTTTGTTTTCTAAGTAATGTATGTACATTTGTGGAGTTATGGTAGCAATACTACTCGCTAACGGTGAACGAAAACATCTTAAGGAAACCTGAGTATCAGAGGGGTTCACATACCTCTGCGCTTGAAATCGTCAATCCGCGGAGGGCATGCGTGGCAATTATGCCTATACTCTCTTTCTCTGAGAGAACGCCTATGCCCTGCAGTGGGAAGTTTACAGGCTACATAAAAATCTGACAAAGCTCTAATGTCCAATCTGCCTACTACAATAATTATCTAACTACTCAATCTCCCATTCTTTTGTGATGATAATGATGTCTTCGGTAATGTCATCAAGATTACGGAAGGCTATATACTATTACAGATTCCACATTCGGATTCTCTTACAATATACTATTACAGATTCCACATTTGGATTCTCTCAATATATACTATTACAGATTCCACATTTGAATTCTCTTACAATATACTATTACAGATTCCACATTTGGATTCTCTTACAATATACTATTACAGATTCCACATTTGGATTCTCTCAATATATACTATTACAGATTCCACATTTGAATTCTCTTACAATATACTATTACAGATTCCACATTTGGATTCTCTTACAATATACTATTACAGATTCCACATTTGAATTCTCTTACAATATACTATTACAGATTCCACATTTGGATTCTCTCAATATATACTATTACAGATTCCACATTTGAATTCTCTTACAATATACTATTACAAATTCCACATTTGGATTCTCTTACAATATACTATTACAGATTCCACATTTGAATTCTCTTACAATATACTATTACAGATTCCACATTTGGATTCTCTCAATATATACTATTACAGATTCCACATTTGGATTCTCTTACAATATACTATTACAGATTGCACATTTGGATTCTCTCACAATATACTATTACAGATTCCACATTTGAATTCTCTTACAAAATACTATTCCAGATTCCACATTTGGATTCTCTTGCCATATTACAGCTCACACCAGAAATCTGTAAGCATCACCGCTTTCTAACAGTCAATGATGAATATGAATAGCTGTGATCCATCGCAATCCGCCACTTTTTCATAGCACTTGTAACTTGAAGTAGAAATTAACACTCAGCTGACAGCTGCAATAGCGAGCGAGATTCTGGCAACTGATAGACTGATAGCAAAGTGCCGGTGATAGTACATACCGTCATGAGACAACTCTCACTCACATAAAAAACAGTGTGAATTTATACAGATTCAGTATCGACTTAA
This sequence comes from Yponomeuta sedellus, assembly GCA_934045075.1. Classification (NCBI taxonomy): domain Eukaryota; kingdom Metazoa; phylum Arthropoda; class Insecta; order Lepidoptera; family Yponomeutidae; genus Yponomeuta; species Yponomeuta sedellus. The sequence continues at coordinate 17,470,180 of OW203729.1, read as the reverse complement.
GACGGCGAACACAAAATAGAATGAATAAGTACGTCCAGCACAAAGATCATGTCATGTCATCACCGTACTGCAAAACAGAAGCCTTTGTTAAGATGCAAACTCAGTAATAGACCTTGGACCAAGCTGGAGTCGGTGCGTTTTGCGTGGCTGGAATACGTTTTGAAAGCATTGAGATCTTTAAGACCAAAATCCTTCAATGTCTGAAGATTAAAACGTTTAACTTATGTATACCCACGTATAACATGGATGTTCTCAAAGGCAAATATGGAGAAAATCCACATTCCAAAATGTGCCGTCCTCTTATTTCAGTAAGACTAGGATTTTTAACTCGTAGCGTAATTCATACTATGACTCTATTTCACCTTTTCACACTTAATAGTCAAAACGCTCTGTTTATGCTAAAACCTGGCGTGAAGGTTACGCTCTTTCTTTGGGCTTAAACACGTTTACAGAGACAGGCGATGGCGTGAAGGTAGAAAAATCGAACCCTAATGGAGAGTTCATTCATACATAGGCGACTCTATCTAAGATTAATAAAAAGACGAGGAAAGACCTGGATACCATGAAGTTCTCACATTAACAGTAAACTTGTTGTCAATGGACGAGCTATGCTGTTGCAGAACAAATTTTATTACGTTATTAGGAAAGCTCCCTTAGAAAGCACTGAATAAAGTACAGCAGAGTTGAAACGAACCTTTTGAACCTTCCCAGTATGTGGCGGGCTGGAATCCTGCCCGGCATCGGCAAACAACCTGTTTACGGAGCCTCCGACTGGACTGCGCCTGCACACCGCCTTAACGTAATGTCACTTGGACGTTCGAAAAGAATTCCTGAATTAAACGAATGCACTTTTACGTGGTAAAAGATCCATATCGCATGTAAGTTACCAGATTTTCACCATAAGTAGCTTTTTAGACTGGTCACCTTTCTTAAACAGGATGTAACCTATAAAACTACTAGTTTATTACATCTTATACAATCACAGGCGCATGAAGAATGAAGTCTCAGTTACACTAGAAGAATTTACCAGACGCGAGCGGCGAGAAATCTTTATCCTATGGGAATGGGACAGCTCTCCAAACAGTTCTCGCCAGCAGTTATTTATAAGCATTGCTCGAATGTAATCGAAGGTGAGGCCCAGCTCTTTTTAAGCGTTTAGACGACATACAAGAACTTGTAGGTATTGAATGCATTCGTAACTCGTGACTGGTGTTAACAGTGTCCAGGCAAGAATCGCAAGTGTTTTACCCATTCTACTTCAATGTTTTTGATACGACGACGTAACTTTACAGTTTGATATGAGTGAGATTCACAATTCGTCCGTAACCAGTATTTTTCAATGAAGCTTGTACCTGCAATTAATTTACACACACGGTGACTGAGGAGAGGTGAGTGGGCGATGACTGAGGAGAGGTGAGTGAGAATTAATTACTTTGATAGATGATACACCATTTATTTACATTAGGCGACACAATTAAAAACCTAGCAAGAAACTATGTTACTATGCTTGTACCTAAACTAAGCAAAGCGCTTGTGAACGTACCGAGTGATTAGAATCAATCATTTGGGTCAGAGAACAACAGGCGAAGACTGTGCTGGATCCAGTGACTATCGCTAGTGGCATTTTTTTAGCGCTTCCGTGCTTCGCAAAACACGTTAATCTGTTGGTGGCGGCTGTCATGTAATGGCATGAAAATTTCTGACAATAGGGCCCGCCACTGTCTTACAATCCTCCAACATCCTGGACTTGGTCTCCGTGGTGGAGTATGCCTAACCTTCCTGCGATGCAGGAAGAGACTTGCGCCAGATGTAGGGATATACAAAGGGTCAATATCATTGTAAACTAAAGCTTTACAAATACAAAATAATCTGCCAGATTTGATGTGCACAAACTATTACTAAGCGCCGGAATAAAGGGCTTTAGATCGCTCTTGACATTCCATTTTAAGACATTGTTCCTATCAAAATAGCAACTGTATTACAGTTGCTTTATTATACAATCTACTACTCGTACATTATACGACTTAAAGCCGGCTTTTCACTACGGGGTGTAATAACGAGCGATAACTTATTACATCTTAAGATGTAACATACATATTATTACATCCCATAGTCAAAAGCCGGCTTTAGAATGAACAATCTACTTCTACACTCGTGTTCTCTCACCAGTAGGTAAGATTACGAGCTACTTTGCAACGAAAATGTGCCTTAAAGTTTGTGCGTCAACTTGCGAGTGCCTATAAAACACAAGATGCTTTTTAAGTTATATTTAAAAATAAGATAAGCAACGAATATTTCTTATTGCACACCAGAGCACATTACATATATAGCAATTAGGTAATACAGAAACTTGCAATTTAAACCACTTTTACCGCTCTACAATTTGCGGGTAGACAACAATAGTAACCTCCAACTCTATCCCGCAACTCGGTGCAGCGATGCAGAAACAATTGCCAACAAAGCCAGGAGTTAATTGTCTCTCCTTCGTCCATTAATACAGTCGTTACGTCAAGACTCGCGCCACCAGATGGACGGCATATGGCGCGAAAGAAAGTCGAGCCGTTCACACCGATAGATTGCTCGGCCAAACTGTAGGTACCTACTGTTGTACTGTGCCGAAATTCTGCTGTGTTCTACACTCAAAGTTAACGATTGAAGCTACGTTCAAAATGTATTTTTTTACTTGGTAGATGTCTGATACAATGCGATGTATTATGTGAGCCCACGAACGATATATGTAAATTGTGCATTTGTCTGTGATTCAGTTAACTTCCCACGTAAAATATGGTTTTGGCCGCTGGAATTTTAGACTGGAACTTAAATAAGTAGCTAGATCGATGCTGAGTAAAAGGTTTTTAATTCCATCTAGTAGAGTAATTTTTTTATTGACTGCACAAACATAATGGTACGTATACCTATAGTGATGACCTGGTACATTTGTCTACTGTTGTACATCGGTCTTCCACTACCTTCCGCCCTTCCGTCGGTTCAGAGGGCTTGTCGGCATTGGCATTGTTTGATTTTAACTGTTCCACTGTTCTTTATAAGACACGAACTAATAAACTTGGGTCCCTACTAAAACAAACCAAGTAGGGAATCGTCCGGTGTAAACAAGGCTTGAACACTACTAAGGCCGCCATTTTGTTTTGTTGACGAAGGACCTTTGTTGGCATTGTTGGAAGATTAGCAGCTTTGAATTCGCAACTTTTCTGCGATTTGAATAGATGGCAGTGAAAGGGCTGTTTTTGCAGGCCTTGAGGCAATGCAATTAAGACTGTCTTCGCTTGGCTCATTGTGTTGTGATGTTTCGCCCGCCGCCATCGGAGTTGCAACTTCCCACCGTTACTGACAATCGGTGACTAATCGTTCTGCTAATTGAAACGTTGATTTCTGACGAAATAAACACATACCTACATATTGCTGGAATTCCTCTGCTAAGCTAAATAGGTAAGTCAGTATGGGCAGTATCATAGATGGGCGAGTTCATTTATGCGGCGCAATTATATACCGACGTCACACTGCAGGCCACAGGCCTTTTCTCAGAGAGACAGTATGAGCTTAATTGTACACACTGTGCACTAATTAAAGAAATGTTATGTTATAGGTACATACTACTGTGGTATTTCCTCGCAATCGAAGTGAAAAGCAGAGTTTATAATAACTCTGCTTTTCACTTCGATTCGTCCAAAAAACTATTTTATCCTCGACATTACTATCAGCCCTCGCCTTCAGTTCGGGCTGCTAAAAGTCTCGGATAAAAATGGTTCGTTTTGCGCAGTTGTTGTAAAATCTACTACCTATTTACTATTATAATTATATTCTTTATTGCAAACAGTAAATTCGAAAGATCATTACTTACATAAAATTTGTTCCAAAGGCAAACTTATCTCTAACAGAGATCTCTTCCAGCCAGCCTTAGCATTATTTACTAACATGTTTAAAAGACACAAATGAAGGTTCGATCGTGCTTAGAATTTAGGACATAGGAATAAAAAGGTAACGAAATCTTCATTCGTCTTGGAAAACCATGAGGAAAGCCTATTTCCTGCAGTGGGCGTCAAATGGTTGATAGTGATGATGATGAAATTTTCATATATACCTTCTCATAAAAGCTTCTTAAAAGCTCTAACTTAAAAGAATTTATTCGTAATTCCCCACTGTCATATAATTCTCCACCAACCCGGACTTGGCCCCCGTGGTGGAGAGTGGCCTAAACTTCCTGCGATGCAGGAAGAGACCCGTGCCCCAGCATTGGGGACACACAAGGGTTGATATCGAATTCGTAATTGTAAACTCGGTCAAACCTCGACTTACGTCCTCTGAGCTATTCATAATGTTTCATTGCAATTCGGCTCATGCCGAATTAGAAATTTGAAAATTAGAAACAAAATTAAATAGGTTTTTGTAGGAATCACCTCGCGAGGCGCCTTCCCCTTTCCAATGCAAACATGGTCTGTCAGTGAGACAGAGTAATATTAAAAACCTATTTAGAGGCTAAAAATTCCACCCATGCCGGGATTCGAACCCGCGACCTCTGGCTATCCGTGCCAGCGCTCTTTCCAACTGAGCTAATAGGCGACTCACCGGCATCAGTGAAATTTCGAACCTCTTTACAATATTCTCTGTATCACGTACAGGCATCGATATAGGCAGCGCTGGCACGGATAGCCAGAGGTCGTGGTTTCGAATCCCGGCATGGGTGGAATTTTTAGCCTCTAAATAGGTTTTTAAAATTGTCCTTAGCACGGGTTTCTTCTTCAGGCTATATTAGTCCACTGCTGGACACAGCCCTCCCCCAATGAATGCCACAGCACAAGATTGTGCCATCATTGGGGGGGTAATGCCCATAATCCCCACGCTGGGCATGCGGGTTGGGGATCGCAGATTGGTGTAATTGTACTGCAGGGGGCGCTGCTGCCCACCCCCCGGTTTGTGTCCCTTAGTCGCCTTTTACGACACCCGCGGGAAGAATTTGGGTTGGTGCTATTCTCTAGGCCGACACCACACAGCACGGGTTAGTACATTAAAACGAATATAATCGTGAGAGTAATATTAGTTTAAATACCACGTAGCTACATGCTATTGGCGAATTATAACAATAGGAACTTCCACAACACAATCACTGGTCCTGGTCCCAAACTAGGATACCCTGAGGTATGATTGGCAAGGACATCATAATCATAGAAACACACCCAGACTGAAGCCATTTGTACAAATGCTCAGCGGTTACCATAGGGGGCAGTGGGAATCGAACTCACGACGTCTGGCGTGGTGATCCAACGTGCTAGACCTGCGACGCAGTCAATTTAAGCGAAAAAGTAAGGTTAGCCCATTCATAATCGATAAATAAACGGATCCACGGAAAACCAAGAAGGTATTGGCAAAGCCTGTCAGTCATATTTGTCTGTCAGGCATATTAAAATCAAAAATGGTTTTATTAAAGTCAAATTCAATGTATACCATAGAAATTGGATCAAACCAGGTGCCTATCTAAAAAAGTTCACCATTTTGAGGAAAAAATGGACAAAATAACACTAAACTCTTTTCATAGTCCTTAATTAACAGAGTTTACATAATTATTATAAAACGTAGAACTCGTCCATTGTACTGGCTTTAATTCCAGACATTATTGTCATCTAAATAATATTTTATGTTATAGTAGCCCTTTTGGCACAAAGTGTACTTTACACATTCACTATGCGGTCATCGCGTCATAGTCTAGAAAAGCAAAATATTTTGGGTCATTGAAGGGCAGACGGGCAAGCGATTACCAAGGCGCTGGTCTGATACCATAAAGAAGGCAGTTGAGTGTTCCATCCAGCAAGCATCCCATTTCTCCAATGAAGAGTGGAAGAGTGGAAATGACAGAAAGAGTTGCATATAGCCTTGATCCTCAGATTTGAGGGGCCGATCTAAAAGAAGAAGAAGAAGATTGCCCAAGCCGAAGAAGAAGAGATGTGCTCGGAGCTGAACTAGGTAATTTAACAGTCAATAGCATATCAACCATTTACATGTTTTTTTGCAGTAAGTAAATAGAGCTTGCTTGCATATAAAGTTTGATTGCTGTCGATTGTACTCAGGTAGAGTAAGTGTAAGCAGGTCTGTGTTTTATGTTTTGGTAAGCATATATTATACAATACAGCGCGTTCCATTGATTAAAAACGTCTTGATTTCAATCTGCGGAACCGAACAATATGCAACTTTGAAGAAGGAGATTCATTTGGAGGACCATTAAGCGCCATCCCATTCTCATTTCTTTTATAGTTTTCCAAACGACGCTGAATGAGCCTGCATCACAGCTTGTTGAGAACGGAACCTCTCGCAGCCAGCAAAAATGACATTTCAATAGCCACAACAATGATGGATGGGCCGACCCCTGTGTCTCGCGACTCTCTGCTTCTATTGTCTTGTCTTTACACATAGTCCGTGGCGCAAGTCACGAGGTTTTAGAGACGATTATACTAGTGGAACTGAGTGATTGGAATCAATCACTAAGGTTAAAAGACCATCCCGTGACTAGAGCTAGCGGTATTTTTTCCGAGCGCTTCCGTGCTTCACAAGGCTCGTCAAGCCGTTGATGCGGGCTGTCATGAAATGGCATTTGCTAAGCCATGTCAGAAGTTTTATGGGCGGCTTGACAACTTCCGACAGTGAGGCCCGCCACTGTCTTACAATCCTCCACCAACCCGGACTTGGCCCCCGTGGTGGAGTACGGCCTTTCTGCGATGCAGAAAGATACCCGTGCCCCAGCAGTGGGGACATACAAAGGGTTGATTATCATTAAACGAGGTCATGAATAGGGTGAAGTGGATAGAGAAAATAAGTAAAGATGACCGCCGGAATAATAATAGATAAGGCCGGGAAGAAAGAAATGACATGTAGAAGGAGATAGGATCTTGGCCAACGTCAGAACCAAAATTCTGGATTAAAATGGTTTCCCTACTTCAGTCCAGGGTTTTCGGCCTTCGACACAGCAGTAAGGCACACATAGAGGTTTCGTAAACATACAAGCTAATTGGGGATACCTTCCCTGCTCACGCTTATCATAAGTGTACTGTAGATACAGATAAGGGTTGTTGAGGAACTTGTTTTTAGGAAGAGGATGAGAAAGAGGATTTTATTATAATCGATTTTGAGGAATAGGACGAGGTGAGGAATCTAGAGGACTAAGAGGAACAGGATGAGGACGAGGAAGAGGATGTAGGAGTCTTCCCTCTCTCCCTTTCTCTCCCTCACACATTTCGTTTCAACAGAACTTATAACTCTCCTCCGTGTTAAATTCCTCCTCTTTAAATATGAACATTTATTATAGCCACAGTACACACGCCACAATAACAAAGCAAGCTTAACACATTACTAAATAACATAAAAAAAGAGAAGAACACCAATGGTTACGGCGTGTCACTGTCTCTTTAAACGGCAACTGACTCGGCATATGCTGATGGGCAAGCCTTCAGCGCTGGTTTTTAGTCAGTGCCAGGTGCTCCGCGAGCGTTACAGACTGCGGTGTGGTGCAAGCATGGGAAATACCATACTGAATAGAATACTTATACAATAGTAAGAAGAAGAGGAACTTTTTAAAATCCATTTAGAGGAAGAGGAAGCGGATGAGGAACCTCAAAAATATGAGGAAATTCCTCATTTTTAGGGAGAGGAAGAGGAATCCTTATTAACCCTAATACATACAGCTAGAGAAAGGGCCCTTTATCTATAATATAAAAATGAATCGCTGAATGTGTTGGTAAGCGCAAATCTCGAGAGCAGCTGAACCGATTTCGCTAATTCTTTTTTTAGAATATTGCTTGAAGGACGAAGATGGTTCTTACGGAGAGAAAAAGTAAAAAATATAAGGAATCAACTGTTAGGCGGTACGAAGTTTGCTGGGTCAGCTAGTTGTACATAAATATTGCTATAAATTACACAGATAACTCTTAATAATCTTAATAGTGCACTTTTACTGACGGCCGTATCATTAAATGTGATCTCTTCCTGACAAACTTTGGATTGTACTGTACATACAGCCTTTTCTTCTCTTTTGAGTGCCACTTCTAATCACGAAATGCTTAGCGACGGAAGCGATTGCCATGACAAAGAAAAAGATTAGTTTGTTATGATGAGGAAGTACTTAGTTATTGCATCGTGATTCCCGATAATGAGAAAACATTTTATTTCATAAGGCATGGTAAATAGTAATCTAGTTACGGTATTATGAAGAAGCACCTTTACTGTCTGAGAATTAGGTTTCAAAGGAATTCGTTAATTAACTTAGTTTGTAATATTAAAATGACGTAGGTTAGATTTCAATCAATCGTTTTGAAACTCTCCAAATACTTACTCTATGATATGGAGTGGTTTGAAAGCCATAGCAAAATGAACGTCCTTAGGTAACATTTAATTATGAGCATTACCCCCAATGATGGCACAACGTTGCGCTATGACGCTCATTGGGGGAGGGCTAAGTCCAGCAGTGGACTCATATAGCCTGAAGAAGAAGAACAATAGCTATCGATTACGCTCGTTTGTTTTAAAAAAAAGGTACTATCCAAAAATAATTCGATACAAACTCTAATCTATGAGAACCGTGCCATAATCGAGTCAGAGCGGTGGGTGCGTACCGCGGATTTAGGTATAGAGAGGGTACTAAAAAAATTTTGAAACAAAATTTCACTAAAAACTATTTAGAGGCTAAAAATTTCACCCATGCCGGGATTCGAACCCGCAACCTCTGGCTATTTGTCCTTAGCACGGGTTAGTGCATTAAAAATAAAAATAGTATAAAATTTCTCAACTTTGATTTCTCAACTCAAGTTTGTTTATTCGAATTAAAAGTAACAGAATTCATCGTATTATAAAAATTGACTGTCTAGTTTTTACTTTTGATACAATGACGATTTGTTACCTAATTATTGTACAAATTATTGTATTTTAACATTCCAATCATAAAGTCATCAAAAAGTTTTCTGGGCGTTTTAGGACATACTCGTACTTGTATGTCCTAAAACGCCCTTGTACTAAATTGTACAGTGAAATTATACTAAATTATATTGCAACTCGTAGCTTGACATATTATTATACATTATTAATACATTACTATTATTATTATTATTACATTACTTTTCAACGCTTCTTTGCTTGGACCGAACAGGAAAACCTCAACAGCCATTACCGTAATAAGTTGGTCGGGTCGACACAATGGTGGCGTGAGCTGTCTTTCGCTAGCCCTCCTTAATTGTAGTGGTTCCAAACTAGCCTCTATCTACTAGCAATAAGAGGCTAATATTCACATTCATGCATGGCGTGAGGTTTATAATATAATATGATTTGTGTACAGTTACGTCCGCGAAGACCTCGACTGTGTCATTCCGTGGTTTCATGTCCAACATTCTGTTTAACTTTTTGTACTAGACTCAGCAAATTTAAAAACCTATTTAGAGGCTAAAAAATTCACCCATGCCGGGATTCGAACCCGCAACCTCTGGCTATCCGTACCAGCGCTCTACCAATTGAGCCAATGGGCGAATCACGGCATCAGTGAAATTTCGAACCTCCTTACAATATTCTCTGTATTACGTACAGGCAGCGACATCTGACTTAAGCAAATTGCATTACTTACAGCCCCGACCACCTACTTTGCAGTTAGGTTTACCATCGGAACGATATCACTGTACCCACATGATTACACTATTTTTATTTTTAATGCACTAACCCGTGCTAAGGAACAAATTTAAAAAATCCCGGCATGGGTGATATTTTTAGCCTCTAAATAGGTTTTTAAATTTGTTCCTTAGCACGGGTTAGTGCATTAAAAATAAAAATAGTGTAGACTCAGCAATGTAATATTTTCAGTCAATGTTAAGTATCTTCTTGTCTTAATGTATCGTGATTTTCATGTTTTTGTTATCTTCTTATCTTTATTTATGTTGAGATCCTACGGGTAGGTACTTATTATGTCCTAATGGTTCAAAGTGCCCCCAAACCAGTATAATATTTTGTGTCTACATCTTGCCTTATGACTAATGTGCTTAATGAGGCCAATCATGCATAAACAGGAAGATTTCGGATTTGTCTGTTACGACAAGTGCACGGAGTCTTCCTGTTTTGAATACTACAAATCCCAGAAAACTTATTCCATTGGATTTTCAAGGACATTACAGTCGCAAAGTATGTGTACCATGAACCCCACGATAAATCTGCATGCTCTCTGTTATTGTTGCATATTTATGATATCGATGTCTGGTCAACACAGCTAAGGAAATCCTGTTTGGAAACCCCACAATAAGATAAGGATAAGCTCGCGTTTGTACATGTTTCTTCATATTTAATGTCCTTTGTAGTAGCAATACCACACGCTAACGGTAAATGGAATCTTCGTGAGTAAGCCCGCTTCTTGCTTGATTACGCTCATATGGACTTGTCCTTCGTGCGGGTTAGGCCGACTAAGCTGTCGGGAAGGTATAGGGCTCACCAAGCCTACTCCACATAAAAGCATTGTCCCAGGCACTGCAGCGTCGAAGTGATTCTTTCACTCATTTAGTAAGAGTGAAAGCGCCATTGGACGCTGTACAAGTCATCTCATCATATAGAAGCGCTCGTGCTCTAGGCGAACCGAGTGACTGGAATCAATCACTTGAGTTAAGCAACAACATGCGCGATCAGGTACAGGATGGGTGACCGTCCCGTGACTCCCGCTAGTGGCATTTTTCCGAGCGCTTTCGTGCTTCACAAGGCACGTTAAGCCGTTGGTGCCGGCTGTCATGTAATGGCAGTCGTTAAGCCATGTCAGAGGCCTTATGGGCGGCTTGACAAGCTCTGACAGTAAGGCCCGCCACTGTCTTACAATCTTCCACCAATCCGTACTAGGCCCCATGGCGGAGTATGGTCTACCCTTCTTGCGATGCAGGAAGAGACCCGTGCCCCAGCAGTGGGGTAATACAAGGGTTGACAACGAGACATAGATGCAAAGGCCATTGTCCTGTTAAATGTTTCGTGCGCGATAAAGTAAAATTAATTAAGCACCATAGACCTCTTCCAAGACACGCCACTGAGTCCGATCTTCGGCTCTCCTCTTCTAGTCACTGCCCATTGCTTTGCGAATGACGTCGGCTGCACCCGGTCACGGGGCGTCCTACGCTTCCCGATTCACGGTCTCCACTCAAGAACCAGTCTACCTCAACCGTTATCGGCCCTGCGGCAGATATGACCCGCCCACTGCTACTTCAGTTTGCTAATCTCTTGGGAAAGGACAATATCCAGCAGTGGACCGAAACCGGCTGATTATGATGATGATAAATTAAAAAACTAAATCCATGTCATTTTTCCTGTGTTTCTTGCTCTACCACGCCAAGTGTTGAATAGTATTTAAATATATTTCAAACAGTTGGTTAATGGGTTTTATGTATTTATTAGAGAATATGTACACGCTTCTATCGATGTCAAAAAATATGGCTTCAAAGAAAAATGCACCACAGATCAGTCTACGTTGCCGCCGTCGGATCTCCTTAGTTATGCGAACGTGTGCGTGAACACCAAGGTTGAAAAAGATTGTAGGTATCGAGTGATCAATTCAGTTCAATTTATTTCAACGTGAAGAATTTACATTCTGTTTGCTGAATGTCAACGTAAAATGTAACATGAAAGTGAAAGCCGCTGCCTTCGGGCCCTAGTGTAGTGGAGAAAAAGGCATCATCGGGAAAAAAAACTCCACTCTGACTTTTTTTCTCAAGTCCTCTTAAGTCTAATACGTCAGTTACCACCTATACATATTCTGAAGATGATCATAATTAAATTTCGGCTGCCGCACCCAAACACCGTGATACTTGTGTTTATGCACGGTCTCTCGCGCATCGAATCGTTAAAACGATCAGTCGGAATTCTATGTTCAATTCTGATTCAGTGCCAACCAAAACAGACTTGCTTGCCCGATCACATCTAATTAATGTCGCAATGACAAAGTGCCTGTCTAGCTGATATGCAATGTAAAATGATGTTTACAATGCGTTGACGCTTGTTTATAAACCGTCGCGTCGTTCGTGCCAGTGAAAGCGTGCTTGCTTGATGACGAGGAAATATTATTCCTCTGCACGTCGTGTGTTTTGCAACCTTCGCGCAGGTTTTCCTGTGTAGTGACGGCCATGCTGCCTATCTACCGGAAGTTACCGTGGAGTGGTGCGTAGTTAATCAATCCGGATGGTTAATGGAATAAGCCATTAATTTTGGCATCAGTTGACAGCTGTTAGCTGAAAACAAGATGTTTTTTTTCAAAACCACAACCATTGCGAACTTTTTGTAACGCTAGTTCTACTCGTAGAAGCATTTGTTACACAACACGACAATCAAGACTGTGCAGTTTTCTTTTTTGTATACGATAAAGAGTTCTTTTTCTATCATGTGACTGAGGAATGTAAAAATATATAATTATGTACCTACTTATGTAATTAAATGTACCAACGTTGCTCTCTCTTGCGAAATTTTAAGTGCGAGTATATTTTTTGCAAGCCATTTTAAAGTCATAACATACATAGAAAATCCGTCTCTCTCCATAGTAAGATTGTTCTTAACTTATTATTATCATTAATAATAATAATTATTATTATTATGAACCTCACCATATAATTAACAAGGCTGCAGAAAATATTGATAGATATATATTTATTTGCCCTTTGGGTAAATGCACAGAAGAAATAAAAAAAATCTTTGTTAAATATGTTAAATAATTACTTAAGCTAGTTTTGTTAATTGTGTCGTATTTATACTCGTCTAAAAATTTAATTGATCAACGAATTAGTTACCTAATTAATTAGTTAGTAGACCATTTAATAAATAATTAATATAAAAATAACATAAAATAATTTAATTACAATTACATGAATTGTAACGTATCAGAAATGACACAATCTGAAGGGAAGAATTAGCTGAAGTGGCTGTGGGCTGGTCACATATGCCGAAGAACCGATGGTCGATGGAGTGCAAAAGTTATCGAGTTAAGATCACAAACTGTCAAACGCAGCCTTGGACGCATACCAGCTCGTTTGAGCGACGATTTGAGACAGTGGCTGGCTCAAGGATGGCCAAGGACACAAGTAGACGGCGTGCCTTGGGGAAGTCAATGCCCGGCAGTAGATGAGTATGGGCTGTTTGTTTGATTATATATTGCATAGCATAGGTATGCAGTGTGTGGTGTCGGCCTTGAGAATAGCACCACCAGCGACTAATGGACACAAACCGGGGGTGGACAGGAGCGCCCCCTGCAGTACAATTCCACCGAACTGCGATCCCCAACCCGCATGCCCAGCGTGGGGATTATGGGCATTACCCCCTATGATAGCACAACGCGCTCTTTAGGGGAGGGCTATGTCCAGCAGTGGACTAGTATAGCCTGACGACGACGAGGTATGCAGTAGGTCCGCCACCAATTCAAATTCAAATTCAAATAATTTTATTTCAACGTAAAGAATTTACATTCTGTTTGCTGAATGTCAATGTACAATGTAAAGTGTAAGCCGCCGCCTTCGGGCCGTAATTTTAGTGGAGAAAAAGGCAGCGGAAAAAAAAACTCCACTCTGACCATCTTTTCTCAAATCATCTTAAAACCAAATACATCAGTTGCCATATGTAAACCTAATAAGATTTCATGATTGCCATTAACAACCCTAAATGCCAAAGCATTAGTCAAATGTCTCACAATAATAGGGGAAAACATAAGTGCTGCGGCCAGACACACGAACAGCACTCGTTCACGAGCATAACGCAGTGCTCAGCCATCATCAGTCTCAACCATTTTGGAGGGAGAAAGATGACTCGAACACCACGCTACCATTCGAATGACCTTTAGCAAACTTGCAGTTAAGTTTTTGTCAGTTATATAAGGTATCATATAGTTATTAATATGAAATCACGTCGTCTGTACACACTTGTATTATAAAATATGTTATACTTAGTTATACTTAACAATAAAATCGCGGTGGAATTGGTTTACTACCACGGATTAGGATCGTTTATATAGTCGTCTATTCTATAATATGCCTTTTTACATAGCGAATTTTTAATGAAAGTTTTAAATTTATTTTCAGACAAGCATAGAACACGTTCTGGAATTTTGTTGTAAAAACGAACGCAGTAACCTACAAATGATGTGCCTACCTTGGCTAATCGGGATTTAGTACAAGCAACCTTGTTTCTATTCCTTGTGTTTACGTTATGAACGTCCCTATTTAATTTAAACATTGTTATATTTTTTCGGACATACATTATATTATCGAATATATATTGGCAAGCCAGTGTAAGAATGCCTATTTCTTTAAAACGCTCCCTTAGCGATTCTCTACTGTTTAAGTTGTAAATAGCTCTTATTGCTCTTTTTTGCAAGACAAATATGGTTTCTATATCTGCTGCCCGTCCCCATAATAACAAACCATACGACATGACACTGTGAAAATAACTAAAATAGACCAGCCTCGCCGTCGACACGTCTGTAAGTTGTCTAATTTTTCTGACTGCAAACGCTGCTGAACTCAACCGACCCGACAGTTTTCCAATATGCTGACCCCATTGCAGTTTTGAGTCTATCGTTATGCCTAAAAAAAGCGCGGACTCTACCAGCTCTAGCCTATCACCAGATATTTTTAAACTCGTGTCAACATTTTTAACATTGGGTAGTGAGAATTTGATGCATTTTGTCTTTTTTGCATTTAGCATCAGATTGTTTATAGTGAACCAGTTTAGAATAGTAGATAAAGCATTGTTTACATCGTCTACATTACTTATACCTCTCTTTACTTTAAAAATTAAGGAAGTATCATCTGCAAACAACACTATCTGCGAAAGCTTTTCTACTAGGTAGGGCAAATCATTTATATATACCAAAAAAAGGAACGGACCCAGTATAGAACCTTGAGGGACTCCTACTTTTACATCAGAACCCGAGGATTTAACTCTATTAATATCAACCTTTACAGTTCTGTCTGTTAAGTAAGATCGAAGAAGACTTAGTGATTTATTACTTAAACCATATCGGTGCAATTTTATGAGAAGTGTTTCAACGCATTCAAACGCCTTAGACAGGTCACAGAAAACCCCAATGGCATCCTGCGACTCCTCCCACGCCTCAAAGATATGCTTTACTAACGCTCTTTTACGAACTCAAACCCAGTTTCCGGGTTTGAGTTCCACATGTTTCGGCTGAACGTCGGTTTAACACAATAATTCTCCAGGTTAGACCGGGTAGCGAGCGGCATTGAAGGAGTACTCGTATTACATAGATTAATAATTTAATGTCAAATCGAGCTAAATATAATATCGGGAGTGCTCTCATGCACCTATTTACATTTAAAACCTTCTAGATGGAACTAACATGCCTATGCCGACGTGAAGTTTTTGCCCCTTGATATGATATGATATCTACCCTTTGTATGTGCCCACTGCTGGGGCAAGGGTCTCTTCCTGCAGCTAGGAAGGTTAGGCCATACTCCACCATAGGGGCCAAGTCCGGGTTGGTGGAGGATTATAAGAAAGTGGCGGGTCTTACTATCAGAAGTTATCAAGCCTCTGACATGGCTATACGAAGTCAATTACATGGCAGCTGGCATCAACAGTTTAACGTGCCTTGCGAAGTACGGAAGCCCTTGAAGCAAATTCAGTTCATGAGTTTGTCAAAATTTTCAGGCGTGCCTTCGTTTACAACAGACATAGTCATTTCGTTAGTAGATTTCATAAAATTGTTGATGTGAATAATTTTATCTAGTATTTCGAGGGTTCAATTCTGTTATAATAATGGAGGTACATATTTAAATTTTTCTTCGACATACGAGTATTCTTCGGCAAAAATAAAATGAGCGTGCGGTAAAGGGTATGAAGGCTACAAAAGTGACTATTTCCAAAATCTGGTCTGATTTTTAGGAAAAGTTACACCCCTAGCATGCACCCACTCCAGTTTTGTTTGTAATGCTGACCATTAGTGCAACCCACCTATGTTCTGCACAAGTAGAACATTCTAGACATCACATCAGGTGAAACTATCATCGCTACGCACTCAGGGATGTTTTTGCTTTGCGGTGTCTCTATGTATATCTGGAAAAATGGACGGCATCGCGTTAGAGGACACCGTATCAGTACGACTTTTTTGTCAAACAACGTCCGGCCAAGGCATAGTTAAGGCAACTTTGTTTTCTTTACGTACATTAAGGTTTTTTTAACCTAGACATGTAAGCTCAGTACTTAATGGTTCTGTAATCTGATGTTAAATATATGACTGGTAGTCAATTCATTACATATAAGGCTACCACAACACAGGTTTGACCTAGAGCTGTGACCACTGTAAACTCTTCATCCGTGTACTTAATAATTTTTATCTATTTAGAGGCTAAAAATTTCACCCATGCCGGGATTCGAACCCGCAACCTCTGGCTATCCGTACCAGCGCTCTACCAATTTTTATTTAATTTTGATAAAGAACTTTTTACTTTAATTTTTTACGTACGAATAAATTATTTAAAATGGCGCGACTGTCTTGAAATAAAGATGTGAAAAATCATTTTAATAATAATAATAATAACTTCCACATAACACAGTCACTTGACCTGGTCCCAAACTAGGATACCCTGTACTAAGGTGACTAGCACGTCACAAACGTAATAATACACCCAGGCTGAGGCCACTACTACAAATATACGGCGGCTCCCAGTGGCAATCAAACCCACGACCTCTATTTTGGTACCCAGGCGCCTTAACGCCTAGACAACAAGGCAGTCAGTTTTTATTTCAAACAATGCCTCTATGATAAAAAAGTCAAACTGCAATAAGAACAAAACTAGAACTATACTATACTAACTATAGAACTATACTAAGAGGTCGTCTTGCTCCGGTTATCGTTCAATGTTATACCGTCGAATGTGTGGAATGAAAAATGGAATGAAAGATAAAGAAAACCTATCTACTGCCGCTACCCCTGCTTCGTTTCATTCAGATCCCTTCCCTATTGTGAACCCCGAATGAGGACGGCCGACAATAAACTAATGAATCAGAGTTCACACTTGATCGGACCGATTCGAACCCATACAGTGAGTGTTCCATTTCCAACAGATAAAGCGAAGAAACAAACTAAGAAGACAGAAGTAGATCAGGGCAAAGTGCAATTCTGGTGATTTTGAATTCGTTCCCCGTTTTTATGATTACCATGATTTAGAAATGTGTGGTGCTAATTTAAAAAATCGTTATAAGTATGTCGTCCCCACTGCTGGGGCACGGGTCTTTTCCTGCATCGCAGGAAGGTTAGGCCTTACTCCACCACGGGGGCCAAGTCCGGGTTAGTGGAAGATTGTAAAACAGTAGCGGGTCTTACAGTCAGAAGTTATCAAGCCGCCCATATGGCCTCTGACATGGCTTAACCACTACGTGTCCGTTACGTGACAGCCGGCACCAACGGCTTAAAGTGCCTTGCGAAGCACGGTAGCGCTCGGAAAAATGCCACTAGCGGTAGTTACGGGACGGTCACCCATCCTGCACCTGACCGCGCCTGTTGTAGCTTAACTAACGTGATTGATTCCAATCACTCGGTTCTCCTAGGCCACGAGCTCTTTGAAAAAAGGTTACGCATTAAAACTTATTTTTTGCACGTTTTTGTTTTTATTTATAAGTAGCCTATATACCCTACCTACTGCAGGGCACAGGCTTTCTCTGAGAATGAGAGAGTATGGGCTTAATTACCACGCGTGCCCACCTTCGATTGGCGATTTCGAGCACAAGATCCAGGTTCGATTCCCAGCGCGGGCATGTACCACGTGACTGAGGGATATTCTTCCATTGCTCTGTGCGACTTTTACCCTATTCACAGTCTTCACATCGCTGGTAGAACACACAAATTATAAACTCTAGTCAACAGCGTTTGAGATATTCTTGAGTGGAAGACTTCCTTGAGCTTCCCGAAGGCTGCCCATGCAAGTTGTATCCTACGGTCGGCTTCACGTGTTAGAGGGTTTTTTCCTGTTTTGCGTTACCTGGATTAACACAATAGGCTACGTTTTACTGCGGGAAAATATCTTTTTCTCTTAATACACAATTAAATTTCCCTAACAAGCCGCGGGTAACACCGCGGGGCACGGCTAGTTTTGAAATAAATGTCATGTGCGGTTTTTCCCGTATTGCATTTTGCACGTATTTCGCTACATTTTTTTACATAGTGTGCATAATGTTTTAAAGCAGTATTC
Organism: Yponomeuta sedellus; assembly: GCA_934045075.1. NCBI lineage: Eukaryota > Metazoa > Arthropoda > Insecta > Lepidoptera > Yponomeutidae > Yponomeuta > Yponomeuta sedellus. The sequence continues at coordinate 17,451,980 of OW203729.1, read as the reverse complement.
GAGCTCTCCTTCTACTCCAAACCACTAGTCGAGGTCAAGCGTCCTCGTACGAACCATAGATACTAACCTAGCTATATTCATGTCTATGATACAAACTTTACATTACTGTGCCAATCATACTGCTGTTGCAACTTATGCGTAACTAATCCTGAACCAGCTGAACCATTGTAGGTAGGGCTCTGCAACTTATAAGTAACTTATTCTTAACCAGAAGAAACATTGTAGGTAGGGTTCTGCAACTTATGAGTAACTTATTCTTAACCAGAAGAACCATTGTAGGTAGGGCTCTGCAACTTATGAGTAACTTATTCTTGACCAGAAGAACCATTATAGGTAGGGCTCTGCAACTTATGAGTATAAGTTATCCTTAACCAGAGGAACCATAGTAAGTAGGGCTCTGCAACTTATGAGTAACTTATCCTTGACCAGAGGAACCATTGTAGCTAGGGGCTCTGCAACTTATGAGTAACTTATCCTTAACCAGAGGAACCATAGTAGTGGGCTCTGCAACTTATGCAAAACTTATCCTTAACCAGAGAAAACATTGTAGGCAGGGCTCTGCAACTTTGTAACTTATCCTTAACCAGAGATACCATTGTAGGTAGGGCTCTGCAACTTATGAGCAACTTGTCCTTAACCAGAGGAACCATTGTAGGTAGAGATGTGCAACTTATGAGTAACTTATCCTCAGTCAGAGGAACGGAAGGGCTCTGGAACTTAAGAGTAAATTATCCTTAGTCAGAGGAAGCATTGTAGGTAGGTTGTTGTACTCTGCAACTTATGAGTAACTTATCCTTAACCAGAGAAACCGTAGTAGTTGGGGCTCTGCAACTTATGCATAACCTATCCTTAAGCAGAGAAAACATTGAAGGTAGAGGGCTCTGCAACTTATACGTAATACAATGGTTTATCTGGTTAAGAGTAAGTTAACTTACTTGGTTAACTTACGTGGTTTCTCTGGTTAAGAGTAAGTTAACTTACTCTTAACCAGAGAAACCATTGTAGGTAGGGCCCTGCAGCGTAAGTTAGTTAGCAGAGTAAGTTAACTTACTCTTAACCAGAGAAACCATTGTAGGTAGGGCCCTGCAGCTTATGAGTAACTTATCCTTAACCAGAAGAACCATTGTAGTTAGAGCTCCCATATTGTAAGTACATGAAAGACGGCATGGTGCCATCTTCACGCATTCCCACAACTATCTTGGTAATTTCTATCGGAATGCTATAACATAAATAATTTACTTTCTGGATGAGCGTCTATCCTAGTCCAATAGAATTGACCACTCTGCAACGTAATGTTGGCTTATAATCTCAACAAACACTTAGATAAACGCGTGATTTAGTTTATAATAATTATGTTCGATATTGCCACACTAGATTGGTAACATTGCATTGAAACAATGTATTTATAAACAAACCTGCACATGTAATTTATGACAAGAAATATATTTATCTTGTTTACAGATACCACAGGTTCTGAGTCCGGGGATGGTGGAGGATTGTAAGACTGTCGGAAGTTATCAAGCCGCCCATAAGGCCTCTGACAAGGCTTAACTACTGCCATCGAGTATGGCCTAACCTTCCTGCGATGCAGGAAGAGACTCGTGCCCCGCAGTGGGGACTTAAAAAGGGCTAATATCATCTACAGGCATGGTTTCTTAGTAGCAATATAGTACATTACACAACTAGGGTGGTAATACAAAGAAAGGCCGAGATCGCAGAAGTTTGCGGCCCGACCTGCAAGCGAGGGACGTAAATATGCGATCGAGAGCTTTCTTTATTACCTCCCGTGTTGTGTACATCTTTTTATGTCTACATTTGGCCAGAAAGCGGCTTTTTCCGTACGCGCAGAGGTGTGGCATAAAATATATAACTTACCTTATGGTTAGTATTTAATATCTACCTTTAATATGTAATTGATTTTTTAAGCGCTCTCTCAGCAACATAAGAGTAGATATTATAAAATAATAATATTGTTCTCATCACACAAGAATCAAAATAAACATAAAAATTACGATGAAGGTGTATATGAGTTATTATATTTCCTATGTTTAAGTCACTTTATTATTGTACTTCACCTTCTTTTCATGCACTACCCTTTGCGAGTCTCTTCAACACCAAAGGTTTGCTGGAAGAGAATTCTTCTTGCATTAAATACGCCCGTACATTTACTCATACAATAAAGAATTTAAAAAAAATATTAAAACAATGACAGCACTCGCACGTAGAGTGCGTTTCACGAACCAATCAATCATGATTGGTTCCGCTCTACTGTCATGTACAAATATACTGTCATGTAGGTACTCACTCTATGAGTATTTTTCGGGTGACTTTGCTGCCTGATCCCTTCTGCCGTAGTAGTATCACGGTGAGGGGTGAACGAAGCCCGTTTCTCGCGAGGTTTTCAATTTCCGGGCCCCCCTTTCACCCCCGGGGCGGCCTCCCCTCGGGCCCTTCCGACGCGCCGGTAATTTTATTAAAAACACGACGCGTCCACATTTGTGCTTCGGAGTTGTAATGGCAAAAGGTTGGGCTACACTTGTTCGTCAGTTTTCTTCTCTGTTGTAAGTTTTATGTCAACTATAATTTAATGCAGCCAGTGTCGTAGGGATATTTGCGTCATGTATGGCCCGGAGTTTACAACTATGGTTTATTGTCTTTTTATGCTTTATTTTAATTTAGACAGATAGATACATAGTGAACACTGTATTGTATATAAAAAAGGAAATTACACAGATATCTTAACCTAAGAGTACAGACGTCGGCCACTACATATCATTTTTATGTAGATAAGATTTATTGTGCACACTAGAAAATAATTATAGAGACAACAGCTACAAAAGAAGAGGTACAATTGGCAGCATAATTGCTGATTGCAGTTTCTTCCAGGCAACCTTAAATCGGAAAGGTTGCAGAAGGAGAAATTGAGACGGGTAGTTGGTGCTCATTGAATATTAATGTACCTACATCCGTATACATAATAAAATAAAAATATCATAAATACTATTATAAACATAATGTTTTCATAGCAAGCATGATAGGAAACTATAAATGCGGTATAGGTACCTACAGACCAAAAAGAAAATAAAAATTTATTTGGAGAGAAAGAATTATACTACCTACTTTAGATGGACAGTGGACTTTTAAAATTTTAAAGGCATTAATTAACTGTTTCAATGGTATATTACATATTTTATTAGGTCAACTATTCACGCACATTAATCAACTTCTCCATAACCCTGCTGGTTTGGCTTTATGCTGGGGCGGTCAATGCCGCTGGAGCAGTGCTAGTTAAACATATTAATAATATTTTACGTATAGTGCGTGGGAGGATCGTAGGAATGCTATAGGTGTTTTTGTGGCCTGTCAAAGCCATTTGACTGCGTGGACCTTGAGACACTATTATAATTAAACAAGAACATTACCACTTAAAGGGGAACTGTTTAGAAGTGATGAGGTTATATTTAAAAGGTAGGGTTTAAATGTAGACATTAATTATATGAAATCTACAGGTTCACAAGTAAAATGGCAGTGCCACATCTATCTTTCTAGATAAGCATATAACGTTGGATATCTTTATAAATAATAAAATGAGGTGTTGCTTTATTTGTAGATATTTGTAGTAATTTTAAAACAGAAAACTGGATAAAAAAACGGAGAAACAGGTAAAATACTCAGAGCTGGTCAAAGGGGTAGTAGTAATGAAAAATGAGGGAAATCGAAGAATGTGTGACGTAATTTAAATATTTGAAAATAATAGATAGAAAAAGAAATAAAAATGGTATGAAGAGGTTTGCACCGTCACAAGCATTACAATCAGGATAGTGATTGTGATATTTACAAGACACTTAGGTACTCCTGACGCACAGGTTATCCTAGTTCAAGAGCAAGGGCTTCGTAATTCAATGTGGCAAATTGCATTTTCTCAATAAAGATATTCCATTTCTATGAGAAGGCTTATGAAGCACTAATTTAATTCTAAGCACGATCAAATCTCCATTAATGTCTTATTGGTAAAGTTTAATTCCTTTTTCCAATATATTTCATGTACACCTGCCTACCTAATCTCTTCATCTTTCAGTTCTATCCACAGCAAGGTTGTCGGGAAGAGAAACTTAGATATGTAAGCCTGTTATGTATTTTGTTTTCTGGTGTGTACAATAAAGAGTTACAATTAAGGTAATTGCGATTCGGCATGTCCTTTGTAAATTAAAACCAAATACTTTTGTAAGGGTATCGTTTCGTCTGGGGCCTTCTTATGACGTCGCGAGACCCAACACCGAAAACTAGTTCAGCCTGAGTGCAAGTGCAAGGTCGCTAGTAGCGAATCTAATTCAAATTCTGACATTTTAACGCCCACAAATCGCGTAACTCGTGCCAACGTACCAACGCTTGATTATTCTGGGCCTAGATTATTTTAAAGTATTATAGGCCGTGCTGTGTGGTGTCGGCCTAGAGAATAGCACCAACCCAAATTCTTCAAGCGGGTGTCGTAAAAGGCGACTAAGGAACACAAACCAGGGGGTGGGCAGCAGCACCCCCTGCAGTACAATTCCACCAAACTGCGATCCCCAACCCGCATGTCCAGCGTGGGGATTATGGGAATTACCCCCCCATTGATAGCACAACCTTGCGCTGTGGCGCTCATTAGGGGAGGGCTTTGTCCAGCAGTGGACTAATATAGCCTGAAGAAGAAGAAGAAGAAGATAGGCCGTCTGTAGTCTTAGGGTAAGAAATATCGGTGTAATTACGATTTTTATGTGCTATAAAGTGTTCTCTATGTATCTATCTATAGAACCTACAATGACAACTGGATGAACGAATCAATTTTATTTCATTGCTGCTTCAAGTCTCCCGTAGATTTAAAGCAGCAGTGAAATGAAATCGAGACATTTTATAGGTGTGATCCTGTAAGCTTCAAGAACATAAACAGGTCATGCCACATTTCACAACGCCCTGACACTATCGAGGTCCTGATCAGAGAATGTGAATAAAACTTTACTGCTAATCTCATAATATGATTGCGAGCCAGTGAGCAGACGAATTGGAGCCTCTGTACTTGCACCGGGCTACAAGCATGCCCTTATCTGTTCACGCATTCCGACCGCGTCGGTGAATTTTATTTTCGTCCTTCCCGATAGGGTTGGACAACTTGCTCTTTTCCCCTCGTCGCATCCCGCTCCCTTAGGTGAGTGACAAATAATGAGCTATTAGTAATGCCAACGCACTAACGTGTTCACTAATCTGTTGTATGCACAAAAACAACCTATACATTTATATAATACTTCAGACTACAGTATTTACAGGCAAATTCTTTAAGAGATGCTTCTTGATAAGATCTTTATGAGAGGGCTTAATCACCTACCAACCAGCCACTAAACGTGAGTTAAGGCAGTCTAGCCCCTCCAATAAACATATCATTCATTGGCACTTCTTCAAAGTAAGCCATTAAGTCAATTGACTAATGGTGATGTGTTAATAATTTTTATTAGGTATAGCTTGAGCATCCTAGAAGAAGTTATATCGTTACGCTAATACCAATCAACAACCCTATCATGCCTGAGCCGTTTGTTGAATCATTCATTCTAGTAAAAGAAGTCCGTGATATAATCTAATGTGATATAATATATCCCGTGATATAATATAAAGTCGACCTGACAAGGTCAGGATCTCGGAAGATTTCTATGTAAATATGTACCTAAATGAGATCCTGATCGCACACTATTCGACCCCAGACACATCTAAGAAACAAATCGGTGAAGTCATCCACATAATCCACATAACTCATCCAAAGAGAATATAACCACTATGTACTCATCTTTATGTAGTCTGTGGAGGTCATTTCTTCATAACACAGACCAAGTAGATATACAGGTACACGTCTCCTGTCCAGAGTGCGTTTCACATTATAGTACCTTTCAAGAAATTCTTATCGACATGTAGTAGAGACTATTTTTGCTGAATCCAACGGTTTTATTTCGTGAAACGCACTTTAGTTTAATAATAATGTATTCTGTGCTCCTATCATTAGCTTTTTAATCTGTGATCATTAGGGTGCAATAAATTCTCTTTGGGTGCATATATGACGGTGGCAGGAAATATTATATCTGTTCGTAGTTTTACTCCCTCTACGTATCTGTTACTATAATTATTAGATTTTTGCATTAAAAAAGTGAGAGTTACTTTGCTATTTGGCCGATATTCGCAAAGTAATTATCACTTTTAATGCTATTATGGATTTCCGGAAAGTAATAACGCCTGATTCTATACAATATTAGATTTATTGAATCGCTAGGACCTAGGACTATGTCACATAGCATGATAAGAACTTATTTGACATGTATATCGAGGCTATAAGCGATGATAAGGCTGGCTGAAATTTCCGTTGTCATAACCATGACGTATATTTGACGGTCTTTAAAATCTTCCAGAAAAAATCTCTCATTTCACTGCACATGTCCTGCACATTTTTCGTACTTACACTAAAATAAGTGAAATTATCAAGAAATATACCCCTGAATAAAGCTGGTAAGTTTTAATTACACTTTATATTTGCATAGCGTGCCATCTAGGACTTAATTTAGACCCGTAGATCGTGCCCCAAACTAGTACCTATCATCATCTTGGTTGGTGGGTAAAGTTGGGGGCGGCGGCTAAAATTGCTGTTCCTAGCAAATTCACCTGATTCTGTTTCTGATTCACCTTAGGTGAATCAGGTCCTACCTGCTTTGTTACACCTCTGTAACAAAGCAGTTACAGAGGTGTAAAAAGGTTAGTTTTAGTTGGCACAGAGTGATTTGGCGCTGTATTTCTGAGCTGTTCCTTTCCTACCGCCCGAAGTTTCTAAACTCGACAAACCTCGATCAGTGATATTCTAATGTCGCACCCATCCATAATCCTATTTTATGTCCATCCACTGTTTGCATGCGACTCCCCTTAGGCATACAATTGCTTTGCTCAAGATACGTCGCTACATCCAGACATTTAGTTATTAATATGCAATCAAGGAATCTTATTAAGAAAGCTTGCAAGCAACTGATGATTTGAGAAATGAGAGGGTGGAGTATTTTTGCGCTGCCTTTTTCTCCATTTCCTACAACTACAGTCCGAAGACAGTAATTTACTTTGTATATTATACATTACTTCCTTCTCCTTCTTCCTTCTTATTCCATCCAAAGGTTGTCTGGAAGAGATCACTTTTATTGATAAGGCCGCCGTCTGTACTATTAGGTTAAGAAATATCTGTGTAATTTTCATTTTTATGTACAATAAAGTGTTCTCTATCTATCTATATATTTATTGACCTTCTGTAAAGAAAATGTCTTTACGCTAATTTTTTTTTGTTAGTGTTGTTTAAATTAAAAAAGGACTTCAATTATTGTCGATAGATCATCAAAGTACTTTACTTTTTACGTTCATACAGTTTTTTTTTTCAATGTTAAAGGGCGCCATCTGCGCGCTCATAGGGGAAGGCTATGTCCAGCAGTGAAGTAGTATAGCCTATAATGATGATGATGAAGGTACTAACATAACCATGCAAAAGGTTACTCACTCGGTATAATTACTTCCTTGAATATCTTACGAAATAAGTTCATTTTGTATATCTGCTTGAATATTCAAAACAAACTTTCTTACTAATTTTAAATAAAAACTACACTACATATTCTGTTTATTCCCAAATAAAAGCGGAATAGAGGCCACGCTGGCATACAAATTTGCACATTTACACACAGATATTTTGCAAAAAGGAAATTCATTCCTGGAACTACTATTGTGCGAGATCCCAACAACGTGCTAGCGAAGCGCGCAATTTGGTCGGATGCCAACAGCCCCCCTTTATGTAAGCCGGAATCGTTATTAAAAAGGTCCCGAACTTGAAGCGTTTAACTTACACCTCTATTCGAGTGAACATAAAAACTAGATTTGCTTGACTGTGGCTCGAACGCTTTGTATTATGGAGGGCTCAACGGGATATCCTTTCTTTTGCCTCGGGCTCGGTTTTAAACTCGGAATTTGCTTTAGCGGCGCTACATCGCTTGATATTTGAACCGTGCTTGTACCGTACTGTTTTTGTAAAGCGCTTTTTTCTTTTACATTCGACGAGAGTTCGCTCAAGTCAGAGTTTTTCATATCAACCTTGAGACTGGCTTGTGAGATTTATTTACAATGCATACCCAAAGTTTTTTTCTTCAGCCAGCCATATACCTACCGACAAAAGCTTTGTTTTTTTCTTCGGAAAAGGACCGACGTTTTTATGGCTTAGGCGGTCCCAAAAGTTTATGAGTTATTTGAGGTAATTACACAAGATGAGATGGTTTTGTTAGGCGCTGGAGTGGCATTGGTTGAATCAAATTATTGTGATGAAAATGTTGCTAGTTTGCACAATTAATTATTGCATATACTTATACGGGGTGACTTCCAATTCTCGTCTACTGATTTTAAAAGAGACATTCTAACCATCATGGTTTGACATAATATATAGCGCTCTTTTTAAAATGCGTGTCAAAATATTTTTTTCTACCGAAAGTTATATTATTTAAGGTCTTTGTTCTATTTAACTTGGGCAAAGTCCCTGATTTAGTAATAGATCAATACGTATCCAAGGATAATTTAATTAATCTCTGACTGATTGACAGAGTTGTTCACATTGACAGTCACACAGTTTATTTATTGAAAAGTTATGGTGCAAGATACTTCTGGACTTAATGAACAGATAGAATTCACCCCTTGATAGACAGATAGTGAAGGGCAAATAAAAAGTACCCAAAACCGGCGAGCGTGTATGGCTCAATAAGATACAATTTTGTTTAAATAATAACTTATTTGTGACGTAATTTATAAACTTGCGGATCTTGTTATCTTCCGGTGACATATATACTCTTCTTCTTCTCCTTATTCAGGCTATATTATGTAGTCCACTGCTGGACATAGCCCTCCTCTAATGAGCGCCATAGCGCCCTGTCTTCAGCTTGCCGCATCCAGCATCTGCCGGCAGTTTTTCGCAGATCGTCCTCTCACCTGGGCGGAGGGTCCTACACCACGTATGCCGAGTCGCGGTCTCCACTCAAGAACACGTTAACAATACTCTCGAAATTTTGAATTAGGTTGATCACAAAGCTAAAGTGGAGATGGACGGGACCAGGGCACTATCGGAGCGGTGGCAAAGGAAGGCAGATAGAAGGAGGTTGGTAGGCAGACCACCGACACGATGGTCAGACGACATCGTGACGGTTGCGGGTCACAAATGGATCAGATTAGCACAGAACCGTGAGGAATGGCGGAGTAAAAAGGAGGCCTATACCCAACAGTGGGTTAGTGAGGGCTGATTATAGATGTTTACAAAAAACAAAATTCCTGCCTGAATAGAAAACTACTTGGAGGGTAGCATCGAAATGACAGTATTTTTTTGTTAAAGATATTTATCACAAAAGGTGAGTTTTATTTCAACTTAATATTTTTAATGACCTTTTTTGACTTTTACGTGATGTTATATAGACGTACCTATGTTAATTTATTCATATATACCTAAATAAACTTCAATTCTAGTGACACTATCTTTATGGCTACAAGTTTATTGTTATGAAATTTACTAAAGTCTGTTTTTAATTCGATACAAAAAAAATGCAATGTAGGTACTGAGTATTGGAATGCAAACCCTACCATCGTCACTTAAGGAAGTTATAGTAGCAATCCCACTTGCTAACTCCTAGTATCTGAGGTTTTTACCTACCTCTGCGCTTGGTAACTTGAACTACATCTTGATCCCACATCCGTACCTCAAACCCAAGGTTAGCAACACGCCAGTGTGGCCAATGCCTAAAAAACTAATATTCCCAATTTAGTTAAGTAAAAATTTTACTCTGTTGGTGTGCTTATTTTACAAACTTTTCTTTTATGAGTAATTAAATAATTATGTACCTATTTGATGCAATAATGTTTTTGTCGCACTAATCTACTTTTTTTACAGCAAACAAAATATCCACCCCGTTATACTTTATAATGGTAAAACAGCTGTTTTTTCCATCAGGTGTAAAATACAGACTAGGAATGAGCGATGTTGGAGAATGTGTGATGGATGTTTAAACCATTACATAACTAAATTGTTTTATCTATTTACACGAGAAACTAAGCCGCGCGACAAAAAGTGCCTCTATACACAGCAAAGGCAGCGTATGACGTCACACGTCACATATTTTTTTATATATTTGATAGTGCATAACTTGATTAATCACAACAAAACAGAAATTACACAGAAAAGACTTTGCATAAGTTATTGCTCTTTCGTCATGCCAATAGGCATGAGGCATACGGTATCGTTACAGTAGTAATTTGAAAATGTTAGTGTAGGAAAGAATTGGTGGTATTAACCCTTTGTATGTGCCCACTGCTGGGCACGGGTCTCTTCCTGCATCGCAGGACCGGAATGTTAGGCAATACTCCACTACGGGGGCCAAGTACGGGCTGGTAAGACAGTGGGGGGCCTTCCTCTCAGAAGTTATCAAGCTGCCCGCAATGCCTCTGACATGGCTTAACAACTGCCATTACACGACAGCCGGCACCAACGGCTTGACGTGCCTTGCGAAGCACCGAAGCTCTCGGGAAAAATGCCACTAGCTGTAGTCACTGGATGGTCACCCATCCAGCACCTGACCGCGCCTTATGTTACTTAACCTTAGTCATTGATTCCAATGACTCGGTTCAACTAGGCCATGGGCGCTTCGAGGAAAGAATTCGATTTTTTATTTAGTTTTTCACCTACCTTTGCGAAATGTTAAGTTTTTGAAATTTTTGTTAGATTAGGCCGTCCATCTCCCAGCTAAACAGTAGATTTAACTGGTAAATTGAATACGACATTAGGTACATAATGTTTGTCCGAAAAAAATCGTATGACCGATGATTGTCTGAAAATGTATAAAAGCAAAACTTCGTACGATTTCATTGAAAATTTGTGTTATGAAGTTTTTAGTTCTGTAAAGCAGGTGAAAATACTCTTGTGCTTCTTAAACACGGAATTCTATACTTCGCATGGCCTGACACGCACTTGGTCGGTTTTAAAGAGACAAATAATCTAACAGCAATCCGTATGCAGAAAAGTCAATCCTCTATAGCATATCGCGAGAGAGAGGTTAAAACAAATATACTGAGAATGAGATAGAATATAATGACTATTGATAACTTAATAATTTATTTTTCTACATAGTCTCCGAGTATCTCTACACATCGAGTTCAGCGCTTTTCCAAGGATTCAATCGCTTTCAAAAAAAATGTTTTGGCTTGGTCCTGCAAAAAGCTCTCCACGGCATCCATCACCTCGTTATCATCTTCGTAACTGTTTCCCCTTAAGTATTCTTTCGATTTGGGGAACAGATAAAAATCGCTAGGCGCCAGATCTGGTAAATAAGGGGGGTGGTCAACCAATTTGAAGTCAACTTTCTGAATGGCAGCCATCGCAACTGCCGACCTGTGCGCTGGTGCGTTGTCGTGATGAAACAGCACACCCCTTCGAAGCATTCCTCTCCTTTTCTCTTTGATGGTATTCCTCAACTTGGGAATTAAAGCTGCATAATATTGGCCTGTAATAGTGGTTCCACGCTCCAGATAATCAACAATATCCCTTCTGAGTCCCAAAATATTCAGACCATAACCTTGCCAGTCGATGCAACGGCACGAAATTCCTTCGGGGTCAGTGGTGATGGCCGTTTCCATTGCGAATATTGCTGTTTTGGCTCTGGATCAAAATGATGGACTCATATTTCGTCCATTGTTACAAAACGAGACGAAAAGTTTTCAGAATCTTGTAACTTGTCCAACAATATTTTCGTAATGTCAAGTCAATTTTGTTTTTGACTGTCGGTTAAAATTCTCGGCACCCATCTTGCAGAGATTTTTCTCATATTCAAAGATTGTTTCAATATGAAATGCCCGTTTCTTGAATTAAGTATCGGATGGTAATTCTTCTATCGCTCAATACAATTTTCTCGACTTTCGCAACATTTTCTAGGTGACTGACGTTCGATGGACGTCCGCAGCGATGTTCGTCTTCCGTGCTCGTTCTCCTTACTCGAAACCTTGCGACAGTGGAATACGGCGGAGCAGACTCTCCTAATGTGCCTCCAAATCGCAATTAATCTCTTGCGTTGTTATTTTTTTTAAACAGAGGTTTGACAATGGCTTGCATTACGTTTTTCTCCATTTTCGAGAACGCGTTCCGCCCGACATTAAAAAAAAAACAAAAGAGAATCGAAGATTCGAGAAAGTAGGTACTCGGGGCTGTAAGTGATGCAATTTGCTTAAGCTAGATGTCGCTGCCTGTACGTAATACAGAGAATAGTGTAAAGAGGTTCGAAATTTCACTGATGCCGGTGAGACGCCCATTGGCTCAATTGGTAGAGCGCTGGCACGGATAGCCAGAGGTTGCGGGTTCGAATCCCGGCATGGGTGAAATTTTCAGCCTCTAAATAGGTTTTTAAATTTGTCCTTAGCACGGGTTAGTGCATTAAAAATAAAAAATAGTATAAGAATCGAAGATGTTTTTCTATATTAATGTTACAAATATGTATCTGAGCTATGCCTGCCAGTATTTTTTTTCTTACCAATGACGTTCTCACTACTTTTTGATCCCCCGCCGTAATATTGGGAAAAAACCTCATCCTATTGATAAGGTTTTCTATCCTGCTGATGGTGATGATAACCCTTCGCCGCCTACGAAACTAATGCTGCATAGCCAGTTACGTAAGAAGAAAGAAGTTTTTTTTTGCCACGAAACCACTTTCTAACACTTTGCATTTGAGGCAAAGGGATAAAACACGTTTTTGTACTACGTTTACACAGGCAATGCATTTGGCTAGGGGTCTGAAAATAACTTAGTAGGTACTTTCTACCCCAGTTTAATTTCCTACCTAATGTCATATTTGAAATTCAACAACAACTCTTACAATATACCCAAGACTTACAAGAATTTCGTATTTAAATATGTAAAAGAAAAAAGTAAAAAATCCGAGATGTTTAAACAACTTAAAACCGATCTAAATATGCTTCGTTTATTTGCAGGAGATATTCGACTCCTATAAAGTGCATGGTGAAAATAGCCCCTTAATCTTACTGCCGCACTCAAAGACGTCCATTAAATTTAATGTTTATTTAAATATCATTATCTTTCAGTTATTATCAATGAAACAGAAAAAAGACCACATAATACTTAACGGAGAATAACTTTTAATTGACGTTTCTGAGTGCGGCGGTTAAAGGCAAAAAATATTATAAGTAGGAATAACCTGAACTTACGTGATAAACACAACATTGCCGTAAATGAAGAAAATCATAACAAAACACCGCAATCAATCCCAATAATTGATTTCCCCGAAGCTCGCATTCCCTAGTCGTTAAGGTAGGCATTTGGGTATTTATTCAACATCGCCATTAACGAACCCGGCGCTGGGCGAGATAACGATCGGCCATCGAACCGGCTCTCCATGCCCACGCAGACACAGCGTAGGCAAGTAAGCGATAAATTATAATGCATGTTCCAGGCATTCTGATGCTAGCGCTTCACTTGTGGGGGGGAGTCTGTAAAATACTTAGTTGTTCAATAGACTAGAGTCATATTAGTCCGGTGATACTCGTTTCATTCACACTATCGGCAGTCTGGTAACCAATCGCATTGCAATTGCATTGCAAATTGCAAAAACCCGTGCTACTTAACTTGGCGCCTCGCGCTATTTGATCTTCTTCGCGTGAACTGCCTATTTCAGTTGCGGGTTATACCCCTGGAATGACGTTGTATTGCTATTGCTTTGTAGACTACCAAATTGAGGCAAATAATAACCATTGTCGGGCTTACATCATTCTATTGACAAACTATGTAAGTATTAGACTCTGGGACCTGCCGACGATTTATAATACTTTGCTGGTTTTACAAAATCAATGCTAAAGATGTGTTTGAAACCCTGGCATTGGATGGTTAAAATACCAAAGTCTATATGCTAGTGTGGCGAGCACATGTCAAGTCTGCGTGCGCACTACAAACTCCAATATTCCTGCATCGCGCAATCAAAGTGTTTCAATGACATTCCATAAATACAATGTCCAACTAACAAAAGTTGGACCGGCCGTCCCTAGGCATACGATCTGCCTGGCGGGAAATTTCCCTTTATAGTGGAATAGCACGATCACTCGCTCTTCCCTATACTAGCAAGAGTGGTCTGGTAAGAAATCTGAGTATAAAACAAACGTAGACATTAGAGCAAGAAACAGATATACTTCTTCTTCTTAGCATGCAGCCATTGTGGTAAAAGGATTTGCCAATCAGCGTAAAGGACTCGCTGATTGTTGCCCAGTTTGCGCCAGACGTTCGCCCTCATTGAGTAATTGAGTATGTCGTTCGGGCATACATATACTTTATTTTTCAAAAATATATTCCATACATGCATGGTCTTATAAATATCAAATGTGCGCTATGTTTATCCAACAAGACGTTCAAATGTTTTAATTGTGTTCAGAAAGGTGAAGCTAAGCACCATCTTGACTCAATACGACTCAATACAACACGTAGGAATAATCGTCGTTTAAGGAATCTCAATTGTTTGAGAATTTCAAACTTAGGGTGGCTGCAACAAGTTATACGAATAAATCGCTTTTGAAATGCTTATATCGTTCGTGACATTTGCAGAGCTCGGCGTTTTTTTGATGTTAATGCTAAGATGTTAGATGCAGATAGGTAAATCTTACCCATTTTGCAGTACTTAGGTACCTACCCGTAGAGGATGACTAAGTCATACGATAAAATGTATAGCTACCTACCACCTATTTACACTTAGGTCATTAATAAATCTTTTAATTGAATCGCAGTTGCCAACAAAGAATGAAAAATCCTCCATCGCAACTGGTTTCGAAACTCAATTGCCATGGCGGCCGGAAGGATAGAACTTACCGATACTATAGTAACACAAGGCCGCAGAAAACCTGGCCATAGACGAACTCACTGGCAGCAAATTTTGGGTGAACCATTTCCGTCAATTTGTTCCGAACATCCACATCACGGGCTACAGCACAATGATAGCCAACCACCGATAGGAGATGGCATCACAAGATGAAGAAGATAGTACTTTAGAACTTTGGCGTAACCTACCTAAGAAAAGGTGCAAAAGTACTTCCTAGCTGATGGAAACAGATCTGGCACCGATTAAACAAGATAAGTTTAGTTTTAGGAAGCGCTTGTGCCCTAGTGTGACCGAGTGATTGGAATCAATCACTTGGATTACGCAGTAACTGGCGCGGTCAGATGCTGGATGGGTCACCATCCGTCACCATCCCGTGACTACTGCTAGTAGCATTTTTTCTGAGCGCTTCCGTGCATCGCAAGGCACGTTAAGCCGTTGTTGCCGGCTGTCATGTAATGGCAGGCGTTAAGCCATGTCAGATGCCTTATGGGCGGCGTGATAACTTCTGGATGTAAGGCCCATCACTATCTTCACTGTCTTCTCCACCAACTCTGAGTTTCATACCCCACATAAATTATATAATTGGTAGGGCGGCCAAGATGATGGGATTTATCAAACGCAGTACTGGGGACTTTAGGGAGATAAGTACTAAAGTAACTTTGTTTAATTCCCTAGTCAGTAGCATATTGGAATATGGTACTGTTATCTGGAACCCGCATTACGAGGTGCATACTAACCGTATTGAATCGATTCAACGTGCATTCAAGAGACATCTTGCATATATGTCACCGGGGATATGTCACAGGGCCACATATACCGATAGGCTCGCCCACTTTAACATAGCGCGTCTTTGGAAGCGCAGACGAATGCATGATCTTACTTTTTTGCATAAAATAATCAGCGGCCAAGCGCATTGTGAGGACCTATTAGAATGTATATCTCTTAAAGTACCAAGGCCTTACTCAAGACTAATTAATAAGGACATTTTTTCTCTGCCATTGTGTAGGACTAACATCGGAAAAATGCTCCGATAAATAGAATGCTAAGAACTTATAATTAATGTTGGAAAGCGTATGATCTAGATGTATTTTGTGATGGACTGGGGTGTTAAATCTAAAATCAATCTCAGCTAGCTTCCTGATACCTGTATAAATATTTGTAAGCCATTAGGCTTACAATACCTACAAAACAGCTTTCAGACACCGAAAACATAATAACGTAAATATCGCTCACATTAGACGCGTAGGCCGGATAAAGAACTTCTGGTTGAGAATCCTACGGGAGTGGGCTGAAATCCCAAGTGCTGCTCTACAACTTGCGAAAGAAAGTGAGAGATATAAGTAGCTGACTGCCAACCTCTGCTAGTTGCTAGTAAACCTTTACTTATACCTACACACCTTCCTTGCCATAGAAAATAAGGTGGGTTTACCTTCCTACTATCCCCAAATATGCGCCAAATAGCTAAGAGAATCATCACCAGTTCAAAGTCGCTCAGCGAGCTATGGAAAGAGCTATGCTCGGAGGTTCTCTGAAGAATCTCTAACGAATGCATCCGACAGAGAACCAAAGTTATCGACATAGCTCAGAGAATCAGCAAGCTGAAGTGGTAGTGGGCTGGCCATATCTCGCGAAGAACCGACAACCGTTGGAGTAAACGTGTTCTTGAGTGGAGACCGCGACTCGGCAAACGTAGTGTAGGACGCCCTCCGACTAGGTGGGATGACGATCTGCGAAAAACTGCCGGCAGATGCTGGATGCGGCAAGCTGAGGACAGGGCGCTATGGCGCTCATTAGGGGAGGGTTTTGTCCAGCAGTGGACTACATAACATAGCCTGAAGAAGAAGAAGAATCAATAACATACAGATTCCTTCTTTTTCCTATCTCTTCCCTCTCTTCTCTCGGTCCCAATAGCAAGTTCTCTTTCTTTCTCTCTGCTAAGAATGATCGGTCGGTGCTAAGTTTTTTATTTGGCAATGTACAAACAACATTATGGTAAACGATGATGTCATGGCCAATTCTGCTACCTGTAATGACGCAATTGCATGACGCGCCTCATTCCGCAGACAACAGACAACATGTGAACACACAGGAAATATTATATTTATGGCTGTGTATATATTATATACTTAATATAAAAATGAATCGCTGAATGTGTTGGTAAGCTCAAATCTCGAGAGCAGCTGAACCGATTTCGCTAATTCTTTTTTTTTTATATTCCTTGAAGTAAGATGAGGATTGTTTTTACGGAGAGAAACGTAAAAAAAAAATAAAGAATCGACTGTTAGGCGGTAGGTACGAAGTTCGCTGGGTCAGCTAGTATAAATATATTATATATCTTAACCAGCCGATATAGATTTTTGTTTTTGTCACTTAGGTCAGATATATCACTCATTTAGACATAGATATCATCACCTGAATATATAACGTGTTTTTTGAGCAAATGCCCAGACTGTGGTTTACCACTGATCATGAAGGTCTGTCCCAAATATTAAGACAGAGATACAATAAATAAACCCAACTATGCTAATAATTCAGTGTAACCTCTAAAATTACATCACACTAATAACTTTTCTGCCGTGCAAGCCCTAAAACGCAGTAAGAGACTTTTTTACGTTTTTGAGTTAAATAATAGGGTTTTGAAGGGCACGTTATAATTGAAACAGTAATGTGAAACCACATTTTCAAAAGCAGTTACTGAAAAACCCATGCCTAAATACGTTGTATTACTAATTAAAATGCAGTTATCGCACTTACTTCTAAAACGATCCATCACTTTACCGAGTTAAATGCAGTAAAATATCTGTATCTAAACCTATAAATATATATATATGCACTTGACCTAAAATGCAGTAAGAAGATTTTGTACTAAACTTACTGATACTGCATGGTAGATCATTAAGTAATTTCATATGCACTACAGATTAAAATGCAGCAAACTACTTAAATGTGTTGTTTTATTTAGTGTTAGTAACCGACTTTCATGAAGTCAAAATCCAGTGTTTTTCGGGTGGTAGGTGTACCACCCGAAAAACCAAAGCAAAAGAACCTCGATGAATCGTCTGCCGACGAAGAAAACGGAAGAAATTTATGATTGGAAAGATGCTTGTTCCCAGATAGGTATAGATATCACAAAAAAAAGATGGGAACCAGCTTACGATTGCAGGCATAAAAGTTTTAAGAATTGATAAGAACAAACAGAGAATTATTCTTCAACACTTCGTATGGTGACTCAGAATTAGAAAAATCAGAAGTTAAAGAAGATAATTTTGAGTCTGGAAGTTAAGAATGCCTACGATCATAAACCAGGAGTATCAGAGAGAAAGTAGGCTGATTTGTTACATTTATTAAAATAAAAAACTAATTCCAGCATTGTACGCTCCATTTTTCGAACGTTTTATAAAAATGAGTAAACTATACGTATGTAAATGTTATGTTATGTTATGTTGTGTTGTGTTGTGTTGTGTTGTGTTGTGTTGTGTTGTGTTGTGTTGTGTTGTGTTGTGTTGTGTTGTGTTGTGTTGTGTTGTGTTGTGTTGTGTTGTGTTGTGTTGTGTTGTGTTGTGTTGTGTTGTGTTGTGTTGTGTTGTGTTGTGTTGTGTTGTGTTGTGTTGTGTTGTGTTGTGTTGTGTTGTGTTGTGTTGTGTTGTGTTGTGTTGTGTTGTGTTATGTTATGTTATACACCGGGTCATCTTACTTCCTTCAAAATAGTTGAGATTGATGATGGCTGACCCCTGCATTATGGTTGAGGCTGTTCGTGTGTCTGGCCGCAGCACTTATGTTTTCCCTATTTTCATAAAACAATTAAATAATGATTATACTATTTTTATTTTTAATGCACTAACCCGTGCTAAGGAACAAATTTAAAAAACCTATTTCTTAAGTCAGATGTCGCTGCCTGTACGTAATACAGAGAATAGTGTAAAGAGGTTCGAAATTTCACTGATGCTGTGAGTCGCCCATTGTCTCAATTGGTAGAGCGCTGGTACGGATAGCCAGAGGTTGCGGGTTCGAATCCCGGCATGGGTGAAATTTTTAGCCTCTTAATAGGTTTTTAAATTAAATAATGCTGTGACATTTATACTACTTGATGGCAATCATGTTTACTTATCATACGAATAGGTGGAAAATTATGTATAAGGTTTAAGATAACATGAGAAAAGATGGTCAGAGTTGAGTTGGTTTTCCACTGCTCTCCACGGCCCGAAGGCAGCAGTTTACGTTTTACATTGACATTTCAGCAAATAGAATGTAAATTATTTACGTTGAAATGAAATTAATTTGAATTTGAAGAAGTTGAATTGTTTCTCCATACCTAAGTTTAAACAAGTCTCGTTTCTGTTACTAAACTGAACTAAAGATTTTGTGCCATGACAATACTGACTGTAGGTACTTGTATCAAGATAATGTCATTAAAGTTGTAAGTATAATGATTTGTTACTATTTATTTAGATTGTTTTCTGTAATCAGAATATTCGTTGGAAAATGACTATTTCAGTTTCTATTTTTATATTTTGATAAAAAATTCGCCTCAATAACGACTTTTCTTGCATTATTTATTTAAAGTACAAAATTAAATTAAATTTACATTGACGTAAGTCATAAATCATAATAGTAAAATAATGTTTAAATTATTGTCAGTAACAACGTCATAGTCATACATAAGTGATTCTTCGTCACATATACCTGTGAATAAGTTATACTTGTTTTAATTTAGCTAAACAATATGAAATAATTACATTTAGTTAAAAATCAGGCAGTATTTATTTCAAATTATGTTTCTTCAACAGCTAACAGTTACTAAGTTATTAACATCTAAAACTTTAAAATAGTTTTACATACATACATACATACATACATACATACATACATACATACATACATACATACATACATACATACATACATACATACATACATACATACATACATACATACATACATACATACATACATACATACATACATACATACATACATACATACATACATACATACATACATACATACATACATACATACATACATACATACATACATACATACATACATACATACATACATACATACATACATAACCTCACGCCTGTATCCCTGAGGGGTAGGCAGAGACCAGGGACTGCCGGATGCGTTGAATTAGACTACACTAGTAGCACTATTACGGCAAAATCCAACCACAGAACCAAAAGAAAAAAAATCGTCTTCTTTTTAAAAACCTATTTAGAGGCTAAAAATTTCACCCATGCCGGGATTCGAACAAAAAAAATTTGTTCCTTAGCACGGGTTAGTGCATTAAAAATAAAAATGGTGTAATCGTCTTCTTTTACAAAGCGGCTTTGGAATAAGATAACATCATCATAAGTGTTATTAAATATATGTAGTTCTTTTAAGAATCTACGATTCTTAGACCTAGCTAGGTGTTTAAGAATCTAGGAATTAAACCAGTTTAGCCAAAAGCGGTCGTTTGCAGCGAAAGTCGATTAAAGTCCTAGGTGGTTCCAGACTGTAGGATCTAAGAATAGTTGTCGCAGTTGTTAAGATATATGACGTAAATTTTTCGAAAAAAAAACGTATGTAACTATTACCTATAAAAACAAGTTATGATTTTATTTAGTTGGAGCCGCGTAGCGCCGTAACGGTTTCGTCATTCATTGAAATTAAACCATATGACTGTGATTCTATACAATCTCTTTTCTTGACGTCACGCACACCTACACACACACGTATTTGTAGCTTTCGAGACGAGACTCGAACATAAATATAGGTACCTGCGATTGCGCAGCGGGCGGCAGACCGCAGACGGAAGTAGGTACAGTGACACTAAAACTCATTAGCAGACCACTGGTTTCTGTATCGATATCAACCCTTGTGTGTCCCAACTGCTGGGACACGGGTCCCTTCCGGCGTCGCAGGAAGGTTGGGCCATACTCCACCACGGGGGTCAAGTCCGTGTTCGGCCATCCGGATGTACTTGTCGCGGACTCAACGCCTACGGTGTGCGGTCATTTTGTTCCCCGGAAATTAAGTGAAGCGTAGGTGGGTGAATCTACTCAAATTGTCGTCGTCATTGTCCTTGGAAGTGTCACACTTATTATGTTGTCAGTGCAACAGTTGTTAAGAGATATTTTTATTTCTATATTAGTTGGAGTTGACTGACAAACTTACATACTAAAACGACAATAACTGTATACTTAGTACATTTCTGTTGTGCTGAGAACTGTGAGAGATTAATGAGAACAATGACGAATTAGCGACAATTCGTGTAGATCCACCCAGGTACGCTATGGAAGAAAATATTCTGAGATTACATTGTGTTGTAATTTACATGAAGTTGCAAAAGAAGAACTTTTGTCCAGTCCGGTCTCTTGATGTCCTCGGTTGAGGGACTTTTTGTACGGGGTACTTTTAGCTTTCGAGTGCGTTATTCGATACAATTTATAAGCGATCTATATCGACGGACAAAAAAGTACCCGGGGGATAGTCGCTCGTCTGTGCAGTCCTTTACCTACCTACAACTTAAAGTGGATGTCCATTACTTTCCTGAGCTCAGACCATCTCTATTATTGTGGGTAATAATATGTTTGTAGGTATTGTAGATACTTATCTTCCTAGATACTGTGAATATTTTCTCCATTTTTCACCAACAAACCTGCAACGCTGCTCATCAGATTTTCCTAACAAAGTAATGTTGTGATAATTTTTCGTCCAAGTTTAATACTAAGTGGTGTGACTATCAATTACCCCTAGAACAAACAGTAAGGCCTAGTTAAGAGGTGCGGAGACCGGAATTATCTACTTACATTCATACTTAAACTCACACTTGAATCCCAGTGGGGCAGACACCCACCTACCTTTAAATTAGATATAGTTTCCTTATTTCATATTGAGACCGATAGAATACCTTTGTCATGTCATGGCTACAGCATATAATTACAAACTTGTCTTCTCGTTAAACCCTTCATCATCATCAATCAGCCGTTATCGCTATTTGTTTGCAAGTTACGTTTTAAATCAACGATAAAACTGTTAGACTCTACCAAAAACTGTGCACACAAAAGTCAGAAGCGAACGCAAGCTGTATCTACCGGCTATTTATCGTCCCATATCTCGACAACAATGCCGCCAGAATAAATAAACGAGTGCTGCGCCTCGCCCGGATCCGGCGACCCTATTCAAGCGCCCGTAATCCAAAATGTCCGTTTATTTTTCACTCTACATGAGCGCTACAAAAAAAACAAGCACTTTGGAATCGACCGAGAAACCGGTCGGAGAGAGAGCGACTGCACAGCGCTTGCAGGCGGGGCACCGCGTCGCGCTTCCTCATTGGCCCAAACACCCGCGTTGCCCGCCGCCCGCTCACCTCCGCCAATCACAGCTGCCCGCTACTACGTCCCGCACCCCGCTAGCCCCCAAATACCGACATTGAGCCGAGAACTGCCGAACGACTGCCCGAACAAAACCGACCGAAAATGCCTTAGTTACTTCACGCGCGCTGTGTGACCCGGTCGCTTTGCCGGTGTTTTCACTGAAATTATAATACTCATTTACAGAGCGGTTTTTGGTGTTTGTTGGATTTATTGGACATGTTTGGGGGTTCTCACGGATTATAAAGCCTTCTCATCGGAACATAAAGGTACGTCATATAAATGTACATTAGGAGTTAGGGGCAACGTTAATATATCCTAGTAAAAAAAATCCGGTCAAGATATTGTAAAATAAGCCAGCAATACGGCAATTTCTCTTGCCGGCGAATCAAACGTAAAAGCGGTGTCCTCGTAATCAACGTAGCGGGCGATGCGGCAACTCCGCGCGTAAAATAATAGGGTAGGCGCGCGCGGTCTCTCTCGCAGCTGGCGCGGAGCGGCAACGTCGCGCCACCGCGCGATATCAAACGAAACACAATATACCTACGCGCTATAGCCGCATAGTTATGTCGAGTTGCGTACAGTAATTTGCACTTATTTCTTCATAGCGCTTTTGAATTTGGTTTTATCTGCTAAGCCAGGCTCAGTAACTAAAACCAAGAGGCTTGTGTTGATAGTGGTTTATTAGTATTTTAGGGATTTTACTTTGGTATATACCTATTAGTACATAAAGCTCTCTTATGTACATACTCTATTATTTATATAATAAATAAACGACCCGAAGGCATGACATACTTTATACTCAGATTCAGACGTTCCCATAAACGTCTCCTGAAAATTTGTGTAAATTGGACGAATTGGTGAAAATAAGACTTTTTCAGATATCGAGCGGGCGTTGGTGCGGACGCCTGGCGCACTCTGTCGGCGGCGAGTGGAGTGAAGCGCGCGGCGTGCGGGGCGGGGGCTGCCTCCCCCTGCGTCAGTCTCCACGAGCCACCGTCGAGGCGAGACCTGTGTCGCTGCGGCCCGCGAAACGCGCCGTCCGCGCGGCAACTTCGAACTGTGACAGTGCCGCAAAGTGAACAACTGTGACTGAAAATAGGCATACTGGATTGCAGTGCTTTTAAAATTGGATGCAGTGTCAGGATCACACTATCACCTGAAAGGATTGCAGTGTTTTTTGGATTGTTAGTGGATTTTTAAGCCGCCAAACTGGGGATGCATAAGATGGAGCTGGGCGACAGCGTCTACGACGCTGAGCGCATCATGAAGAAGAGAATTAGAAAGGTGAGCTTTGATTTAGTTTTGCGAAAGCAATACACTGGCTGTTGTGTTAGCGAAACATGCATGCGAGATCGCATAACACACGCTTATTAATATGGACCGCTTTGTTTTTTAACAGCATGTTTCATAACAATCGCTTGCTTAATTTTGCTTTTATGGTATGCACTGGCTAATATTACAAAATTTTAATCAAAGATGCTTAGTCAAATCGTTTATTTATTAACGATATGCATAATGCATGACATGTTAGGTCTTTAATAAGAAACTTGGTATGCTATGTGGTTTTTTTCCAGCATTGTTATCTACGGCAGCAGCTGTTCACAAAATAATTATAGCAAGGGTTTTGGTCTTCGCATCTTTTCATGCGTGTTTTTCGTCCTGCTTATTATTATCGGGTCTCCCCTTACATGGCTCTCATAAGTTTGCTAAACTGGGGTGGCAGTGAGAAAATGAATACTATTATGAATAGTGTGCCCTTTCTTGAGATTACAGTGTAAATTCTTTGATTCGGGACAAGTTTCGCGAGATTCGTTTATTGAGAATTCGTGTGAAGGGAGATCTTGCCTTTTTGTTGATGTTTTTAAACCCGGTTTTTACTTGCTGAGCTTTCTTAACTAACATTGATAACATAACATTTATTAACTAACATTATTATTTTGATTTTGTATTTCTATTGTAATGTCTGTAAAAACTGTGTGTAAGTGACAAAGGTAAGTTTTTAATAGATTCCATCATGGGAGAGCATTGAAAACTACCGTTATTGGGACATATCCCTGAAATTGTTGCAAAATTTATACTTAAACATAAAAATTAGATCGCATACTTTATAAATACACTTAATGTCTCTTGTCCTGAATTATAATGTTGAAAACACTACCTTTGCTTTCAAATTCCTTTATCTTACATGCGGACAGGTTTATCTGCACCTCCATATATTATCTAATGATATGTGCCTACTGAATGTTAGGTGCATTGTATTTACCTACACAACGAACTTCCAGTAAAAGTTACTTAGACTGACTGATTCTTGCAAATTTTAACAAATTACGTACTAACTTTACCCCGACCCCTACTTTTTTACACAATAAATGCGTATAATATATTTTATGCAGATAACATTATGTTTTAGCCTCCGTTTCATTTCTTAAATTGTGTAATGTATAATGGCTTTCCTTTCCATTATCTACTATATTTGTGTCATAAAATATTTTAGTTTTTCATTGTCAAATATGGGTATAATCAACAGTATATCATCCCTTACAATCGTGAACTTTACACAGTAACGTCTCGGGCGTTTTTCAACAAAATACTTAATAATATTATTAACTTAATAAGGCATCGAATGCTGCTTGTCGATATTAAGTTTAATTGTGTAGTTTTTAAATGGCTCTCGAACCAAATAGATAAATTATTATAGTAGATAGGTCGTATAGCATCCAATACATATTATTCATTTGTCAAATATCAGTTTATAGGTAAAACAACATATAGACAGCTTCTAACTTTCGCAGTTATGATTTTGTGGCTTATTTGCAGATTTTTTATTGGCATAATTGTGGCAATAATCATAGTACTCTTTATTTAAATACTAGCTGACCCAGCGAACTTCCTACCGCCTAACAGTCGATTCTTTAATTATTTTTTATTTTTCTCTCCGTAAGAACCATTACCGTACTTCAAGGAATATTATTAAAAAAGAATTAGCGAAATCGGTTCAGCTGCTCTCGAGATTTGCGCTTACCAACACATTCAGCGATTCATTTTTATATTATAGATTATTCAGTTTAGGACCAAAAAAGTTGAATGTTTGTATAAGTAACGACCTGATGCCGAGAAACTAAAAATGCCTAACCTAACTTATTTATTTTTTAAATTTACTTTGACCTAACCGATAGTTCTACAGGAATACCTAAGCGGTATTGCTAGTTTTCGTTGACACTTTGAAGTACCTGAGAAGGTGCCTGTTGGATTTTTCTTTCCAAAAGTTCTCAATTCATCACAAGTTACTTAACACCAAACTTCAACAGTTGCAGTAATTTAGTTATGGTAGCCCCAAAACTTTTCAACAACTTCCTTCTAAGTAAAACGCCACCGTGTCAAATTTAGGAAACTACGAAATGGCATAATGAGCCTTATCAATCCAAATGTAAGTCGTTAGTGTACTATAATACGAACTATTTTTCACTGAACCCAACCAATTCGTTTTATCTGCCGCTTTGTTGTTTGTTTCCTAAATGAAGGACAGTAGTTTCTACGGTCTCAAACATAGAGTCTTATTTTGAATAATTCATTCGTTCAAACTGTGAAACTCCTACGGCGTTCTGCGGCCCTGGTATCTCGGAGTAAACGCGCCACTATTCGGCTTCTACCGGTCTGGAGGAGTGCGCATGCGCCCCACCGCTTCGGTCGACCAATGAGCGTCGAGCGAGTGCGAGTCAGCTGGAATATCGGCGGAGAACGATAATAAATGTAATGCTGGCTCAGTTTGTCTTCTAAATGCCGCATTGTTATTATTTTCTGCTAAAATTGATAAACTAGAAATGCTTCATCGTCCTACATTTTAATTTAATTACAGAGTGCAAAATGGGTCTATGTTAGTCACTTACAATATTAGTGAAGCACGTCGTTTTAAGGTTTTTCGTTAGATGGCGTTGATTACAATGTTTAAAAAGGCATTTCTACAGTGCTACACTAAAGTGGATTTGCAATAACTATCCATTTGATCAATCCTATCAAATCATATTTGCATGGTTACGATATTATACTCTATCTTTGTGGTAAAAAGATTAAGCAAGCTTATGGTAATCATATATCTAATACTTTCATTAGACTTTTGATTCTTTTCTAATAGATATGAATCTAACCTACTAACTAAAAAAAACTTGCACGTTGAAAAAACGACGACACAAAGCGATCAAAATTTCTATAAATAATCTCACGACAAAGCTTCACCGGTAATTCTATCCTTCCCTTTATCGGAATGGCATAAAAAAAGAAAGATCATCACAAAGAAATCCATGGACTTGTGTTGCGTAACGAAAGTTTTGGTATACCTAACTGAAATAAATTATGGGCAAGAATTACTCAAATTCACTCTTGCATGCTTAGATAAGCTCACGCCGGTATACTTGATGGGGTAAGCTGAGACCAAGAACATAGGTATATCTTACCTAAAATTAACACTATCTTAAAAATCTTGCTAGATATTAATCTCTGAAGAAAATTGGTATAGCCGACAGCACATAAACCTTAACACACGTGCAGTCTACACGCTTTATATACGTAAAATGCTAAATATTAATGTTAATCTGCTCTGCTACTGATCGTTGTTACTGCAAAGTAACTCGATACTGTATTTTTTAAATATTATTTGCCAATAACAGTTATACTTATTAGTCATAGTTAAACCTAATAAAATAAGGCATAGTATTCGCGACCATCAAGCCAGCCACGGTGCTGAACCATTGGGCACCGAAATTTCTATTTTGGTTTCTTACGACGACGCGACGCTGGTTTCTTATGATAGAAATTTATTTTACCAGTTTATTTTACTTTTTTTTAATTAAACCCAACAGCTATTCTATTACTAGTCTTATCCAGTTTAACTAAGGGCTTATGTACAAGCCTTTGTAGGTAGTAACCATGCCTCGCCACCCCTCGAAACGTAAAAACGTCCCTATATGAATGTTCCCCCTATATTTACAAAGCGTACTTAATCGCGGACAGGCGCGCATAGAATATTAAAGTGTAGTGTGAATAGGGAGAAACGTCACATGGACGCCGGCGAGCACAGGCTGCATTGTTTCTTGCAATCGCATTCCGTTACACCAGTGTTCGTACCCTGTGAATACACCATTATTGTACTGAAACTGGATCTTAGCTAAAACATCGAAAGCATAATTCACAGGATCCTTTTGATTCATGCTTTACTTAACATTTTTATAATTTTTTGGTAAAATGTCTTGGCACTTTTGTCTAAAAGGCCCTTGCGAAAAGCTTCCGTTACAATTAAATGGAACAGACAGTCATAAAAACTCGAGACAAGTTGGCGCTGCGTCATTATAATAATGCGCCTGTTGCCTCGCCGGCGGTCGTTATGCCCCACGCATTATTATGTAAATGGAAACGAAAAGGAGAGAACTAGTTTTTATTCATATCTTTTAGGTACCAATCTGATGGCGATAGGGATCGTAATTAGTGAAAGATACTGTGGGTCAGGGGAGAGGCGCCGTAGGTGAGGTAGATTCCCACGCGGCCAAAGTGATAGTGATTACAAAACGGTTAATTTAATTGTCGACACCGGCGGTTAATTGGCAGCGTTTTTGCAGAATCAACGGGAGTCAGTATGTCCCATCAGAGTTTTTGTCCCACGTTTATATTTGGTTTCTTCTTGGCACTGAAACTTTATCGTTTGTTCGTCCAACAATCCTATAAACCAATTAATTAATTGCAATTTTAGCTGAGTACCGAGAAAAGGGGTCCGGCTCTCTAAAATATTTGTTTTAGACATTCCCCCAACAGATTGGACCCCCACGTCATCGGCAACAGGCGCCGCGGCTGTTATTGCGATGTTTTTGTGTCATATCTGGCATAACTCCCGTATCGCAGCGGACGGAGGGGTGTGAGCCCCTTTAATTGAGTTATTAGTGACGTGCTTATCTGAGAATTTATGATTATCTCGTTGTGACGCTGCCAATTAATTTCTGGTTCTTTTATCTTTCACTAAACGTTACTAGTTTGGTAACAGTTAAATAAACTTTCACGGAAATTTGTAGCAAGATGAATATCAGTTATCCTTACTTTATTATTGCTTCGACTTTAAAGCCTTTGGAAAAAATTACAGTTCTAAGTTTTACCAAGCACCCTATTCTGTTTCTTCGTTGTGTAACTTTTGCTTCTAACAAATCGAATCTGTAAGGTCTTGTTAGCACTTGAGTGTTTGCACTCGGACTTAGCCGCAAGTGGTTGAAACGTTCGAACGAGGGTCGGCGAAGTGCCCCTTTTGTGTCGAGCCCAAAGCGATTGCCGCTTACCTTGCCCCGAAACCGAATCGCCTTGTTGATTCTTAGTTCTAAACAAGAAATACCACCGGCCTACAGGTAAATCTTAGATATTTTCGGCATAAAATACTTGACGATTTTTTTATTGCACTGCACACTAGAAATATTTGTACAAAAGGTGAACCTAATACTAACTTAGGTACTTCATATCTTTTATATTTCTCGAACATATTGAACTGTTTTGGATCAATCGACAAAGACCGTGAATCACTTCAATTAAACGCGCTCTGTTTACGTTCAGAAGGCGACATTTAACAGCTGCTGACAACGGCATATCGCCACCGTCAGTGCATTGATGTAATAGCTAGGAAGTCGATGACCGTACAATCCGACCGCTACCATGACGAGTGACAGTGTCACTGTACTGTAATCACGCCGTGGAATGAAGACGGGCAATCAAGTAATCGTGACGTTCCGAATAACGATTGCGTGAAATGTTGCTCAGTAAAAAGGTCTCCCAAAGTCATTCCAGTAATAATCGGTAATGTATTGAAAGTGTAAAGTAATTCTCCGTTCTGACCTACGTATTTCACGTAGTGGAGCAAATTCACTAGGTAGGCAGAAAATAAATCATTTTGCTATACTATATATACACGACCGCTCTTCAGGGGCGCCCGAGAGCGAATGACGACGGAGCGGAGAAATGCGCGGCCGCTCTACCAGCAGGCCGTACCGCGTGCTAGCACTCGATCCTTTCTCGCTCGCTCTTTTTGTCACAGGTATCACCGTTCTCCTCGCACTCATACACATTGGCTTCAACACGAACGCTCTGCTGTGTCTGCGATCCTAGTATCAAGCTTACGAAAGAATACGCGCGAGACTGCGCGCACATAAAAAAACGAGAGCGTGAACGTGTTTTGTTGTGTGTGAACGTAAAATCTTCTCTCTTACAACAAAAATTTATTCTAAACAACAGGGGACTAATTAACGGGGGATCTATAAGAATGGCATCAATGAAGGCATTTACTGGATAAACAACTTTATTCTAACATGGTGATTTCGTAATTTATATCCCAAAGCGATATGATCGGCATAAGCGACTATATAATTAATGAATGACCGGACTTAGCTGACAAAGTGGTGTCACGTACGTCACTCAGGAGGTCCTACGTGAATGGAATACCTTATATCTGTGTAGAGACGCTTTGACAAATAGACGTGGATAATTTAACGCTTGAACAACAGCATGGATAAAACAAGGCTTGCCGATGCTGCTAATTATTTTACCGTTTCAAACTCGTGTTCGAGAACCTACCTACTTAAAACGAGCACGGTCTTCAAGTTCATAATAAACATGTGCATAAGATAAGGTCAAATCTGATGGCAAACCATAGGTGTATATTTTTATACAGATCAATTTTGAAAAAAGTGACAGACCAATATCTCAAGCTAAAGCGATTTTTAGGAACAATGGCGGTGAACTTAAATCAAAATGCCCAGGTCTGTGAAAACGGCAATTTTGTACTTATAAATGCTATCTAGTCGTAGGTCCGTGATACTAGGTTCTCGGTCGTGGGTCCCAAATATCACCATTAACACTTAATAAGCCGATGGGATAATAGCTACCTCTTTATATTTAATTTTGTTACACTGAAATAAAGGTCAAAACCAATGATATATTCATTCTAGCTAGGCATTATTAAGGGTTTAAATTAAGAAGAGATTGGCCTGACACGTGTAGAAAAAAAATTATCTGTAAAAAAAGTAATGCTTTGGATGCTAATTGCTTTTTTGCACACAATGCTATGCATCCAAAACAATCTGTCAACACGGAAGAAATAAAATAATACGGGTCTGGAATTGGACAACAAAAAAAGGGAACTTTAGAGTAAGTACTCGTTTGTTAACAAATTTGTGAAAAGAAGATACTCAAGATTGTAGTAGAGGGCAAGAAGAAGAGCATGCTTATTTCCATACCCGTCTACACTGGGATTGAGTAACTCCCCTTCCATCTTCGCCTCAGGTAGACCTCCTAAACCTTTTGGAGTTTGTGAGCATACTCGTAAGGGCATCTGTCCATTACGAGATAACTTTTTAGTCAACATAAGAAGACCTTCTTGTTGTAGTCACCCATAACTTGCTGTTGAGAGCTGTTAGTTGGCCAAAGTTCAAACTGCAAAAACTATCTCCAACAACCGCTAACTTCATACACGAGGAAAACTATTAGATAGGTACACTACCGCATATCCACAATGTCTGCTCCGAATACTCGTATCTTCGCATCATATTATAAGCAAGTCCGAGTACGTACGGACCGGTGGAAATTCCACAGTTCAAGAGACCTTTGTGAGCATGAATTGTGAATGCGCATCACGTTGCCCAGCCACCCCTTTGTGTAGCGTCCTGGAATTACACGCAGCGTCAAGAACTTAATAAGAGAGACTCTACATTAAATTTCAATTTTGCAGTACATATCTTGGTTGGGATATACTCGTACCACGGTATGTAACTTTACTTGGGAAATGATATCAAAGAACTTAAACCAATTCAATTGAAGCTCACTAAAAGCTTGCCTGAAACGAGGTTCAAAAAATGTATTTAAGTGAATTAAAGCCAGTACAATGCATGAGTTCTATGCTTTATAAGAATTATGTAAACTCTGTTATTTAAGGTCTTTGAAACTCCATACTTAGTATTTATGGAGTAATTTTGTTCGTTTTATCTCCAAAATTGAAGTGGACACCTAGTTTGACTTGTTACGTTAATTAAGCCGCTATTTATGTGCTGTTTTTTATAAAACCTTTTTGTTGTAAAGCCTAGAACTTGTATTTGTACTGACCCTAGAGTCTAATATTTACATAGTTTTTTATTAGAATGATATTATGAGCTCGACAATGGTTGTTATTTGCCTCAATTTGGTAGTCTACAAAGCAATAGCAGTACAATGTCATTCCAGGGTTATAACCCGCGCAAATTAAATCTCTCACCATCTTAAACCATAATATGACTGTGATTCTATACAATCTCTTTCATGACATCACGCACACCTACACACACACACACACGTATTTGTAGGTTTCGAGACGACACTCGAACATAAATATACCTGCGATTGCGCAGCGGGTGGCAGACGACGCACACGGAAGTAGGTACAGTAACACTAAAACTCATTAGCAGACCACTCTTTACTGTATCGATATCAACCCTTGTGTGTCCCCACTGCTGGGACAAGGGTCTCTTCCAGCATCGCACCAAGGTTAGGCCATACCCCACCACGGGGACCAAGTCCGGGTTGGTGGAGGATTGCAAGACAGTAACGGGCCTTATTATACAGTCAGAAGTTATCAATGCCGCCCGTAAGGCCTCTGACTTGTCTTGACGACTGCCATTACATGACAGCCGGCACCAACGGCTTAACGTGCCTTGCGGAGCACGGAAGAACTCGGAAAATATGCCACTAGCTGTAATCACGGGATGGTCAGCCATCCAGAATCTAAGCGCGCCTGTTGTTGAGTAACTCGAGGGATTGATTCCAATCACTCGGTTCGACTAGGCCTTATGTGGTTTCTGAACCTAATTCTATAAAAATACTGGCAGCTGGTCACCGCTCATGAAAACTTTCGTACTACATAGAAACCGTGGTCTGCTAATAGGGTTATTGTACGTACACTTTACCTACCTACATTACAGATCAAATCAAAAAGGTTTTATTCATAGTAGTGAATGAATGAACGAACGAAGGAACGAATGAATGAATGAATGAATGAATAAGAACCTAACCTAACCATTTATTGCCAAGAACAAAGAATATCTTACACTTATAAACTTAGATACTAAATTACTTATATCAGATTATAATTTTAAACAAGTACCTACCTAAGTAAGAGCTTGGCAAAAGGACTGGACGCTCAGCTTACCTATGCTGCGGGATGCTAGGTATCCTACAGCGCTGATTTTCAGCGGATAAGCTGGTTTTCAGTGGTAAAGAAACTCCGTCTTAATAAACGTTACCTCCTACAACTTAAAGTGGATGTCCATTACTTTCCTGAGCTCAGACCATGTAACACCCCACCCCGCGTAAAAAAAGACTTTAACCCACTTAAGAAGAAAATACGTGCAATAATAATTAACCTGCTAAAAGAAGCTATGATGCAAAATACTCTAATGGCCAACTGTGATCGTCTAGTCTAATGAGAACCCTTCGTTGTGAACGTATTAGTAACCTAAGCTCTTTTAGGATATGAGATTGAGTAACGAGAGTGTGTTAGAGATCCGTTCAAATACAAAAGCAGAATTTAAAGGAATGAACCGAAACCAAAGTTTAGCTCAAAGCAAATAAATATAAATGAAAACAGCAATCAAGCGAATGGAATAAGCGAAAGCAAGATATGATTTAGAATAAATTAAATAGATAATAGGTTAAGCTGAAATTAAGTTGAAAGAAAGAAAACTAGGATGAAATATGTAACTCTTACAAAACTACTTCTAAATAAATAAAATATAAAAGTACCAAATAAACCAAATGTCATACAGCAAACACGTGAGTGTTATAGTATAACGTCCCCTACCAAAAAGGCCGGTTAAGACAGACATTATTAGCCAACTAGGTAGATAAGAATGGATTAATATGAAATGAGTACAATACTCGGTTATCTACTAGTTGATAGAGCTAATTATATCTACCCTGGATGGGGTATGGCCACCACTACGTTATACTGTTAATATATACTTATAAATAATAAAGTATGACAGACTAGAAATAAGAATAGGTACAGTGATTCATTATCCCGAGTCTATTCCTCAAGTAGACATACATAATTACGCGAGAATTGGCAAAGCGACGTTCAGCAGTACAATGCATTGGCAGTCGACGAAAATGAGAGAGGTAGGTAGGTAACCAAATGCACAAAGTACGTTGGAAAAGACTTCACCGAAGCTTACCAACACTGAAACAATCTGGCCAAACTCACGCAACCATGAAATGCCACTATAGGAAAAATCAATCAACTAAAGAAAATACTAACGATAAAATCTGTACATATTCCCAAAATAAATATAATAACCTAACTACGTATATGCCTTAAGTATCACACACAATTAACACAGGAATTGGCAAAGAGACGTCCAGCAGTACAATGCATTGGCAGAAGAGTGAGAGAGAGAGGTAGGTAACCAAATGCACAAAGTACGTTGGAAAAGACTTCATCGAAGCCTACCAACACTGAAACAATCTGGCCAAACCAACGCAACTATGAATGATACTAAAGCACAAGTCATCAGAAGGAAATAAATATAATAAACGCACAATAAGCATAATTAGGTATAAAGTCTTAAGACCCAGGTCATTACACACAATTAACGTAAGAAACGGCAAAGGGATGTTCAGTAGTACAACGCATTGACAGAAGAGTGTGAGAGAGGTAGGTAGACCAATGCACCAAGTACTTTGGAACAACTTCATCGAAGCTGACCAAACTGAAACATCTCAGCCGAACCCACGCAACCATGAAATAATGCCAAGAATTAAGCCAATATACCTACTACAAAAATAAGCCTTACTATTAAAAAGCCTATAGTGGCTTCTAACTACTCACTAACGTCCCATAACGTCCTTTCATTGCCTATCATAATCCGTAATTTGATAACCCTATGTATTGGACACCCTATATCGCGACTATATTTGGACTATGCGTTCCTATATAGTATAATTATAATCTACTAACAAACGTAATATAATATAAACCGTAATTTACCACCCTATATACTGGACACCCTATATTGCGTATATGCCGCCTATGTGTTCCCATTCAGTAGTAAGTACCTATATGATCTATTACAAACGTAACATACCTACATAACTTCGGTCGAGAAAAGTACGCACCTACCTACATAAACGCAAGAGTTGAATGACCCGAAGGTCACGAGTTAGACAGCTATTATAAAGGTACCGCATCGCTCTAAACCTATTCCTTAGTTCGATGGAAATGTCACTGTTAGATTAATATGCACAGAACCTCACACCTAGTGTTATCTAACAATCATTGATATTAAATATTGACAGAAGTTGTAAACAATACGTTTAGCAGGTACCAAATCAGAATTAAAATGCTATAATTTTCTAACGGGTTTAGACAGATTTACCTACCTTACCCTAATTTAATCGAGACATTAAACGTAACGCTTTTATCTACTTGATTTAATAGCTTCAATAGGAAACATTGAGGAGACACCAATTCACTTCTTTGTTAATTTAAAATGATCCTAACAGACGAATAATGACCGCATAGGTGGGGAGCTGGGGAAATACTTACTCTCATCATTCAACTCTGGATACCCTGGAAGAAAAAGGGGAGCCTACCTAACATTCCCAGCCCAGTAAGCTAATGAATTTAACCACCAAACAAATTGTTTCAGCAAAGCAAACCCCATTTATATTTAATCGTGTGTATGTGTGAGTGCCTATGGTGTTTCCCTAGTCACAGCTATTGCCTATCGCTATCCTCCCTAACTCCGGAAAACCTAACTGTTTCAAGTCATTAAATTCTTTTTAATGCACTAACTCGTGCTAAGGACTGACTTGACGCAGTTACCTTTCAGACTTTCTGGCCGGCCAGAGTGTGTAGCCTAGGGTGTGTATGCGTAAGTGGTTTATGGGATCGGTACCACTTACAGGGTAAGAATATACGGAATATAATACATAGATATGTTATGGGTGCAAAGTGCCAGAGGGCTGGAATCGTCTGTCACGCAGGGAAATAGCAGGGGGAAAATTGCTATACCACAAATGCTAGTGGAAGGAGATCTAACACCACATTCACAAGAAGCATTTTAACCCAATTTTCAAGCTAGATAATTAATATGAAATTATCTCAATTAAGTAATTAATTATGACATGTAATTATATAGGAAAATTGTTTTACAAATAAATTAAATTGGGCACACCTCCGGTGAAGGGATTCTTTAAACCTTTCAACCAAAGCAGACTCAGATTCAGCCGTAGCATAGTAAGCAGAGCTAGATATTGGAATTCCTCATTTAGTCTGTCAAATCAACTGTATAAGGCTACCAAGTGAATTCGCTCTAAATTCACACGTTTGTATGCGGAATTAAATATGATGCAAACCTCTGAAAGCTATGGCGCAGACATGTCATTGATAACCTCGTGTGCCTACATCGAGTCG
Source organism: Yponomeuta sedellus (assembly GCA_934045075.1). Lineage (NCBI taxonomy): Eukaryota > Metazoa > Arthropoda > Insecta > Lepidoptera > Yponomeutidae > Yponomeuta > Yponomeuta sedellus. The sequence goes on along the minus strand of OW203729.1, from coordinate 17,416,218 downwards.
AGTAGGTATTCGACAAAGGCTAGCCACACGGCCTATCCCTAACATGCCCTTGCCACCGAGAGTTTTGTTTTGCACACATTTATTTCCCCAAAAACGCTGTACTGTGGAGAAAAAGGGTTAGTTCACAATTTATTTCGCGGAAGCTACACTAATCACAAATGCTGAAAACCATATTTTACGCGGAAACCTTCTAGCTAATTGTACGGAATACTCACCAAAACCGTTCCTAACATTTACACTTTTTACTTTCAAATCTAATTCCCTAGCTCCGAAAGTACCTCTAAACCTGAGACTTCACACCAGGGCTGATACACTAGAACGCAATGCCCACAGATGATGCTAGGTCACAAATCCATTTTATAGCCTCGCGAAACAACCCCGCGCGTCCAAAATGGCTCCGCTCCCAATTCCGCTTTGTCTAACCCATCATGAAACCTAATGACACCCGATTGGCCAGCCGAAATACACCTCCATCTCGTTTCAGAACTTTAATGTTTTGATATTTTGTAAATTAATTTCCTGTGTCTTAATGTAATACATTATTTATTTTCTATTTATTTATCTCGACATTTCCTGTTTAATTGATTTGTCTACAATAATTTCTTCTTAACAATTTATTCCAACACACCACTGACCTGCGGCACAATGCTTACAGACAACTAACTAACTTCTGTTAATATAAAGGTTTAGCGTAATGTTTGTGTTAAAACATCCTTTCAATTTAGTACAGATTCACCTAGAAATACTCTACTTAGGCTACAATTGCGAATTGAAACGTTATAATCATTTTAGTAGGCGCCGCGGCAATCAGTGGCGCCCAAACCGGTATCGGCTAATCGGAGAACTACAATCCACCAATACAGCAATACTCTAAACTCACACACGCAACCCTGTATGAATACGAGAAGAAGCTGCGTTCAACAATATTTAATTATTAGGGATGCCCTAAATGCTACATTTCAAAAGTGATGAATGATTCAATTCCTTTCCCGAACATTGAATAAATAGCTCTTAGCAGTTCGTGACTAAATATATTACGTGTCATGTTTCATTCCTATTTACGAGTAACAACTTTAGCTATCCCTCTAGCAACAATTATAAATAATTATACCATTCGCAAATATTATGGTATTAAGTTAATATACTTTGAAATTTTGATTTTATTGAAATAAATAACGTGACAAGACTATCGAAGGCATAGAGCCATGAAAGAAAACCAATAAACAATCAAAATAGAAATTACTACGTTGGACAAATTATGTTAAGAATAATAACTGTTATACAACAGAAACATACATTACAACATTAGTCCCATACTGTCCCAAGCGACGTGCATGGTTGTTTTTAAAAAAGTTGAACGGAATCGAACCCGAGTACCGTCCGATCTTCGCACTACACCTACCAAATACGTGCGTCACTCGCCTAACTGTAGGTACGTGTCTCGGCAGTCGGCGCCGCCGGTTACTAACGCGGAACGGAATGAGACCATGTGGTTTCTTTTATAGACATTAAGTTTATGATTGATTATCATACGAGATTACGTATAGGTGATCTAGATATAAAAAGGGATATGAAGGGAATCATTCGAGTTCTTTTTCTTTTGTTTAAATCATTCAACCCCAACACTAGCCTAGATAGTTTAATATCCATTCTCAAATGAAACTAGATGTTTTTTTTTTAATTGATTAATTATGAGCTTTATTTATTTTGTTTTTGTGAATAGACCATTTTTTTACAGAGACAATATTACATCGATGTGATTAGTTTCCTTTCACGACAAGACACATTAATAACCTCTGAAAGCAGCCGTAAAGAACATTTAGTGATCTCAGTCTCGGCTAGATGGAGCTAGTAGTTATTTTGATTTATTGAGTTTTATTAAATTAATTGTTTAAGTGAATATATTACTTTTACAAAGTCTCTAATATTACATCGGTGCGTTATACATTAGTTTTCTTTCATTACAAGACATATTAAAAGCTTTTTAAAGAAATTGAAAGTAGGATTAAAGAAAGTTTAGTGAACCTATTCTCACCTAGATGGAGTTAGTAGTTATTTGATTGATTATAAGTTTTAGTAATTTTTATTGTTTAAGTGAATATAATACTTTTACCAAGTCTCTGATATTACATCGGTGTGTTATAAATTAGTTTCCCTTCATAACAATATGTATTATCGACATACTACAGAGTTTAAACGTAGCATTAATTATCGTTTTGTGATTCTATTCTCTCCTAGGTAGGGGCTAAATTGAATGTTTTAGAGATTATTCTTATTTATATCTTTAGTATATGGTTTTCTGTCTTCAAATCACTAACATAAAATCGCTGTGAATAACTCAGTATACTTTGATAACCATAACATTACCTCAACACGGAATTTTACCTACTTTACTACTAGGTAAATAAATGCTTATAAAATCTACAAGCGCGTGCAAAAACAAGAAAGATATTGAAATTTGTTCTTATAATCTACTATTTTAATAGTGATAGCAATTAACATTTGATTTGAAAGCAGTTAAAGGGAATCTACTTCCCAGCCGCCGATAGCGCCATCTATCTGTTAGGATGAAATGCCGTGTCACAAGTGATAGGTAGCGGACGAGTTTTTTCCAATCGATAGTCTATTAGTTGTGCGTTCGTCCACTGCAGATGTCGTTGTAACTTATTATTTTATTCCATTATTTATTTAGTCATCCCTAAATTCTTGTTGCACAATTTAATCTAGGTATAACAAACCCTGTTAGAAAACAAAATAATGTCTAGCTGTATTTCAGTCTTCGAATAGACTACTACATAAAGAATCCCATTGCATAATTTTGTTTTGTTTAAATGCAAATTGGCCCAGCGGCGACAGACGCCGATCTCCACCGGAAGTCCGCGGGATCGAACCCAGCCTCACTCAGCAAGCGGAATGTTTTTCTTTTCTTTTTATGACTAATAACGGAAATGTCGATTAGTACACAAACAAACCTCAACAAATCCCCAGAAAGCGTCCCCGCTACGAAACTTATTTGTTGTATTTATAGATTTATTGTAATGCCTAACTTGAATGATAAGGACCTTCTAACGACTAAAGTGCCTACCTACCTAATCAATCTCGTTAAATAGTGTTTCCGCGATTTTACTACGTAACCTATCTCGAACCAAACTCGCACAGAACACAATTCAAATTTATATTAACGATCGTGAGCACTTTTATGGACCTTGGTCCGTTACAATCATCTCTATTACTGTGGGTAATATGTTTGTAGATACTTATCTACGTTAATTAAGCCGCTGTTTCTGTGCTATTTTTATTAATAAAACCTTTTTGTTGTAAAGCCTAGAGCTTGTATTTGTACTGACCCTAGAGTCTAATATTTACATAGTTTTCTATTAGAATGATATAAGCTCGACAATGGTTGTTATTTGCCTCAATTTGGTAGTCAACAAAGCAATAGCAGTACAATGTAATTCCAGGGTTATAACCTGCGCAAATTAAATCTCTCGCCATCTCTCGCGAAGAAGATCGAATCGCGCGAGGCGCCGATACGTACCATTGCAATGTGATTTATTACCAGACTACTGATAGTGTGAATGAAACTTCTGACTCCTAAGATACAGGATCCCCTAGTTTAGGAGTCAGGGACTTAACTAGTTGCCTACAGAACTGTAATTAACTTGTTCAATAAATTAATAACAAAATTAATAACTAACATTGCACTGATTGCTGGAACACAGGTTTTTAACCTAGCACAGCGTCAGAAGCTGATCGTTAATTTTGTATAATTATAGCATTAAGTAAAACCATTTTGTAAAAGCTGTGTACTAATGTTTTTTGCCCAATAAATATTCTATTCTATTCTATTCTTCAACTACCATTACCGGATTAATATTTAACAACTATGCATTTTAATGACTGGCCCCCCTGATTCCTTAGCTGTTACGAGAGACTTGATGTCCATATCAAATCCATTGACCACCGCCTATCATTATCAGGGAAATAAAACTTAAACCAACGCGTCGCTCAGCGGTCGCGCATTCTTGCTAAATGCGTTCGTGATGTTAATCAAAGTGACATCATTTTATTAAGCCAATCGCCTGAAGTCATCGCAGCACAGATTCGCCCTCCCGGCATTTTTCTACCCTCCTCCCAACCCTCTCTCCAACCTCCTTTTAGCGCCCCAGGAGAGGGTGGCCCGAGCTCACGCTACAAATTAAGCGACACAATTGAATTACGAGCGAACTTTCACCTTATGCGTTGGAAGATTGAGCATATTATTGCTCGATCGTGAATAGCATTTTCATAAGTGCTTAGAAATTGAATTTTGATGCTTTTTGTAGGAGTGAAAGATTCGCACGATTTATTTCTGCTGATGGTTCTTAAGTGCCGAAGCCTGTTGGAGATCAATGTGATTAGTATCGTTGTCTAAGCTAAAGCGTCTGTATGGTAATGCTATTTTATTTAACCAATTGATCGAGGATGGACAAGCTAGCCAATTGAAATGATTAGACTGCAGTTTTCGGATTACAAACTGTTTTTATTATAGGTATTTTTTACATGGATTTTCGAATTAGAATGGTGTCCCGACACAACCGTTCGCGCTTTAATTATTGCGGTAGGTAGGTGGGGCGACATCGTGCACATTTGCCTTTGCTTCATCTCTGCTTCGCCCGCAGGAAAGTGTAGCGTTCACACGCTTCTCGCGTGAACAGAGGACTTCCATTAATTCTTCCAAATAAAGATTTTTTAAATGCTCTAAATGTTAATATTTAGCCTTTACAGCATGGGAATTACTTTGAGTGGCAGGACATGCAATAGTTTCATTACAGAACTTATTGTACTTACCTACTACATAAAAAAGACTGGTAGCCAGTGCAGGTTTGAATATTGATACATACCTAAATAAAAATACACTTACATTACCTTTACATATCTCTTGCTCTGTAAATAGTCACTTACTTCCCTGAATGCGCCGAGGTGTATGAATATCATTACAGCATAGGTTTCAAAACATACCACGTAATCTTAACATTACAGCATAGGTTTTGGAATTTGAAAAAAGAACTGTCATACTCATACTGCAAGAAGAATATTTTTTAAAAGGTAATATTTTTTTTCTCGGTATTGATTCTTTACTCGAATCGAGACAATTTATATTTAGAATTTATGAAGATTTTATTTTAAATATCGAACTATTTTTTTCACAGTCACATCGTATATTAATTAGAATCGATTTAAAAATCAAACTGGCCAGCACGATTTGACGCGCTTGCGTGTCATAAAATCGTGAAGAGTAAAAAAGTCAGTCGACTAGCTAGACGCGAAAGTAATTTTTTTTCGTGTTTTGGAGTACTTTCTCAGGCTAATTAGCGCCCTCGCTGCGCTCGGGCGCCAAAAACCTCATATGCAGTTGATGTCATACAGCCCTTGGTTAACAATCTACTATTACTTGTATAAACTTATCTTATCTGCACATCTCAGACCCTCGGGTTGCCCCACGATTAATTTTTTTTTTATTATTATGTTGTTTAGTGTTAGATAGATAGATCGAGAAAACTTTATTGTGCATAAAAAAGGAAATTACACGGATATTTCTTAACCTAAGAGTACAGACGGCGGCCATATCACTAAAAGTGATCTCTTCCAGACAACCTTTGGATGGACTGGAGCAATATATTGGAGAAGGAAGTAGATGTAGTGTTAATAGTGTTTCAGATGGCTGACCTAGGTACAATCTCTAACCAAACTTTTTGGCATGAAACGGCGATCATACTTCGGTACCTTAGGTATTGATTAAAATGCACGAAGATACTATATAATGGTTGGTGTGGTGTCGACATTAACTACTTATACTTTCCATTGTGTACCCAAACTTTGTGGTCTCTGCCGCAACTTGTAAAAATTGTAGTTTCTATATAATTGTCTTGTCTGCAGTGGTTCACGATAAGTTGAAAGTGCCACAGGTTACTAGAAGACTTACCCGTGACACTATACTTACACTAACTGAGTAAAGATAATTAGTTCTTACTAATTTCCGCCGTAGGATAAATCAACATCCAGAATAAAATCTACATTGTCTATTTAGATTATATCTTCTCTACAGGGGTTCAAGATAAGTTGTAGGTATGTAGTATCTCCGGTAAGTGCTCTAGTTTCCTATCTAACTGGATGATAATAGGTACTATTAATTTCCTCGGTAGGATAAAACTACATCTAAAGAAATGACCTCAACGCCCCAAGTAGAAATACAATACATAAACGACAAGTCTACATCTTAACCTAGAATAGAAACGCAATCAAAAGAAAATAAAATCAAAACAAGAACTCCATCCGATTCGCTCTAGTTTTTTTTCCATCCAGGGACAACCGGGGCAATTAACGGTTTTAAATTATTCTGTCTAGACGTCGGAAAATCGTTGCATTGCTCTTTCCTGGAGCGAGTATTTTATCCTGGTTCCTAATCAGACCAACCCAACATTTTTCCCGAGCGCTTCCGTGCTTCGCAAGGCACGTTAAGACGTTGGTGCCGGCTGTCATGTAATGGCAGTCGCTAAGCCATGTCAGAGGCCTTATGGGTGGCTTGATAACTTCTGACGGTAAGGCCCGCCACTGTCTTACAATCCTCCACCAACCCGGACTTGGCACTCGTGATAGAATATGGCCTAACCTTACTGCGATCCGTGCCCCAGCTGTGGGCACATACAAGCGTAGATATCGATCGACTAATCACATGCGGTCGGCCAAAGCGGAGATGGCGGGACGATCTCTCAACCTTCTTGCACATATTGATGACTGTTCAAGATAGGGAGGAGTGGAAGCTCATGGTGGAGGCCTGTGCCCAGCAGTGGGACACAAACACGGCCGACTAAAAAATCATCATAGCTAACTATATAGGCGAATCACTTTTATTATAGAGCAAAGAAAATCAATCGATCGATATCGATATCAACCCTCGTATGTCCCCACTGCTCTTCCTGTCTCTGTCTCTTCCTGCATCGCAGGAAGGTCAGGCCACGGGGGCCAAGAAAATCAATCGCTTTCGATCATCAGTGGATGCGTGCACGCACAATATAGTTTTTTTTTTAAATACAGTGACCGTTATTACTGGTTAGGTCCACTGCTAGGCCTCCCACAAGGCACGCCACTTCTATCCTCGGCCCTCCTCATCCACCCTCTGCTAATCAGCCTCACATCGTCAGCCCAGCGATTCGGTGGGCGTCCTACGCGGCTTTAGCCGGTTCGTGGTTTTCACTCGACAAACTTTGAACCCCTTCGACCATCGGTTCTTCGGCATATGTGACCAGCCCACTGCCAATTCAGCTTGGTAATCCTATGGCGAACGCTACACGTCAATATATATTGTGATAATTATCACGATATTTAATCAAGTATCTTGAGCCGGATCACAGCACAACCTACACCAAAGATACGGATCGCGACAGTATTGAAGCGTTTTTATATGAAGCAGACGTGATGGACCCTAGACAGAGCAAAATAAGAGCTTGTGTGGCGATAATTATATCCCAATCAATAAAAAAACGCGTAAAAAGAAAGCGTTGAATGAAAAATTGGCTACAAAAGAGAGGAATATTTACACATTTAAATTTATTGGACGAAATTTGCCTTCACAATGAAATGGACGGGATTATTGGAACTTATGGAAGGGATTCTAAGTTCAGTTTAAGCTATTTTAAGACAATCTTGTCGCCTGTCAATGATTCAGAAGCAGAAGCGGTGTCATAAACGTCGTACATCGCTGCCGTCTCGCTGCGTACTGACGCGATAAATATTGACGCGCAATACTACACGCAAGATAAATATCACGATCCAGGATCTTGGATCAGATCACAAGGATTTCCGGAAATCCAGCGATAATTATTGTGATCCCTCAATACACTACCCTACACGTCAATAAATATCGTGATCCAACAGTTTATATTGACGGATCACGATATATAACTTGCGTGTAGCATTCGCCTATAGGCTATGTCAGTCACCTTGTAGAGCGGTGCAAACCTCATTACACCATTTTTTTAAAAGTAGCATTGTCAAAAAACAAGGAAATCTCGAAAGTGGGTGACGTAATTTTGAATTTAGAAAATGATAGACTGAATAATAGAATCAAAGAAATAGAAAAAAATGGTATAAAGAGGTACCTATGCACCGTTACGACTTCAGTTCTTTGGCGGATGGTTTCATTTCTGTCCGGATTGGGTAGTATGGTATGATAACGCTAGCAGCGCGTTTTAAATGACATATGTCGCTTACCAGTACCTTAGGTAATTGTCAAGTTCTGTCATTTTAGCGCCACAAAACGCGTGACTCGTATAGCTTCTTACTACCCATGCTGATGTGATCTATCAAAGAGACTCCGAGCATAGCCCGTTCCGTAAGCGCACGCTGCGGGAACCGATATGGTTATTTCAATATCGACCCTTGTGTGTCCCCACTGCTGGGGCACGGGTCTCTTCCTGCATGGCAAGAAGGTTAGGCCATACTCCACCACGGGGGCCAAGTCCGGGTTGGTGGTGGATTGTAAGGCAGTGGCTGGCCTCACTGTCAGAAGTTATCAAGCCGCCCATGAGGCCTCTGACATGGCTTAACGACTGCCATTAAATGACAGCCGGCACCAACGGCTTAACGTGCCTTGCAAAGCACGGAAGCGCTCGGAAAAATGCCACTAGCGGTAGTTACGGGACCCTGCACGTGACCGCGCCTACTGTTGGTTAAACTTGTGGTTGATTTCAATCACTCTAACTCGGTTCTACTAGGCCACCACCATTTTGTAAATATTTTATAATTATTATTATACATACTGATGATCACGTAATAGATAAATAGAGACCACTTTATCTTCTATAATATAAAAATGAATCGCTGAATGTGTCGGTAAGCGCAAATCTCGGGAGCAGCTGAACCGATTTTGCTAATTCTTTTTTTAGAATATTCCTTGAAGTGCAAGGATGGTTCTGACAGAGAAAAAAAAAATTATGAATCGACGGTAGGCGGTACAAAGTTCGCTCGGTCAGCTAGTTGTATATAAAAAAAGGAAATTAATTACACACATGTTTGTTAACCTAAGAGTACCTTACTACCTACTAATTTATGTCATCAAATTGATCCGTTCTCCTGAACCCTTAGGTATGACCGTTTACTCGCACGAATACGTAAACCCGTCATCAGTTAACCTCTTTATTGGTTAACGGTTGACGTTAAATTTGAATCACGCACGCATTCGAATGCGGGTCGTTAGCTTCTTTTAAATGAATGTAGACACATATTACTCACTGCATATACCTATCTTGAGTTCTGGGCCCTTACACAGCGGCCACACAGAAGCGACTTGGGACGGGAAAAAGGCATGTTTTAATCCAATTGACTTTCATACAAATTGTACTGACTGATCAAATTCTTCCCGCGGGTGTCGTAAAAGGCGACTAAGGGACACAAACCGGGGGGGTGGGCAGCAGCGCCCCCTGCAGTACAATTCCACCAAACTGCGATCCCCAACCCGCATGCCCAGCGTGGGGATTATGGGCATTACCTCTCAATGATGGCACAACCTTGCGCTATAGAGCTCATTAGGGGAGGGCTATGTCCAGCAGTGGACTAATATAGCCTGAAGAAGAAGAAGAAGTACTGACTGAACCGGACGAAGCCCGGAGCACGCAGAGTATTCCTACTAGCCCGTCATTTAGTACTTTCAGGAAACTGTTGAAAGAGCTTATCTGTCTTTATCTTAGCTCCTTGGTAGGTACTCGTATTTATGTAAGTAGGTTCTTATTATGTATTGTTTATGTAAGTATTTATTTTATATTTCTTTCATGGTTTATGTACTTTATTCTTTTCATTATTAGAATATTTATATATTTGGGTTTATAGATATCTATCTTGGTAGGATTTTGTTATATGTGTAAGTGTATTAAGTATGTAGTGTATGTTGTGCACGTGCATTGACTTGTTTCACATCTCCACTCCGACTCTCCAAGCTTTGCTGGAAGAAATCTCTTACAGAGATAAGCTCGCCTTTGTACATGTATTCTCTTGCATTTTATTTCTTTAATGTGTTTTTCGCGTGCAATAAAGTAAAGTAAAGCCCACACAGAAAGAGCGTCTTTTCTGTGTGGGCTTCGTCCCATTTATGGCCACTTTGAGCACTCACAAAAAAACCTTGACGGGCCCTAAACAAATCCGAACCTAAGTAAGTAGGTAAGCCCACGGGCACACAGAAAGTGCGCGGCAGACTTTCATACAAAATATACAGAGAGAACAGGACGAAGCCACACAGAAGACTTAAGACCGGAAAATACATGTTTTTAATCCAGTTCACTTCCATACAATGTACTAAAAGGATCTGGACAACGCCCTCATACAGTTTATTTATCCTTACTGGTCCAATTTAGTAAATAAAACTCTAACCTCAAAATTGACATCTGATGCCAAAACTAGATATTTTTGCGCAAGTTCATGAACTTTGTTTATAAAATGAAAATGAAAAGGTTTTATTCAAAGTAGCGCAGAAACTGCGGCTTAATGAACGTTACAATTGAAACTAGGTGTCCATTTCAAAATCTTGATCGTTTTGGAGAAAAAATGGACAAAAAAACTCCAAACATAATCTTTTCAAAGTCCTTAATTAACATAGTTTACATTATTATTATAAAACTTAGAACTCATACATTGTACTGGCTTTAATTCCAGACCTCATTGTCATCTAAATAATTCTTTATCCCTTTTGGCACAAAGTGTCCACAACATATTTTTTGAACCGCGATTCAGGCAAGCTAGGGATTTTATTATAGAAGCGTATACAATGCCCCATGAAGGATAATATTAACCTTTGCCAGCCTAAATAGTGGGAACAAAATTGGCAGCGCATTGTCTAAAATAGTAGGTATATCAGGTTACTTCGTTCATGGGAGTTATAGTAGTTTTTGACTAAAAGTCATACTTTACCGGTAGAATATTGTTTACTTAAATTGACCATTGAGGATAAATAGACTGTAGAAAGGACATCCTCTGTGTGGGCTTCCTCCGTCCCGTTCGCGTGCCGTCCCACATCGCTTCTGTGTGGCCGCTGGCTAATCCTTCATGGGGCTTAGCATTTTCATAAATTAAACCTTATCAACTTGAAATAAAGTCCAAAACTATTAACAAATCTGCGGTCCTTTGCCAGTCTCGTCCAATGTTTCCCAGCCGCATTCACGATGTCTCTACATTCTCAATATAGATACCTAGATACATAGAATATTCTTCATGGTATGCATGTATACCAGGAATTACATAAGAGACTTAAACAATAACATAGTACCTACAGTAGGCAATTGGCGGCCTTATTACTAAAAGTAATTGTGTCTACATTCATTTAAAACAAGGTAACGACCCGAATTCGATACATTTTATACATTTCAGTACATTATGTATGAGTCTTCCGAGACTTTTGTGTGTGGCCGCTGGCTAAGTTATTTGGTTCTGATTTGTTTAGCGTCCCTTGACGTTTTTGTGAGTGCTTAAAGTGGCTATAAGTGGCACTGAAATGAGGATCGCGTTTAAAGCGTTGTCATTGCCTTCTGAGTGCTTAGTGCGAGTTTGACAGATCCAATCGAATAACTTTACTACCGCGTTAATCGAGCATTGAGTAGTAAGTATGAGTAAGTTTACCGTTCGAACTGGCAAAACGCTGTCACAGTACAACTCGCACTCGCGTTTATTCGTGTTTTGGCTGGTAAACGTGTTCACTTCTCAACGTAAACCATTACAACTCGCACTCAGCAATTTTAATTTCCATACTTGTCGCTAGGTGGCGCTTCCTCGATGCCATAGAAATATGAGTTTACGTTAACGCGATCGAGTAGTTAAAAAACTCGCACTAAGCACTTCGAGATGTCAACAGCTCCTACGGTAGCAATCTTTGAAGCAAGTACTCACGGACACACAGTAACGACAGTAGATTAACTTGCAGGTTCCTATGTTATTGGTACATGCCCTCATTGGGGATCGAACCTGAGGAACTCGCTTACGAATCCATTGTTCTACCCACTGGCTACCGCTACATGTGACGCTTCATGTTATTGATTAATTGATTGATATAAAATTCATTGATATCAACCCTTTGTTATCAAGCCCATTGGGGCACGGGTCTCTTCCTGCAGCGCAGGAAGTTTACGCATTACTCCACCACAGGGGGCCAAGTCCAGGTTGGTGGAGAATTGTAAGACAGTGGCGGGTCTTAGAAGTTATCAAGCCGCCCATAAGGCCAATTTATTACTAAAACTAGCTGGAGCCCGCAACTCCGTCTTCGCAGGATTATCGGGTAGATTTTTTCCTACTAGACACTTACCATCGTCATATTTTAGACAATACACACAATATCTTTATAAGTTATAGCCTATGTGTTATTCTGATGCATAAGCTATATTATTGTAAAGATTCATTACAATCCATTCAGTAGTTTTTACGTGAAAGAGTAACATAGGTACATTCATCCATCCATACAAACTTTCGCGTTTATAATATTAGTAGGATATTCATTACTGCACAGTAACAAACATAGGGAGCTTAATAATAATAATAATAAATATTCATGGACATATTACACAGATCTCGTTAGCCCTATACTAAGTACAACTAAATGACTCGTGTTATAGGTGCTAACTCGACGATAGATTTAATACAATAAATATACATAGACAAAATCCAAGGCCCTAGACAAACTAGAAAAGTTCGTTTCCTAGTTTCACTCGGCCGGGGATCGAACCCGAGACCTTCGCTTTTACTGTCAGCGCGCCAAACCGCTGCGCCACCGAGGCTTACCTATATACTAATATAAATATTCATGCTGGAAGTAATGTGCTAATACGTAAAGGCAGCTAGCTCAGAACGCGATTCGGATCATTGCACATGTTCTGCCTCTGTAGATGCTTTAGTCACGCGTTGGTGGAGCTAGAACGTTAAAATCTGAATCTGTTTGTACTGGAAAGTTGCGACTTTTCATATTCTGAAAAGAAAGACAGACAGAAGCAATGTATAGTATTAGTCTGTTAGCTTTTAGAATATACCTCGGCTACTATCGGATAGAAACGGATATATTCGTGTAGGTAATAGAAATATTGGAACTAATATGATACTTAATTTCGAAATCCGAACTAATAAGTATGACACTTAATTTCGAAATCAGAACTCGATCATCAGTAGGTACGAAAACCCGCGAAAATTGGCGAAAACCGAAGCCTACTCCAGAGCCCGAGGTATAGTCTAAAAGCTAACAGACTATATGTGCCTGTATGTAAATTATTATGTTATGTCATTCTTGCTGGAAAGTCACATTTAAAACGCACGACTAGCGTTGCCAGTGCCACCACTGTATGGTCTCTTCTCGCTGTAGTTTTATTTAATTTTGGTAGATAACCATGTACGAATACGCGGTTGTAATTTTGGTAGATAACCATGGATGCCGTGCACGAATACGCGGCGTCGTCGCTTACTTTATCGACTTAACAGCAGTTCAATTTAAATGGTCATACCGTAAACGCGTATCAAAATAAGATTAGCCAGGTGTCATTATCAATATCAAATAAACTCTATCATCCATCATAGGCCTTCGCGTCCATCACGGACGATTCAAACAGTGCCTAAGGACACAGGACTTGACACTTTTTTGAGTGACTGAAAAGTCCAATTCGAGAGCGGCAGCTCCTACCGCATGTAGGACATATAAAGAGAAGGTCCGGAGTCGGGTCATTACGGATTTGGTGCCTCCTGGTTCTCTTGTCCGCCAGTGCCGAGCACCATACTCTATACTGATCTCAATATCAAGATCTATCATTTCTATCAATAATGCCCTATTCCTATTATTGACCTAAGTACTTATTATAGTTTTAAATCAGTGATGAGCGGTAGAACGCCGGCTTTTCGCCGTGGGTTCGAACCTCGGTGCATGTACCAAAGACTTTGTGTTCTAATTTATTCATTTTGTGAAATTGCAGTAGCACCACTCGCTAAATGCGAAGGAAAACTTCGTGAGGCTGAGGTTTCCGCCCTGAGGTGTTTACATACTTCAGCGCTTGTAATTGCCAAACGGTGGGCACGCGTATTAATTAAGCCCGTACTCTCTCTCTGAGAGAAGTCCTGTGCCCTACATTGACGCGAAAATAGGTTGCGATAGTATTATGCAGTGGGCTTGTTAATGCATAAAAGGTTCCTTCCACAGACCGCAGAACCGGTTCGCGCTGCCCATTGATTAGTATTAATTACCAGCTCCCCTAATTACGACACGGGGTCCGATCGCTTCTAATTGGCGTCTATACATCGACGGCCGGTCCGCCCATGCCGCGATTGCTTCCACGATCAAAGGCAAAGTTAACGCCCACTGCCGACCGGCGACTTTAGACCCTGTCGCCTTCTGTTAAGGCTCACATTGACTGTAAATAAAACGTGGTAGGTTAGTCGGCTGTGCGCGGGGGTGGGGTGGGACGAAGCGGGGCGGGCTCCGCTCCCTTCGCCCCGCCTGCCCCGCGGCTCGACCAATCCCAGCGAGGCGACCGAACGAGCTCACCTTGACGAGACGTCCTTCGTGCCTTTTATTTTGTAGCGGAATTTTCTCGGTTGTTAAATTGAATTCTGTGCGTGATTAATTATGATTGGATTTAAGGCCTTTAAGGTAATGAAAGTTATAAACGGTCATTAGGTATGGTAAGCGTTTTGGGTTTTGAGATGAATTCGTGCGCTGTGCTCCGGAGTACATTTTTAATTTTCATAGGGATCATTATTTTTCAGACGTAGTACCTATAATAGACCCAGTTATTTATTTGTGTACCTACTTACATTATTATGCACATGTCAGTCATATGTGATGCACATAATAATATCTTCTTCACACAATCTATTAATTGTGAAACGTCAAAAGTGTTTGACTTTCATTTGGTAAACATTATGTTTTTATCTATCTATCTATAATATAAAAATGAATCGCTGCATGTGTTGGTTAGCGCAAATCTCGAGAGCAGCTGAACCGATTACGCTAATATTTTTTTTAGAATATTCCTTGATGTACGAGGATGGTTCTTACGGAGACAACAATTAAAAAAATATTAAAGAATCGACTGTTACGCGGTACGAAGTTCGCTGGGTGAGCTAGTAGATAATAAAATTGTTTATTGTTTAAGTTAACATTTTAAACAAATAATTTTAACGCTCATACAAAGTCACACCGTCCACTCTGCGCGTCATTGCGCCCTTCATCACTAAAACCAATAAGACGCAAGGGGTCCGAAGGTTTCGTTCGCATTTCAAAAGGGCCTAGACACCTTTTCGTTAAACGAAATTGTACCCTAACGTGAACTGTTAAAGAGTCTACAGTCCCTTATAAGCTAAATCGAATTAGGCGCCCAAAGTGAAAGCGTAGTCGTTAATAAAATATGCGGTTTTATATTTGGACATGCTCTCTATCTTTCCGGGTAATTGCAATCGCTATAAACAGACGCAGATGGTTCCTTTCTCAATGGCAACTCTAGGGATAACTCTAGGGATATCGAAAGTAGGTAGGTATTAGTTCTGTAATTTTCAGGCATAGCATTAGTAGTTGTCAATAGCCTCCTTTTCCAGAGCGGTGGTAGCGGAGCGGTGTAGAACGCCGGCTTCTCAATCGGGAGGTCGTGGGTTCGAACCCCGGCATGTACCAATGGCTTTGTTTTCTAAGTTATGTACATTTATGAAATTATAGTACCTAGCAATACTACTCGCTGACGGTGAAGGAAAACATCGTAAGGAAACCCTAGTGTCTGAGGTGTTAGCGTACCTCAGCGCTTGCTACGTACAATGGCCCAACTATAAGGCTAAGTGCGGGAATCTCCGGTCTAACTAACTAGCCTCCTTTTTAAGTTCTACGTGAGATACCAGAAGACGTATACCTACCTATAGGTAGGAAAAAATGTCACTAGCGGTAGTCACGGGACGGTCACTCATCCAGCACATGACCGCGCCTGTTGTTGTCAACCAATCGGTTCGACTAGGCCACGAGCGCTTCTGGGAAGCATATTTGAAGGGAATCAGTCTAGCAGCTAGGTATAGGTAGGAGAGGATATCTCCTATAGGAGATTAGTTGTAGGTACTCAAAGTTGGTTTCTTACTTTACATTACATACCTAAACTCACGCCTGTGTCCCGGAGGGGTAGGCAGAAACCGGTGTTCCACTTGTTATGATCCTGACAGACCTCTTTCTCTTCATAAACATTCATTAGTCGTTCCTACTTGAACGCTGGCTGTGGGTAAGACTTCTTATAGTTTTCGGTCTGCTTTATAAAACCTACCTACTATCTCGGACATATTTTGCGCCATATATGGCAATGACAAGGTAAATCAACATAGGGCGCGTTCAGTGCATGAATGGGTGACTGTCTATGACTAACGCTAGTAGCATTTTTCCGAGCGGTTTCGTGCTTCGTTGGTTTCAACCTAATCCGTTGGTGCTGGCTGCCGTCAGAGCCGGAGTCAGAGGGCTTAGAGCGGCTTGAAAACTTCCGACATTAAGATCAGCCACTAGAATTGCAAGCCTCCACCAATCCGGACTTGGCCTCCGAGGTGGGGTATGGCCCATACCTTCCTCGGGTAAGAGACCCATGCCCCTCGTTGGGGACAAAATGGGTTGTTGATGGCAATGAATTTACTTATACGGTGAAAAGGAACGGCCCCAAAATGGTTCTTTGTGGTACTCACTTTTTTTGTGCGCCTTCAGGATTTGTAGTCAGATTTTAAAACCCTCCTGGCTGAATAGGACTGTAATCTTATACGTTTATAGCCTTTTGGTAGGTATTATTAATGTATTCTACACAGTCTTAGATAATTCCTTAAAACACTTATTTTAAAGGGAAAGACGTCGCCTCTGAAGAGTGGTTTAAGGAATCGTCTTTTCGTAAAGTTTTCCGATAATTTATAGAAGCTTTCTCTCAGAGAGAGAGAGAGTATGGATTTAATTACCACTCGCAATCTTACTAATATTATAAATGGGAAAGTATGTTTGTATGTTTATTACTCAATCACGCCAGTACGGCTGGACGGATTGGGATCAAATTCGGCACAGTGATAGGTTATAGTATATGCTATAATATATAGCAGGTATAGGTTATAGAATAGCACATAGGCTACTTTCTATCCCGGAAAAATACAAATCTGAATTTCTTCGCGAACGAAGTCGTGGGCAGCAGCTAGTAATTTAAAATTTAAACACATAAAATAAATACACCTGTCTGCCTGCTTGCATGCTGTTAACACTATTAAGGAATTCATTAAGCAACATATTACAATGTCAATCCGCACGCTGCATGACGTGGACTGAGGGACCGCCAGGTTCGGGGGTCGATTCCGGGGGAGATACGACACGACAGCTGGCCGGGGCAGGTGCGCCCGAATCGCACCCCGCTACCATTCACAAACTCTGCCAATACGAAACACTGATACTTTCACATAAACATTTTTTTTTTGAAAGGCTCTAAAAAATAGGATAGAATAGAAATCCTTTAAGTATTTATACATGCTGAGCATGCATCCCTTTGTTTATCTTTTTTTTTCTCTATAAGTAATAAGTAGGTATTTTTTATTGTTGGTAACAATAAACGATTATCTATCTGTCTATTTATTACCTACCGAAACATCTCTATAATAATTAGTTAATAATAAAAAAAATTTACTAATTTTAGACAACGTCCAACAATTGACACTAGAAGTAGGTACCTACTAGAAGTACTTCGTATCTTCGTAAGTAAATGAGTGAAAATATCATAAAATTAGAATTTTACTAAATTTTTATTAGAAACTAGCTTCTTATTTTTTTTTAAATTTTTCTCTCCGTAAGAACCATCCTCGTACCTACTTCAAGGAATATTCTAAAGAAAAGAATTAGCGAAATTGGTTCAGCTGCTCTCGAGATTTGCGCTTACCTACCAACACATGCAGCGATTCATTTTTATACTTACTATAGATAGATAAAAACATAACGTTTACCAAATGAACGTTAATTTTTATGTTATAGATGGAGTCTTTAGCCTATGAATTTCAATTTAGAGGATAACGTCACTCTACGACATAAATATTTTAAAATCATACACATTTACCATAATTTAATAGAAATGGTTATTTTTTTTTACTTTTAGGTACATCCCGATTTATTGACGTAAAGTCTTATAGTATTGACGTAGTTCAAGAAGTAAATATTGCGGGCTAAAAATATCCGCGAACCCATTGTGCATTTTTCACCCCCTTCGCGTGCAAGTTACTTCCATGCACCCATGCACCGGGCAGTCGCGCCACGCTCACCTACCCGGTTGCACGTCGCAAACTTTATTCAGTTGAACCGTGCGCTAACGGACAACATTTCCTCTCCTTCCAGAACAAAGTGGAGTACTACGTGAAATGGCGAGGCTGGAAGCCGAAGCACAACACCTGGGAGCCCGAGGAGAACATTCTGGACTCGCGGCTGATACAGAGCTTCGAGGAGCAACGGCGGCAGGGCAGGAAGCGCGACCGCGAGCATTCGCCCGTCGAGCGGGCGCGCAGCGGCTCCGATGAGCGTCACCGCCCCGCCGGGAAACGCAAGGCGGAAGTCCTCAGGGAGTCCGGAAAGATCGGCGTCACTATCACAATGAGTCCCCCGGCCAAGCGCCACGACTCGTCAGCGACAAAAGTGAACGGCGCCAGAACGCAGATGTCTGCCCAAGTACCACCTCCCGGTGGGGCGGCCGCGCCGGCGTCCCCCGCAGCGGAAGCGGCGGCCCCTCGCACCGGCCCCCGGCGAGCCCCACACTCGCCCGAGGAAGCGGACGCGCACACGCCGCCCGACCGGGAGCGTCGCACCGAGACCCAGCCCGCCGCGGCAGCCCCAGCCGAGCCCAAGGGCGCTAGGCCGCCGCCGCCCGCGCCTCAGCCTGACGACGAGGACTCGTGGGGCGAAGCGCCCGCGCCCGTCGTCGTCCCGCCGCCCCCTCCCCCGCCGCCCAGACGCAACGCAGCCTACTGGATCGCCCGGTCGCCGGTCGCCGACCAGATCTTCATCACGGACGTCACCGTGAACCTCGAGACCGTTACCATAAGGGAATGCCGCACGGAAAGGGGATTCTTCAGATCACGCGAGCAAAGAGCTCTCGACGTCACGTAAATAGGACGGACGTCTTGTGTAATTTTACGTTGATTAGTGAGATGTCTTTGACACTTTGTACAGTTATTAGTTAGTATTTATTGATTTGTATTAGGTAGATGTTTCTTGAAGGGATAGACGTTTGGAACGGGCTGCTCGCTTCTAGTGAGATGTGTAGAGTATTGAGGCCTTGTTTCACTTTTGATAGTCTCTATGACGTCCATGCCTACATTCCATACCGTTCGTCTCTCAAACGATGAAGAAAGATTCTAGATTCTAGAAGGACTGCATTCGCATAATACCAGGTCCGGACAGACAACTTAATGTAACGAGTAATTAAAAGTGAAAGAAGGTTTTAAGAAGGTAAGGCAATCGTAGAAACCAATTACCTGCAATCTATAAATTATCTGGCCTCAATCTCATTGTCAGCAGACTATACAAGGCATCGACACTGACCTGTTTAAGTGCCTACTTTTAAACTACACCGCGTCTGACAGATCGTTCATTCGCGATCTGGATTTTTAATTGAGTATTTAGTTACATTCGTTTTAATGCACTAACCCGTGCTAAGGACAATTTTAAAAACCTATTTACAGGCAAAAAATTCCACCCATGCCGGGACTCGAACCCTCGACCTTTGGCTACCTGTGCCAGCACTCTCCCAACTGAGCTAATGGGCGACTACCGGCATCAGTGAAATTTCGAACCTCTTTACAATACTCTCTGTATTCTCTGGAGTCCCGGCATGGGTGGAATTTTTAGCCTCTAAATAGGACTTTGAATATTTAGTAACTCTCTATCTGCAGAATGGGACTATTGAGACCTAAATAATAAATTCTACCGGGTATTCGATGATCTATAATTTTACTTTAACTACCTGTTGGTACAAACAAGTATGTTTCCTTATTAAACTTTGTCGTCTTGGAATATTTCAAGATCAATGGTCTAACAACATGTTTAACCAAATATTATTTGTCAATTGTAATGTAACTATCATAAATGTAAAAGTACACTTCCCTAGGTTACTGGCATAATGAAACTGACTTTATATAATAATAACGAAACGTTCATTTTACTGCTTTTGTTATTAAGGTACTTATTTTTGTTTACGTGTTGTTGTTATATTTCCATGTCACTTTTCTTCGATTTAGGTAAGTAGGTATCTGAGACTTGTTCGAATACCAATTTAACAGTTGATCCACTTCCTTAGGTATTAGATCTTTCTGTAGGATGTTATAGATAGAATGTTAGAATTTACGTTAATATTATTCGCAATTTCCAAAATAATTTGTTAAATTAACAATATCAAACTAGTAGTTTATAGCAAAGCCGATTCATATTTTTGATAATTTTGTGAATGTGAATAGGTACCAATAAATGAATGCACATTTTGTGTTCTCTAATTTTACTTGTTAACTGGTTCCTCAAATTAACTTATGTGTTGTAGATATCTATGATTACGTTGAGTTGGGAGTCTCATAATTCATTTTAAGTTATTTATACGATTTAATGCATTTTACTTAATTATTGAGAAAGTTATTTGATTTCTGTAAATACTGTAAATAAATAGAGCACTTGTTTTATAAAATGTGATAGTCATACTCACATTGTATTCTGTAAATAAATGAGAATGAATTAGACGATGCGGTTTTTTAATTCCGATACGCCCGCCTGATAATTAATCGAAAAATCAACCTATAAATACATGTGAAAAAGGCAGGACTATTTTATTGAAATACAAAATTACAGAAGAACTTTTTCCTGGCTACTGAAGAACTTTTCACAGTGCACTGAGTGCAAGTTCACAGCGATTTTAGAGTGCGCTGTGAAAGGTTCTTCAGTAAAATATTGGAAAATGTGTGTAAAAACGAATTTAAGTCTTCGAATAACAATTTTGTATTTTAATAAAAAAAATCGTGGTTATCCACGTTAACCCTACTGCGGTGTATTTTCCACATTTCAGAAATAGTTATTGTAGTCACCTAACAAACGAAAATTAAAGTGAGTTGTGTGAATACTTATAAACTCGCAATTAGTCCGTTTACAAACCCAATGGAGGTTTATTTTACATTTTACCCATACGAGAACTTTCGGTTCCTATCGGACGTATATTTATTCGCATTCGTACCATTTGTCACATACTGCAGTGTCTGCCACCTGAACTACGTTATCAGCTACTAAGCTAAAAGTTACAAAACTTCAGCCACTGCTTAGCAGAGGGCGCTGACTCGACGCAAACTAGGATAAACTTGGCAACACCATGCCCGACCTGTCATAGAACAAATCGATTGGTGCGTCGTCACCCAGGCGTTCTCCCCCACTTCGGGAACAAGCCAGCGACGCCACGAGTTTAGCGAGCGATCCGCCGACTAATCATAACAAACAACGCGTGTTTATTGGCATTATCACCCACGTTAGCAACTGCAATAATATGGAGTGGTCCAAGGACAAAACTATGAAGCTGATAGAGCTACTGCAAGTGAATCCGAGCATTTGGAACCCGTCCCTTTGCGACACTCGCCGGGATAAGCAGAAGCGCAAGGATGAATTGCGAAATATTGCCGCCTTTTTTTCTATATCTGTGGCAGACGCAACTAAAAAGATTCAGCATCTGAGGACACAGTATAACAGGGAGTCGGTCAGAGAAGCCAGGGAGAACGTTGCGGACCCTTACAATAGATATGTGAGCAACTGGTACGCGTTTGAGTTTCTGCATTTCATGAAGGATTCTTCTAAACAGTACAGGCACATTGTGAGGATCTCGTCTTCGGTAAGAATACTCGTAGTACCACTTTTTACGGCTTTCAGGGGGTAGAGCAGCACAGACTTCAAATAAATACCTACCAGTTTTACGATCGCGAACTTTATAAAATAATCTTGTAGTAATACACTCGTTACTGCATAATAAGTAAAATTGGCATCAGGTCAACCTTAACAAAATAAAATTGAATTCAAGTTTAGAATTTAGAAATCAAAAACGAATTTCAAAAATAAAGTTTGAAAATTTTGAAACTGCAGAATTGTTACCGGATAAATTTTGTCGGAAAATGGTTAGAATTCAAAGATTTTTAAACTGAAGTAGATAACGATGCCAACACACTTGTTTTCATAAATCACAAATAGTAGGTGCCTAAGATTGGAAAAGACTTATATATAAAAAATTGTTATGTTTAGGTACCTTATTAAAAATTAATTCACGTTTCTATTTATAGGAGGACCAGCCTGATCTCACTGGCGACGGGCACAAGATAATAGAAAACCTTGGCAATGACTGCAAAAAAGAAGACGTGCCTCACCCTCAAAAAATTGCCAGAATCGAGACATCTCATCTCACGACATCCTACAATAGAGACGAATTCTCAGTCTTTGGTGAATATGTTGCCAATGAACTAAGGTCACTCAAAGGGGAAAAGAACCTTTTGGTTGCCAAAAAAAGAATACAAGATATTATATTTGACGTAAAAATGGGCCTCATTGATACTCACAGTAGTCCTGACCAAACTTCAGTTTGTCCAGTTTATAATCACTCCCAATCAGTATCTTACAATGCATAGGGGAATTCCTCTTTGGCGCTTAGGTTTGGTTTTTTACATCTTCATTAATTTTTAAATACACTGCGAATATTGAATAACGATGCAAAAGACGTAGGTCAGGATAGTGGCAAACTAAATCTGTCGTCTCTACGTGCGTTTTTATGTACCTATAGTTGAAATAAGTAATCACCGACTAAAGGGGCGAATGCATATAATATTTTAACATACGTTGTCTACGTATTCATTGCATTTAAAGTTAAATATTTATTCCTTCCGAACAATAATTACAAATAAAGCTACCGTAACCGTACGGTCAACAAAATCCAAATGTTTTTTGTTTCAATAACCCTCTTCCATTGTCACTCACTGTTTATTAAGATCAGAAGTATTTATTTAGATGCACCAATCCGTACTTCTCCGTAAGTACCTATTCAGGTACCTTCCAGAAGATTTCAAACACTTAGTAATCGAATGATAACACCAAACGGGTAACAATACTTTCAGTTGAGCTCGAAGCATCGACCCGAAAAGATTCGATTGGGTATTGCAAACATTTCAATTGTAGTGATGAAGTTGGAATTTAACTGGCTGCCAGTAGTATTTATGTTGTTCTGGGCTGCTGAGACGAAGGGGAAAGCACATAAGTACCAGGCAAAGTGGGAAGACCTGGACAAGCGGCCTTTGCCTGAGTGGTACGACCGAGCAAAAGTAGGCATTTTCATTCACTGGGGAGTTTATTCTGTACCGGCCTTTGGAAGTGAATGGTTCTGGAAGCATTGGAAAAGTAAGGTCTTATGCTATAAGGCAACTTACTGCCGCACTCAGAGACGTCCATTAAATTTAATGTTTCTTTAAATATCATTATCTTTCACTAAAACAGGAAAGAACTACACCATACTTAATCGGAGATTAACTTTAATTGACGTTTCGGAGTGCGGCGGTAAATGTGCTATGCTACGTACTCGAATTATCCCTAGCAATTGTAATGACGCAAAGTTTAGAAATTACCTACTGCTGAACCAGATAGACTGTGTCGTAAATAATGTTATCAAATACCCAAGTAGTTTGTAGAGTCAACACACTAGATGGCATTGTTCTCTTTCAAATTCAGCTTATGCGATATAAAATGTCGCGTGGAATGTTTTCTCTTCTGCATAAATAGTAGGTATATGGAGTCGACACAAAAATTCAAAGGTTGACCTGCCTTTGAATTTTTGTTTTAACGTAACTGAGCGCATAGTGCACGTTGATACATTGACATGTAAATGTTGATATGCTTTCGAATGTCCCTCTCGAGATCTTAAGCGGGTACCTTATAATGATAGAAAAAATACCTATATTTACTTCAATTAAGTACTTTACTTCGTCGTCATCATCATAAACCCACTATGTCCCCACCAAGGGGCACGGGTCTCTTCCCTGAGGAAGGTATAGGCCATACTCCACCACGGGGCCCAAGTCCGGATTGGTGGAGGCTTACATACTTAGTACTTATGTATTATTGAAAAGTGAACTAAAGAACATGATTTGTTCACAGGTGGCAAACAACAATTTGTCAATTTCGTAAAGAAAAATTACCCAAAGTCGATAGAGTACGAAAAGTTCGCCGTTTGGTTTACCGCTGAGTTTTTTGAGCCAGACAAGTGGGCCGACCTCTTCGCTAAATCTGGAGCTAAGTAAGCAACTCTTACATAATAATATCTACTACAAATACCCTTCCAAAGAATCTATATAAGTATCAAAGTTATTTATATTAAATACTGACATTAACCACTTTTGAACAATATAATACAAAGCAAATAATACAAAGATAAGGGACCTTTACACTTTACGGGCGATTTTTTGTCGATGTCGAATGTCGACATGTTGTTTTCGTTTTTGGTGTCAGCAATGGGCTGTAGCCAAATGCAGAGCACATAAATGTTATGTAATGTTATGTTATTTATTGCAACCATAAGTTCACAAGGTGTTGATATAAATAACATATTATAACATAACATTTACATACTGGCACATACATTGCTTCTGGCCCCACACTAGGATATCCTGTGTCGTGGGAACCAGAAACAACGACATCACAAACATGTAAACATCCAAGACCTGGGTTTTTTTTGTCCCCAGCCGGGATTCGAACCCGGGACCTCTTGCAAGGTAGGCAGACGCGCTACCGCTACGCCACATTATGGACCCTGTTTAATCGCTTCTTACTTGCTATTGTATTACTATTCTTATTACAAGCTTTTTGGGTCGTTTGTTCTGTGTTTTTTACCCTTGGATGTGAGATGGTTAGTTAACAATGACGCTTAGTGCGGAATTCTCAGGTCTAACTAACTAGACCTGAGAATTCTGCACTGAGCCTCATTGTTGGACCATGTATGTAGCAAGCTCTTAGGTACGTTAACATTTTAGACACTAGGGTTTCCTTATGATGTTTTCCTTCACAGTCAGCAAGAGGTATTGCTAATATAATTTCACAAATGTACATAGCTTAAAAAACAAAGTAATTGGTACATGCCGGGGTTCGAACCCACGATCTCCCGATTGAGAAGCCGACGTTCCACACTGCTGCGCTACCACCGCTTGTGAGATGTTGTACCTACCTACATTAGTAAGAGGCATTATCTAAACCGTCTCTGCAGTACCTAACTATTATATAACTACACCCCTTACTTATTATACCTACTAATATCTAAGTTCTAAGACTATGATAACATTATTTGGACGCCTGTATTGACCTACGAGTAGGTACATTGTATATCAATCATTGCAGGTACGTAGTTATAACCAGCAAACACCATGACGGCTTCACGTTATTCCCTTCAAAGCGTTCAAAGAAGTGGAACTCGGTTGATGTAGGACCTCGCCGAGACATCGTTAAAGAAGTAGCTAAATCAGTCCGAGCCAAGGGATTGAAGTTCGGCATCTACTACTCCTTGATTGAGTGGTTTAACCCACTTTACTTGGAGGATTCTAAAAATATGCTTCGAACTCAAAAATACATAGACTCTAAAGTGATACCGGAGCTAAAACAGGTGGTCCAAGATTATAAACCATCTGTAATTTGGTCCGATGGCGTATGGAATGCTAAAGATGGCTATTTTAAATCTAAATGGTTTCTGACGTGGCTCTATAATGACAGTCCAGTGAAAGAGGAAGTGGTCGTCAATGATAGATGGGGTAATAACACACATTGCTATCACGGGGGCTTCTTTAACTGCAAAGATCGCTACAATCCTGGTAAGATTTGGAATAAAATACTATAATATGGTAGGTACTGTGCTTCCGTGCTTCGCAAGGCACGTTAAGCTGTTGGTGCCGGGTGTTATGTGATGGCAGTCGTTAAGCCATGTCAGAGGCCTTATGGGCGGCTAGATAACTTCTGACAGTAAGACCAGCCACTAGTCTTGCAAGCCTCCACCAATCCGGACATGGCCCCCGTGGTGGAGTATGGTCTATATCTTCCGCAGGGAAGAGACCCGCGCCCCTCGGTGGGGACATAATGGGTTGATGAAGACGGTACTGTGTCTACGCTCTTGGGGTCGGTGCCAAGTTCCAGAGCAGCACATACATTTTAGGCTCCAAAATATTTTTCCACAATACTTACATAATATGCGAATTTCGAATTTAAAGGTCATACTTGTTTAAATTACTATTTCTGCGTTTTAGTGCCTAGTGTACTGAAGTAGGTTTTTATTTTGCTAATGTCGTATAATTTATCGGTGATTTCAACAGGGGTTCTTCAGTCACACAAGTGGGAGAATGCATTTACAATCGACAGACAGTCATGGGGATATAGAAAAAATATTGAACTGAGCGATGTGCTCTCAATTCAACATATAATTAAAGAGTTAGTCACCACCGTAAGCTGTGGAGGTAAGTTAATCATAGCATAAACCACTAAGCTGATTATTTTACCAAGACGAGGTATATCAGTTCTTTTATAGTTAATCATGTTCTATTAAAGACTGATGTTCTTCTATTTATTCCTGTGCTTCTCCAATAAGTTAAGTTGGCCGTCTGCTCCGTATAGTTAGTTAGTTAGACCTGAGATTTCCGCACTTAGCCTTATAGTTGGGCCATTGTACGTAGCAAGCGCTGAGGTACGCTAACACCTCAGACACTAGGGTTTCCTTACGATGTTTTCCTTCACCGTCAGCGAGTAATATTGCTACTATAATTTCACAAATGTAGATAACTTAGAAAACAAAGTCATTGGTACATGCCGGGGTTCGAACCCACGACGTCCCGATTGAGAAGCCGGCGTTCTACACCGCTCCGCTACCACCTCTCGGTGTCCGCTCCGTATATTTTTCTTCCTATTTTCGCCAAGCGAAACAGACCTTCGACGCTGGCTACATCCGTCAATTCCCTGAAGTTTCTGAGCCTCGACTTCCTTATTCTCCTACCACACCTCCTTCCCTCAATCTTGCCCATCATAATAGCTTTAAGAAGTCGGTTCATATTGTGTCGCGAAATATAACCAATCTCTATATTAACACACTATTTGTTTGTCTAAGGAAATGTATTAATTAACGTGGGACCGACGAAACACGGAACAATCGTACCGATATTCCAAGAGCGCCTGCTAGACTTGGGACAATGGCTCTCCATCAATGGCCAAGGGATCTACAGCTCGTCGCCGTGGAAACACCAGAACGATTCGCTCAACCCAGACGTCTGGTACACCTGCTACAAACAGCCGTATCATGCTCAGAACCCAATAAAGGTGCCAGAGGAAAGCGATAGAGTTCCAGCCATATTTGCCATCTTCTTGGAGTGGCCTGTGGGAAATAAGTTGAGACTAAAAGACGTAGTGCCGTATGTGGATAAATACGACAGGATCGGAATTTTGGGAGAACCCTTGAGTAGTTTCGTCAAGGTCAGTGCATAACCCTCAAATAGATAGTCTAATCCTAATTTTGTTTATGTCTTTTGTTTTCTACGAAAAGTCAGTATCTTTAATAGTTTCGATGTTATTGTCTTCAAAGATTTCTATACCTATTTTTTTTTCAGTGGCAGCTACAAGATGGTTTTCTGGTGATAGAATTGCCGGACAAGGCAATAGTAAAGTCTCAGTATGCCTGGACGCTCAAATTCACGATGAATACTGACTTTCTTAAGTTTTACGAGCACCAACAACCTCAATAAGTAGCTGAAAATAGTACCCAATACTTATGATTATACGTAGAAAATTTACTTCTTACGCGCAGAATGTACAGCCTTTAGGTACTTAAATCCTGTAGAATAGCATCGACATCTCTCGGCAAATAGAGTCCACTACTTAATTACTAATACTTACTTAAACACTAATTTAATTTTCTAATCTATTTATGTTTATCAACACAGTATTTTATTAAAATTTCACAAAATCGGTCACTAATTGAAAATCTTCGAAATTTTCTCTAAAATGAATTCTTACTTAATTCTCAATATTCTAAAATTGTTACTTAATTCTGAGAAATTTACTGGGTGCAACAAATTCCTTGTATATTTCTACATCATCTGCAAATAAGAGGTTCTAATCATCGATACAAACAACTTGTACATACAATAGGAAAACTTCGAAATCACAAAAAAATATTTAATTCTCCATACATTGGGGGTAACTTTGGTTTGGCAGCTCTTAATTGCGTAGCTAGGTGTTAGGATACCTAGTACTGCTAAAATAAAACACAGTTTAGTTGATTTCATGTATACTAGGTATTTCGACTCTAAATGTAGAGACCTACTTCAAAGGTAGTCAAATCCACTGCCGCAATCCCAAACATTTATTGTTCTTTTGTTAATATTATTTTTGTGATGCCTATAGTGGTACACTCCAATATAAAGCGAAATCAAATCATCAACACCTTTGGTATTTAGCAAGTTTTTAGACTTACCTACACTTATGCTTGAGCTGTCTCAAAATTCAAGCCGATAAAGACAGTATATGTCAATGATAATTCCCACAGCTGTGAGAACTATCAAGAGCTGCAGATTCCTAGAAATAATTATAGTGAAAATGAAAACATAGAGACTATTTAAACTAAACAAAGTCTTCATAGGAATCCGTAACACGATTTGTAGAGTATTTATATTACCTGAGTATCTCAACACGTCTTCAGTACACATTAGCCAGCCGAGGCTGAGAGAATCAAGTCTGCCATGGTCGTGGTTTTTATGAAGTTGCTTGTGTTGTTGTCGCCTGCATGGGTTGCTTGGGCGAAAGGCCAGCAGCATATCTACATACCCAGCTGGAACGATCTGGACGATAGACCATTGCCGGAGTGGTACGACCGAGCCAAAGTCGGTGTCCTCGTTCATTGGGGCGTCTACTCTGTGCCAGCCTTCGGGAACTCCTTCTCTGAGTGGTTCTGGAAGTCTTGGGCGGGTGAGTAAAGAATCAAACTTTTCGATAGAAACTATGCAGATTTGGGATACCTACAGGTTCTCAAAAATTTGACAGATTTTTGCTCCCAAAAATCTGATCTGTAAAATATCGCTAAACGATCGGACTTTGATTACAATTTCGAATTTGGTGAGTAATTGCATTTAATAATTGTATGGTGCGACTCTTTCAATTGTTTTTTCAGGTATAGGTAATTGTAAAAAATCTATAGCAAACTGCTGCTTAAGAAAACTGTAACAGTTTTCTCTAACAGTACAACCACCACAGCACGGTGGTACAGTCGACAGTACATAAAATTTACACCCATGCACTCTACGCAGTTACGTTAAGCTGGGTACTGACCAACATTACTAGGTGTAATGTAACATTCGCCGACAGCCGGGTGCAAGCCGGCGATTGTTCCCATTAGTCCTCCATAGCCCTGTCCCCCGGGATGACAGCTGAGAATAATTCAATAAGACAATTATTGTCCTCCCGGTTGTCACCCGCTGTTACCTTTGGAGGCTGACAAGGGGGGGCCACCGGGAAGTCTGTTTCTCAGTTGTTACTGGGAGGAGACAACCTTTGTATCGCTTGTCTCCCCCCGGGTGACAATCCGATGAGAGTGGAAGCGTTTTGTTTCTTTTTCGACATTTTTATTTACCTCGTCGTCAGGTTATACTAGTCAACTACTGGACATAGCCCTCCCTGAAAGAGCGCCGTAGAGCCCTGTTTTTAGCTTGCCGCATCCAGCATCTGCCTGCAGTTTTTCGCAGATCGTCATCCCGCCTAGCCGGAGGGCGTCCTAAACGTTTGCCGAGTCGCGGTCTCCACTCAAGTTTACTCCAACGGTTGTCGGTTCTTCGCGAGATATGGCCAGCCCACTGCCACTTCACTTTATTTTCCTAATGGTTAATATTATTCCATCGAAATAAAAAGGCTGAAATCTAATTACTTGTTTTGTTGCTTGTCTCCCCCCGGTGACAACTGAGAAACAGACTTCCCATTTGTCCCCTCTAGTCAGCCTCCAAAGGGAACAGAACCTACGAATCGGGAAGACGATTACTAGCTGTCACCCCGGGGGAAAGGGCTAGAGGGGACTAATGCGAACAATCGCAAGCCGGGTGGAGCACTGAAACTGCTGCACACTAGCTGGTTTCTCCTGACAGCATGAATGCTCGCTGGATAACGTGTTACATTACACCTCGTAACGTCGGTCAGTACACAGCCTTACGGGCGACTTTGCAACAAAAATGGAAAGATTTGTCTGCTGTCGACTGTACCTATGTTTGATTGTTTCCAGACGGTAAAACAGAATACGTGAATTATATGGAGAAAAATTTCCCTAAAGGATTCAAGTACGCGCACTTTGCTAAAGGATTTAAGGCTGAGTATTTCAACCCCAACGAATGGGCTGAACTGTTCGTGAAAGCGGGGGCCAAGTATGTTGTCTCAAGTACTACCTATTACCTATTTACTTATAGTTCCGGATTCACTTACTTGCTAGCTAAGCTAGAGTCACCAATGGGAAAAAAATCGTATCTTCTATTACAACGCGTCATTAGAAACAGTCAATACCAGAAATCTTAATAAAGAAGTGAAACGAAATGAAATGAAAATGTTTTATTCAAAGTAGCGCAGAAGCTGCGGGTTAATGAACGTTACAATTCAAACTAGGGGTCCATTTTAAAATCTAGATAATTTTGGAGAAAAAATGGACAAAAAAACTCCAAACTTCGTCTTTTCAAAGTCCTTAATTAACAGAATTTACATAATTATTTTAAAACATAGAACTCATGCATTGTTCTGGCTTTAATTAAATACATTATTGTCATCTACATAGGCTGCTACTTATGTATGCGGAATAGAAAAAATAAACAAATGTATATGGCTAAATATGCTTTTATTGTTTTTCAAAGTATTCTCCACTATGATCGATGCACTTTTGCATTCGATGAAACCAATTTGTAAAACACTTTTTCCACTCTGATTGAGGTATCTCCAAAACGTGCTGTTTGAACGCATCTACGGCATCTTCACGGATCGAAAATCATTGACCACGTAATTTATTCTTTATATTTGGGAATAAATAGAAATTATTGGGCGCCAAATCAGGGCTGTACGGTGGATGACCCATCAATTGTATTTTTTGACCATCCAAAAATGTAGTTGTTTCCTGAGATGTATGACAGCTGGCATTGTCATGGTGAAGTATGATTCTGCGTCGCTGGTTGTTTTGGCGTATTTCTTCAAATACTTAATCCTTTATGCTATAGTAGCCCTTTTGGCACAAAGTGAACTTTACACATTTTTTGAACCGCGTTTCCGGCAAGTTTAATATATCTTAATGTGGGAATTTAGGGCAGTTTTGCCATAAACGGCTGTTTTTAATCGATTAAAGTAGTAGGTTGCTGATCCAAGGTTTTAAAAATAGTTGTTACTGTTGTTTCGATTTATTATTATTAAAATACTTTATTGCATAAAAGTTTTGCACATAAGCGAACTTAATGCTGCTTAGCATTATCTACCAGCGAACCTAAGTTTTGGAGACAAGATTAGCAGGTAGGGCAATATTAAACAATATAACATTTACTAATTATATCTATATTATAGAACTTATTACAGGTTCGATCCCGAGTGCGGGCATGTACCAATGACTTTGTTTAATTTCAAAGTTACGTACATTTGCGAATTTGCAGTCGCAATACCACACGCTAACGGTGAAGGAAAACATCGTGAGGAAACCCGCGGCTTCGTTGGCTCCGCACGTATTGACTAGTCTTTCCTGTGGGCTAGGCCGACTATGCTGTCAGGATGGTATAGGTGCTGGGCAAGCCTACACCATCTATAAAACCATGACCCAGGCACTACAGCGTCGGAGTGGTCCCTTCACCCATCTAGTGTGAGTGAAGATACCACTGGACGCTGTATAAAATCATCTCATTAAGTAGATGCAAAAAGGCCAATAAATAAAAATTACATATTAATTTATGATGTTCACTTTTTGATAACAAATGTATTTTAACCAGTTTATTCCATTGGTGGCTCTATTTAGCACCAACGCCTTAATAATGTATAGTATCATTAAATGTTAAAATGTCTTTGCTGTATTCCGCCTAAAATACCACAAGCACCATGCCATGTATAGTATTATATTCTTTTTAATGCACAAACCCGTGCTAAGGACAACTTTAAAAACCTATTTAGAGGCTAAAAGTTCCACCCATGCCGGAACTTGAACCCGCGACCTCTGGCTAATTGAGCTCAGTTGGGAGAGCGCTGACTCGGTTAGCCAGAAGTCGCGGGTTCGGGTCCCGGCATGGGTGGAATTTTTGGCCTCTAAATAGGTTTTTAATAATAATATATATTATGTATGTCTCTTATTTCCTTCAGCAACTTTCCGTCGTAAGGTTGTCTGGAAGAAATAGCTTTTAGCAATAAGGCCGCCAATTGTACTTTGTATCTTTACATGTTTTACAATATGTGCTCTGGTGTACAATAAAGAATATTCTTATCTTATCTTATGTACTACGGAAGTTTTAGTTGTCATAGGTAATATTCATCATAATATATTAACTATTAGCTGACCCAGCGAACTTCGTACCAACTAAAAGTCGATTCTTTAATTTTTTGTCTGCGTAAATACCATCCTCGTACTTTAAGGAATATTCTAAAAAAAGAATTAGCGAAATCGGTTCAGCTGCTCCCGAGATTTGCGCTTACCAACACATTCAGCGATACATTTTTTTAATATAGATGTATGGTATCGTGAATCATTAAATTCATTCTTCTTCAGGCTATATATTAGTCCACTGCTGGACATAGCCCTCCCCTAATGAGCGCCTTGGGTTGTACCATCATTGGGAGGAATTGCCAATAATCATTTTAAGAAATATAAATTCATTAAGAAATACTATTTCAGATACTTAGTCCTAACAAGCAAACACCACGATGGGTACGCCCTGTTTCCCTCTGACCAATCAAAAAACTGGAACTCGGTGGACTTGCCACCCCACCGAGATATCGTCAAGGAGCTGGGCAAGGCCGCCCGCAGCAAGGGACTTATGTTTGGAGTATCTTACTCCTTGGTTGAATGGTTCAATCAACTATTCCTAGACGACTTGGACACCCTGCTTCAACAAACATCGTACGTGGACGCCAAGATGACACCAGAACTCACGTTTCTCGTAGAAAACTATAGGCCTGCCATCATCTGGGGTGATGGTGTGTGGGCGGCGAAATCTACCTATTTCAAATCAAAGTCCTTCCAGACGTGGCTGTTTAATGACAGCCCGGTGAAGGAGTTCGTGGTGGTGAATGACAGATGGGGTAATGAAACCTACTGCGTTCACGGAAGCTTCTTCACGTGTAAAGATCATTACAATCCTAGTAAGTATACTAAGGGCCTGTTTCACAATCTGCAAATAAAGTTCCGGATAAGCTATCCGCAACCACGGCTGCCGTTTGTTCTAAATTTAAATAAATTTTCCTATATTGCGTGTGTTCATTTATGGCTTCAAATTTAGAACAAACGGCAGCCCTGGTTACGGATAGCTTATCCGGAACTTTATTTGCAAATTGTGAAACAGGCCCTTAGCATGTATGTGTTAGTATACTATAATTATATACCTATGTAAATAAATAAATAAATATTCATGGACATAATACACTGATCTCGTTAAACCTTTACTAATTACAACTAAATTACTTGTGTTATAGGTAGAGCTAACTCGTTAGAGCTAACTCGACGATAGATTCAATACAATAAATACATAGATAACATCCAAGACCCGAAACATTCTAGAAAAGTTCGTTTCCTAGTATGACCCGGCCGGGAATCGAACCCGAGACCTTCGGTTTTACAGTCAGCGTGCCAAACCGCTGCGCCGCCGAGGCCGTCAATGTATGTTTGTATAATATAAATTAATGATATGTATTATATTATATATGTAATCTCGTAGGCTTAGTTTATGTATTTAATTAAATATACGTGGGACACTCAAAAAGTTTTGAGAAACTAAGTTCTATGAAATAAATATTTTTATTAAATCTTTTCAAAGAACTCTCCACCAGCCTCTATACAAAGTTTCATGCGTCTGAACCAATTTTCAAAACATTTTTTCCAGTCCTCCGCAGACACCTCTTCCACGGCCTTCTCAAACGCTGCTAGCGCGTCTTCCGGCGATGAAGACTGTATCCCTTTGAGCTGATTTTTAATTTTATTGAATAAAAATAAGTCACACGGAGCCAAATTAGGACTGTAAGGAGTGTGTCCCAAGACTCTGACCGGTGTGGAGTCCAGGAAGTCCCTCGTTTTGCGTTTTGATCGCAGAGTGCGCGGGCGCGTTGCCGTGGTGAAGAAGGACCCCGCGGAGCCCGGTGTTCGGTCGCTTGTTGCTCGATTCAGAAAAAAACTTCTGGCAGCCAAATTGTGCTATACCGTTTAGCGTTAATTCTGCTTTGGTCTCAAAGTGGAATTGAAATTAGGTACCCCGTCAAAGTGAAGAAACTAGCGATCAAAATTTTTCCTGTGCTCCTCGATCGCTTCACTTTCGTAGGCGTTGGTTAATTATGAAACAGCCAAACCGTCGACTGACGCTTTGTTACTGGATCATATTGATAAATCCAGGCTTCGTCACCTGTCACAATGTCGTAAACGCGCCGTGACGAGCCAGCATCAAATTTTTGTAACATATCACGGCACCAATCCACACGGGCCTGCTTCTGAGCTTCGGTGAGGTTGTGCGGCACCCAGAGGGAAACTATTCTCCTCACGCGAAGCTGCTCGTGCAAAATCTTGTGAACACTTCCTAAACCAATCTGCAGTGTATGCTGAATCTCTTCTTACGAATTTCGTCTATTTTCTTGAATTAAATATTTTACTGTCAGCACACTTTCTTCGGTGACAGCCGTCGTAGGACGACCACTCCTTTGTTCATCCCCCAAAGTAAGACGACCGCGTTTGAACTCGCTATACCAGTGGTAGATGATTGCTTTTGAAGGTCTTACATCCATAAAAGCAATTCGAAGTCGATCAAATGACTCATCAGGTTTTAAGCCACATTTGAAATCGTAAAAAATCATAGCACGAAAATGTTCTCGATGCAGATCCATTTTTAATGAGACAAAAAAAAAATGAATTGGCTCTCAAACAAATGCGGAGGGAAATTCGAAAATCGAACAGTAGTTTTTTACTTTTAAATAATCGTCGGTTTCAAAACAATTACAAGTGGCCAGTCTTATACATAAAAACTTTTTTTCGAAAAACTTTCTGATTGGCCTGGTATATGAATATTAGTTCTAACTCAGTTTATGTACATATTATTTTAATAAACTTCTTGTTCACCTACCTACTTTCTTCATCTTTCAGTTCTAATCTAATCTATAGGCGTAAGTATAGAGTATGAAATATACGTCCGAGCGCATCCTCGGGTCTGAGATCGATGGGTCCTTGTCAGGGTGTCGCCGTCGACGGATTTACTGTGGTCGACATCTTCATCACCATCAAGTATAGGGTAATGACCAATTTACACCGTGTGCGAGTTGATTAGCAGAGCGCATCAGAAGTAGAGTTGATAGAGTAAGCGGAAGAAGGAGTGTAAAGCACAAAGTTACAGGAGGCGGCGGAGGAAGAGGATATATTTGTGAGGATGCGGATGAGTATGACGTAGAGGAAGCAGATGAGGAAGAGAAGAATGGGAAGGAGAGTGAATTTCCTGTTAGCTCGTCGCTGCGGATAGTCGTTGCTATTGGTTACGTGCGTTACTTTATTAAAAGCGAATTGCGCGATGAAAATTCATTCCGGTTAAATTGATCTTGATCTAAAATGAAACGAAAGTAGAAGAAGAATTTAACGTTATTTTATAGAGAAGCGGTAACGATTGAGAAAGTTCAAAAAATGCGGTTGCTTCGCATTATGATTAAGCGGAAGCGGTGTCCTCCTCAACACTAATCAGGAGAAAATGGTGTGCCTGGCCGGTGGTCTTATCTTTCTAATCATCCCATGAAGAGTGCCCACTGCTGGGCATGCCGCTTCTCTTGCACGCCAACCCATCCGGTCCTTTGCTACTCGTAGTCTCGCCTAATGTTTCCCAGCCGCATTCATAAGGTCTTCGGCCCACCGGGATACCAGTCTACCCACCGACCGCTAACCCGAAGTTGGCTACCAGTCAGTGATTACTTTAGTCCATAAATAGCCATATATAACGGCCTAGCATACCCCGATCCATAGGCCTTTCCTGGACTTGGATTTTCTTCTGATATGGTAATTTGGTTGTATCCAGTATTTCTTATTTCGTCAGGGGTGATCCAGAGACACAAGTTTGAGAACGTATTTTCAATGGACAGACAATCTTGGGGGTTCAGAAGAAACACTAAGCTCCGTGAGGTGATGACTCCTATGGAGATTATCGAGGAACTTGTCACTACCGTCAGTTGCGGAGGTATGGATGCTTTTACTGTCACTTGTGTTGGTATGCATGTATTAAGTCCGTGTGAACACGGCATTAAAACAGTATAGTCAGTCGCCGAATGTGAGCAGGGCCTGCAACCTACTTCTGTTCTTCCGACGCTGCGTGGCGAAGATACTGACATGAATGTTTTGATGTAAGATGAGATCTTTCAGTATACTGATTTATTAATAATAATATTGAATAGTAATTAAGAAATAAATTATTAGTTTTACCATATTTTCCTGTAATTACCTCAAACTTTAATAAGAGAAATCTTTTAAAAAAATTAACGACTTTTATTAGCGGATTTTCACAGTTTTTTTTTAATCTAGCTACTTTACAACATAATGTTTGGGGAATATTTTTTTTAAGCGGCAACACTGGAGCAGGCTCAGTGTGAGCCCCAGTGTAAACATTTAAATACGTAGCCAATCATCGACCGCGGTGCGTATTGACGCGCTATATTAATCGGACGCCGAATGTCACCGTCTGCGCATATCGTAATAACGTATTGTCGGTTACTTAGATGTGAACAAAAAAGTTAATATGTATGGAAATACAATAAACTGCGTAGGGCTCGCTCACTTTCGGCGGCTGACAGTCAGTTTAGTGTGAACTCAGCCTTACGCTAGGCCGATCGCAGCTGCGCGTTATAGATTGCGTGCGTGCGACTGACGTGGGCAGCTCAAGCGACAATAGTCAGTTTATGAAAATGTATGGCGCGTTTCTGTCGCAGACTTCGGAAATGTCGCCATACATTTCCATACACTGATTATTGTCACGTTAGTGATCGGCCGCGATGCACAGAAGTCTACATTTACCACGGTTAGTGGCTTATTGAATTTGAACTCTTGATTACTACCCGTGATTGAAATCGTGGGTTTGAATCCCGCCATGTAAGTACGGCATACGGCAAAAAGTTGGTAATATGACTTGGACTTTCCAGTTTCGAACATTTGTAATAATTTATGAGTAGGTATAGAGCCCATTCGTCTACCCGGAAGGAAAACATCATGAGGAAATCCGCGGCTTATTTGGAATCGTATATAGTCTTCACTGTGGATTACGCTCACTAAGTTGTGAGGATGGATGTATAGGTCAAGCCTACTAACCCTACCATCTAAAAATGTCCTAGGCACTACGGCGTCGAAACGGTAACTTTACCTAGTCTATTAACAGTTACTATTAGGTAATTAGCGTCACCAACAGAAAAAAAATCTAAAATCACTGCGTAGCGTCTTAACGTTTAGATTAGAGTGCACGAAAGGTTAATGTGCTGGTGCTGCATAGCCTTCACGAAATGCAAAATTATGTAAAACAAGGCTATGTCTCTCTGGTAAAATATTGTAAACGAGACTGTTCCCACAGTCAAACCAAATAATTGGTTTTGTGGGGCCTTATTAAAACATGTAACGTGTTTTCTTTTATATTTATAAATACATACATACATACATACATACATACATACATACATGTGTTTTTCCAGGCAATGTCCTAATCAACGTTGGTGCGACAAAGGAAGGCACCATCCTGCCGATATTCCACGAGCGCCTGGTAACTTTAGGCGAATGGCTGAAATTCAACGGCCAAGGTATCTACGGTTCATCGCCGTGGTTGCATCAGCAGGACTCCTTCAACCCCAACGTCTGGTACACGTGTTATAGAAGCCCCTACGACAGCCGCAAACCAACTAGGCTGCCTAACAACGACGATGAAATCACAGCCATATTTGCCATCTTTCTTAAGTGGCCTGAAAACAACGTGTTGAGAATAATGGACATCGCGCCCTACTCGAAGAGGTTCAAGACGACTACGATGTTGGGAGAGTCTTTGACGAAATTTCTGATGGTAGGTACTCTTGAAAAGTTATGTGAACCTCGCATATTATGTGAACCTCGACAAAGTATCGCTATCAACCCTTGTATGTCCCCACTGCTGGGGCACGGGTCTCTTCCTGCATCGCAGAAAGGTTAGACCATACTCCGGATTGGTGGAGGGTTCTAAGGCAGTGGCCGGTCTTACTGTCAGAAGTTATCAAGCCTCCATAAGGCCTGGTGGAGGATTGTAACACACTGTCGGTTTTTGTATATTAGATTGCTACTTTTATTCCTCTTACATAAAAAATTGGCTATACTCCACCACGAAGGCCAAGTCCGGGTTGGTGTTGGATTTTAAGACAGTGGCGGGCCTTACTGTCAGAAGTTATCAATCCGCCCATAAAACCTCTGACATGGCTCAGCGAGTCATTACATAACAGCCTGCCAACCAATGGCTTAACGGGCCTTGCGAAGCACGGAAGCGCTCGGTAGTCACGGGACGGTCATCGCCGACAAAGTATGTAGGTAAGGTGTTATTTACATATTCGGACATGACTAGGTGAAATTTTGTAACATGTAGACCCGGAAGGGAGAGGTCTATCTCTTTCTGAGCTGAGATTTCCCTACCGCAGAGACAGAAAGAATAAAAATGTTGAAAGAAAAAGTTACAAATGACCAACTTTAATTGACGTGTTTAAGAAATCAGGCATTTTATAAGCAACACTGCATACAAGGTGTTTACGCCCGTTAAGTAATCGTGTGGTTATGATGCTGACGGATCATGATTGGCATCAGAACGGGCTCGTAGCTGTCTTGGAGCGGAAAGAGACCTTGGTTTCGTTCCTGTGGGTACCGCGGGTCAATCCACCTCCTTTTGGGCTGGCCTGAAATTAATACGTGGCATCAAAAGTATCTGTGAAAAAGTAAAAGTCAAAACTGTCACAATTTTTATCGGCAAGGGCAAGACTATGTGAAAAGAAAATACCTTTAATATCAAATATCAAATTTAAATCGCCGGCCGGTGCCATCTGCTGCCATCGCTGCCGTCCTCCGACCAGAGTCTACGGATCATTCTTCGATATACGCAGGTTAGAAGCCTAGGTAATTTCTTAACCCTTGTGCAGCAGACGAGCACCACTGTTGCCCGCCTGGTCCACCCGCATACAGTCCACACATTTTACTCGCGCCGCACCATATTTTGGTCCTTCGAGCCGGATCTTGGATATTTCTTGAAATATCGACCTTGTTGAACCTTGGTAGATATAACCCGCCTGCACATAGTCACGCATGCTTCAGAATAGTCTTTGTTCGCCACGCACAATTACCGCATAGCCCCGAATGCGTCTGCTAGTTTACTTCTTTAACTTTACGTAAAGTAACATTGTTGTTCTCGCGCCGTCTTGTACTGGCTATTTTACTTATTTTATTTTGCGGGTTCGAGTCCCGGCATGGGTGAAATTTTTAGCCTCTAAATAGGTTTTTAAATATTTTACTTATGTTACGCGACAAAATCGCTTCGCCGCTCTGCTTACAGAGCTGATCTGTGTATGTAATCGCATTTTACTATACTTATAGTATATACTTTGTATACTTTGGTTGTGTTGTCAGATACTTGATTGAAAATGTCTGCGGAGAAAAAGCTTAAGCTTCTTGAAGCAAAACGGGAGTTGTATTTCTCACAAATATCAAACCTCTTTAGCTCGATACCTAAGCTTAAGGATGAAAGGTCGCAAAAGGTATTTTTGTCCCAAGCCCGGCATAGTGACAAGTTACGGGCGGAATATGTGCAAATTGTAGATGATATCAACCTATTAAACTTGGAGATAAATCCCGACTATATCGTAAATTATCAGTACGTAAGTGCCTTCGATGAGCTGTTCTTCTACATGAAGGAAGCTGCACATCGTTATGAGGCCAAGATAAGCCCGTCGGCTGACCAATCATCTTCAGCTGCCGCACCCTCATTGTATCGCTCTGGACCAAGAGTTAAAATTCCCACCATTGAATTACCAACGTTCGACGGAGAAATCGAAAATTTTCCGTTTTTCTTCGAAACCTTCAAAAGGGTGATTCACGACAATAGGAAGCTCAACGACTCGGAGCGAGTTCACTACCTACTCAGTCACCTCACAGGCAAGGCCAGGAACATCTGCGCCGGGGTGGTGCCTGCTGGGGAAAATTACAACTTGATTTGGGACGCACTCGTAGACAAATATAAGGATGACAGGGCATTAGCCACTACCTACTTGAACCAATTACTCTCCTTCAAGAGTGTGAACAGCCCTTCAGCGAACAAGCTAGTGGGATTCATCGATAAGTTTGCTGCTATTATAGCGGCGTTGAAGCAGCTGAATATACCAGACTTGAGTGATTTCATCTTTGTTCATCTTGGGCTAAAGTTAGTCGATGTGGATACCGCGAAGAGCTTCGAGATGTCCATCAGAGGGGAAACGGAAATGCCGAGCTGCAAGATATTTCTAAAGTTCGTTCGCCAGCAAGTAAAAATCCTCGAACGCACGTCCTGCGAACTAAAGCCAATTCCAATGAAGTCTAGTTATCCTGCATCCGCTTCGAATATTCGTAATGTCAATGCTAGACCAATGATGCCACGTGCGTTAGTCAGCACTCAACAAACGCAAGCACGAGTCAGTGACTGCAAGCTTTGTAAGGGAAGTGGGCACGCTCATTTGTTCACTTGCAATAAATTTCAAGATCTGTCGCCGTTAGACAAATTTAAGTTTGTCAAAGATAACCGATTTTGTATAAATTGTTTGAGCAGTCAGCATACGGCATTTTACTGTAATTCGACAACAACATGCCGGAAATGTAACGCGAGACATCACACGCTGCTTCATTTTGGAAAAGTAGCCACTCAGGCACATCATAGCACGGCCATTGCTGGTGCGGATGAGGCTGAAATTGTGGAGGTAGTTGCTACTTTAGATGAAGTTGAGGAGGAATCGAGTGAAGAGCAATGCTCACCGGAGGTCTCGCTTTGTACCCTATCCTCCACACAGAGTAGTCCAGGAACAACGCAAGTTCTAGCTACGGCGAAGGTTTACGCAACTGGCCGCGACGGTCGTGACGTAGTGATCAGATGTCTTCTAGATCCTGGGTCACAAAGGCATTACATCACTAGTAAGTGTTGTGCTAAACTGAGACTGAAGGTTAAAACAAATGCACCCGTTATTGTTAAGGGTATAGGTGGTGCATCACAGGTATTGAAGGGTGAGGTGGATGTCCAGTTTAAATCACGTTTCGATATCGGCCCCAACTTCAACATTCAAGCATTAGTGCTTGGCGACATCACGAGTGATTTACCAACCTGCCAGATTAAGACAGAATTCTTGGAAAGCATGAAGACAATCCCAATGGCAGATGAGACGTGGGGAACTCCGGGTGAAATAGACCTGTTGATTGGAGTAAATCTTTTTGCTGAGATGCTGTTACCCGGGAAGATTCTCGGGCAGCCAGGATTTCCTGATGCACTTGAGACGGTACTAGGATACGTTATTATGGGTGAAGCTCCAACGAGATCACCGGTTACAACGTCTGTTGCATTTCACGTACTAGCCACAACTGAACCATCACTTGATGCACTAGTTAAAAAATTTTGGGAATTAGACGAGGTAGAGGTGAAACCAATTTTGAGCGCCGACGAGAGGAATTGTGAAGAATTCTACAAGGCAACAACAACAAGAGACAACTCTGGGCGTTATGAAGTTGCTTTACCATTCAAGGAAAGTCCAGATTTATTAGGTGACTCTCTCCAGGGTGCCAAGCGTAGATTTGCATATTTGGAACGCAAGTTCGCAGCAAGCCCCAATCTCAAGGTGGCTTACGATGACGTAATCAAGGATTACCTGGATAAGTCATACTTGTCTCCAGTAGATGAAGCTGATCACGATATTGGAACGAACTTCTACATACCTCACCATGCAGTCTTGCGAGAGGACAAGCTAACTAGCAAGGTTAGACCAGTTCTAGATGCTAGTGCCAAGTCTAGCAGTGGATTGTCGTTGAATGACATTTTACACACCGGACTCAACCTACAACGAGATTTATTCACTATTCTTCTGAATTTACGGTTTTTCCCTGTCGCTATATCTTCTGATATACGTCAGATGTATCTTAGAATTGGAGTTCGACAGCAGGATAGACGTTTCCAACGTATTTTGTATCGACACAACGTTGAAAAAGAACGGAATGAAAGCGATGGAAAGTCCATCATTTTGCCTGAGGTGCAAACCTTCGAATTTGACTGTGTTACATTTGGGTTGAAGAGCAGCCCATATCTGGCAATGCGCACGGTGGCACAATTAGCCGAGGATGAGGGCAATCAGTACCCGATCGCCAAGGAAATTGTTATTAGAGATTTGTATATGGATGATGTTGCAAGCTCATTAATGAACGTTGAGCAAGCTATTGCAGCGTCACACGAGTTAATCGATTTGTTCGAGGCTGGGGGGTTCCAGTTGGTGAAATGGAGTAGTAACTCGAAAGAAGTATTGGAGAAAATTCCTTTGGATTATCGGCTCTCACAGAGCGTAGAGTTTAATAAAGATGAGTCCTTGAAGATCTTGGGTCTCTGCTGGCATCCTAATGATGATCAATTTGCATTCAAGATAACAAAGGATGAGCGCCCTTGTACGAAACGACACATGCTTTCGTCAGTTGCACGCTTGTATGATGTTCTAGGGCTGGTGGCTCCCGTAGTCTTGTATGCGAAGCTTCTGATCAAAGAACTTTGGTCGTTAAAAATTGACTGGGATGAAACACCTCCACAACGGATTATGTGCTTGTGGAGACAATTTCAAGCAGAACTTCCCAACATTGCGAAGATGAGATTTCCCCGTCATATTGGAGTGCTTGAGAAATGTTACACAACTATCATTGGGTTTTCTGATTTCTGAAAAGGCTTATGGTGGTGTAGTATATCTTCACGTAACTACTCCATCCGATGAAACAACAGTGAGGTTAGTATGTGCTAAGTCTAAAGTTGCTCCACTAAAGGTGATTTCCTTAGCACGCCTTGAGTTATGCGCTGCTCTACTGCTGTCGAAGTTGATAAAAAGAGTTTATGACAATTACAACAGCCGTTATCCAATTAATTCAGTGATGGCATTCTCAGACTCAACCGTGGCTTTGAGCTGGATTCATGCCTCGCCGATAGATGGCAAACCTTTGTCGCAAACAGAGTTTCGAAAATTCAGGACAACTTGGCTGCTAAAAATTTCTATCATATAAGGGGGATTGAAAATCCAAGTGACTGCCTTTCAAGAGGATTGACGCCTACACAGCTTGTAGATCATACTTTGTGGCGAGAAGGCCCCTCGTGGCTCTATAAACCAAGGATTCAGTGGCCTATAAGACCATTCTTACCGGGTGAGGTTTCAGAGATACCGGAGGCCAAATCTATTGCACTAGTCACTACTGTACTATCAGCAAAGCCATTTTTATATTCGTTGGCCTGCAAGTTCTCTTCTTGGTCAAGAATATTGCGTATCATAAGTTACACGTATAAATTCTTAAAAAAATTGCCAAGGGGCCCTATTAATAGTTCTTTCTGATCTTGAATACTGTGAACGAGAAATTGTAAAGGTAGTTCAATTTGTGCATTTTGGAGATGTAATCAGGAGTCTTCGCAGCGGGACAAGGTGTCCTCCTGTACTCCAAAGATTAAATCCTTTTTTTGAAAGTGGAGTACTTCGTGTTGGAGGTAGATTAGCAAACTCAGATGAGAGTTTCGATTTTAAGCATCCCGTGTTGCTCCCTAATAAAGATCCTATTGTAGAAATCCTCGTAAGATTCTATCATTGCAAAAACTTGCATACTGGACCGGAACTTTTGATGTCGGTTTTACGCACCAAGTATTGGATACTAGCAGCCCGACGATTGATTCGAACAATTATTGCTAAGTGCAATATTTGTTTTCGTTTCAAACCACATCCTAATTTTCCAATGATGGCAGACCTTCCTGAACTTCGAGTTAAGGAAGTTCATAAGGCATTCTTTCATCTGGTTGTGATTATGCCGGTCCATTCAATGTGACACCTTACCGGGGAAGAGGTATTACCAGCCGTAGGGCGTATATTTGTCTATTTACCTGCTTAACTACGCGCGCCATACACATTGAGCTCGCTAGCGACTTAAGTACAGCCTGTTTCTTGGCAGCATTGAAACGGTTTCTTTCCCGACTTGGACCGGTCCACTGCCTTTACACGGACCAAGGAACCAATTTCATTGGTGCAAGATCCTATCTTAGAGAACTGTATACGTTTTTGGAGAATAACTACAGGGTGGTTTGGGAGAACGAGCTAGCC
Organism: Yponomeuta sedellus; assembly: GCA_934045075.1. Taxonomy (NCBI): domain Eukaryota; kingdom Metazoa; phylum Arthropoda; class Insecta; order Lepidoptera; family Yponomeutidae; genus Yponomeuta; species Yponomeuta sedellus. Next base: position 17,371,616 of record OW203729.1, on the reverse strand, counting down.
GCAAACCAGATCAATTGGAAACTTATTCCGCCACATGCCCCTCATTTTGGAGGATGTTGGGAGAGCAATGTGAAGAGTGTGAAATCTCATTTGTACAAGGTTATCGGACTCCAAATATTAACATTCGAGGAATTATCCACCGTCTTGATTCAAATAGAGGCACTTCTTAACTCGCGTCCGCTGACTACGTTAAGCATAGACCCGTCAGAGCCAACCGCTTTAACACCGGCTCACTTCTTAAATACAGTCCCACTTAAATGTTTGCCAGCTTCCGAAATAATTGATTCCGTTCCACATTTTCTCAATAGATACGAACTCCTAGATCAGATGGTGCAATCCTTTTGGAAGCGATGGCGCTGTGAGTATCTGCATACTTTACAAATTCGGCAAAAGTGGAACACTACGGCATTCCCTGTAAGGGAAGGACTGCTTGTGGTTGTCATGGAAGATAATTTGTCAGCCCTACATTGGCCGTTGGGGATAATCATAAAAACGTTCATGGGTAAAGACAACATTGTTAGAGTGGCCTTAGTGAAGACTAAAGCAGCAACTTATAAAAGACCTGTGGTGAAACTTTGTCCATTACCATCGCAGTGACAATGTTGATTTTTTAATTGACTTAAGTGTTAGGTAATTTTAAAAGGTTTTTTTGTTTCATTTTGTGTGAGTTGTTAGTTTGGCAGTTAGTTGTTTGCGATTATTTTGTTTTAGTTTATATTATTTCTTTATTTTAACCGTTAGTTGGATTATTTAAATTAATTTTGGAATTTAGGTAGTGGTCCGGAGGGGTACCTATGCTTTGATAATTTGTTTAGGTTTAATTTTGTTAACTCTTACCTGATTATGTGATTCAATGGGTTCGATTCAATATAGCAAGGTTCAATGAGTCAAAAATGAAAATGCTGAAAGGACCGCAACCTTTCAAGGCTGGGGCCATGTTTACGCCCGTTAAGTAATCGTGTGGTTATGATGCTGACGGATCATGATTGGCATCAGAACGGGCTCGTAGCTGTCTTGGAGCGGAAAGAGACCTTGGTTTCGTTCCTGTGGGTACCGCGGGTCAATCCACCTCCTTTTGGGCTGGCCTGAAATTAATACGTGGCATCAAAAGTATCTGTGAAAAAGTAAAAGTCAAAACTGTCACAATTTTTATCGGCAAGGGCAAGACTATGTGAAAAGAAAATACCTTTAATATCAAATATCAAATTTAAATCGCCGGCCGGTGCCATCGTGCCCGTTGGAGCAAACGTGTCCTTGAGTGGAGACCGCGACTCGGCAAACGTAGTGTGGGACGCCCTCCGACTAGGTGGGATGACGATCTGCGAAAAACTGCAGGCAGATGCTGGATGCGGCAAGCTGAAGACAGGGCGCTATGGCGCTCATTAGGGGAGGGCTATGTCCAGCAGTGGACTAGTATAGCCTGACGATGACGATGATGACGGTGCCATCTGCTGCCATCGCCGCCGTCCTCCGACCAGAGTCTACGGATCATCCTTCGATATACGCAGGTTAGAAGCCTAGGTAATTTCTTAACCCTTGTGCAGCAGACGAGCACCACTGTTGCCCGCCTGGTCCACCCGCATACAGTCCACACATTTTACTCGCGCCGCATCACAAGGTGTCTCTATAAAAATTATGTTTAAAAAATGTTTAGGTACTAATGAACGTCAAAGCTGTTGTTTCAACATTAATCAATTAGTACATTACTGAACGGTCCTCTATAGGTACCTCTTCCTCTATAGCTCCAGTACCCTACCCCATTATTTATATTAGGCTTGTCAAGTAGTTGATGCCGGCTGTCATGTAATGGCAGTCGTTAAGCCATGTCAGAGGCCTTATGGGTGGCTTGATAACTTCTGACAGTAAGGCCCGCCACTGTCTTACAATCTTCCACCAACCCGGACTTGGCCCCCGTGGTGGAGTATGGCCTAACCATCCTGCGATGCAGGAAGAGACCCGTACCCCAGCAGTGGGGGTATACAAAGGTTGATTACGATTATTTATGTTTCAGACTCAAGCCTATGAAGGAGTTTTATACATAGATTTGCCCAACAGAGCAGCTGTGAAGTCAGAACACGCCTGGACTTTGAAATTCACATCAGAAGCTACTTAAGTTTAGTTAGAAGCTGTAAAAGAAGTTTTCTGCGATTAGAAAATGCGTACTTACCTATTGCAATAAGGTTTGTTAAAATTTAATTATAAACGTTCTATAAAAATAATTGTAACTACTTAATATTAACGGAGAGTTTGTTTGAATACTCTATTCAAAAACGCTACGTAGCTACTCTGACTAAGAAGTTACGTTGGTTCCACGAGGCATTTAATTCCTGTCATCTGTAACTGGCATTATAGAAAAGGTAGAATTATTACATTAAACAGTGTGATAAATTTTGATGTGGCTGTCCTATGTCCCTCGTTAACTTATCACATCATGTATAGGTAAATAATTTTAGTCGGAACGGAGTACAATTAACGGCTTATCTACTTATTCAAAGTTTGGTCTGACCAAGGAATAATGTAATCGGAATATAACCCTGCTTCTGGAGCTGTCGGGTAAAAAGGAAGACTCGGCTAATAACTAGAACAGAATAAAATCAAATAGATAGACAGGTACTTATATAGTGGAAGCAGAGGGGTCTATTTTTTATGCATATGTAGGCATGGCTACCCAGAGATAGGTGAAATTAAAAATATTGACGAAGCGATTCACGAATTAATCGTCAAAACTTGTAACGGTGCAAACCTCTTCACACCATTTTTATTTCTTTTTCCATCTATCATTTTCAAATATTTGAAGTGTACGTCACACATTCTTCGATTTCCCTCATTTTTAACCACTACTACTTTACCCTTTGACCAGATCTGACTTTTTACCTGCTTATCCGTTTTTTTTTCCAGTTTTTCTGTTTTATCTACATGTAATATCTACAAATAAAACCACACGTGAAGTCGTTCAATAGTTTATTTATTGTTATAAAACGTTCCAAACTTACGCCAAGAATCGCTTAAAAACCTATTTAGAGGTGGAATTGGAATTTTGGAGGGGTGGAATTTTTCGCCTTTAAATTTTAATTTTTCAAGCTTAGAACATGTAAAAAATGGTCAAAATACGGTTTTCTTTTCCGCATGGCTGAAGACACAAGTGTCATCTAATCGTATGGCGCTTGGCACGGCTGTTACGATATTTTTGTTCTACGCCACAATTAGAAGGTTGCGAAGTTAAACATCGCAAGGAATCGGTTGAGCATTGGCTTTATTATCTTATCTACTAGTTTTAGTAGGTAAGTATCGACAAAAGTTTTAATTTTCTTGAAATTTATATTTTTTTTACGAAAAAACCTTCTTGTTTTTGTTTATATTTTAGTAAGGTATAGATAGGAATAACACTATGATAACGAACAGTTTAGATTAGCAAATTTGATTTTATAGGTAAAGGTTTCTCTTTGCAGTGTTAACAGGAAGACAATGCTGCTAGCATTCAGTCCGCCATTATGCTTTTTAATTTGTTTTAATAGTGCCATAAAGTATTTTATAATAGGCCTTACTAACCTGTCAGTGAGGTCCATTATAAAATTGTAACGTGAGGTGAAAATCATCGAATAAACATAATAAAGTGGTGCAGGTAGATAATATCTAACCACCTTACAATTTACAATTTTAAAAACCTAATTAGAGGCTAAACATTCCACCCATGCCGGGTTTCAAACCCGCGACCTCTGGCTATCCGTGCCAGCGCTCTTTCCAACTGAGCTAATGGGTGACTCACCGGCATCAGTGAAATTTCGAACCTCTTTACAATATTATTACTGTCTTACTGTATAACGTTTTTAAATTTGTCCTTAGCACGGGTTAGTGCATTAAAAATAATATAATTTTCAATTTATAAGTGGGTATTAAATAGAGCTAAAACTTTATAGATTACGATTAGTCACATTTTGAGGTTCAATTAAGTGTTCTCTATCTATTATTTTTTTTCTATTATGATGATCTATTTAAAGATTTTAAAGTCCATACCTATATAAATTAACGGTCAGCCTAAAATAAAATAAATTCATCTGTACACAGTGCTCAACTTTACTCTTTGGCTTGCTTATCATCGTCTGGCATTGACACGAAAGCGTTAAACGAGTATATTGTTTAGTATTTGACGCGAAATTTATCTGTGTTGACGCGGACCTTCGCTGCTTCATAAACAAAGAAATACCTACACTCAGTGGTTAGATTCTCTTTGACTACAGTTCTTCTAGGATGGGAGAAATGGGTTTACTCTTTACTCGCAGCAACATGAAGCTAATGTATTTATTCGTTTTATTCCTCGTTTGTCTGGCAAGTGCTAAAATACACCAGGATCTCTACAACAGAAACGCGTTGAAAGCAGATTTCGTTAAGAAATATCAACCAAAATGGGACGATTTGGACACCCGCCCGCTGCCAGAATGGTACGACGAAGCCAAAGTCGGCATATTCATACATTGGGGCTTATTCGCTGTCCCCAGTTTTGGATCAGAGTGGTTTTGGCATAACTGGAAGTGTAAGTACCTTTACATAGGGTCAGTTTCTGAATTGCGAATTAAACTAAGTAGATATTTAAAATGCCCTTGTAAACAGCACAATAGCACACTAATTAGCACTAGGATTATTGTAAGACACTGACCACCTATACAGAGGCCTAAAGCCTAGTTCAGGGGCCAGGATACAATATCATTTTATAAGTGTGTATCCAATATCGAAATTGTTTTTATGATATAATTATTTTTCTTGTATTGCTTTTTTTATAGAAATAAACTTACTATTATTATATTAACGATAACGTTCTATCACGCTCTTCTCTGGGAAATTTGAAGAGACAGCACTACAGTAAACTACTTAGCACTTAGTGAAATTCTCAATTCAGAAACTGGCTCTCAGCTACTTAAAACAAGGCAATGCGCGACAGTTGACTTTCATAAGGAATATTTGCAATGGCCACGTAAGAGCGAAATTGTTTTTTATTTACCTATGTGTTAATTAGACAAAAATTATGTATGAAAGAGAATCAGCAAGCTGAAGTGGCAGTGGGCTGGCCATATCTCGCGAACAACCGACAACCGTTGGAATAAACGTGTTCTTGCGTGGAGACCGCGACTTGGCAAACGTATTAGTGTAGAACGCCCTCCGACTCCGATGACGATCTGCGAAAAACTGCCGGCAGATGCTAGATGCGGCAAGCTGAAGACAGGGCGCTATGGCGCTCATTAGGGGAGGTCTATGTCCAGCAGTGGACTATATATTATAGCCTGAAGAAGAAGAAAAAGAAAGTCTGAAAACTCTCATCTCGCGTCTTCCGCAAGTTGGTATTTGTCAGTCTATATAACAACCCCACTACTAATTCTACCCACTAAGTAGCATAGTGCATAGTGGAAGTGCATGAAAAGAGCAACCCAAATTCTTCCCGCGGGTGTCGTAAAAGGCGACTAAGGGACACAAACCAGGGGGTGAACAGCAGCGCCCCCTGCAGTACAATTCCACAAGACTGCGATCCCCAACCCGCATGCCCAGCCTGGGGATTATGGGCATTACCCCCCCCCCCCAATGATGGCACAACGTTGCACTATGGCGCTCATTGGGGGAGGGCTATGTCCAGCAGTGGACTAATATAGCCTGAAAAAGATGAAAAGAGCCTCCCCGAACGACGTAGCCGTAATTATTGAGCCCGTACGTCTGGCGCACCCTGGGCAACATCTAAAAAGAAGATAGGTTATATAACATTTACATACCGGCACAAACATTGCTTCTGATCCCACACGAGGATTCCCCTTGTCGTTGGAACCGAAAACAGCGACATCACAAACATGTAAACATCCAAGACCTGGGGGTTTTTTGTTGTACCCAGCCGGGGTTCGAACCCGGGACCTCTCGCATGGTAGTCAAATATTAAAGTCCTAGGTGCCGAAATTAAACATCCCATGTTTTATTTTAGCAGGAAAATCTACACACGTAAATTTCATGACGAAGAACTATCCACCTGGATTTACTTATCAAGAGTTCGCACCGATGTTCACCGCCGAGTTCTTCGATCCTGACCGATGGGCTGATTTGTTCGTTAAATCAGGGGCTAAGTATGACGAAATACTTCATAAGTACCTAACAAGTTGACGCCCTGTAGCGCTATGTAAACTTTCGGCTTGTTTTCTTTCTTACACAGATACGTAGTATTAACCAGTAAGCATCACGAAGGATTCACTCTGTTCCCGTCCAAACGCTCCTTTAGCTGGAATTCTGTAGACGTGGGGCCACAACGAGATATCGTGGGTGAACTGTCCGAAGCCGTGCGCCAGAAGGGAATGAAATTTGGCGTCTACCACTCTCTTTACGAATGGTTCAACCCCATCTACTTGGAAGACAGAAACGACCAGTTTGAAACTAGTAAATACCCCGAAACAAAGTACTTGCCCGATATAAAGCAACTGGTGAATGACTACAAGCCTTCGGTGATTTGGGCTGATGGGGACTGGGAAGCTTTGGACACGTATTGGAGCTCCACAGACCTGCTTGCGTGGCTCTATAATGACAGTCCAGTGAAGGATGAGGTAGTCGTCAACGACAGATGGGGCAAAGGAACTTCTTGCAAACATGGCGATTTTTACAACTGCTTTGATCGTTTTAACCCTGGTGAGGTGGTTATGTTTATTAATTTCTTTTTTTCTATTTTGGTAACAGACAGATAGTATTGCAAGTAGGTACGATGGAAATATATCTATGACGAAAAGACTTAGTGCCAAAAATAATATTTAATGGTACGCCGTTTGTGGTACATGAGGAAGAAGTTATATTTTAAACGGGTCCAATCGCGATTATTTACTCTTTGTCGTGAAATAAGGTAATTACATTTTACCAAATAAATAATCGCGATTATACCCGTTTAATATAGAACTATGTATGAGTATCGCGAATCATTACGAAATACTAATGGAAGTAACATTTTTATGAAACTAAACTCTACGATTTGGTGTCCACTGTTATGTTACAAGAACTCTGTAAACAAATAAATCTAAATCTAAATAAGAAAAAAATATTTGAGTGTCTCATCCAGATGACGAAAAAAAGACTGCAGCCCTAGCGGGTTACAATTTGGTTCAAATAAAGCGTCTCGCATATTTTCTTCGTTTTTATTATTTTCTAGTATTTAGTAAATTCACAGTAAGGCCCGCCACTTTCTCAGAATCCTCCACCAACCCGGACTTGGCCCCGTGGTGGAGTACGGCCTAACCTTCCTGCGATGCCGGAAGAGACCCGTGCCCCAGCAATGGGGACATATCTACAAGGGTTGATATTTGATATAGGGAGTAACTTGAGCACCTACCAAGTTTAGTTTTAATTACGAACTTGCCCCAGACTATATAATTACTTTGTAAACATTGTCAAAAACCATTCCATGGCCTCGTTTCAGGTATATTGCAGAAGCACAAGTGGGAGAATGCATTTACTTTGGACAAACACTCCTGGGGCTATAGACGAAATCTGTTGTTGGACCAAGTTATGACCATACAGGAGTTATTAAAGGAGGTAGTTTCCACAATCAGTTGCGGAGGTAAGCTTCCACTTAAATATACTTAAGAGCTACATAGCTATCACTTTAAACCTAGCTATTGGTAAGTCTAACGGGCTTTATTTGTATAAAAACACAATTCCTTAAAACATTTCAAAACGCTCACTAAAATAGTCTGTGGTGGAGATTTTGTAAGAAAAAGACGCACACGGCAGATTAAATAAACTGCCTCTGAGGAGTGTTTTAGTGGATTTTTATAAACAAAGCTGTTAGTACTGACTCGCGATGCTCATACAAAGTTATAAGTACATTTATTAAACGGGTCTGGGTAATCGCGATTACTTATTAGGTAAAACATATTACGTTTTACCTAAACAAATAATTTAATCGCGATTCAACCTGTTTATCTTATTAATTTAAACACGATTCCTTAAATTCTCTATAAAAGCTGATTAAAATAGACTGAGGTTGTGATTTTACAAAAGACCCAATTAAATAAACTGCCTTCGAGGAGTGTTTTAGTGGAATCGTGTTTCTGTAAATAAGGCCGTAAGAAAGTCTAATACAAAAAGCTATTAAAAGCTTAGTTACATATTAAACGGGTATACTTAATCGCGATTATTAACCTAATTACGTTATACCTAATAAATAATCGCGATCACACACGTATAATATAATATATATCTATGTATCAACATCGCGAATCATCAAGAAATTTAATACAATGAAATAGTTCATCTCTACTCTTTGTCACACAGGCAACGCCCTCATAAACATCGGACCAACTAAAGAAGGGACAATCATCCCGATATTCCAAGAGCGCCTCCTGACCCTGGGCCAATGGCTCGAGATAAACGGAGAGGCTATCTACGCGTCGTCACCGTGGAAACACCAGAATGACACCAAGAACCCTGACGTCTGGTACACGTGCACCAAAACCGGCTACAACGGGATGCGGCCCACAGCAGTCCCGGGCAGCGGCGATAAAGTTACTGCAATTTACGCGCTGGTGCTCAAGTGGCCTGAGGACGGTCTGCTGAAAGTTGCAGATATCGTCCCTTACTTGCACACCGGAAACTACAGGGCTAAGTTGCTAGGCAACGAGGGAAACTACTTGGACGTACGTATCAGGGGCAAAAAAAGTTGATATCAGGCCCTGGAATCTAATACTTACATTGTTTTTCAATAGAATGATATAAGCATGACAATGGTTGTTATGTGCTTCAATTTGGTAGTCTACAAAGCAATAGCAGTAGGTACAATGTCATTGCAGCGGTATAACCCGCGCAAATTAAAGAGGCATCTCTCGCGAAGAAGAACGAATCGGGCGAGGCAGATACAAAGCCTATGTGCTGTACGACAGCACACATTTTGTGTAAATTTCAAACTGCTTCGTATTACAGTTCATGAGCCCTTTCTTGGTCAGTTAAACAGTGATATGGAGATAGTTAGCTACACCCCTGGCCTCCCTTAGGGCCCTATAGGACCCTCGACTAAGGAACCCTAAAGTTTTAGTTATGGTTACAGGTACACTACCTTTGTAGACTACCAAAAGCGGTGGTAGCTCAGTGGGTAGAACCATGGACTGGCAAGCGAGAGCCCCAGGTTCGATCCCGAGTGCGGGCATGTACCAATGACTTTGTTTAATTTCAAAGTTACGTACATTTGCGAAGTTGTAGTCGCAATACCACACGCTAACGGTGAAGGAAAACATCGTGAGGAAACCCGCGGCTTGGTTGGCTCTGCACGTATTGACTAGTCTTTCCTGTGGGCCAGGCCGACTATGCTGTCAGGATGGTATAGGTGCTGGGTAAGCCTACACCATCTATTAAACCATGTCCCAGGCACTATAGCGCCGGAGTGGTCCCTTTACCCATCTAGTGTGAGTGAAGGTACCACTGGACGCTGTATAAATCATCTCATTAAGTAGATGCAAAAAGGCCAATATTTTTTATAGGTACAACCGACTTATTTTTGTTTCAGTGGAAAATCGAAAATGGGATCGCACACATTAAGTTTCCAGCCAAGGCTACAGTTAAATCAGAGCACGCTTGGACCGTGAAATTTATAGCCACTTAAATAATATTTAGTTATACATATGTTAAACGGGTCTAACCGCGATTAATTTAGTTTAAGAAAAGGCCTTGCCTGAAAATCGGCAACTAGTTGCATATTGGTGTACATTAGTTACAAGCCGAGGCACAGACCTTTTTGTCTTCATTTGTAATTTATAAATTGTTAAATAAAAGTCTCTTTAAACTGTCATTAATGCCTCTAGTATAAGTGATTGTTGTGTCTTATTTCGCTTGAAGACAAATAAATACATTCTATTCTGTTATTCATATAATCTCGGCTGGGCCCCCGTGGCGGAGTATGGCCGATACTTTTCTTAGGGAAGAGATCCGTGCCCCTCGTTGGGGACATTATGGAGTGACGATGATGATGACGAGTCGCGATTATATATTAAAAACTTAAATGCCTTAAGTCCCACGTTTCGACAGTGTTTCAGTTGCCGTGGTAGACTGAAGTGGCGAGTACTTACAGTAAAAGTAGGAATTGAGGTAATTACGTTTCTCTTAAGAAATAATCGCGATTAGACCCTCATACAATGTATGAGTATGCCAAATCATAAAGAAATATTAAATAATATGGTATCCTAAGAAAATATTGTTTTTATTTTGCTACACCTGTTGCAATTTGTAGCTAAAACTAATGTTCATTTCGACCCAATATGTTACGAATATTATCTGATACCTTGGTACTTCATTTAATGAGTTACGGAATTCGCATAATATCATAAGAAAATGTATTAACTACCTATGAAGTATCAAAAGTGCTTAGGTAGCAACGGTACATTGTTTAATTATATATTTTTTTTATATAGCCTCGATTGTGTACAAATATTATATTTAAAAAAACGACTTTATTACATGAAAATGGCGTTTTGTTCGGGGAATCCTCATACAAAACGCCAATTTCATATGTAAGGACCATATTTAAGATTAGATTCCAGAAATACAGGATTTACGGAATTAAAATTTTTCAGTCTACATCATCATCAGAAACAGCAAATAAAAGACTGTTTAACGTTAAACAAATATTTTAATGACCATACAATGTTGGAATGGGTTATACAGGTGATAAAATAACAAAATGAATAAAAGGTAGGTAAAAAACAGTATCAGACCATTTAACACGCGATATATCAAATTATATACTTACATATAATATACAAAAATAACATTAAATTATTTTGTACATAAATATCTGTTGCGTTATGACCTTGAAAATTAACAATGGAAACCAATTTTCCAGGAGCGGTTAATTACTTAGCTATTATTAGTAGGTATCATGAAAACATTTTTATTTCATAACTTTCCATAATATTTAAGTTACAAAGTTTACTTAATTTAAAAAAAAAATCTGGACGTTACATCTACGTAATGAGAAGATTTATACAGCGTCTAGTGGCACCTTCACTTACACTAGGTGGGAGACAAGCGGTACAACGGTTGACTCCCAGCAGTGGCACCCAGTCCAGTGGCACCTTCACTTACACTAGGTGGGAGACAAGCGATACAACGGTTGACTCCCAGCAGTGGCACCTTCACTTACACTAGGTGGGAGACAAGCGATACAACGGTTGACTCCCAGCAGTGGCACCTTCACTTACACTAGGTGGGAGACAAGCGATACAACGGTTGACTCCCACCAGTGGCACCCAGTCCAGTGGCACCTTCACTTACACTAGGTGGGAGACAAGTGTTACAACGGTTGACTCCCAGCAGTGGCACCCAGTCCAGTGGCACCTTCACTTACACTAGGTGGGAGACAAGTGTTACAACGGTTGACTCCCAGCAATGGCACCCAGTCCAGTGGCACCTTCACTTACACTAGGTGGGAGACAAGCGATACAACGGTTGACTCCCACCAGTGGCACCCAGTCCAGTGGCACCTTCACTTACACTAGGTGGGAGACAAGTGTTACAACGGTTGACTCCCAGCAGTGGCACCCAGTCCAGTGGCACCTTCACTTACACTAGGTGGGAGACAACCGTTGTATCGCTTGTCTCCCCCCGGTGACAACTTGATGAGAGTTGGAAGCATTCTGCTTCTTTTTTGTCATTTTTGTTACATAGCTAATATTCATCGCAAATGAAAGGGTAAAATCTAATTACATGTTTCATCGCTTGTCTCCTCCCCGGTGACAATCGTTTACAGCGCGAATCCGGCCAAATTTAGAAGTCCCAAAGTATCTCGCACAAAATAGGGTATTTTGCCCACTGCACTTATATGGATTGGCACTAATCGATTTTACTATTTTTATTTTTAATGCACTAACCCGTGCTAAGGACAATTTTAAAAACCTATTTAGAGGCTAAAAATTCCACCCATGCCGGGATTCTAACCCGCAACCTCTGGCTATCCGTGCCAGCGCTCTATCCAACTGAGCTAATGGGCGACTCACCGGCATCAGTGAAATTTCGAACCTCTTTACACTATTCTCTGTAGGCGTGATCGTTGCAAAGACGAACCGTTTTATAAGACCGTTTTCACTCTAAAGCAGTGCCAGCGTTTGTTCGTCGCGAGACCAGTCCTTAGATTGTTTGACGCGGATATGTCCTTTAGTGCTATATTAATAGAGCCTAGAACGTAATGAGATCATTGCGACGTCGTCGTCGGCTCCTTGCTCGTTCCGTTCGTTTTGGTCTGTGATACCATAAAGTAATCTTTATGTCTATGAGTATACAGTCGAATATCGTGTAAAACAACTTATTTTTTCCGATGTTTCGTGATTTCGTCTCGTTCGCACTCGTTTGACCGTCCTCTGCGCCTTGCTCGTTCGCATACAATGAAACCAGTTGCGAACGAGGACCGTTTCGAGGACCTGTTTTCGTTCCAGAAAAAACGGTTGCGTTTCGTCGTCGAAAAATCGGACAACGACCCACTCCTAATTCTCTGTATTACGTACAGGCAGTGACATCTGGCTGAAGTAGATTGCATCACTTACAGCCCCGACTACCTACTTTGCAGTTAGGTTTTTAACATCGGAATGATATCGCTGTACCCACATGATTCTACTATTTTTATTTTTAATGTACTAACCCGTGCTAAGGACAATTTTAAAAACCTATTTAGAGGCTAAAAATTCCACTTATCGATTTCATCGCATCTCGGAACGCACCCCCATTTGTCCCCTCTAGCAGCCTCCAAAGGGAACGGAAGCTACGAATTGTCACCGGGGTGACAATCGGGAAGACAATTCCCAGCTGTCACCCCGGAGGCAGGGCTAGAAGGGACTAATGGGAACGGGGTGAAGGGATCACTCGGACGCTGTAGACGGACGTTGTTTATACACTTACAATGACATTGCAATAGACAATATAGAGTAGCCCAGATTCATCTAAATAATGTATTTTTATTCAAAGACAATCTACTCTCAAAAAGGCGTACTTCACAAGGCTGTTTATTGCGTAAAATTAACTACCACTGGAGTCCAATATTTTAACTACCTTTGGTTGGAATCCGCGGAACAATATTTTTTCTACCTTAAATATTGGCTAATGCGATGAAACAAAGCTAAATATTGGCTAAAATACTTACCTAACTACAATTATATTTTTATAAGCGAAAAGCACCAATGTATTGCTTTCCGAGGCATTCGATTTACATCGACAGTTTTACATAGGTGAAGCACTCTTTTTACACGCTTCTGTTTATACCACAAAATACAAGAGAAACATAATATTTGTTTAGTAGCACATAGATTGCACGAGCGTAGTTCGTATCCAACATGTAAGACCTTACGCGGTGCCTAACTAGTGCCACCAATGGGAAAAAACCATATCTTATTTTATACCATCGTCACCATCATGCCGCGTGCGCATGATCTCATGAACTCAGCGCGGTGCCGCAATGTGATATATTTACCACAGCGATTGGGAAAATGGCTGAAAAATGCAAGGGAATGCTTGAAGAGGGACCTTCTTCTTCTTTTCGTGTCAGCGATTCGACCAGTCTATATTTTTCCTGCCCAATAGTTGGCTATTGAAATTGCAGCAGCGTTGGCCTCTGTTAGCTCCTCTAGAGTGCAGGTGTGAGGGCACAATGGGCATTGGAACAGGTGCACCGTGGAGGCACGAAGAGGGATGATTCTGTTTTTGTTTTTTAGTATTTAAGTGATTAAATAACTAAGTTTGTAGCGATTTGGCATTAGCTGTAAGTTACGAATGTAAATAAACAAATAAATAAATAATCATCACAATCAGCCGGTATCAGTCCACTGCTACAGAGACATAGGCCTCTCCCGAGTCACGCCACTGAGCCCGATCTTAGGGCCTTCTCTTCTTTTATAACGCGTCTTTGGAAAGTTAATTAGACCTGAGATTTCCGAATTTTTTAAACTTTCGCGACTTGAAAACATTGTTAGAATATTTTCGGAGCATAATCGCGTAGTAATTATTGCTATACCTTGACGTTACAGTCATCGTGGTCACGAGAAGACTGATGGCTGGTACCCGTTCGCATTTTCGTCTGATAAGGTTTTAGACTACCCTCAATCAGCCATCACAAAGCACATTAGGGTTGCGACCCACTACACTAACAATGTCGGACGATAAGCCATGCGACTTTTTTTCGACTCGAACACTTCTTGATGACCGGATCCCACGTTTGCGACAGTTAGAAACTACATTTCCGATTAAAAATGTCGTGTTTCTTAATTTCAACTGCTTCACGCACTATTCAATAAAGTACTACGCTATTAAGCCCCGAAAATATTCTAACCGTGTTTCCGCATTTAGCCTCATAGTTGGACCATTTTACGTAGCAAGCGCTGAGGTATACTTCAGACACTAGGGTTTCCTTCCGATGTTTTTCTTCACATTTAGCGAGTAGTATTTCTACTACAACTGCGTCTTTGGAAAAAGTGAACATCGTAAATATTAATAAATACAGCAGTGAATAGGCAGTTACATAATCAAGACGCAGCGCAGGACTGAAGAGCTTATTATATAAAATAGGACAGGATGTTATGTTGTAATTGTCTTTTTCGCAATTTTTTTAAGAGAAAGTTTCTTTTGCCCAGGGATAGCTCATCTGCAAACCGTTTTAGCTTGTATCGTAGGTTGCATTTTGGCTCAAATTCAGGCACGTACAGTCTGTTAGGTTTTAGATTATACCTCGGACTCGGTAGGCTTCGGTTTTCGCCGGAAGCACACGAGTGTAATACTATTTCGAATTTAAGTGTCATATTGGTTCCGATATTTCTATTACACGAATACATTCTTTTCTATCCGATAGTAGCCGAGGTAAACTCTAAAAGCCAACGGACTGTAATAGGTGAGCGACATAGCTATGAACCACACTCGTGCCATCTATTGCTTGCAAGAATAGTCACCCAGTTAACTTAGAAAATATATTATTTATTACTTATTTTCTAGTATGGCTATACTTTATATTTACTATTCAGTTAGGTAGATATTCTATGGCGTGGTCAGATGATCACACGAGGATAAAATAAGTAAACTATGGCATAATTTCATAAGTATGTTACATTTAATTCATGAAATTTTTCTTCGAAGTTACTTGGTCAAATTCATTTAATAATAAGTTAATTTACGACAGCCAAACGGTTTCAATTGTAGATCTTAGTCCGTACTTATCAACAAACGATATTTAAAGCTCAAAATGCTGGTGCTCCAACACTAGCGCCATTAATGGAAAAAAACGTAGCTTTTTTTACAGATCGCATCAATCTCTCAATAATAGACCCGCCTTTTACTGCTTCTCAGACTCTCAAAGGTTTGCTGGAAGAAATCTCTTTCAGAGATAAACTCGCCTTTTTAAATGTTATTTATAATGTAATGTCCTGTTAAATGTTTCATGTGCAATAAATAAAGCGTAATCCTCTATTGCACATCATAATCAAGTTTTAAGAGTGATTTTCGGGACCCGTGGCAATGAACCTAAGGTAACAAACCCAGGGCTAGATAACACCCTTTACCTGGTAGTGGCATAATAAGTTGCCACCTTAAATTTTACCTTACCACTTTGAAATAAAGTCCAGAACCAATGAAAATTTTACTGCGAACTAGTATCAGGTGATATTTTTTAAAAGTGATTTTTAAGAGCCACGACCGAAAGCCTAGGATAACGGGCTCATAGGTTGTCGGTCGTGGATCTTAAACATCTCTATAAAAATGATTGGAAGATGGATGTAATACATTCTGCAAAAAAATCTGTAAAATAGGGTAGTATAATTTTTCTTCATTGTTTGTGCTAGTATTACTGCACGGAGCCCCCAGGGGAGCTCCACAGGAAACAATTAAATACATATGTATGTAGTTTGTAAATAAAAACCAGACATTTAAAATGAATCTTTGCCAATACGTTTAGAGAACACAAATTGAGTCTTGACCGTGTTTAGAATTGGAAATAAACCTACCATAAATAAATTAAAATATAAATAAATTACAGTTTTATGAAGAGGCTGATGCCATAATTTCTTTCTTAATTTTTATGTAGTCTAGAAACGTCTCACTGCAGGGCACTAGCCTTCTCTCATAGGGAGATTATGGGTGTTCTAAATACTATTATTATTAATCTTTTTTCATTATCATACCATTAAAATTGTACAATTTGCGGGCTTAATACTAAAGGCCTGCGCAGACGAGGGACTTTTGCCCCCAAGGGACAAACGACCCTAAATCGTGTAAAAAATGTCCTCAGAGTACTTGTCGCGGACTCAACGCCTATAGGTATACGGTGTGCGGTCATATGTTCCCTGGAAATTGAGTGAAGCGTACGCTATGAAAGCAGTTGCTTTCATAGCGTACGCTTCACTCAGAATATTTATTCTGAGATTATGTCGTCTTGTAATTTACATGATGTTGAAAAAGAAAATGCGTTTTAAAAGAAAACACCGAACTTTTGTCCAGTCCGGTCTCTTGATATCCTCGGTAACTTGAGGGACTCTTTGTACGGGGTACTCTTAGACCTTCTTGTGCGTTACTCGATACAATTTATAAGAGATCTATATCGACGGGCAAAAAAGTACCCGGGGGATAGTCCCTCGTTTGCCTTAAATACATACATAAAATAAATAGTATAGTAATAGAATAGTTGTGGAGCACGGCCTAACCTTTGATGCAGTAAGAGACCGGTGCCCCAGCAGTGCAGAAATACAAAGGGTTGATATCAAATAGGGGAAGCCCGCTAAACGTATAAGCAGTTTCATTGCGATTCGGCATGTCGTTTGTAAAGAAAAACCAAAGTAGTAGTACGTAGGGAGTCTTCAAATATCTACTATTGCAATTGTACAGCATATAAGAATACTTTGCATTATAAAACCAAGAGCATCAGCCAACAAACTGTTATGTTATGCAGTTTGGCAGAAAGCAACCTCTGTATTTTTTTTTATATTTATCGGAATAAACGTCTTCAATCAATCAATGAATCAATCAATACCTCAGTTCTCTTTGGATAAAATTTGGAATGTATATAAATATATTTTTTAAATAACTAATCAATAAGTTTTACACAATCATGCCTAATATTTGAAACATCGATAAAATATAATTTGGAATACTCGATACGACAAAAAAAATGCGCTTCATCACTAAATAGAAAAAGTACTAATTTACATGAACTGTAAGTACAATCGTTTTAAACACATAGTCTTATTTATAAATAACATCATTTTTTTAGAACATTCCTCAGATGCAGTTTAAATGGTCTTTGGCAAATGGAAATACGTAACCACCAATTTCCAGATTAATTAAACCTCTGAGGAGTATTTTAGTGTAATAGAGTTTTTGTAAATAAGACCGATAGAAGTTATATTGCACAGCAGTTAAATCATTAGGTAAGGTTAAAGTAAACGTAGTACGAAGAAACGTAGTAAACTATTAAACTCACACTTAGACTAAGCCTAAAACTATTTATTTTATTACATCAAAATACAATAGTAAGTAATGCCTTCATAATATAACCATCGCATGACACATAACTTTACACCAAATAAAGTGGTACCCAAATCATCAACAAAATATATATATATATACAGGCCCAGGATACAATTGCATCTCATCTGTCAGTCAGATGGCAAAATATCTGGACCACCCAGGCCTGGAATCGCAATACACGAGGCCACAGTTCAAACAAGCAGTTAGCTTATGGCACCTCATTTTCTCTCAGTCAAGTGCCAAAATAACCTCGAATCAGTAGTGACCACAGATCAATGAAAGAGAAAAGCTTACCCGCGTCAGTCGACGTGGGCCGCGTATTCTACTCGCTACGACACGGAATGCAGCCGGTCCCGCTGTCTCAGCGCCTCCAGAGCCGGCAGCAGTGGCTCTTGTTGGCTGAAGAACTCCTCGAGGTGCGGCTGGGAGAGCATCGTCGCTAGGAACTGCTCAAGGGTTATGGTCCAAGACTCTGGGGACGGATCTGGTGGCGGCGACTGTTCCTTGTCGGTCGGCTCGCTCGGCGGCTGGGTTGTGTTGCCGTTGGGGTCCAACTGGAATGGCGTAAATGGGTTTGGTGTGACATTGGAATGCGGAACGCGCGTCAATATTAGATGGTAGCGACAATGGAATGCGCAGTGCCTCAAAATTAGATCGAAGTGACATTGGAATCAAATCAAAAATGTATTCCTTTTTTTTTTATTTTATTTCATTTTCCTCTTACAACTAACATTACAGGGAGCCCAATTCGTTAGTGAAGATAACCTTACAATATTTAACCACCTATTTTGAATAAATACACTACAAATAAAAATAACAATCAGTAACACTAGTCGCTTTTTTCAATGCTTATTATCTAAAATATGCTACATAGTGTTATCACAGAAAAACATTGCGGCCCTTGTGAACTCGCTCAGCGTGCAGGAAAATACGTCCACTGAATCAGCCACTCCGTTAAGAGTACGAAGCGCGCGCGTGAGCGGCGCATCCCGCAGCAAGTTGGTGCGCGCGCGCGGCACTGCCAGCAGCGCTACACGCCGCCGCCGCGACACGCACTCGTCGGGCACAGATAGTCGCAACTCCTGCAGAACTGTAGGGTTGTGCAACATGCCGCGCACCACTTTAAATAAATAGGTGACAAGGGCCACATCCCTCCTCTTTTCCAGTTTATTACATCCCACCATGCCGAGAACAAACAATGTGGGATACAACAAGGGAAATCCTGGATATACTCCGTACAGTTTAGATACAGAAACCGGGTGAATTTATTCTGTATACGTTCCAACATAATTTTGTATTTGTTTTCCGTCGGTGCCCAGACAGCTCAATTAAACTCCAGATGACTTTTTACGTGCGCTTCGAACAAAGCACGCAAAGCTTGGGTATTAGTAAAGCTGCTTGACTGTCTTAGTACGAATCCGAGATTACGGAAAGCCTTTTTACACACGTCTACAATATGTTCCCTGAATCTCAAATCAGATGTGAAACGTACGCCCAGATCTCTGACCTCCGTTACGCGCTTAAGCAGCTCTCCCTCCATGTGGTACGGATGATGACTCGGAGTGCGCGCTCGACTGAATGACAGCACTGAACATTTGGGAACATTAAAATACAGTTTGTTATCTTTGCTCCATTTAATAACTCTGTTAATATCCTGCTGCAGTTTATTGTGATCGGAGCTGTCCCATATCTCGCGCACCAATTTCAGGTCGTCAGCAAATAGTAGGCATGTTGACTCGCGTACCACCTCCGGCAAGTCATTTATCATCAAGATAAATTGGAGGGGTCCCAAGTTGCTGCCTTGACTGACTCCTGACCGTGTGTAGTAGGACTCCGACAGGTGTCCCCCGCAGTCGACGTACTGACGCCTGTCCCGCGAGTAGCTGGCGAAGAAGTTAAGCGTATGCGGCGTACAGCCTGCGCTAGCCAGCTTCTCGAGCAGGATATCGTTGTCTACCGTGTCAAATGCCCTTCTGAAATCGAAGTAGGCGACGTAAACCTGCCGGCCAGCGTCGACTGTCGGCACCAGTGGTGTCATTAGATTCAATAAGTTCCCGGTTGTCCCACGCCCGGGACGGAAACCGTGCTGCGCGTTAGACAACCGAGCACTTACCTGCTCATACATGGAGTTCTGTACCGCCGACTCGAAAACCTTGGCCGGAGTACATAGCATCGCTACAGGTCTGTAGTCGCTGGGATTGGGTCCACCTCGGCCCTTCGGCACCGGTACTACTCGGGTAAGCTTCCAGCAATCAGGAAATCGGCGCTCGGCGCCAATGCAGACATTAAATATATGCAACAATCGTTCCACCAGTACTGTGCGGCAATCTCGAAACACAAACGGTGGTATACCGTCCGGTCCCACCGATCGTTTGGCCGGCAGGCGGGCGAGCGCGCGGAGCACCTCGGCCTGTTCCAGCCGCGCGAGATGGACCCGCGCGCCGCCGCCGTCACCGGCGCCGCTCGCCACTGCTACATTCAGTTGCGCCGGCTCCGAGGCGTAAACGGATTGAAAAAAACCTGCCAATTCCGTAGAACATTCTGCATTTGACAATTTTCTGCCGTTCTTTTCTAATCTAAATTGTCTTGTGTTACGTTTTTTAGATCGTATGTAGCCCCAGAATGCTTTTGGGTCAGTAGCTAGATGGCTCTGTACACGATCCCTGTACTGATCGTGAGCAAGTTCTGTCTCAACCTTCACTCTGGCCCGACATTTAGCAAATGTCTCGTAATCTTCAAGGGACTTGCTGATTTTGTACTTTTTGTGTAGCTCTGCTTTTAGGCTAATGTCTTTAATAATTTCTGGCGTATACCAGACAGGGTAAGTATATCTAGAACGTGTCACTTTTTCCTTTTTGTATGGTACACAGTGATTGAACATTCCATTAAGTTTGTCATAGAAGCATTTTATAACTAGTTCGGGATCGTCCAGACTGTACAAATCGCTCCAGTCTATGATAGTAAAAAGATGGTACAGCTGGTTAAAGTTAGCCTTGCTGAAATCCCATTGCCTCAACTGATTTATTGGTAGTGGTACTTGCGGCTGGTGTGCGTTAGACTCCGTCGGGGCGGTGCCGCCGCCGGCAGCCGACGCGGCGACGACGAGCGGCGGGTGATAGGCGTCCTCGGGCTGCAGCGCCCCGCCCGCGTCGCCCCGGCGCACCGTCACGGCGCCGTCGTCACGACCGCTCAACACTAAATCGAGTTGTCTGCCGTTGCAGTTTGGTATCTCATTACACTGGACGAGTTCACAATAGGCCACAAAGTACTCATAATAATTTGTTACATTATTACTGCCTGAAAATAGGTTAAAATCGCCCAAAACTAAAACATTGTTTCTATATTTTATAGATATTGTCTCTAATATATTAAACATTATCATATACTCAGACTCATCGCATTTCGGTGGTATATAAACTACACAGCACGTAAACAAAAAACGATTCCCAATATGGATTGTAGCACAAACTAATTCAAAGCTGCATGTGTCAATGTTTATGTCACCGGGTATAGGTACTCGCCGCAGTTCGAACCTCGGTGTGGCCACTAAAAGTACGCCGCCTTGCTTGCGGCCGTCTGCTCGATCGCATCGCAATATAGAATAACCGGGTAAAACAATCTCAGCGTCATTGATCGATTCATTGCATCCTGTCTCTGTTATCGCGAATAAATCTGTCTGTGAAGATTCCAGTAAAAATAAGAACTTTGTTGTTTTAGTCCGAAGGCCTCTGACATTTTGGTAGGGTATTGTTATATTTTTTCTCGATCCTGGTTTCCCGTGGTTATTATGTGTTTTTTTGAGTTGTGGGACGAAACCAAATCCACTCACAAAACTCGGTGTTACTCGGCCAAATATCCGGGTCACATAGTTTTTCATAATCAGACTCATTTATGCACACTCTGAATGAAGCATATCCTCTCTCTGTCCGGTGGTTGATTTTATCTACTTTTATGTAATTTTCTTGTCCGAGCACAGTTCGTATGTATTCTGTTAAATTATCCGTCGTTGTTTCTGGAAGGAGTCTCCATAGGTGAAGGTGTTTTTTACGCTCAACCGCTTTTATCATCAGACTTGAGGTATTGCCTCCTTTATTAATAGGGATGCTCTCTTTTATCTTCCTAGACTTCACCACAATACAGTCATTGTGCTCCTGTGACGCTCGTGACTCAATCTCTCTTGTGCCCGCCGTTTTACTGACCACCGCCGATTTGGAGGTCACCGACGCATAGCTAGCCGTAGATTGTGCTACGGGTTGGGACAGCTGACCGGCGACGGCGGCGGCTGGCGAGTCAATCGTCGATGTGGTTGGTCCCTTCGCATCTGCCGCGTTCTCGAAGTTATGAACCGTTCCAGGACCTGGCTTCTTGACCGCTTTCTTTAGGCCTTTGGTACCAGTACCAGTAACATGAGACTGCAACTGAGTTTTCAGACCTAATATTTCGGTTTCTAAGAGTAAGCACTTTTCCTTTGCTTCTGTTAGTTCAGCTTTTAAAGACGTGTTCTCACGGTCAGCCCTTGTTAGAACCGCAGCCTTAATTTCTTTGATCAGTTTTGCTTCTAAACTACTTAACTGGGCGGCAACAGCCTCGTTAATCACATCCATAAACACCGACATATCCATTGTATCGGTTCGTCTAGGCAGTTCCTGTGGTATAATATCTACCAGGCTCTCTAGTGACGTGTTCATATCCCTACTCAATACTTTAATGTTACTTCGAGCTGGTCCACCAACTGCTTCAGCTTGCACCGCGCTACGAATCGGTGTATCGTCTGCAACTCGCACTCGACGGGTAACATTTAAACATGATTCACATTTCACGGTGCGCTTCAGCAGTGCAGACTTTTCTCTAAAAGCAGCCGACGCAACATTCAAACATCCATAGTGAACATTATCGTGACACCCACTGCATTTCAAAAGATCTAAGCGCTCAATAACTTTCTTGCAACCGGCGCAGTTCATTTTGTTTTGATTTGGTTCATCCGCGCGCTAGCCAGCGAGCGAGCGAGATGAGTACATACGCGACCTCGCGCGCATGAGCGAGACAGATGTGCGTCACCGAATAACGAACTAGCCGACTGCAATATTTGAAATTTCGCTTTTATTTATAATCCGAATCACTTTAATCCAACACCACAGCTACAATAACAGTCACAGTTTATTTTAAACCAGTTTATATCACTCAGTAACACGTTTAACATCGATTAAATTAATTAAACTCGGAGCACACTAAACAACGCGCGCCATGACGTGGGTCATGGCGCGGAAACGCCATGACGTGGGTCTGAAACAGTGCATGGTTTCAACGTAAAGAAACCACACACTGTTGAATAATGTCAAGATAATGTTAACAGCCTTGTACTATTCCACTGCTGGACATAGCCCTCCCTTAATGAGCGCCATAGCGCCCCGTCTTCAGCTTGCCGCATCCAGCATCTGCCTGCAGGTTTTCGCTGATCGTCATCCCACCTAGTCGGAGAGCGTCCTACACTACGTTTGCAGAGTCGCGGTCTCCACTCAAGAACACGTTTACTCCAACGGTTGTCGGTTCTTCGCGAGATACGACGAGCCCACACTGCCACTTTAGCTTGCTGATTCTTTGAGCTATGTCGATAACTTTGATTCTCTGTCGGATGCATTCGTTACGAATCCTATCCTTCAGGCAGGGCATAAAAATTCCAAACACCTGTCAAATACTAAAAATTTTATTGATTTAATACATACATAAGTAGATACGAGTACCCCGAGAATGGGAACATGCCCCAACATTAGATCGGAGTGACATTGGAATGGGGAAAATGCCTCAAAATTGGATCGGAGTGATACTGGAATGGAATTAGGCATCCAAATTACATCCGAGTGACATCAGAATGGGAAACATTGCCCAAAATTAAAGCGGTGCGACATTGGAATGATTGATTGGAGTGAAGTGCCATTGCTTTAAACCATAAAGGACATATAAAAGTCACAAAAAATAAAACAGATTTTTTCGAGACCTGCAAGGTCTCAACCGCAAATTTCACTCTGAAATCTAAAACAGAACAACTTTTTTTACACTTGGGAGAGCCTAGCGTAATACAATCAGCCTTCACGCAGCGATCTGGCGAGGCTGATCGGACGCGTAGGCTACGTGTGTTTCTTAATATGAAAATTCAAGCAGCTAACTTCTATGTAGCGTACAAAGGATAATATTAGGATCAGTTTTATTCTAGCTATAATATGCTTACCTCGTCAGCAGCCTGTTTCGCTTCAGCGGCCGCTAGGTAAAGACTGTCTTGCGAGATCTCGCGGCCTAAATCGGGCCGGTGGCTAAACTCGCCCAACTGGAGTAGGACTGTGCCTGTAATGCGGATAGATATTTTATTAATGAATGAGCCATCCACACATTATTCACAAATTGCCTCATAAAATAAAGTCGTATTTCCTACAGCCGGTTAAGACTCCGTCTTCCCACAGGCACTTTCCATCTTAATTTACTGTTGGTCAGACATTAAACTAAGTATCTATGCGTAAACAATCCCAGAATAGTTATTATAGTAAGTAAACAATATTAAGCATCCGGCGCGCACGGTCACTTCGTAGAGCGGCGGCGTGTGATCCCTAAGCTTCTGCTGCAAGTATGTGCTTCTTACAGCCAGCTCAAAATGTGATCTACATGCACCCTTCCCTCTGAAATAAGTTCCTGTCCCTACGGGCACTGACCTGAGCGATTATATAAGCTTATCCTTTCTAGAGGCACTGACCTGCGCGCACGGTCGCCTCGTAGAGGCAGCGCGTGCTGCGTGAGTGCTCAGCTCTGATTTGCGCGGACTGCCACCTGAGAAACAAGCTGATCCTTCCCGCAGCCACTGACCTACGCGCTTGGTCGCCTCGTAGAGCGGCGGCGCCTACTGCGTGAGCGTTCAGCTCTGATTTGCGCGGACTGCCACTGAGAAATAAGCTGTGCCTTTCTGCAGGCACTGACCTGCGCGCACGGTCGCCTCGTAGAGCGGCGGCGCGTGCTGCGTGAGCTCATGCGTTCTACAACTAGCTGCGACCATGTACCCAAGGAAATAAGCTAATCCTTCACTGCAGCCACTGACCTGCGCGCACGGTCGCCTCGTAGAGCGGCGGCGCGTGCTGCGTGAGCTCGTGCGTTCTACAACTACCTCCGGCCATGTAAACAAGGAAATAAGCTGATCCATCGCTGCAGCCACTGACCTGCGCGCACGGTCGCCTCGTAGAGCGGGTGCGTGCTGCGTGAGCTCGTGCGTTCTACAACTACCTCCGGCCATGTAAACAAGGAAATAAGCTGATCCATCGCTGCAGCCACTGACCTGCGCGCACGGTCGCCTCGTAGAGCGGCGGCGCGTGCTGCGTGAGATCGTGCAGCGCCGCCAGTAGCTGCAGAAAGTGCGCGCGCGGCAACGGTGGGGCGGGCGGCCGCGGCGCCGGCGACCCGGGCGTCGACGGCAGCGAGGCGGCGGCCAGCCCGGCCAAAGCTGCCGCGCGGACCGACCCAGCCGTGTGCTGCTCGCCCCAGCTGGGACCTGTCCGAAAATCGACTGTTGAGAAAAGCTCCGAACGTCTGAGCACAGATACATTTGGGAAAGTTGTAAGAGAAACACTAGATAACTTAAAGAGGTATCCAATGTTTCTCTTACCTCGTCCTAGGTCGGACCTGAATTATTAAGGGTCAGACCTAGGTTAGGCATCTAGAGATCAGTCGGATTTCAACGGCAGCCAGTCCGGCGGATAAAGCCCACCGTGTGCTGCTCGCCCCAGCGGGGACCTGCCCGATGAACCACTACTTTAAAGAGCCACTTCTAAATGTTACATGCACTGCAACATAATACCTAGTAAAACTGTAAAAGAAACACTAGATGCCTATAATACAGGCTCGACCTAGGTTAGGCATCTATAGATCAATTAGGCATCGATTTCAGCGAGACGACGGCCAGTCCGGCCAGAGCCGCCGCGCGGACCGAGCCAGCCGTGTGCTGCTCACCCCAGCTGAGACCTGTACGAAAATCGAGCTCTGAACGTCTGAGCACAGAAACATTTGGGAAAATTGTAAAAGAAACACTACACGCCTACAATACAGGCTCAACCTCGGTAAGGATTCTAGAGATCAGTCGGGTTTCAAAGGCGGCCACCCGGCCAGAGCCACCGCGCGGCCCGAGCCAGCCGTGTGCTGCTCACCCCAGATGGGACCTGCCCCATAAACCACTACTTTAAAAAGCCGCTTCTAAACGATACTTGCACTGCAACATAATAGTAAAACTGTAAAAGAAACACTAGATGATCAAAATTCACTGTATCCCGGAGGGGTAGGCAGAGACCTGCAGGCAGAGCCTGCCCATTGCAACGACCTTGACAGATCTCTTTTGCTACATTTTCATCTCTTCTTTATATTGCACATAAACAAGGAAATTATAACGTCCAATAACGTTCTATAACGCCTTTGTACAAATTTGTTTTAGTGCAATAAAGAATTTTTCATTCATTCATTCATTCATTGTATAGGCATATCTTACCCGAATGCGTGTTCATGCTGTCCATAGACTTATCCATATAGCTGCCATCGCCGCAGACGTCGCTTATCGACCTTTGAACGGGCTGCGGCGCCAAAGAGTCTGGTGTCGTTGGCTGCTCTATGCTGTCAATGGAAAATAGTTATTGTATTAGCTCCAACACTCTTTGTATATTTACCTAACAGTAAATCAAATCTAGGTCGAGTATTTATAAAATTAAAGGTAAACACTACACGCATTAAAAAATCTATTACCAAAGAATATTCCAATGTAAAGAATTCACATTCTATTTGTTGAATGTCAAGGTATGTCAGACGCTGCCTTAAGGTCGAGTTGTAGGGGAGAAAAAGCAGCGAATAACACTTCACTCTGACCATCTTTTAATTTAATAATAATACTTTTTAAAACTTGAAATAGGATACCTATCTATGATATTATTATATCCTGAGAATGGACAATGCCCCACATGCCTAACTATTACGTTTATCTCATTTAGAAATAATTACCTGTCATAGAAGGATATACAGACCTTCCCACCCCTTTCTCGTTCCGGTACCAGCGGCAGTGAGTGCATGCAGAAGATCGCCCGCAGTGCCTAGCTAGATTCGTTTCTACCCTAAACCTGAGTAAGTACTCCGATCCTAAACTGCGTTTAGGATCTGACGTATATTTATTTTATTCTATCTATCTAATCAGCCCAAAAACATGTCTAACAAACGCCCACTGTCGGGCGACCTATGCCCAACACTGGGCTCTGTTTATAGGCTGATCTTCTCTTTCACCAATCTAAGTAATTATTATCTGTGAAAGAAGGATATAGCATCTGCTAGCGACCTCTTAACCGGTGTCGGTGAACTGCGTGGGCCGCAGTGACGGCGAGTGCACGCAGTAGAGCCCGCACCCGCCTGCATACCGCTCTAAACCTCAGTAAAAAGGAATTACTCACCTGTCGGTGCTCACTTTCTCGCCAGTTTCGGTGAACTGCGTGGGCCGCAGCTCCTGTTCCGGCCGCAGCGGCGAGGCGTGCTGCAATAAAGCCCGCACAGGCAGCGTGCCTCGGCCCGCACATTGCTCTAAACCTCAGTAAAAAGCCGTTACTCACCTATTCAAGAAAGATATGGCATCGCTGGCAACATCCTCCCCAGTATCGGTGAACTGCTTAGGCCGCAGCTATTGTTCCGGCAGCAGTGGCGGCGCGTGCATGCAGTAGAGAGCGCACAGGCGGCGCAGTATCTCGGCCCGCATACTGCTCTAAATCTCAGTAGAAAGCCGTTACTCACCCATCAAAGAAGGATATAGCATCGGTGGCAACCTCCTCCCCAGTGTCAGTGAGCTGCGTACGCCGCAGCTCTTGTTCTGGCAGCAGTGACGGCGCGTGCATACAATAAAACCCGCACAGGCGGCGCAGTGCCTTGGCCCGCATTCTGCTCTAAACCTCAGTAAAAATCCGGTACTCACCTATCAAAGAAGGATATGGCATCGGTGGCAACCTCCTCCCCAGTGTCGGTGAACTGCGTAGGCCGCAGCTCTTGTTCAGGCAGCAGAGGTGGCGCGTGCATGCAGTAGAGGGCGCGCAGGCGACGCGGGGCCTCGGCCCTCATGCTAAGCCCCAGCGCCAGCGAAAGACCCCTGGCGCTCACGAAGCCGTCGTCGTCATTGTCCATTAACTGCCGGGGCGAGTGCGGGTTATTGCGCGGGCGCGGTGCTCAGGCGATGATATTTGCTTATGGCAGTTTTCCATTGGGTATGTGCAAAGTTACACGTGGGGCGATCAAAGCGCAAGTTGCGCGGGCGCGGTGCTGAGGCGACGATCTTTGCTAATGACAGTTTTTCTTTGGCTATGTATGTGCAAAATGATTGGATACGTATGTGGGGTTGAAGCGCACGCTTTAACAGAAATAATATTTTCTAAGGTTAACACGAGCACTAGACATAATAAAAACTGTATTTACACGGATTTTACTCGTTTAATTTTACAATTTTCCGACGTTTCGGCACTTTTACAAGTACCGTGGTCTCGGAAGACTATAAATAATATGTAACATTTCGTGAGTGTAAAATAATCAGTTTTTATTCCTCCATGCTAAATTAGAGGGAAGAATTATTTTGAATGTTCTGCTCAAGCTCAATACTCGACAGATCAGATAGCTCTTTTAGGAAACAGGCAGGATAGAAGCCAGAAAGATCGTCGAATCGACAACACCTGGAAGTGCTTCCGGTCTTTAAAAAAGCTGGTGGATGGGAAGATATTGCTTGCCCTGAAACTCGTTGCTGCATCCTGCTAGCCTAAGCAGTCAGATTTGGTCAGAGATCGAACATCAGAACTCAAGATCTATCAGTGGACTATGGAGCGCAGCTCACAACGAATTGCTTCAAAATAAATAGGAATTTGGCTCTTTCATACAAATTTATGAAAACAAGTTTTTTTGCACTTTTCCTGAAAATTCGTTATCACCAGAAGGCGCCACGGTTGTGGTCAATAACCAATACTAAACACAAAGTTTTTCATACAACTATAAATCTGTTATCTCACGGCCACATGTTTCCGTTGTCGGTTTTACACTAAACAGCTGATCAACCTTTACGTTTTCGTGGCAAAGTTGCCCGCAATTGAGCACAGTTTAAGGATCAGTTTAAGGATCACAGTTTAAGGATCACAGTTTAAAGTTTTACGTTATTTCGACTGTAAAAGAGTAAAAAAACTTCCAATAATTAAGTGGAGGTTTTATTTTCCATGTTTTCTCGATCGAACGATTTAGATTTTCAGATGATCGCCTAGTTTAATATGTAACGTTCATTAAGTCGCAATTTCTGTGTTTGAATAAAGATATTTTAATGTCGGAATTCTTATTGGAGAATCGTTCGTGAAGCAATCCGCTACTTGACTCGTATCAAATTTGACGCGATAAATGAATATTTGTTGTAGTATTTAACTTAAGAAACTGAAATATGTTGACTTTGCTAAGTAAGTATGTAGGATGGCTGCTAAATTTTCAAAATAAAAAAATATATTCCGCTTTTAATTCGGAACGGTGAAAACGCTATCCGCCATGTTGAAAGCATCTTTCGTTTGTAAACAAACATCTATCAGCCAGAACCAGTGGACATTGATTATTATAGGACTTACATCAAAGTTATCTTCACGTATTTGATTGATTAACGGATGAAAAACCGTTCCATTTACAGTTTAGTTACTAACTGTTCCATTTTAACAAACCCGATGTATTTATCTATCATTGGAGTAAATTATGACTTAAACATATGAAAAATCGATTATTATAAAAGGAAATGAAATGAAATCAATTAATTTCAAGGTAAAGAATTTAAAAATTTAAACAATTAGCCAAGGGACACTTGGCTAGAAGGGAAGACGGCCGGTAGACCAGGGCAGTATCGGAGTGGTGGCCAAGGGAGGGATGGAGGTTGGTAGGCAGACCACCGACACGATGGTCAGACGACATCGTGAGGGTTGCGGGCCAGAGATGGATTAGGTTAGCACAGGACCGTGAGGAATGGCGCAATAAAAAGAAGGCCTATGCCCAGCAGTGGGTTGATGTGGGCTGATTATAGATATAGATAGATAAAGAATTTACATTCTGTTTGCTGAATGACAATGTAGTATGTAAAATGTAAGCCGCTGCCTTCAGGCCGTATTGTTGTGGAGAAAAAGGTAGCGGGAAAAAAAACTCCACTCTGACCATCTTTTCTCAAGTCATATAAGACTAAGTATGGAGTTATTTTGTCCATTTTTTCTTCAAAATTATCTAGATTTTGAAATGGACTCCTAGTTTGAATTGTAACGTTCATTAAGCCGCAGTTTCTGCGCTACTTTGAATAAAACCTTTTCATTTCATTTTATATTAAATCTAGCAAGATAAGATAAGAATATTCTTTGTTGTACACTGGAAAAACAACAAATACAAAATAATTAAAAATGTACATAGTAAAATACATGTTAAAAAATGCTTTTATTAAGTTATGTATTTAAGCGCTCGTGGCCTAGGCGAACCGAGTGATTGGAATCAATCACTTGGTTAAGCAACAACAGGCGCGGTCAGGTACAGGATGGGTGAGCGTCCCCGTGACTACCGCTAGTGGCATTTTTCCGAGCGCTTCCGTGCTTCGCAAGGCACGTTAAGCCGTTGGTGCCGGCTGTCATATAATGGCAGTCGTTAAGCCATGTCTGAGGCCTTATGGGCGGCTTGATAACTTCTGACAGTAAGGCCCGCCACTGTCTTACAATCCTCCACCAACCCGGACTTGGCCCCCGTGGTGGAGTATGGCCTAACCTTCCTGCGATGCAGGAAGAGACCCGTGCCCCAGCAGTGGGGAAATACAAGGGTTGATAACGTAGTAAAATACATCAGATGCCACTTATAAGACTGATAAGATTTCATGATTGCCATCAATAACTTTAAATGCCAAAGCGTTAGTGAATTGTCTTACAAAATTAAGATATAGGTTCAAATAAGTTCTGCGACCAGACACACGAACAGCACGTAAGTTATTTTCAAAGTCAGGACTAAGCAGGCTAAGCGCAATCAAAGAAAACTTTAGAAATACGAAATGAGCCTTAGAAACATGGATTGAGCGGCGGGTGACACATATATAAGGCCAAACCGCTGTTTGGCTCGTACAGCAAAGAGCTGTTAATCTATTGTTAACAGAGCCTGACAATTGGCCAAAGACCGAACCGAAAAGACTCGCAAAAGCCCCATGCAAAACAAGCTCTTAGCTTCTAAACTTTCTCCTTTCCTTTCCACTCACTCCGATCTGTCTCTTTTCCTCAGTCACCCTTTAATACACTTTCCCTCTCTTTCCAATTTCAAATGGCAAACAAATGTACCTTGAACATCCTAGCAGTGATCGCCTCAGCTAAATCCCCGTTCGCCCACGGCGACAACGCAGTGAAGAGAGTTTTAAACTGACTGTAGTCCAGTCTGTAGGACTCGTAAGGCGCTTCTATCCTTTCGTAGGGGACGCGCTTGGCCCAGAGGAGCTCTTCCCGAATCGCGCTTAGCAGTTCCTGTGAAACAACATCTCTTAAGTTTAGCTGTCGGTGTAAGCCTGTATGATTCGGAGTAAGTCTGTACGATGGCAGATTGCTGGGAGCGGTTGGATGAGTATGGCATGCGTTGGGAGAGGCCTATGTCTAGCAATAGACGAATAAGGGCTCATTAATTGATTGGTTGGTTGGTTGATTGATTTTAAAATAAGGCTAGCTTCGCCAGTTAATGACCTATTTTTATAAGACTACTAGTTTCTTAAAACCATCTTATGATGTAGTTATATCAAACACAGTGCTCACCTGAAGTTCTACAGGCTCCAGCAGTTTATCGTTTTGGAGAGCCTTGAGCGTGTTACTCTCGAGGCTGTCCTCGAGATGGCGGACCACCTTCAGTCTGTGCTTCAGTCGCAGGAGCTCTATAGACCCGCTGGTCACGCCGCCGCCGAATCGCCGGTACGATTCATAGGTCAGCTCCTGGATTTGTATCGTCTGGCGAGTAACAGAGCTGTGTTAGAGGCTGAAGCTTACGATTCGATACAATGCAGCAATAAAGAGGATTCTAAGCTGTCTATCCGTGTTGCAAAAATCTGTGATGTCGTCAATAAATGCGAGGAAGTTGCACAACAAAATCTTGAATGGCGGAATGGGCGAAGATTGGCTAATCTTAAAAGTCATTGAACGAACGCGTCTTCAAGAATTGTACGCTAAACGCTAGTGTCCTAAAACTCTACCTAAGCCCTCTTACATTTACACATACAATTCTAGAGGTGGACTGTACTGCGGCAGCTGTGATTTTAGTGCGTCTTAATCTAATTTTAATACGATTTTATTCAGCAGTTTGAAGCAGAGCAGAGGCCGTACAAAAAACGTCAGTTCAATTTAATTCAAATATATTTATGATAGAAACAAAATGTTTACTCAAAGTACGTCAAAGTTTTTATAAGTTTCACAATTAACAGGTCATGTACAAAAGCCCTAACTGATAACTAAGTATCGTGGAGTTACTTCACCTTGGGTGCACTCCGCGGCTCCGTGGACAGAGCCACAGCCTCATCGTTGTATATCCCCTCCAAGTACTGGCTCAGTATTTGCATGGCTTGGCCATCCTCTGTACACTTGAGGAGCTTGTCCCTGTTTATGTCCAGTATTGTCAGTGTCACCTGGAAATTACACCAAAGGAGTTTCAAGCTTCTCGCGTCTCCAGATTTAATAACGTCGTCCGTCTGACTGTCAAGACCCTTTTACTTAGGAGCGCGTGGGGTTATCATGTTGAGTTAAAACGAACCACTCAGGTATTTCATACTGCCGTCGTACGGAGAAAGGCCGTAACTCAAGATTTTGACAAAATTTAGTTAAGTACAGATTTGGAATCAGCAAAGAAAAATCTATCTTTTGTTCTATATAATAAGGTCTATCTCTTTCTCTAGGCGAAAATAGCAGGGCGTAAAAAGCCATCCTCCAACAAAAACAGCTTGAATTTTAAAATGAAAAGCCGCAATTTGATTGTTACGGCTTTTCACATATTAAATAAAGTTTAACTAGTATGAAAAGCCGTAATTGAATCTAAGGAATTTTTAAACAACAACAAACCTTAATATATTGTTTTGGTATGTTAAAGTGAAAAGCCGTAATTTCCAAGTTGCGGCTTTTCATGTTAATATTACATGCAGAAAGTACGGGTGCATGCAGAAAGTTCGCCCTCCGAATCTATCAGTTGCGCCCTAGAGGTCTATTATTAGAATTAGGGCTTTCCTGCTTAACATTATATCACGTAATATATTTTGTTCACTAAAGTGAAAGGGAAATTTGCAAATTATGAAAAAGGCTAGTCTATACGAAAACAAAACAAAGACCATAAAAATTAAGCATATTTTTCTACAAATTTTAAAACTACTGTCATCGGCTTAAATTAAATATTAATGTTCGAGACTTCACTTCAAATAAAACGTTAATTTACTCGAAACCAGTTTCAACTGAGTTACGGCCTTTCTCCGTACGACGGCAGCATATCACAGTTATATAAATCCTGGACATAAAATAACGGTGGATTCACAATGCCGGGAGAAAGGATGCCTGATCAACCGAAAAATATGGCGGCCGAGGATCATTTGGAAATGATGTAAAAGATAAAAGGATGCCTAAGAGACCACGTCGACTGGCAATAGATGGCTTGAATTGGAGCTGCCGCGAACCACTGTCAAAAGTGGAAATCTGTGGTTAAGGCCCTATGCTCCCTAGGAGTTAAAGGACTGAAGAAGCAGACTATGCAATACAGCTGCGAAATAATCTTACTTCTGAGTCAACGCATAAAACAATATAGCCCTTAATTCGTTATCTTAATTCGTTAACTTATAGGAAAAACATTCATTTAGATTAAATTCTTTTTAATGCACTATAACCTGTGCTAATGACCATTTTAAAAACCTACTTAGAAACTAAAAATTCCACTCATGCCGGGACTCGAACCCGCGACCTCTGGCTAACCGTGCCAGCGCTCTCCTAACTGAGCTAATGGGCGACTTACCGGCATAAGTGATATTTCGAACCTCTTTACAATACTCTCTGTGTTACATACGAGGTCGCGAGTTCGAGTCCCGGCATGGGTGGAATTTTTGCCTCTAAATAGGTTTTAACATTCATTTAGAGTTATTTCACTGAATGGATAGTCTGACTATACCAGTTAGTTAGTTAGACCTGAGATTTCCGCACTTAGCCTCATACTTGGGCCATTGTACGTAGCAAGCGCTGAGGTACGCTAACACCTCAGACACTAGGGTTTCCTTACGATGTTTTCCTTCACCGTCAGCGAGTGGTATTGCTACTATAATTTCACAATTGTACATAACTTAGAAAACAAAGTCATTGGTACATGGGTTCGAACCCACGACCTCCCGATTGAGAAGCCGGCGTTCTACACCGCTCCGCTACTACCGCTCTCTGACTATACCATCAACATGCCGTTAGCCCTCACCTGAAATATGACCTTCGCCCCGTCATAGAAGAAGCAGTCCATGACGTTGACGGCGCACTCGTAAGGCATGACGCTGATGAAGAGCGTAAGGAACCACGACAGCGAGATCATCTTCATCAGACCTAGCTCGTCCAACTTGGCGTGAAGCTCAGGAAGGTGAACTGCTGTTAATTCCTCTAGAACGCCCTGGTCGACCTGCCAATTACATAAGTCGTCACAATATTGAGGAAAACGAAACTAGCGCCTCCAATCATCATCAACTCATTATGTCCCCACCGAGGGGCCTCCACCAAACCTCCACCGGGGGCCAAGACCGGATTGGTGGAAGCTTGCAAAATTAGTGGCTGGTCTTACTGTCAGAAGTTTTCAAGCCGCCCTAAAGCCTCTGACTTGGTTTAACGACTGCCATCTATGGACGGCAGCCGGCACCAACTGACGTGCTTAACGTGCCTTGCGAAGCACGGAACCGCTCGGAAAAATGTCACTAGCGTCAGTCATAGACGGTCACCCATGCGAGTACTGAACGCGACCTGTGTTGCTTAACCTTCGTTATCGCTTAAGATCACTCAGGCAGCCGGGGCTACGAGTGATTCAATGGAAAAATATAATTCTTGCAAAAAACTAAATTTTGTCCTTTGCATCTACGTAATGAGTTGATGAAGCCCTCGTGGCTTAGCCGAAACGAGTGATTGGAATCAATCACTTTAAGTTAAGTAACAACAGGCGCGGTCAGGTGCTGGATGGGTGAACGTCCCATGACTACCGCTAGTGGCATTTTTTCCGAGCGCTTCCGTGCTTCGCAATGCACGGTAAGCCGTTAGTGCCGGCTGTCATGGCAGTCGTAAAGTCATGTCACAGGAATTATGGGCGTCTTAACAACTTCTTACAGTAAGGCCCGCCACTGTCTTACAACCCTCCACCAACCCGGATTAGGCTTCCGTGGTGAAGTATTGCCAAACCAAGTGGGACCACTTGAACACTGCAGTGCCTAGGACATTGTTTTAGATGGAATAGGCATGCCCAGCTCCTTCATCATCCTGACAGCTTAGTCGGCATAGCCCACAGGAAAGCCTAGTCAATACGTGCGGAGCCAACTAAGTGCGGATTTCCTCACCATGTTTTCCTTTACGGTTAGTGTGGTATTGCTACACAAATTGGCAGATGTACGTATATTTGAGAGTAAACAATATCATAGGTACGTGCCCGCACTGGGAATCGAGCCTAGGCCTCTCGCTTCCGAGTCCAATGTTCTACACACTGGGCTACCACCGCTATTTTGCAAAACGATAACATCATAAATATCAATAATGGTTATATAATTATTTTTAATGCACTAACCCGTGCTAAGGACAATTTTAAAAACCTATTTAGAAATTTCACTGATGCCGGTGAGTCGCCCATTAGCTCAGTTGGAAAGAGCGCTGGCACGGATAGCCAGAGGTCGCGGGTTCGAATTCCGGCATGGGTGAAATTTTTTGCCTCTAAATAGGTTTTTATCAATAATGGTTACAGCCATTTTTAGAATCTATTGCCTAGAACTATAAGACGGAATTTACACGTTCAGTCTGGCGTCAGTCCATTCCATCAGTCTGGTTATACTGAAGGCAGACTGGTTGTATATTCAGTGGACTGGTGGACCAGACTGACGGATATTAGAATATTATGATGCTTCATCAGTCTGGCATCAATCCGAACTTGATCAAGGTCACAGACTAAACTGACGCCAGACTGAACGTGTAAACTCCGTCATAGAATCTTTTTGTTGAATTGCCCAACCTTACAGTGTTAACTAATTCTTTAAGCAACTAAATGTTTAGACTGTAATAAACTATAAATTCCACACAATTAACAATACTAGCCTAAGTAAATATTTAATTTTAACAAACTAACAACACATATTTTTTTTAATTGTAATCGCTCACCAAAGCGCCAACGACCCGCGTGTTGTAATAGTCTGGGAGCAGGGTCTCACAAATGGTGGCTAGGAGCCAGAAGGCTTGCTCCTCCGGGCAGTAGATCAGCAGCACCGAAGCCACAATGTTCATTGCTTGGCAGTACCCAATTGTGGGGTTCTTTAGTGCGTACGCGCACAGCACGCGGCGGAGCGCGGAAATGCCTGGAAGATAGAAATACAGTATAAACTTTTTTTTTTACATTCAGGCACATACATTGCTTCTGGCCCCACACTAGGATACCCTGTGTCGTGGAAACCAGAAACAACGACATCACAAACATGTAAACATCCAAGACCTGAAGTTTTTTTTTTGTCTCCTACGGGGGTTCGAACCTGGAACCTCTTGCATGGTAGGCAGATGCGCTACCGCTGCGCCACAGAGGGCGTCAAGGAACTCACGCTTGTATCCCCGAGAAGTAGTCAGGGATCAGATTTTGCCACGTGCCACGATCTTGAAATACCTCTTTTAAAAACCTATTTAGAGGCTAAAAATTTCACCCATGCCGGGATTCGAACCCGCAACCTCTGGCTATCCGTGCCAGCGCTCTACCAATTGAGCCAATGGGCGACTCACGGCATCAGTGAAATTTCGAACCTCTTTACATTATTCTCTGTATTACGTACAGGCAGCGACATCTGACTTAAGCAAATTGCATTACTTACAGCCCCGACTACCTACTTTGCAGTTAGGTTTAACATCGGAACGATATCACTGTACCCACATGATTATACAATTTTTATTTTTAATGCACTAACCCGTGCTAAGGAACAAATTTAAAAACCTATTTAGAGGCTAAAAATTTCACCCATGCCGGGATTCGAACCCGCAACCTCTGGCTATCCGTGCCAGCCTCTAAAGCCTCCTCCTCTTTTTAGCCTCTAAATATGTTTTTAAATTTGTTCCTTAGCACGGGTTAGTGCATTAAAAATAAAAATTGTATACCTCTTTTAGTTCATCACCATTCATTATGGTGCGAAACCTTAAAACCTTCACCTTTTTAAAAATACGAACGTATGACTGTGACTTCGTCTGCGCAGGATTAGTATTTCGAGTAGCTAATATTAACGTGGCGTAGAAAAGAACTAACCTCGCTGATCATAGTTCACTTACCTAGATCATTCTGGAACGCGGGATGCTCTGGAAGCGAACGGTGCAGGTCCCGCTCGATCTCATCGTTCGCGGGATTCCTCGACGACAGGGCTTCGTTCACCAATTTCTCGTAGAGGCCCTTGTTCTGAAAAAGTAGCCTAAAATTATATCTAAAAACTGCACGAGCCGATTGTTACAGTATAATAAAGATGATGATTCAACCCTTTGTATGTCCCCACTGCTGGTGTACGGGTCTTTTCCCGCATCGCAGGAAGGTTAGGCCATACTCCACCACGGGGGCTATGTCCGGGTTGGTGGAGGATTGTAAGACAGTGGCGGGCCTTACTGTGAGAAGTTGTCAAGCCGCCCCTAAGGCCCATAACATAATAATAATAAATTTATTTTCAATCGATTGAATTCTTGCTAAGTCTAGTCTAGTTGTTATGTTGACCTAAACTGTACCGTTTGTAGTTTGCTAGTTCTGATTTTGCCCGGAATACTCCCCTGTTGTTTGTGGCATGAGATCGAAACCAAACCTCAGGCATACAAGAGGGTAGTGCCTAGGCAGTTTCAAATACCTTTTAGTATTTGTACATAATATTTAAGAGTTACTTATATCATAAAATATTTCATTTTTTTTCAGTCAATTAATTAATCATAGATCAATGAAAATAACGCATAATTTTTTTTTTCAAATATTTGGGTTATTTTTCACAAGCCAACAAAAATGCAAGAAAATCTGGTAATTTGAATACGGAGCAAGCTAACAGAGCAGGTGGGTCCAAGCAAGGTAATGGAAACGGAAAACTCTGATATCAAATGTCGTATCACACCTGCGCCTTCTGCAGTATTGAGCCGCTGAAGACGCTCCATAGCTCGCCGCGAAGGGACTCGGGGATTCCCTTGACCACGAGCTCGCTACCAGCGACCGTCTGGTACATACTGACACCGCGTCCCACCTCCGTCAAGTGGTCCTCCCATTTCTTCTCCTGTGGTAAGAATATGGAAAAATTAACGAAAGAATAATTATTTCGGGGCACGTTTATAGGCTACATAAAAAGAAAATGTACATAAAACCCCACTGCAGGGCACCGGCTTTCTCTCAGAGGGAGTAGGGGCTTAATGACCACGCGTGCCCACCGCGGATTGGCAATTTCAAGCGCTGAGGTATTTGAACACCTCAGACACTCAGGTCGGTGCTGTGGTGTCGGCCTAGAGAATAGCACCAACCCAAATTCTTCCCGCGGGTGTCGTAAACGGCGACTAAGGGGCACAAACCGGGGGGTGAGCAGCAGCACCCGCTACAGTACAATTCCGCTAAACTGCGATCCCCAACCCGCATGCCCAGCGTGGGGATTATGGGCATTATCCCCCAATGATGGCACAACCTTGCGCTATGGCGCTCATTGGGGTATGGCTATGTCCAGCAGTGGACTAATATAACCTGAAGACAAAGACACTCAGGTCACGATGTTTCCTTGGAAGTTAGCGAGTGGTATTACATACCATAAAGTAAAATAAAATAAATACCTTCAGCTGCTGGATCTGCTTGATCGGCGAGGTCTGGTGCGTGAGGAAGAGCGTCATGAGAGGTGGCTGCGGTTGCCAGGTTCCGCCGTCGGCTCGGTCCAGCGCGCGCGTCGGCTTGTCCCTGTAAGAGTCACTGTCGTTGGGAGCGCTTTAGGGCGGGTGACAAATAAAAAGTGTAAAATGCAAAGTAAAATGTAAAATTGTTAAGCGTGTATTTTAAGCGCAAAGTAAAAATGTGAAATTCTTAATAGAACTAGCTGAATTAGCTGAAGATCGTCACCTACTTTATCGATACCTAAATATTGCACTAATATCAACGCAGGAGTGGGACTGTCCGTGCAGGGGACACTGTCATTGGGATCGCTTTAGGGCGCGCGCCAAATAAAAGGTTTAAAGATAAAGCCTAATAAAAAACAAATAAAGCCTCACTGGTCTAGCGGTATCGTGTCTGACTACCATGCCGGAGGTCGTGGGTTCAATTCTTAATGCCGGCCGCCGTACATTTGTGTCTTTTGCACAAATTATATGAGTCTGGATGTATTTCCATTTTTGGGATGTCCTTGCCTGGTTACCATAACACAGGGTATCTTAGTTTGGGACTAGGATTAGTGATTATGTGTGGAAGTTATTATTATTAAGTGATAAGTATAACGGTGAGACCTGGGACCGTGGCAAGTGGCAAACCTTTTCGTGAGCTATCTGTGTATAAAACTGTAACGGTGCAAACCTCTTTACACCATTTTTATATTTCTTTGTCTATCTATCATTTTCAAATATTTAACTTATGTCACACATTTCGGAATTTCCCTCATTTTCATCATTACAATTTAGCCATCGACTAGATCTGACTATTTACCTGCTTATCCGTTTTCATCCAGTTTTCCTGTTCTTATTATAAAATAACAGTACCTATCTACAAATAAAGTAACAGTTGAAGTCGTTCCACTTTTTACCCGACTGCAGCGAAGCCCAAAAGGAGGGTAATGTGTTAAGTGCGTATGTATGTATGTATGTAAGTATGTCCGATTCTATGTTCCCTCATAACTCCTTAACCAATGGTCAGATTTTGTTAAACAAGGTATCATTCGATTCGGCATCCTTGCGCGGGTGTCATAGGCTATATAAAATCATAATTATGCGATCAGAACTGTGACGAAAAATAAAATTCGTTAAGAAGATTCGTTAAAGTACAGCTAGGAGCCACTAGATGGCGCTGTTATATTTAGTTTATTGAATTCGAATACTAATTTTATTGAACTACCCCTTACAGGTGTGTAATATTTAAAACAGAATTTTGCGGATGACGTAGGTTACATAAAATCATCATTAATAGAGAACCAACGGAACAAAAAATAACATTTACTTCTAAGCAATTAAAGTACCACTTTTAGCCACTTGATGGCGCTGCTATATTTTATTTATTCTAATACATGTGTATACATAATTTCAGTTTTGGTCTACATGTAAACAAACCATTTATAGAATCGGTACAAATGCGGAAAGAAATAATTCCTATAAAGTGGTTTGATCCTTCTAGATCATTCATTTAATTAAAAAATATAATTTTGTTTAACTACGCCTAACACGTGCAAAGTATTTAAAAGAGAATTTTGCGGGTGTCGTTGATTAACATAAAATCAGCATTAATAGAGAACAAACGCAACACAAATAATATTCACTTCTAAGTAATTAAAGTACTGTAGCATTAGTTCCTCTACCCAACCACAGATGGCGCTGTTTGTGTTCTAAATTGCGGTATGGTTTTGTCCGAAGGCCCTACATAATATTAAACAAAATTGGATAGTATTGAGCACTCGACCAATCACTTCGACCAATACTGACTGTGACTGTCCAAGTGTCCACTAATAATTGGCACGACTAGTGACGTAGGTAGTATACCTCGCTTTGCGCTGTGGTGCGAGTAGTACAGTTACTAATCCGTAATCCTTAGTAAGTTTCATATTGCTTCAATAAA
This sequence comes from Yponomeuta sedellus, assembly GCA_934045075.1. NCBI lineage: Eukaryota > Metazoa > Arthropoda > Insecta > Lepidoptera > Yponomeutidae > Yponomeuta > Yponomeuta sedellus. Next base: position 17,331,083 of record OW203729.1, on the reverse strand, counting down.
TAGATCCCTAAGTACGTGCTGTCGTGCTGAAACAACGTTTCTCTTCTTGTCTGCTGAAACCCTGTCCTACAGTACCACTTTAAGCCACTAGACGTATTTCTTTCTACGCCATTCGTTTATCTCATTAATTTAAGAAATATCAACCTCATAGGGGGTAATAATACATTACTGCAGAGGCCGAGAAGTAAGGGATTGCTGGACGAGTTTGGGATAGTCTAGAACGAGTCCTGCAATCCCTGTTCCGGCCGAGGATTGTATAATGCTTTTCTCAAACAATGCGAGGAAATATTAATATTAAAATAATTACTAGGTAATTAAGAAATAATAGTTTAGTTTGCCGCCTTTTTTATTTTTAATACACTAACATATTTGAGCACCATGTTTAACCGCACAAAAACCAATACCATAGATTGTTTTCTTTTTTTAATCTTGCAAGTATGCTTACATAACTTAGTAGGTGGTTGGCTGTATGTAATTTTTCCTTGGTCAGTTTAATTTTAGTAAGTAAATTTAAAAAGTTAGAGCAGCGGACGGTAATGGATTTTCATACTTACTTTACTGGCTTAGGCCAGTAAAGTGAGGCGGGAGCCATAAAAGAGAAACTTTGTGGCTTTATTTCATGGTAATAACACAAACATTTCCGAGCATGTTTGAGAAAAAATAATTAATTTCTTAACACTGATATTAATTTCCTACTGACACTTAGACCAAAACTAACTGAACAAAATATATTCAGTGTAGCATGTAACTCCTTTTCCCCTGTGCGGTCATAGTCAGACAAGCTGGGTTCAAAGAAGAAACAATAAATGATAAAAAAATATTTGAACGCTCTCACTGGTAACCGAAGACGGATCCTCCGTGACCTCGTATCGTAGGACCCATGAAATTTTAAAAAATTCTAGCTCTATTCATCTTAATGAATTTTATCTCGTTTCCTCCGAAAATAAGATTATGATTTAAAAACCTATTTAGAGGCTAAAAATTTCACCGAAGAGGTTCGAAATTTCACTGATGCCGTGAGTCGCCCATTGGCTCAATTGGTAGAGCGCTGGTACGGATAGCCAGAGGTTGCGGGTTCGAATCCCGGCATGGGTGAAATTTTTAGCCTCTAAATAGGTTTTTAAATTTGTTCCTTAGCACGGGTTAGTGCATTAAAAATAAAAATATTGTAATAAGATTATGATTTTGTGTTAGGTTTCCTGTTCACTTGTGAGACCAAAGATTGCTTAGCTACACCTAAATATTCAGTAAAATTTTTCAATGCTTTAGGGGGCCACCTCAAGATAAATTTGTTATAGTTTCATTTTAATACCGGTAATATTTTGGCATTCAGAAAACCAAGATTTTGTATGTCTCCACGCCCATGCCACAACTCTAAATAACTACGCCAGGCCGAAGGCCGAGCCCCATCATGCGGGTGCGAGGAAACTTGCCGCGACGAGGTTGAAGACCGAGCTCAATACAGGTCGCGGCACGGCCGAAGGCTGTGAAGCGGGCTAGAGGAATACTCCCACGGCGATTCCAAATGCTGAGCTCTATTTACGCTGATGCCAAATGGAGAGACTATTAGCGCGGTCGAAGGCCGCGACAGTTACTTAAAGTTGCTGTTAGGAGGAAACCTGTCGCGCCTTTGTACAGGCCGCGAATGCAAGCACGAAGAATTCTACTCTGGAGATGTCGAAAGCTGAGCGCCGTTCAGGTCGAAGAGATAATTCGTGACTATTCCAGTCCCCACCTACAATCGTTAACATTAAATAACTAGGTGCAGTGGAGCGTTTTTAGGCTACATAAAAAACAGACAATTTATGTAAGGATAATAAAGAAAAAAATCTGTCGTTTCCTTTGCAAATATTCTAGATAGTTTAACACCATTAGACCATATTCATTATACTAGCTAAAAAATATCGTACGACATAAATTTTTAATGCAGGCAGGTGGTACCTATGACTATATCAAACAAGTATATCAGTAAAAATATTTATGATTTGCCGAGACATGTCCATTGTCGAACAAAAGAAAATAAAGCAATAAACTAAAATTCATTTAGGACATAAAATATTATAACGATTTAAAGCATGTAAACAGAACAGATGGTCTTTTAAATTTTATCGTTTTACTGAGTCACTAAAAGGTCAAAAATAAAAAAAATATTTAAAAAAATAAAAGAACCCGACTGCAGTGATAAATCAACTGAAAGGGAAAAAATAAGATAATTTTATTATCAAATGCTAATGTCGAATCAGAAGAGTTCATGCTGCTTTACTTGAGGGACCAAATAATATAACTTTATAAGCATTATTTGCTCAAACTGTTGCATTTATTATTTTATATAAAATGATGCAGTCGGGACCCATTAGAGGACTTTAAACAAACAGTAATGGGTCCCGACTGCATCATTTTATATAAAATAATAATTGCAACAGTTCGAGCAAATAATGCTTATAAAGTTATATTATTTGGTCCCTCAAGTAAAGCAGCATGAACTCTTCTGATTCGACATTAGCATTTGATAATAAAATTATCTTATTTTTTCCCTTTCAGTTGATTTATCACTGCAGTCGGGTTCTTTTATTTTTTTAAATATTTTTTTTATTATTATTAACAAAAGTTATACAACTCCTCTCCACAGTACAAAATTTTATGGCTCCTCTTTCACGGTTCAGGCAGTCCATTTATGGAATGATCTGCCCGTGGAAGTGAGAAAAGCAAAGTCCTTGGCTTGTTTTAAGGCATTGGTGAAATCCCACTATCTCACTGGATAAACTGGAAAACTGTTGCTTGTATGTATTTAATTGTATAAGTATTTATTTTTAGGTATTTATGTATATAATTATTTAAGTATATGTTGCTTACCTATATGTATTTAATTGTATATGTATTTTTTTTTAGTTATTTAAGTATGTATATTATTATTTAAATATTTGTACCTTATATCGTAGGTAATTATAAGTAATCATATTCTCGCACTCTTTTGCTGTTTGTTATCAATATAATTTTCGATTTAACTATTTATGTACATGCACCACGTACCGACTATATTCTTCATGCAATCCACTCCATCCAAAGGTTGTATGGAAGAGATCGCTCTTAGCGATAAGACCGCCAATTGTATAACATTACTTAGATTTAAGAATCATGGTTGTAATATTTTTTCTGGTTGTGCAATAAAGTGTTCTCTATCTATCTATCTATCTACAACATTATATTGGCGCCCAACGTGGGGCGCGCGCGCTGCGGCTGCTGAGCTCCCTGCTAGAAGCAGCCCCTCACTGTGATTTGTTTGTGGATGGGATAAAAGTTTTCATGGATGAATGTAAGATAATGCTAGAGAGATCGTTGTGAGAGCAACCTCTCTTTAGTTCTATAACGATTTTGTGTTCACTGTTATGTTACAAGAACTCTGTAAATAAATAAATCTAAATGAAGCTTTGTTAGGTAGACATGTAAACATCGTTGAATTCTGTTACACAGTTAATGGTTCTAATCGCGATTACGAGTATATATTAGGTACACTTAATGACTTACCTAATGATTACTATATAAGCATCGCAGGTCATTAACAAATACTATCGTCGGTTCTGCTTTCTTTTACACTCCAAACGGATGTAAGATAACTGTATCGACTTTGCTCCGAAGTGTTTTGAGTTAAAAAAATGTACCCATTTTGTCCGATACCCGTTTGATGCACGCGATAAAAACCACAACGCGTTGAAGTTCTTCGAATTAAGAAACAAGCAAATACTTAAAGTCATAGGAATCGCTCGTGTCCCCGGCTGCCTGAGTGATCTTAAACGATCACGAAGGTCACAGGTCACGGTCATATGGCGCGTTCAGTGGATGGATGGGTACCCGTCTATGATTAACGCTAGTGGCATTTTTCCGAGCGGTTCCGTGCTTCGCAAGGCACGTTAAGCAGTTGGTGCCGGCTGCCGTCGATAGATGGCAGTCGTTAAGCCAACTCAGAGGTCATAGGGTGGCTTTAAAAGTTCTGATAGTAATACCAGCCGCTAGTCTTACAGTACGGCCTGTACTTTCCTTAGAGAAGAGACCCGTGCCCTTCAGTGGGGACATAATGGGTTGAAGATGATGATGATGTTAATATAAATTAATTTCAATACTAATGCTATTCTATACAATTAATATAGTGATTCCGCATTCCAAACTAACTATGCATTAGTTTTAACTTAAATTATTCAACAACCTACTTTCCGAACTCCTGGCATAGATGATAAATAGATGGCAGTCGTTAAGCCAAGTCAGAGGCCTTAGGGAGGCTTGAAAACGTTGTAAGGGCAGCGTAGTATAGTCTTGCAAGCCTCCACCAATCCGGTCTTGACCCCTTGGGTAGATAGAGTTTGACCTATACCTTCCTTAGTGAAGAGACCCGTGCCCCCCGGTGGGGTCATAATGGGTTGATAATGAATCAATCAATTATTCATAAGTTAATAAAAACTGAATGCATAGTATTTCTTAATAATTAGCGACACTCATACACAGTTTCATATTAAAGGTAATTACGTTTTACCTAATAAATAATCGCGATTTGACCCGTTTAATATATAACTAAGTAATGCATACCCTACCTAATAATGTACGGCCTAGGTTAGTCTTCCCTAAGGAAGGTTCCTTAGGGAAGACTAACCTAACCTAACCCATTATGTCCCTCGGTGGGGACATAATGAGTAAATGATGATGATGATGATGATAGGACTTGAAAATAATCAACGAAACAACCACCCTTACTTCGGCAGCTTAGCCAGTAGCTCCGATATCTTGTTCACGAGAAACTCCCGGTCGGAGATGTTCCCGAACAGGAAGCTGGTGTGATGAGCGGTGGTGATGAAGATGGAGCCAGTGTCACCGGAGGACCCCGTGCCGCCGGAGTCGGCCCTCTCGACTTGATGGACGATGCGGAGCGGGATAATCAGGCTGACCAGGTTGCGGACCTGGAAAGTTATTGTCACTATTATTGCTAGTTATTATTATTCGATATCGACCCTTATATGTTTGCTGGGGCCCGAGGTCTCTTCCTGCATCGCAGGAAGGTTAGGCCATACTCCACCACGGGGGCCAAGTCCGGGTCGGTGGAGGATTGTAAGGCAGTGGCTGGCCTTACTGTCAGAAGTTATCCAGCCGCCCATGAGGCCTCTGACATGGCTTAACGATTGCCATTACATGATAACCGGCACCAACGGCCTAACGTGTTTTGCGAAGCACGGAAGCGCTCGGAAAAATGCTACTAGCGGTAGTCACGGGACGGTCACCCATTCTGCACCTGACCGCGCCTGTTGTTGCTTAACTCAAGTGATTGATTCCAATCACCCGGTTCGACTAGGCCACGAGCGCTTCTGGTTATTATTATTACTACATAGTTATTATTATTATTAAAGTTCTTTATTACAACAAGTTTCTCGTAGCCTCGGCTGCTTGAGATATCGCTCGTAGTCCCGGCTGCTTGAGTGATAGTTATATATTAAACGTGTCAAATCGCGATTATTTATTAGGTAAAACGTAATTACCTTATTTCCCGTCATTTCGGCAGCGTTACAGTTGCCGTGGTCTCGGGTAGACGGTCGGGAAATAAGGTAATTACGTTTTATGCCACACCTGGCAATAAAGTGGCTTTTTCCGCACGCTGCGCGTACGGAAAAAGCCGCTTTCTGGCCAAGTGTAGACATAAAAAGATGTACACAACACGGGAGGTAATAAAGAAAGCTCTCGATCGCATATTTACGTCCCTTGCTTGCAGCTCGGGCCGCAAACTTCTGCGATCTCGGCCTTTCTTTGTATTACCACCCTAGTTGTGTGTACTATTATCTAATAAATAATCGCGATTTGACCCGTTTAATATATAACTATGTATGAGTATCGCGAATCATTAAGATCTTGAGTGATCTGCTTGAGTGATCTTAAACGATCACGAAGATTAAGCAACTCAGGGCGCATTCAATGCATAGATGGGTGACCGTCTGTGACTGACGCAAGTGGCATTTTTCCGAGCGATTCCGTGCTACGCAAGGCACATGGCAGTCGACAGATGACAGTCGTTAAGCCAAGTCACAGGCCTTAGGGCGGCTCGAAAACTTCTGACAGTAAGACCAGTCACTAATCTTGCTAGCCTCCACTGATCGGGACTCGGCCCCCGTGGAAAACTTCCGAAAGATCAGCCACTAATCTTGCTAGCCTCCACTAATCGGGACTTGGCCCCCGTGGTAGAGTATGGCCTATACCTTCCTCAGGGAAGAGACCCGTGCCCCTCGGTGGGGACATAATGGGTTGATGATGATGATGATTGCAACAAGTAAGATATTGTACAATAGGCGGGCTTATTATTAATTAGTATTTACTCTAGCCAACCAGTGGGCGACGGAAAAAGGTGGGGGTATTACCAGTTCACATCACAGAAGCATTAGTCGTGCAAAGATAACTTTGTTGGGGCCTACATACAGGCTGATGTTTAAAATAAGCAGTTCCTGCAACATTGCTATTAGATAAACAGATAGATAGAGTACACTTTATTGCACAACAGTAAATACAATTGTAATTTCTTATATCTAAGAACTATACAATTACAATTACTATACTATACAATTGGCGGTCTTATCGCGTTGTTAGAAAACGTGTTACACAAAAAACTCTATACAATATACAAGGTCAGATTCTTTTCTAAACATCAGGTTTTACATTATTTTATCGAAATGCGCTCTACCAATGTCGCAGACTTCAGTAAATCATTGAATATAGATGTGTGTTCATCCTATGTATCTAATAACAGAACCGAATGACCACGAAGACTCTAAAGAATTTCCCTGTTTTCCTTTTTTAAAAGTCGTAGAACAAGAGTTGGAGCAAATAATAAAATTGCCAATAATTCGTTATAATAAGATAAGAATATTCTTTGTCGTACACCAGGAAAAACAAACTTAAAATAATTATCAAGGCTTTATTGCTCAGAGCAATTTCTTTCAGACAAACTACGGTGGAGAGTTGCTGAAGGAAATGTGAGAGGAAAGTGAGTATAATCTAATCCTATTAATGTCGCGCAACGGTACCCGACACGAATGGCCTATTTTACCAATCGTTCGTTACGTAAATTCAAGGGACTCTAAGGCGTATATTACATATCATACATACATACGTTCTATAGAAACACAGATTAATAGGCACTTAACGTAATAACCGAGTATGCTCCATACTTAAATAGAGCTGAACAACATTGTACACACCCGCTGTAATTTAATTGGCAATGACTCCTAATTAGGAACTAACAAAGATGTGCATCACTATCCTAAACATTCCGAATGACTTATACATGGAATTTAACCTAACTTGAACATTGTAGACCGTATGATAAGCTCCATGTAATAATTAAAGATCTATTCATGCTCCTCACACTGGTGTTTTGTTAACAAAGCCGTGAATAATCAGTAGTCACGTACTGGCGATCGGGCGAATTGGCAAGTGCAATACGAAACTCAATATTTAATCAAAAAACAAAATTCGCCTAAGCATTTGTAGAATGGCGAGAAAAAAATTGTGAGATGTTTTAGTAAAAGTTAAACTGTATAAATAAATTCAAAGTCCTGACTGACTGGCAATAAGGAAGGCTGTAGGAATAGGACCGGATTTTTTTGAAATTCAACGCCTAAGGGGGCGAAAAGGGTTTCCAAAATTTGTATGGGAGGTATAAAGAATGTTGACTAATTTTCTTGAAACTTACAATAAATACTCTTCAACACAATTGATACACGCATTAAAACACGTCACCAGTGTTTCACTCTTTTCCTGAATTTAATTTAAGGAGTGAACGGTTGTGTTGCAAATAAAGTCCACGCGAACGGAGTGGCTGGCAAAAGCTAGTCATCTAATAACAATAATTAGTATTGGCCGACCGTGAAGCGCGCTAAACCGTTGCTCCGAATATAAAAATCATCCCGAACATAAAATTTCAAAGAGAATCCCAACCTAGCCAGCGCACCTACATCACCAGCACCTCAAATCCATCACCGGGGCCCCGGATCACAGCAGCAGCCGCGGACCAGGTGAGTGGATTCATACATCGCCTACATCTTTCGCTGGGGGCCAATTTGCTTCACAAATTCCCCACCTTTTAGTAAGGTACAAAGGTCATACCTTTTGGTAAGGGCACTGTAAGGGCACTACAGGGTGTCTTTATGGTGATAGGGTGACCTTAGAAAATTACATTTACCAGCAGTAACATTCTCATGCCATAATAATAATAATAATATTGGCCTTTTTGCATCTACTTAATGAGATGATTTATACAGCGTCCAGTGGTATCTTCACTCACACTAGATGGGTGAAGGGACCTCTCCGACGCTGTAGTGCCTGGGATATGGTTTTATAGACGGTGTAGGCTTGCCCAGCACCTATACCATCCTGACAGCTTAGTCTGCCTTGCCCACAGGAAAGACTAGTCAATACGTGCGGAGCCAACCAAGCCGCGGGTTTCCTCACGATGTTTTCCTTCACAGTTAGCGTGTGGTATTGCGACTACAAATTCGCAAATGTACGTAACTTTGAAATTAAACAAAGTCATTGGTACATGCCCGCACTCGGGATCGAACCTGAGGCTCTCGCTTGCCAGTCCATGGTTCTACCCACTGAGCTACCACCACTCATGCCATAGGTACCAGTAAATGATAGATTGATTAATAAAGGCGATATCACACGGTTCAATTCCTGTTCAATATTCAATTTCATTCTGCACCAATCCGGACCTGGCCCCCGTGAGTATGGCCTATACCTTCCTTAGGGAAGAGACCCGTGCCCTTCGATGGAGACATAATGTGTTCAAGATGATTCAATTTCATTGCTTCAGTCACAATGAGACGCTAGGCTATATTACGAGTCCATGGTTTAATATTGCTTTCAATTTCATTGCTTCAATGGCATTGAAACGATACACTTAGATGCCATGTCTCAATTTCAATGAGAGTTATGATACGATGAACGTTTTCAATGCGATTGACGCATAAATTACTATTATGTGAATAGGTAAAATGGTTGCTCTTCAATGGAATTGCTGCAATTTTGTTGAACCACGTAAATAGGTAAAGCCATTAATACATTATTAAATTAGCAAAGGGGAAGATAAAAAGTACCCGGAACCGGAGAGCGTGCATGCAACGACTTATGAACGTTGATAAGGCGAAGGTGATCTGTCAAGATCGTGGCAAGTGGTAGTCCCTGGTCTCTGCCTACCCTTCTGGGATACAGGCGTGAGGATATGCACAATTGTACAATTGGCGGGCTTAATACTAAATAGTATTTTATTCTAGCCAACCAACAGGTGACGTGGAGAAGGTTGGGGCAGTGCCAAACAGTGATATGATATATATTCTTTTAAATTAAACAATTTATGTTAGTATGTACAATAGTCATTCAATGTTCAAAATTCAATGTGTATGAATAGTGCAATATCGCCTTAAAGCAAGATGGACAAGCTATGTCAACAAAATTTTATGATTGTAATTCATTGCGGGCTGATAGAAGGATCTGTTGTTACTAACGAGTTGTCTAGTCCATGTAAGTAATGATAACGTGCGCCATACTAGAACAAAGAGATAAGTATTGCACAACAATAACAACTTAATTGGGTGCGATTGGTGCAATCAGTCGTATAGCAAATTAAAACCTTACCCGACTGTCAAAACAAATGAAGTTTTGGGATAAATACAATCGGCCCCAATTCTGCTTCTTGTTATAAGGTGTCCATAATGTACATTCCTCCGTGCCATCCAACTTCTCACTCTGCGGCAATCTGAACTTTAATGTGTAGAGGTTAGATTGCTTTCTTGCATCCAAGTCGCGCTTGAGGAAAGATGGCTTCTTCGGTACATTCTTGCTTAGCTTCGTCAGGAGCTCTTTGTCTATGTTGAAACTGCCAGATTTGTCGTCTATCAGCCTGGAAAGGAACAGAATATTAGATTTTATGTCGTAAGTGACTGAACCCTTAATAAGGCATGGGTAGTATCAAACTTTCATTAGTTTTAGACCTTATTTCGAGGTGATACAGTTCTATTTATAGTGGTAACTTTATACCTTTGAGCAATTAAGGGTTAAAAGAATATATGGTTTTGTTTGGTAATAAAATTCACAGTCTAGAATACTTTGAAACCAATTTGAGATAATGATTGACCAAACATCATTATCACAACTGTGTGGACAATTGGGCATATTACATTACAATCAGCTTTTCAACCTCTATCAAGCTATTAGTACTTATAGTATATTTTTAGGGTTCCGTTTAAATTTCTTTTTATAAGTAGATACATTGCATTAAATTATTATCATAATGGTTTAAAATAATCTGTGGTTACATCCTTCCATTTTTCTCAAACTATCTAAACTGCCTCTGAGGAGTGCAATAAACGAGAAATAGTTATATATTTAACGGGTCTGATCGCGATTATTTATTAGGTAATTGAGTTTTACGTAATAATTAATCGCGATTAGACCCAATAGAATATATAACTATGTATGTGTATCGCGAATCATTAAGAAACAAAAAAATACTTACTGTTTCATAGCGATGTTAGCTAGCTGCTGCATCAAGGCAAACGTCTCTGTTTTCTTCAGGAACAGAGTGAAGTAATGAACCCCATCCCTTGTTACGATCTTTATGGAATCAGGGAAGAGTAAACTGTTAGTCTTCGCCAGCTCTGTAACGTCTGCCCACCGGATTTTCACAGCGGTCTTGCGTCCAAAGATATAGGAGTAGAAACACATGTAGTGAACCGAGAGGTACATGAACCCTTGACGTGGCATCTTGCCTTTCCAGTAGCTGTGTCAAAGAAACATATTATTAACATCTGGCGCGATTGTCGGGCAGGTAAAACCAAATAAAAAACCTTAATACTTTTAAATAAGGATTACCAGAAATATTATTATACCTACTTATAGCGCACAAACATTTCACAGGACATTAAATAAGAAATAGCGTGTATAAAGGTGAGCTTATCTCATTTAAATTATATTAAAAGGTACCTAATTTTTGGCATTCCATATTTAAAGGATGCAGACGGGACCCTATTACTAAGCCTAGAGTATCATCTCATCTGTCTGTCTAACCAATAAATGTCTATACCTCTTGAATCATCATAGGTACCAGTTTAAAATTTTCACAGATTGTGTGTAAATAAGGAAAATAATTTTACGAATAATGAAAAATATAAAAAATAAGAGTATACGCATACTACACACGAAACATTGTTTTTACCCGATTTATTTTTTGTAATACGCATTAATGTTCAAGTTGGCGTGATTGTAAGGAATAATAACAACTTGTCAAGTACAAGAAAAACTCCAAAAAGGGTCTGGTACTGAATCAATTAAAACTCAATTTTCTTAAGTAAATACGTAAATATTACACTCGGAACCCTCGGTGCAAGTGCGACTCGCACTTGGCGGATTTTTATTTTATAATTTAAGGGTTAGATATTTTATTTTATTGTAAATGTTGTGTTGCCTATGTGATGGTAATCTCCGCATTTTTAAGGTTGTAAATGTAATCTCCGCAAAAAGACAGAGGCACCAAAGGGAATCAATATAGGACATACCTGCAGGAATAGTAGCATACCAGCTTCTCTTCCTTGGGCATATTAAATCGTTGATGAAATTCATAATCCACATTTTTGTATGTAATTGAATCTTCATCTGTCAATGAAAGACGGGTATCAGTATTTATATAAAACAGCAGCACATTGCAAAGAACTCTGAAGTTACATTCAATTACAAATATAAATAAGATTTCTAGCGTGTTTCAATAACTTAATATATAAGAACAACATCCACACTCCATAATCACATGCCCTGGTTCATAAACTAGGATACCCTGACCCAGACAAGGACATAACAATCATGGAAAATGAACTGTAATCTATCGATCTACACAATTATTATAAAGAGGTAAGTTTGTAAGTTTAGATGTAGGATGAAATCTCTGAAACAGATCTTAAAAATTCTTTCATTGATATCTAGAATGCACCTCCAGGATGTACATACGTGAGGCTCTGGCGTTTCAAGCAGGTTCATTAAAATTTTTAACATAACATTTTCTCATGGCCTGTTTTTAACATAACATATGGCAGGCCCCAATGGATATCAAACCTCGAACCTCTGTGATGGGTAAAGAAAGGTGGTATCAATAGACCCATGAGACAGTCTATATTCGTTGACTTTCTAATGTCTAAACATAACTTTTCATCTTGTTCAATGACTTAATTACGAGCGATGGTAGCAAAGCAGTAGAACACCGGTTTCTCAATCTAGAGGTCATGGGTACGAATCCAGGAATGTACCAACCACTTCATTGTCTGATGTAGATTGTGTTGTGAAGTTTTAGTAGTAATGCCACGCGCTAACTGTGAAGGAAAACATTGTGGGGAAACGCTAGTGTCTGAATTGCCTTACATACCTCAGCACTTGCTACATATAATGAGGCATTGAGGAGGAGGAATGGGGGAGCCCAACTATAAGGCTAAGGGCGGAAATCTCAGGTCTAAATAACTAATTACACATGAATTACCTTCAGTGAAGTTTTCCTGTTCAGTAGCAATGAGCGAGTTGATCTTACAACACACAAAATCAGTGACTTCTTCTTCCTTATCAAAAGAATGCAATGTCGGACACACATTTGCAAAGAGCCACTCCCAATCCTGCTTTATTTCGTCCTCTGTCAGAGCTGTTGAGATCACTACGAAAAGACATAGATTCAATTGAAAAGGTGAGTCGTTATAAAACCTAAATTAAACAAACAACACATTTGCATAGATGCCAGCTATGGTCTTGAACAATTTACTCTGGCTACTGGGGCTGCTTGATAGACTGAAGTTGGTGTAAAGGGGAAAGGATTCTTTCAGTCAAGCGATTGGTAAGTCAATGGCCGCCTGCTATGCTGCACTTTTGTAGCTTTCACTCAATGTGTTTTGGCATGGCTTACATCATGACTTCAATCTTCCCAATCATGCGAGACTAGATCTATTCTCAATTACAGTGTAAAAATCAGAGCTATCTTAATGAGTATTATAGACCTATTAATACCAAATAGATCTATTCCAGTTAAGACAAACCGAATTTGACATATTGATGGAATTAGAATTTGTACATCACATTGTTAAGAGTAGAACTAATGTTGATGGAATTACAATTTTCAGAAATCCTTTACTGCTGGGTATAGAATTACTCCAGACGTAACTGAAGAGGATAAAGATGAATACAAACCATAATACACTTCAGAATTGGGCGTCTGGTGCAGGATCCTGAATGGTGCTGGTTTGGAGTCTAGTACACTGTCTAAAGTGCCAACTAGAAGGGACGATAGCCCTCGGGACTTCCCATGCCCTTTTCTTCTCTGTCGCACGAAGTACAAGGTATTCTCGTCGCTGTCCCTAGAAAATAAGGACGCTAATTAGTGAGCTTCTGCTCGACAACAATTCTAAGGTGTTCTAGTCCGGTCGCGCTACACAGAAGACAGATAAGCGAAGGTGTTTACAAACCACAAGGCAGTTTTGATGAACACTTCTTGTGGTTTCACCCACATATTTGCTGCTTTGGATCACTAGTACACAGCCGGCTGGAAAGTTACTATTATCATTTCCCAACAATCGGATAAGAATGGACTAGAAACTGGGTAACAAACTGTTTACTCGACAAATCCAACGAAACAAAACCAACAACCACAAGAAAACTGACTGACCACCACAGAGCAACTGACTAAGATAAGACATGACATTTCATTTGACATTGACAGCCAGCACAGATTAGGATAGCCAGGGATTCTCAACCCTCGAACTAACGAACCCCTAGGGGTTCGTCAATAGATCGTGAGGGGTTCGCGGGAAGATAATCTTACTAATACGCTCTTACGCTCTGGCGCCAAGCTTCAGATCACAAAATTTCTTTTTTTTAGTTTACACATAAAAAACGATATAATATAATCGAATCAAACAGTTTTTACATGTAAGTATTCTTGAAAATGTTCATCCGAAATTGTAATAAAAATATCCCTTTACTTGATTTAGTCTATTATGATTTTAATTGTTGTTCGACTTTAATAAAAATATGATTGTGTAATTATGATATGAGCAAACGACTCAACAAAATGTGAAAAATACAAATATTGAAAAGCATTAATTCATGAAGAACAATAAATCAAGTAAATATAAGGTAAAAGAAATCTTCGTTACTAGCTTTTACTGTATAAAACTGATCTATTCAAAAATTTCCTTCATTGTTTGCTTTTAAAAGACTGTATTTTGCGCAATAATTTAATTAATCTATATAATAAACTTTAAGCATATCTTTGCATTATTAAGCAAGAATGGGACAAGTGTCCCACTTTGTCTTATGCAATAAGTATTTACTACATACCTACATAAGTACAACGAACGTTTGCAAAACACTGGCATAGACAGTGAGAACCAAATAGTTCGTAACGCGCAACCAACCTAGAGTGCGTCGAGTTAAGACATTTTCGTTAACAAGAAACTTATCAAATGGACATGAAGGGTCTGACCTTTCTTTATTGCCCCATAAAATTCCGGCCAGGGCCAACGAGCCACATCGCTGTCGCTGGGGTAGAGACGAAGACGAGTTAGATCGCCATGGCCCTGTATGTCGCTGCAACGCTAGACGTCTGTTTAAACACCATGCCCTGAATGACGTAATCCTTCCGGCTCTTGCCAGCGCAAGCGTGCCTGGTGTCCTTGAGCTGAGTGAGATAGCACGTGACGATGGCAAGCAGCCCAACGGAATGACGGGAATGGTCGATGAGGCGCAACTTGTTTAGGTCAAGGATATATTTATGACTTTCGGGCTTGAGACCCTCGGGTCTTGGGGTCCGGAGGTGCAACTCCTCTTTGATGAGATCACGTTAGGCCCGGTTGGTGCCTCAGGAGCCCTAGTTCCTACTTTGGCTAAAGGTTAAGCCTATACAGACATACCTATAGCGAGGCAATGCCGCCAGCCTTCTCGGTACTCTACCGACTGACAGCGGTCTGACCACGGTCTAACTCAAATATATTATTTAAATTAGAAAATAGGTTGAAACTTAGTTTCGTTATTATTATTATTAACATAACATAACATTTTACATACTGGCACATACATTGCTTCTGGACCCACACTAGGATAAACTGTTTCGTGGGAACCAGAAACAACGACATCACAAACATGTAAACATCCAAGACCTGGACTTTTTTTTTGTTTATACTATTTTTATTTTTAATGCACTAACCCGTGCTAAGGAACAAATTTAAAACAAATTTTCACCCATGCCGGGATTCGAACCCGCAACCTCTGGCTATCCGTGCCAGCGCTCTACAGAGAAGAGAGGGTGGATATATTCTAGCGGTCTGGGGTGTATAGAGTTGCTTGTCCGGAATGTAATGGAGTGTATATTGGCCAGACCGGTAGGATTTTTATAACTCGGTATAGAGAGCATGTGGCGGCTTTCCGAAACAATCATCCGGATAAATCTCATTTTGCCAAACACCTTTTGGATACGGGTCAGTAAGGGGTTGAGATTGTCTATACTTGAACAGCTGGAAATTTCCAAATTATCTAGGGATAGGTTGTTTACAATGCTGAATGAACAGGTGGGCAGCTCCTCTATTTCCCCATAAATCGATATATTTGCACAAAACAATAATAGCCCATAGGCGGTTGAAACGGTTTAACGGTCACCAGTTTAACGGTTACATTGCGTCATCGGGGGGAGGGGCGGCCTAGCCTATAAATACGGAGCGTTTTTGCGGAGACGGTCACTTGCATTTGGGAGCCTGAGGATGCCTCGTGTTAGAGGCGAAACGCGTCGCGTGTTTTCTCACACAAGTATTGGTGTTGGTGTGTTCGTGTCTTGCTTCTGCTTGAAAAAGTGGGAGGGAGAGCGGTGCATTAGCTAACCGCATGGTGCTTGTGGGATTTTTGGCGGAATTCAGCAAAGTAATTTTAACTTTTTAACCTATTTAGAGGCTAAAAATTTCACCCATGCTGGGATTCAAACCTATCAATTGAGCCAATGGGCGACTCACGGCATCAGTGAAATTTCGAACCTCTTTACACTATTCTCTGTATTACGTACAGGCAGCGACATCTGACTTAAGCAAATTGCATTACTTACAGCCCCGACTACCTACTTTGCAGTTACCTACCTACTTTGGTAGAGCGCTAGTACGGATAGCCAGAGGTTGCGGGTTCGAATCCCGGCATGGGTGAAATTTTTAGCCTCTAAATAGGTTTTTAAATTTGTTCCTTAGCACAGGTTAGTGCATTAAAAATAAAAATAGTATAATCATGTGGGTACAGTGATATCGTTCCGATGTTAAAACCTAACTGCAAAGTAGGTATTCGGGGCTGTAAGTAATGCAATTTGCTTAAGTCAGATGTCGCTGCCTGTACGTAATACAGAGAATAGTGTAAAGAGGTTCGAAATTTCACTGATGCCGTGAGTCGCCCATTGGCTCAATTGGTAGAGCGCTGGCACGGATAGCCAGAGGTTGCGGGTTCGAATCCCGGCATGGGTGAAATTTTTAGCCTCTAAATAGGTTTTTAAATTTTTTTTTGTTTCCAGCCGGGATTCGAACCTGGGACCTCTTGCATGGCAGGCAGACGCGCTACCGCTACGCCACAGAGGTCGTTATTATTGCAAGATAAATTTTATTGTTGTTAATAAAGAACTAAAGTAAAATAAATAACTAAAGTAATAAAGATAAACCTTAAACATTAAGAAAAATATTTTATTAAGTGTAATATCACGAGTAATTTCAACATTAAATTTTATGCTTTATGTAAGTAGTTTCATTCTAAATTATAGCAGTCAAATTATTATCTAGGTATACACTAAAAGACATCTGTATTAAATATCTACTCAAATTCACTAATGAGCATGTTCCTTTTCTGCAGCTTTTCTTTGCGATTCTGCCCAACTTTTCTTGTTTTCTTCAGAGTTCATGACCAAATGGATTTGTATGAACACGTAAAATGCCAAACCTATGCCCAATGGATAATACATCCAAACATTGTTATGCTGCATGTAGTAAAAAATTGGAAATTGAGCCACTTTCGCTGAGAACGTGTAAGGAAACTTCATGTGACGCCCAGATTTCCTGAAAATATTTGTTCAAGAAGCTGAAAACCTATTTCATCTTCATCATCTACTTCACAATCTATCTATTCCTACTTTTTCTACTCAAGAAGACTGTATCATCTCGATAGCTGAGGGATTTATCATCAACCCATTATGTTCCCCACCGAGGGTCACGGGTCTCTTCCCTTAGGAAGGTATAGGCCGAGGGATTAAGATAGAGCATAATTATCTCTCATCTAGATTGACAATGTCCATGTTGTGAAAAAAAATAGGCAACTCCTCAACCTAAGTACATTTAAAATCTGTAAATAGTACAGAAACTATGTACCTACAGTTTTTTGACGCAGCTTGCCTCTACATTTATATGAGTTTTAGCTATGTATACTATTATGTCTTTACCCAGCAATCCATTCTTTGTTTCTAAAGATTGTTTCCATTTTCGCCCAAAAGCTTTTCATTCGATCTGGGTACAACATAATTATCTTGCTTTGTGCTATTTGAGATCAGAATTACTATAGTCTTTCAGTACCTACCTGAAAATACTTAGTTATCGTTTTTCTAAATACACAGATTAGCACAAATTCTGGGTCCAACAGTATCTAGACTATCTATATCTGTCAAAAAAGATTTAGGCAAGTGTTAGGGACAGCCATATCCTTAAAACTGGCCAAACAATTTTTTGACACAATGGACAGCCATGTGGCAACAGATAGCCACTTAATTAAATAAAAAAATCGATCCATCACATTTTTTCGACATAGAGTCTATCGATTAGCATTTTATTTTTGACTTCCCTACAAGTGTCAAGTTATTAAATGTCAATCAAATCGTTCATTTTTCAGAAAGCTGATGAATGAAAGTGAAGTGGTTGTATTTCTACTCGATTAATTAAATTACCATTACTCAATAAAATACATTAGCCAATTTTTAGGAGCATAAATTGTAACAGCATTCTATTGAAATGAGTGACAAAGAAAAGGAAGAAGCTGCAAACTTGGTACGGTTCTATTCTATTGAGCGATTTCTTCCTGTACATTTCGTAATTGTTTTTCATTGAACAATGGCTTTCAGAAAGAAGAATTTGAATGGGTGCTTCGTGAGGAGGTTCACGCCATACTACATCAGTTACATACGCTTTTAGTTGTAAGTATAAGAATTACGTCCTCTCATGAATTCGTAATGACCGTCACTCACAAGTGGTTTTATATTATTACAGGAGTGTGCACATAGGTTTCCAGTGCCTCTGTACGGCAATGAAGGCCAGAAGCAAGACAAATTTATATTAACATCACAACCAGAACAGTTGAAATGTATTGTTACACTCACAGGTGACAGTATTACACATGCTGTAAGTGTCTGTTCATGTACTAGATAATTATGTTATTATATTCTTTAAAATACTCTTTAAAAACTACATTTATTGAGGAGTGTTGTGTTTATTAAATATATCATTAGATATTAAATCTAAACGTACTATGACTCTTCTCTTGTTCTATATTGCTCTTTGGTAATTCATCCTCAACTTGGGTGCAGTATGTCTGCATGGGACATCCCTGGCAGATGTTAGTAATTTAGATAAAAAACTTAATGTCAAACATCAATCTAATCGAAATGCCTGTAGGCCTATACAGGCCCCTTGCTTAGTGTGAAAAACACTGTTAAAATATGTAACAAGTTTATTAATCTAATATATAAAAATCTCATATCACAGTGTTTCTTATTGAACTCCTCCATATTTGGTACGTCTTAGAATAGATTATAGGCTAATCAGTTTGGCAAAACAATGTTTGTGGAGTCAGCTAGTAGTTGTGTATTAAACCAAGTTTAATTGTGATTATTTATTGGGTAAAATTTAATAACCTTACATTCCTGTTGGAATGAGCACCGCAAGTCATTACACAATGACATTTTAGTAACAAAAACGATTCTTTTTAGTATTTACAACATCAGTGTAAAGTTTATTGCTGACCATCTGCTCCCTCAGGACATAAGCTTCAAGGTGCTGCGTCAAATGCACACAATATGCCGCACTTCAATCAATCAGGATGGGCCTTGGAAGTTGCAGCAAATACAGGACGCAGCTAATCACCTACAGCAAGCCATAGGATACATTGATAATGTTGATAAGCATTATGTATTCAGGTATGTGAAGTTGAAAAATTCTCTTTTCTTTGTGTAAGGTCTTCTTCTACTTCTTCAGGCTATATAAGTCCACTGCTGGACATAGCCCTCTTCTAATGAGCGCCATAGCGCAAGGTTGTGCCATCATTGGGGGGTAATGTGTAAGGTCTATCGGTGTGAAATTAAAAGTTTATTTCTCTGTAAAGAATTTACAACATTTCATGAGTGCAATTAACATAATGGCAATGCTACAGTCACTATTTAGTCGCTAATCACTAAATGGTTGGTGTCACTCGTCACTAACAAAGGACAATCATTGAAGTGGTCAATTGTTTGTGATTTATCTAAAAGCGACAGTTTTCAACTATTTGATTGTTTAGTTATGCTAACATTCCTTCTCGTATTCTATGTTACCACTTGAATTGATATCAAGCAAACCATACTCTTACACAATAATTTAGACATTCTTTAATCTTGGATGGCTTAGAGATTTTTTGTCCATTTTTCTCCAAATCTATCTATTTTTGTAGACTTAGTCCGGATCTTAGCCCGTTACGGGTGTTGTTATTTGGAAGAGTCCAACCAGGTTTCGTTCCAATTCGCAGAGCTTAATCATGGTGATCAGAGACGGAGCTCACGTCGTCGGTTGCTCATCTCACACTATTTATTCTATCTATACAAACCGATGGTCTCGGGTTCGATCGCCGGCCGGGTCAAACTAGGAAACGAACTTTTTTAGTTTGCCTCGGGTCTTGGATGTTATCTTTGTATTTATTGTATTAAATCTATCGTCGAGTTAACACCTATAACACAAGTCATTTAGTTGTACTTAGTATAGGGCTAACGAGATCTATGTAATATGTCCATGAATATTTATTATTATTATTTTTGAAATAGACACCAATATTTTATTATGTCACATTTGTTGAGTCAGTTGTTCTGAATAAAAACAGCCTAATATGAATTAGGTTTAAGTTTCTATTAATAAGGCAGGTTAAATTTATAGGCCACATTAATTTTAGTTTCAAGTGGTAACAAAGCAAAACTACACAATTATCACAATTTAATATTCTTTATACTATCATTTTTATCTTAATTTGTTTGCACGAAAAACTTGGGCCTCATTTCATTAATGGCCAATAATTTATATACAGATAGGGAAAGTGACCGTTTATATGTAATACCATATTTTTAAATAGAGATTCAATAAATACGTGAGGAACAAACTAAGCTGGACACACAATGAACAAATTGAACACCCTTATTAAGATTCCCTTATTGTAAATACTTTGTCATAGTTTATATGCAATGCATCTGATTAAATCCAGTTTGTACCAGTCTGACCCCACACTTTCCTTGGATAAATTGAATTGATTTCTTTGGTAATCCTTTCAAAGAGATATATTACTTTAAGTGTACATCTACCGACACTTATCTGTGTTATTAACTGTAAAATTTCAAAATACGTGACGTTACACTAGTCTCCCAAATGTGACCAGCTGTGACAAGGACGGGCAGGGGTTAAAAAATCATGAAATTCTTGTGACGTAATTTATGGATGGCCCCTAATCTTCGAACATTGTTTAAGAATGCTGCAGCGTTACTCAGTTATCAGGGTCACGTTACAATTAAAATGCAAAGTTGTTAATCAGACGTGATACCGCTAGACTAATAAAGCAGTCAGTTAGACAGAAAGCTGTTGCCGGATCCGTTGTAACCCCGGAACTCAGAAAATACACTCCAAAGTTGGTCATCCTATTTTAATGCCGGCGCCAGACAGAAGTTCCAACAAGTGAATACATAAGTGTGCACATTTGGCACGGACATTTGTTACTATTGTCACATAAAATGTCCGTGCCACACATGTGCATACTTATGTGATCGCTTGTTTGAACTTCTGTCTGGCGCCGGCATAGTCAGCAAAAAGCTGTCAAGTGCGAGTCGGACTCGCGCATCGAGAGCTCCCGCGAACTTCTTAGACATTTTTTTTTATGATTTCATTAAAATGTGTAGTTTTCAGATTTTTCTCAATTCGTAGTATAAAACGATAATACTTTCTAAATCTCATAGTTATAACCTTAATTTTTTTCACAACATATTTCACAACATAAGGAGACTGTAGACCTGAGTACACGGTTTTAATATCTGGTCGATACCGCCACGCGTTTCTGAGACGCGTCGTCGACAGTCGGACGGTCCACAAAAGATCCTATAAGCGTTCCGTTTTATTCTTTTTAGTTACGGAACCTTAAACCCATGATTGTCTCTTTCAGTTCTTCAGACGAAGTCTTACATATAATTCAGTGCCTGATCGGCTCGCTGCAGCGAGCGCGGACCGCCGTAGTTCTACCTAAGAAGAAAGCCATCGATGAGCTCATGAAAAGCAGAAACATGGTATGAATCCACGGATTACAATAATACCCTTTATTGCACACCATACATTTTGAAGCGCTCGTGGCCTTGACGAACCGACTGATTCGAATCAATCACTTGAGTTAAGCAACAACAGGCGCGGTCATGCCGTTGGTGCCGGCTGTCATGTAATGGCAGTCGTTAAGCCATGTCAGAGGCATTATGGGCGGCTTGATAACTTCTGACAGTAAGACCCGCCGTAAGACAGTGTTACAATCCTCCACCAATCTGGACTTGGCCCCCGTGGTGGAGTATGACTTGCGATGCAGGAAGAGACCCGCGCCCCAGCGGTGGGGACAGACAACAGTTGATAAGGATAACGAATACATTTTGAGAGTACATGAAAAACTTAAATATTTTTAAGTTAAACAGTATAGCGCTCGTGGGCTAGTGGAACCGATTCATCATCATCAAGCTATTATGCCCCACCGAGGGGCACAGGTCTCTTCCCTGAGGAAGGTATAGGCCATACTCCAACACGGGGGCCAAGTCCGGTTTGGTGGAGGCTTGCAAGACTGGTCTTACTGTCAGAAGTTTTCGAGCCGCCCTAAGCCCTCTGACTTGGCTTAACGACTGCCATCTATCGACGGCAGCCGGCACCAACTGCTTAACGCGCCTTGCGAAGCACGGAACCGCTCGGAAAAATGCCACTAGCGTTAGTCATAGACGGTCACCCATCCATGCATTGAACGCGCCCTGTGTTGCTTTACCTCAGTGATCGTTCAAGTTTACTCTGGCAGCCGTGGCTACGAGCAATTCACCGATTTGATATTGTAGATACCCGTGTTGATATTTTACGTACGGTATTCTATAGTATTTTCCGCTAACTGTAAAGAAAAACATTGTGAGGAAACCCGCGGATTGGTTGGCTCCGCACATTTTGAGTTGTCTTTTCTGTGGACTAGGCATATGTAATTCTTGTAATTGTATTAAACGACTAAGTGAGTATGGGACTCTAGGCCTTGGAGGCTTTTGTGCTTGGAGGACTTTTACTGGAAATAAAAATTATTATTGTTATACTTCTACAAACTATACCAATCGACTGTGATCTTGCAATATAACAAACATGTTTTCAATACCATAGACAAAGATGATGGGAGGAGTTGATGCAGTCAATTAAGGTCAGGAATTAATGCAATTACGTTTTATCTAATTAAGAATAGCGATCACACCCGTTTTATATGTGACTATGAGGTCACTTGCGAATTTTCAAACGTATCTCAAAAGATAACAGGTTGCTCAGTTAAGCTTGGGTTTGGGTAAATCATGGTTGTCTATTGTTATTTTCAAAGTCAAGAATGTGGTTAATAAGACATTGTTAATTGAAAACTGTCCAAAAAAATTACATAAAAGTTTTGGTCAAAACACAGCCGCTATGTAGTTTTCTAATTGGTTCGTAGTTTCTCAGCGCTAAAATTGCCAATCCACAGTGGGCACGAGTGGCAATTAAGCCCATACTCTCTCTCTGAGAGAAGGCCTGTGCCCTGCTGTGGGACGTATATAGGGTACAAAAAAATCTTGTTTGCGTAAACATTATTTTATTTGTATATTATTATTATTATTAACTAGCTGACCCAGCGAACTTCGTACCGCCTAACAGTCGATTCTTATTTTTTTTTTCTCCCCGTAAGAACCATCTCGTACTTCAAGGACGACCTCTGTGGCGTAGCGGTAGCGCGTCTGCCTACCATGCAAGAGGTCCCGGGTTCGAATCCCGGCTGGAAACAAAAAAAAAAAGTCCAGGTCTTGGATGTTTACATGTTTGTGATGTCGTTGTTTCTGGTTCCCACGACACAGGGTATCCTAGTGTGGGGCCAGAAGCAATGTATGTGCCTGTATGTAAATGTTATGTTATGTTAAGGAATATTCTAAAAACGAATCAGCGAAATCGGTTCAGCTGCCCTCGGGATTTGCGCTCACCAACACATTCTGCGATTCATTTTTATATTATAGATAAATCCACATGCAGCTTTAAGCTGATGCGTGTATATTAATGTTTATCTAAGTAGTCTGTTTTTAAATGAGTTCACTGAACGAGCACTGATTAAGCCGGTTTTGACTATGGGATGTTGAGATATAATAAATAAGTTATCGCTCGTCATACATTTTGTACGAGACCGGTAAACACTGTGCTCTAATTATATTATAGCTATACAACTAAATGTATGACGAGCGTTAAGTTATTATATCTAATAGAAATAGAAATAGAAAATTCTTTATTTGGTACTACAGATATTGAATACAATGGCTTATGCTTAATATAGAACCTAAAGTTTACAAAGTAGGTACCAAAAAGGTTTCCGCTCAGCTTAATGCCGCAGCGGGACTACGGCGCTGATTTTCAGCGGATGCCTGAGAACTTATTGCTAAAACTTAAATTAATCTAAGGTAAATATTAAACAAAACAATGACCTCTATAATGACCTAATATAATATATATTACATCTTAAGATGTAATATATATTATATTACATCCCATAGTGAAATACCGGCTTTACTGTCTCTGGTAGTTTATTCCACGTATTAGCTTCTTGCCGAACCGAAGTGTTTTCTGGGACTGCTTGTCCATGGTTGCTATTTCACTCCCGCAGAAAGCGCTCGCTCCAAACCTCCCTGAGGACCTGGCGATATCGTTTTACATCCAGTCTCATAAGCTGATATTCGTCGCGTACCAACTGAGCACTGTGCACGGCAACATGCGGCTAGACACGTGCCAGGCCGACTGCGCCGTGCCTTGGCTATCGGACGTCCTCTTCATGTTGACAGCGGCCCTGCACATGTGTCAACAGCTTAAGGACAAGGTGAGATAGTCTAAATAGAGATATCCCTAGCAGTGCAGCGCGGTAATGCCGCCAGCGTTATGGGAACCGTTGGGTCGGATGTGTCTCGGGACGGTTTGATTGACTAATTTCATTTTGTTTGTATTGTGTGTGTAATTTTGTTTGTTTTTTTTTTTAATTGACCATTTTGCATATTTATTAACAGTATTTTATATGATATGACGATACTGTTGTGGATTTCTATAGTTCAAGCAAGGAGAATTAGTCTTTAATTCTCCTTGGTTCAAGTTATTCTTTTGATTGCATGTGACATTTTTCAATAAATAGAGATAGGGTGAGATCCTCGCATGCGTGGATCCAGACTTCAACGACCCCTGTGGCGCAACGGTAGCGCATCTGCCTACCATACGAGATGTTCCGGGTTCGATCCCCAGCTGGGGACAAAAAAAACCCACGGATGTTTACATGTTTGAGATGTCGCTGTTTCTGGCACCCACGACACAGGGCATCCAAGTGTCGGTCAGAATCAATATTTGCGCCAGTTAATGTTATGTTATTACAGCCCTATTTTCTTTTTACGGAGCGTTAGAAACCATCGAGTACAGGATCTACCTAGTTTGGTTTCTAATGTGATAGAAAATTATGTATACTTATGTCTAAGTGAAGCTGTAAATTAGCATAACTTTACACGTATACCGATGGCTGTTGCTCAACAAATACATTTATATCTTTTTTGAGGACTTTTTCAACTGTAAACATTATAAGAAGGTTTATCATTTGAATTTAACATAGGCATTAGGCACCATTCTAGGACAAAGATAAGGTGAGATGGTCTACCCCTCATGCGTGGATCCGCACTTCATTACAGTCCTAATTTTACTGAGGACTTTTTGCAGACTCAAAACATTATTAGAAGGTTTATCATTTGAATTTCACCTGCTGCGGCTTAATGAACGTTACACGTCAAAGTAGAAATGGAAAAAAACTCCAAACTTAGTCTTTTCAAAATAGTTAGTTAGACCTAAATCACAGTTGGGCCACTGTACGTAGCAAGCGTTGAAGTATGTTAACACTTCAGACACTAGGGTTTCCTCGCGGTGTTTTCCTTTACGGTTAGCTAGTGGTATCGCTACTATAACTTCACAAATGTACATAACTTTGAGAACAATGACATTGGTACGTCCTGGGATTTGAACCCACGACTTCCTGATTGAGAAGGCGGCGCTCCGCTACCACCGCTTCTGTGTATGTAATCTAATCACACTAATATTCTAAAGGCGAAAGTTCGTTTGTTACTTTTTCACGTCTAAACGCCTGGGGCGATTATAATAAACATTGCTATCGAGTTAGCTGACATCCTGGATTAATACATAGGCTATGTTTTATCTTATGAATGAAAATAGCTTATTCTCATGGGAAAATCGATAAACCATGTGTGACACCGCGGGTACCTACTATAAGATTGATAAGTTAAACTACCGAACCGGATACGAGTTGAAGTTGTAAAAATTCAACTCCAAATCTTATCCACTTCGGTAGCCCTTTATCATGTCCACGACGGTGGATCCACGCTTGCTACTTATATCACGCGTGATTACAGATATAAAACGTTAAAATTTAAACCATTATGGGTTGGAATTTTTCTGCGTAACACGGACCTAATTACAGTCTGCGTTGGTTCGTATCGCACTGAATGACATCACACACTAATATTATAAAGACGAAAGTTTGTGAGTGTGTATGTTTGTTACTTCTTCACGTCTAAACGGCTGGAGCGTTTTTAATAAAATTTGGCATAGAATTACCTGACATCCTGGATTAACGCATAGGGTACGTTTTACTGCGGGAAAATATCTTATTCGCATGAGAAAATCGACAAACCGCGGTGTACACCTAATATAATTATATAGCAAAAAACGCGAGACAAAAATCTGGTAGAAACGCGCCTCGTTTCGTATATATTGTTTTGCCAAATTCATTAGCCTACGATCTATGCTCAGAACTACCAAATATACACAAAAAAAGTCATAAAATCAGTGAAGCCGTTTCGGACGAGTTCGATATCACAGTGACGCGAGATTTTTATAGAATACTAGCTGACCCAGCGAACTTCGTACTATAATAACGTAACAATATTGTCAAGATAAGAAATACGGTAAGTAAGCACTGCGGAGCCCTAATCATAGATAGGCCTATTGGTAGCTACAGTATGCTCCTATAGACTATTTTTTTTTTTACATTCTTCATGCACATAACTTTTCTTTTTAATTTAATTTTAATTTTTCTTTGTGCCGCCTGCCTGCATGGACACATCGTCTGAAATAAAGTTTTATTATTATTATATGTGTAACTCCAGCGGTTTTGGCAGCGCACGCCAGAATAGCTCGCTGATGGTAGATTTTTTCCTACTTACTTGACATTTATCCTATTTAATTCACACAATATTTTTATTAATTGTAGCCTATGTGTTATTCTGATGTATAAGCTATATTATTATAAAGTTTCGTTAAAATCCATTAAGTAGTCTTTACGTGAAACAGTCACAAACTTACTTACAAACTATCGCTTTTATAAATTTAGTAGGACTGGATGATTTTTTTTGTTTTAGCGTGATTTATACAATGTAAAAATCACACCTCGTAACGACATGCTCTTGTTAGCATGGCCTCAGACTACAAAACCTTGGCAAGCTACTTGACATCAAGTTCAATCGTAATCAGTGACTAAACACTTATCTAAACGTGGCAAGACAAACACATCGCGATAAGATTTTTGCGATTCGGTGATGTGATAGTGAAAGCTCTATTATTGCAGGCAAATTAATATAATCACTTATTGTTCATCATTCTTTGGGTGTTTCCGTTTTAATCATTATCTCGGTAGCCTGCTTCCGAAACGAATATGCAATTCCGTAGGTAGATCCCCGGTTTCTCGTACACGTAACAATCTGTTCATCTGTTATTGTGTTATGAGGTTATCAACAACTGCCAATGGGTTTTTTGCATGCACGGATGGCGGCCCCTCTGAAGGATAGGATTCGTAACGAATGCATCCGACAGAAAGCCAAAGTTATCGGCATAGCTCAGAGAATGAGCAAGGTGTAGTGTCAGTAGGCTGGCCATATCTCGCGACGAACCGACAACCGTTGGTGTAAGCGTGTTCTTGAGTGGAGACCTCGACTCGGCAACCGTAGTGTAGGACGCCCTCCGACTAGGTGGTATGACGATCTGCAAAAAACTGGGCGGATGCCGGATGCGGAAAGCTGAAGGCAGGGCGCTATGGCGCTCATTAGGGGAGGCCTATGTCCAGCAGTGAACTAATATAATTTGATGACAATGGCGGCCACTTAGGAAGGAATTCCCATACAAACGTGATTCGGTTTACAGGGGTTAAAACGGTAACGAAAAAGCTAAAAGCAGGACCATACTAAGGTGGAGTCTTGATAATCTGTCCTTCTGTCTGTCTGTCACTCGGCTGTATGATCCGTGACAGCTAGACAGTTAAATTCGTCACTGATGATGTATTCATGTATTCTGTTGATAGCACCAAATCTTAAAAACAGAATAAAATCAATATTTGTGTGGGGCTCCCATACAACAAAGGTGGTTTTTAACGGCCAAAGGTAGACGCTTGAAAAAAAAAACTAACACACCCGTCTCTTTTTTTGCCCCCGCCGGCAATCTTACTACAGAAGATTGCCTAGAAGAACTTGCGTTAGCAGTTATACCGCCTATTGTACCTTTTTGTAATTGGTTTCTGTTATTGTTTCCACAATAAAAATATTCGTATCTTGTCTTACGGGTGACTTTGCAATATGAAGGTTGATGTACTGTAAATCGCGTTTCATTTGGCGCAAGAGCGAATGTCTTTAAATTTTTAAACTATTTTTTTTATTTTTAATGCACTAACCCGTGCTAAGGACAAATTTAAATGTAGAGCGCTGGCACGGATAGCCAGAGGTTGCGGGTTCGAATCCCGGCATGGGTGAAATTTTTAGCCTCTAAATAGGTTTTTAAAGTCTTTAAATTTGTTCAGTAATGTCAGTTAAAATTTCTTTCTAATTTCAGCCTGGGTAGCACCATGATGCGGGTCACGCGTTTTGTGGCGCTAAAATGTCAAAATTTTACTATTACCCTCACTTTCTCGTACACTGACAAGCTGTTAGTCTTTCTACTGCTAACAAATCAAATTATTTCAACGTAAAGAATTTACATTCTGTTTGCTGAATGTCAATGTAAAATGTAAGCCGCTGCCTTCGGGCGGTACTGTAGCAGAGAAAAAGGCAGCGGGAAAAAAACTCCTCCACACATTTGTCACTAGTTTCTTTTTTACGCCAACTTACAGCTGTTGACAGTAGATTAACAGCTACTTAGTGTATGGGAAACCGGAGTTAGTCGCTATTTTTAGATTTAAAACTCATATCATCGTACCTACTACCCGGGCAAAAGGGCATACCTTGCGCGTGTCGTCTAATATATTCTTAAGATTTTACCAAGCCCCCCCTCAAGTTCGGTAAAATTCCCTTATATGCGGTCAAAACATTAATTGATTTTTAGTTTAAATTCAATCAATTCAACACATTCTTCAAGACTTTTTCAGGCAATTTCCCCTCTTCAAGTTTCTGTAACATTTCTTTATATATAAATACCCCAATGAGTGCGGTCAAAACATCCATTGATTTCTAATTTAAATTCAAACAATTTAACGCGTTTCTCAAGATTTTACCAGGCAATTTCACCCTCTCAAGTTTCTGTAACATTTCTTTATGTGTAAATACTAGCTGGTGCCCGCGACTTCGTCTGCGCAGGATTAGTATTTCGGGTAGCTTATATTAAATTAGCGTAGAAAAGAACTAACATTATGACAATTAAAATTTTCATAAATATTTTTTGGGTCGCTTTTGAAATATTTTTAATACTTAAATTATTTTAATAATTTTAAACACAATATTTTTACAAATTGAAGCCTATGTGTTATTCTGATGTATACGCTATATTATTGTGAATTTTCATTAAAATCCTTACAGTCTTACGTGCAAGAGTAACAAACATCCATCCATTCATACTTACAAATTTTCACGTTTATATTATTAGTAGGATTCAAACGAGTGCGGTCAAAATATTCTTTTGATATAAATTTTGTAACTAATTTTAAATATTTTTGTCCACAGCTGTGCGTGTTTTCTCAGTACAAGGATTTCACTGTGGGATCAAGATCCGTTTCTGTGGTCATAAATTGAATGTTACCAGTATGTTATTAGTAAATATGTGCATCTTTATCTCTCAATATTGATACCTAATGTATTTCAGATATTGCATACAAACATGTATAATAATTAATTATTTATTCCAATAACGTGTCCATTGTTGATATTCTTGTTGAGTATTGTTGTAATGTAACATAATAACTAATTTAGTACATTAAATAATCAATTATAATATTAGATAGCACTAGCCGTTATTTACGTGGAGGCTGTAAAGGTAAGTTTATGTTCTTTTGGTGCTTAAATTGTTTAACCTCGGCTTTATGGCTAAGTTGAAAATATAAATAAAATTTTGTTTTAAAAGCATCCAATAAATTTGAAATTGCTTTTAATTTATAGTAAAAATAACAATTACATTAATTAACTAATTAATGTAATTGTTATTTTTACTACGGCTAACTAGCCGTCAATGCATTTTGTCATTAAGGCGCTATGCGGTACCAATTGAGTCAAAATCACAACTTGTTTTGTTATGCGTTTTTTTTTTCTTAAACTGAACATCATAAATATTAAAAATTGTGATACCTATTTTCGAACCTACGATCAACGACCTAGGACTTTAATCGATTTCCACTCAAAATGGCCATTTCCGGCAAAACTGCTTTAGTGCCTTTTAACATGCCCCCGGTCGCCGGGCCGGGTAAAGTAGTAATGTATGAGCTCGAGTGACAGCTGCTCTTTCACTGCACAACGACCGGCCGGCGAGCGGAGCTCATACATTACTATACCGGACGGCGGCCGGGTGAATGGGAAAAGGCACTCAAAGTCCTCGATTCTTAGACCTAGGTTGTAGTCAGTAGGCTCTGAAAAGAGCTATTCTCGTGTTTCTTAATTATTCAAATCGCGATTATTTATTAGGTAAAACGTAATTACCTTATTTCCCGACGTTTCGGCAGCGTTACTGTTGCCGTGGTCTGGGGTAGACTGAAGTGGCGTGTACAGTCAATTATTGTGGGTAGTCACTATTAATTTTTCGCAGCTGGCCGACCCACAACACTCACTAAGTCAACGGACCCGATTCGGACGTCGCGATTTGACCCGTTTAATATATAAATATGTAAGAGCTATTCTATTTAAGATTTATGATGTAGAGTTTTTATAGACGCGTTATAAAAGAATATATATGATTTTTGTAGACTTTTAGTCCGGATCTACTTACGGGTGTTGTTATATCGGAAGAGTATGATTTTATATGATTTTTTTCCATTGGTGGCGCTAGTTGGGTCCGCGTAGCGCCTTAAGATGGCTAGTGACGATTAATAATTTGATTGTATGTGTAACGAACGATAAAAATAGATATGGTTCCCTTAAAAATAATTTATCGACGTTTTGGCTGTGTTGTCTGCTACGTTACCCGATGTATTAAGTTAATATTCGTGATTATAAAATTTTACAATATACAATACGTAAGTGCACTATGTATAAATGAACTACTTAATAGATCTGATACGAAATTTAAGTAAGAGTAAGGGTGATGTAACGTGAAAGCAATATTCCCTTCGAGTTTCTTTGTTTTTTATAGTAACGACTAAGTAGATATTTTGTACTATAATAGATTTATCGATTTCCAAGTGTATTAATATTATATGAATATTTATTTATTTCAACGCGGTTGTCATTTGTAAACTTTAAATCAATTGATGTTGTTGAGTAGCCTTCACTCAACATAGAGAAAAATAAGATAAGTCAAGAATAATCTTTATTGTACACGAGGAAAAACAAACATAAAATATAAAAACCTATTTAGAGGCTAAAAATTTCACCCATGCCGGGATTCGAACCCGCAACCTCTGGCTATCCGTACCAGCGCTCTACCAATTGAGCCAATGGGCGACTCACGGCATCAGTGAAATTTCGAACCTCTTTACAATATTCTCTGTATTACGTACAATTTAAACGTTAAATTTGTTCCTTAGCACGGGTTAGTGCATTAAAAATAAAAATAGTGTAAACATAAAATAATTACAAAGATACAGTACAATTGGCGGCTCTATTGCTAAGAGCAATGTCTTACAGACAACCTACGAGAGTTGGAAGGAAAAGTGGTGCAAATATGGTTTGTTGGTGCAAATATGAATATGTTCTATTATAAGCTTTATTCCAGACTAACAGAAACTTTCGCTTAGATTCGCTGAAATCTGCAATTTTGCATTAAACATTATATTCACGGACTAAGCGAACTTTTAGAACTTAAGTTGTTTATCATTCAATGAATGGAATTCCCCCTCAATAGATTTAAAATTTACAAATACACATTTGTAATAAGTTAATAACACTGTGTAGCTATTGTATTGTCTAATGCACTGTAATTTATTAAGTTAAGCATAGGTTTGTAGGTTTTTGTGTCTAAATAATGTTGAGATAAAGTAGGAGCAAGAAAATAAGTGTTTACTTTGGGATGCACCTAGTAACTGGTAAATTAGCGCTTATACAAATGCATCATATATTGTCCAGTACAATAGTTCGACCAATAATTGTGGGAAAGTCGCCCGTAATGTAATGGAATAGAGTGCACGTCAAAGCCGAGTGGTGTCGTAATTGCTAAGTACATAAAACACGACATTGTACTAGGTATTCAATGAGATAATTATTTCCAGATGATAATAGTGAACAGACATGAGTTTATGCCACGTTGATGGGGTGTAGGTAGTCATCAATACAGAAAAACATGATTGTTCTAAATACACCTCAGAGGCAGTGTTACGGAATGGACTGTATAAATAAGAAACCTGAGTGCTTAGTGCGAGTTTTTTAACTACTGGATCGCGTTAATGTAAAATCGAATTTCTATGGCATCGAGGAAGCGCCACCTAGCGACAAGTATGGAAATCAAGATTGCTGAGTGCGAGTTGTAATGGTTTACGTTGAGAAGTGAACACGTTTACCAGCCAAAACACAAATAAACGCGAGTGCGAGTTGTACTGTGACAGCGTTTTGCCAGTTCGAACGGTTAACTTACTCATACTTACTACTCAATGCTCGATTAACGCGGTAGTAAAGTTATTCGATTGGATCTGTGAAACTCGCACTAAGCACTCTGATGGAAAACGGGTAAAACGAATATATTATAGGAAAATATCAGAACAAATGGGCAATGCGATGGTGACCACAAGTAAAAGGAAAAGTAAACAAAAAAGTAAAAATTTATTTCTCGCCATAAAGAGCAACATACAAGCGGGGTACCTATTATAAGCCTTGAGGGCTTTACAAAATCACTTAAAGTCTAATGGTACAATTATCAATTCAACTAATTGCCAAACTAGGTGGTCTTTTATTTTGGCAATTAGACAACACGGATGTAATCCGTGATTGACAAGAATACACGGATGTACAATACACATTGCAGAATGCGTGACATCAGAGAGAAAAGTCAATGAAACGAAAACTAACCTATAAATCATAAAATGAGTCCAAGGAGTCTTCAATAGACAGTTTAACTCTGCCTCTGATGAGTGTTTCAATAAATTATGGTTTGATAAAAATACCGCAACATAATATTGTAATGTCCAAAAGTTTATTCACGACAGTTTGCAACGAGCCGGGGACTTATAAAACGATTACAACGAAAATATAATCCTTACCTACCTGAAACACGTCAATTACCTATAGTTGGTTACAATAATTTTTATTTTTCCATTTTAACACAAAAAATGATTCATGCATAGTATTTTCTTATAAACATGATTGAGAGATTGTACAGATTGTAGATTGTAACTTTTTGCAAAAACGAATTTACAGATCGTTTAGATAGGTATGTTTTTTTTCCCCTCGGTGGCGCTAGTATAAAGGATGACTCACGCTAGACCGTGCCGGGTCCGAGCCGAGTGTCGGCCGTAGCACGGTTAACTAATATTATGTAGGTAGGTACATATATTTTGTATGAACACACTCACGCTATACCGAGCGGCAACCGAGTGACGGCCTAACAACGGACAACGCTCGGAAACAACCCCCCGCTTCGGCTCGGCCACTGCCGGCCTGTCGCATGAATACAGTGCCACCGAGTTGCGCCCGAGTAGTCGTAGTGATGCTATAGAAGTGCACTGACGATGTTTACACCAATCGATGTTTGGATGAAATAGGAACCTGAAACTTTGTAATGCATTTTGTCAAATCATCTTTAATTTTCATATCTAAGATGTCAAAAGATTCTTTAGTAATTTTAAAGTAGTCCCAATATTTTTCTTCATAACTACATAGATCTTTACAAAGATTCGTATATTCTCCTTTCTCTTGTCGCTCTTTCCAAAGTGGATGCACGCTCCCTTTTGCGAGTAGTTGAAGATTCCTCAGATTCTTCGCCGTCCAGAGCGATTGCAATAGCCGCTGCTAATTCCAGGGGCACTATTACGTAAGCACCCACTGAGTTGTTGCGTGACGTTGATTTTTACTTCTTTTAAGCTACTCCGGCTGTCAAATGAATACATTTTTTGACACTCAGGAGTCGTCTAAATACTTCACTCGATTGAGTGGATTGCTACATAATAGGTGGGCTGGTCATCAAAATTCAACATCATTGTAGACTAGTTACAACACTAATTTTGCTCGGACGAATATACTGCATCACGGTGCAACGGTGATGGCGCGGTTGAGGCCCGTCTTCGTGATTGCAGTCACGGAACCGGCTCGGTGACCGTGCTTCGGCCGACACTCGGCTCGGACCCGGCACGGTGTAGCGTGAGTCATCCTTAAAGGATGACTTACTTGCGTAGCACGGTTAACTAATATTACATATATTTTGTATGAACACACTCACGCTATACCGAGCGGGAACCGAGTGACGGCCTAACAACGGACAGCGCTCGGAAACCACCCGGTCCCGCTTCGGCTCGGCCACGGCCCGTCGCATGAATACAGTGTCACCGAGTTGCGCCCGAGTAGTCGTAGTGATGCTATAAAAGTGCACTGACGATGTTTACACTAATCGATGTTTGGATGTAATATGAATCTGAAAGTTGGTATTGCATTTAGTCAAATCATCTTTATACAATTTTTAATGCACTAACCCGTGCTAAGGACAATTTAAAAAAACCTATTTAGAGACTAAAAATTCCACCCATGCTGGGATTCAAACCCGCGACCTCTGGCTATCCGTGCCAGCGCTCTTTCCAACTGAGCTAATGGGCGACTCACCGGCATCAGTGAAATTTCGAACCTCTTTACACTATTCTCTGTATTACGTACAGGCAGTGATATCTGGCTGAAGTAATTTGCATCACTTGCAGCCCCGAGTACCTACTTTGCAGTTAGGTTTTACATCGGAATGATATCGCTGTACCCACATGATTATACTATTTTTATTTTTAATGCACTAACCCGTGCTAAGGACAATTTTAAAAACCTATTTAGAGGCTAAAAATTCCACCCATGCTGGGATTCGAATCCGCAACCTCTGGCTATCCGTGCCAGCGCTCTTTCCAACTGAGCTAATGGGCGACTCACCGGCATCAGTGAAATTTCGAACCTCTTTTAACTATTCTCTGTATTACGTACAGGCAGCGATATCTGGCTGAAGTAATTTGCATTACTTGCAGCCCCGAGTATCTACTTTGCAGTTAGATTTTACATCGGAATGATATCGCTGTACCTACATGATTATACTATTTTTATTTTTAATGCACTAACCAGTGCTAAGGACAATTTTAAAAACCTATTTAGAGGACGCTGGCACGGATAGCCAGAGGTCGCGGGTTCGAATCCCAGCATGGGTAGAATTTTTAGCCTCTAAATAGGTTTTTAAAATTGTCCTTAGCACGGGTTAGTGCATTAAAAATAAAAATAGTATTATCATGTGGGTACAGCGATATCATTCCGATGTAAAATCTAACTGCAAAGTAGGTACTCAGGGCTGCAAGTGATGCAAATTACTTCAGCCAGGAACTCTATTTTTGAATCACTCGTCTCGCGTCGAGCGTTCGATTTCTACTGATTTTCGTTCGACATACGAAATTCCATATTTTTGAATCACTCGACTGCAACGAATGGTCCTTACCACTCGTCTCGTATGTCGATCGATAGATTAATTGTCAAAATTTGTGTTAATTTCAAATCGAGGAGTTTGTGCTTTTGTGCCGAATTGATTTTTTGTTTTGACATTTTCGAACAAAAACAAACCAGTGTTATTATTTACGATCTATGACGTCTATGACAGTGTTTTGTTTGTTTTGCAGCTATAGGCAAAAATTTTTCATTTCATGGCTGTTTAAGCCAATAAACGAAATATTTTACGTTCCGTTTCCGTTACGGTAGTTTCCGGTTTTTGAAATTAATGCGAGGAACGGATAAAATACAATACTTCAAATTGTACTGGCAACACTTCAGGCGAACGATTCAATAATACGGAAAAACGAGATCATGCGACTTGGAAGATGAGTGTGACTTATGTCGCATTCGACGATACAATTTCATACGAGTGATTCAAAAATAGATCTCCTGATATCGCTGCCTGTACGTAATACAGGGAATAGTGTAAAGAGGTTCGAAATTTCACTGATGCCGGTGAGTCGCCCATTAGCTCAGTTGGAAAGAGCGCTGGCACGGATAGCCAGAGGTCGCGGGTTCGAATCCCAGCATGGGTGGAATTTTTAGCCTCTAAATAGGTTTTAAAATTGTCCTTAGCACGGGTTAGTGCATTAAAAATAAAAAAAATCTATAATCATGTGGGTACAGCGATATCATTCCGATGTAAAACCTAACTGCAAAGTAGGTACTCGGGGCTGGAAGTGACGAAAATTACTTCAGCCAGATATCGCTGCCTGTACGTAATACAGAGAATAGTGTAGAGGTTCGAAATTTTACTGATGCCGGTGAGTCGCCCATTAGCTCAGTTGGAAAGAGCGCCGGCACGGATAGCCAGAGGTCGCGGGTTCAAATCCCAGCATGGGTGTAATTTTTCGCCTCTAAATAGGTTTTTAAAATCATCTTTAATTTTCATATCTAAGATGTCAAAAGATTCTTTAGTCATTTTAAAGTAGTCCCAATATTTGTCTTCATAACTACATGGATCTTTACAAAGATTCATATATTCTCCTTTTTCCTGTGTCGCTCTCTCCAAAGTGGATGCACGCTCCATTTCCTAGTACTTGAAGATTCCTCAGATTCTTCGTCGTCCAGAGCGATTGCAATAGCCGCTAATTCCAGGGGCATTATTACGTAAGCATCCACTGAGTTGCGTGACGTTGATTTTTACTTTTTGTAAGCTACTCCGGCTGTCAAATGCATACATTTTTAACACTCAGGAGTCGTTTAAATGCTTCACTCGATAGAGTGGATTGCTACGTAATCGGAGGGCTGGTCGTCAAAATTCAACATTTGTAGACTAGTTACAACACTAATTTTGCTCGGACGAATATACTGCATCACGGTGCAACGGTAATGGCGCGGTTGAGGCCCGTCTTTGCAATAGCAGTCACGGAACCGGCTCGGTGACCGTGCTACGGCCGACGCTCGGCTCGGACCCGGCACGGTGTAGCGTGAGTCATCCTTTACTCTTTGGAGCTCCTTAAGGGGCGACCCGTACTAAATAGCGCCATATGGAGCCGCAAGTCAGACCCCGTTTCCGCGACTAGCCGGTCTCATAAAACTTTCCCATAACCATTCGATGTGCATGCAATGTCGATATCCACAGAATAACAAGTAAGAAGGCAATGTACAACAAATTGTCCTCAGAACAATAATTGTTCTGAGAAATTGTCATATCACCTGAACTACGAATTGTATTTTTATGGTGTTTCGGGGCTTAACTAGCGCCACCAATGGAAAACAAATCGCACCGCAAGCACCCCAAAGCGCTTTATGAAACGAAACCCTGGGTGTTACTGGATTTCTAGTAATGATGCAAAGATTTTATTTGCACATAAAAATAAGCCTTTTTTTGTGTTTAAGGAGCACAATAGTTATTTGTTATACAAGAGTGCAAAGTTGCTTTTTAACCGCGTGTTCAATTTTGATGACCGAGCAAGCGAAGGATTCTAAAATTGAATCACGAGCGCAGCGAGTGATTCAAAATTAGAATCCTGAGCGTTAGCGAGGGAATCAAAAGAGCACGAGGTGAAAAATCTTTGCACTCGAGTGCAACACGTAACTTTTTATTCCACCTCAGCGAGGAAATGACTAAATGCAAAAAAAACGTTTACAATCACAAGATAGGTACACTTTTTTAATTCACAAACTTAGTGCACACGATGTTCTAAATTCAATTTACTTTATCCTCTAGAGAATAAAAACAGCTTTTCCACTCTGATATTGAAGATTAAAAATACTCTTTCCGAGATGGTGGGATGAAAATATTTTTTCCTATTATGCCAACTTTTGACCGAGGAATATTTTTTCTGTTTCACGGGAAGAAAAAAGTTCGATATTCAAGTACCTAACTTCTGTCTGTTAGCTTTGAGAATATACCTCGGCTACTATCGGATATATTCGGGTCATAGAAATATCGGAACTAAAAGTTTTATACAGAGCAGGAAGTAGTATTACACTCCTGTGCTTTCGGCGAAAACGAGTCCGAGGTAGATTCTAAAAGCTAACAGACTTTACTAATTTTATTAGCTAACTAATCCTATTTGGCACTCGTATGTTCTCGTCTACTATTTAAAACGATAAAGTCTTTTGGTTTATGCAATAAAAATGGGCACGTCCGAAAATCGGACTCGGAACACTGTGTCCTCGGCCCGTTGTAGGTACTGCCAATACGAAGTCCCACGAATTATAGCAAACCCAAAGTTTTGACCTCTAATAATGGAACATTAATTTGGACATGTTTGACAATAAATTAATTTAAACTATTAGCTATTAATTAAGTAGCCAGAATTGGAATTGTAACATTTTTTGTGATTGTGTTGTATACCTATGTCAATAAAATCTGATACAGTTATTACTTATTTTTATTTTTTCTACTTTCACCGTACCGAAATTAGGTAGGTACAGACGACGGCAGGTCAGACCTTTACATTTTTGTTGCAAAGTCACGCTTAACGTATGGGTTGATGTGATATCGACTATACTTTTTGAAACTCCCTTTTTTGTTTATTGTGTACCTTTTGAAGCTCCGTTTTTCATGTACCCTTATTTCAAATTCTTAATCATAGGTAATCTTATAAAAGGACGATTCCTAACACTTCTCAAAAGCAGTTTAAATCGTCTAGGGTAAGCGGAAAGATCATTTAGATTGCAATTGAGGAGTGTTCTTCGAAGAGCATAGTAAGGTGTTTTAAGGAATTACGTTTTTATAAATAAGAGTAATTTAAAATAAGAAAATACCAAGTAAAATATAGTACGATGGATGATGCACGACGTGCCTCGTCCGTGTCTAAGATTGGGATCCTGTGTTAAATATTGCGGGTTTTATAGAAAGTACCTATCTTTAGAGATAAAATCTTCAATGGATATCACATTACCCATATGATTCCATGTCTATGAATTATATGTAAATTGTATTGTAATTGTTTCGTTAGCTCTCGGGCTTATAATAATTAGAGAAAGAAGTGATTGTGTTATTATTATTATTTACAGATTCTTGCCTGAGACTAAGGTTAATTAAAGAAATGGACTGAATAACTATTTGCCTCATGCCTACACAAAAATTAGAGACATAGTTGCTGAAGCGCTCGTGGCCTAGCCAAACCAAGCGATTGGAATCAATCACTTGAGTTAAGCAACAACAGGCGCGGTCAAGTGCAAGATGGGTGACCGTCCCGTGAATATCGGTAGTGGCATATTTCCGAGCACTCCCGTGCTTCGCAAGGCACGTAAAGACGTTAGTGTAGGCTGTCATAAAAATAACAGTCGTGAAGCCATGTCAGAGACCTTATGGGCGGCTTGATAACTTCGGACAGTAAGGTCCGCCACTGTCATATAATCCTCCACCAACCCGGACTTAGGCCTCGTGGTGGAGTATGGCCTAACCTTCCTGTGATGCAGGAAGAGACCCGTGCCCCAGCATTGGGGACATGCAAGGGTTGATAAAAGTTGTCCAGTGTTTTATTCTCTATGTTATCGTTTCCGGTTCCTCTTGCATATTCAGGAGTACTGACCTCCGTGTTGTGTTTCTTGGATAGGTGGACCCAAAGAGTAGGACCATTGAGATCAGTGCTGAACCACGCTGAGCCTCATCTCACAAAAGTAGGTTAGGCACCTGAGTTTAGCCCAAAGAGTATTAGTACAATTAACCCCAAAAGAGGTTTTCAATGTAGCCAAAAAGGTATTTTCCAAAG
The DNA here is from genome assembly GCA_934045075.1 of Yponomeuta sedellus. Lineage (NCBI taxonomy): Eukaryota > Metazoa > Arthropoda > Insecta > Lepidoptera > Yponomeutidae > Yponomeuta > Yponomeuta sedellus. Next base: position 17,291,183 of record OW203729.1, on the reverse strand, counting down.
AAAGTATACGGGCATGTAGTATAATCGATCGACTCATGCCAGTTTAATAAACATCACTATCGAACTTCGATTTAAAAATATTATAAAAATTACAACATTAGTATTAAAGTCGTAGATAACGATTAAAGTACAACATCAATACATTTTTATTTTTATAAAAAAAATAAAATTACTGCCCGGGCGAAAATAATCTGAGTCCGAATCGGAACTCACAACGTCAATAAAAAATAAAAACGTCAAAGCCTGACGTGTGGACGTGACGTCGTTTTGTTGTTTTCAGAGTTTTCATTTTTGTGTTTATTTTTTGCAAAAATTGCTGTAAATTATGTATTATTGATGTATTAAGAAAACTGCAATAATGGTTCTGAATATTGTTGGGTGGTTTGGACTTATTTCAGTTATTGTTATTGGTCTATGTGGATTCGGAGTGTATTTATCCTTGTTTACATTTATCGTTTCTTTTCTTCTTGGGTAAGTAGCATCTTGCAACGCCCCTTGCTATACTTTTTGAGAAGACAATTCTGATTACAAAACTTTCTTACAACTCTACTGACAATAGTTCAAAATATGTCTGTGTTCATTTTTATTACAGAGTATTGACAATATTATTCTTCAAATACGATGGCAAGCAAGTGTTCAAAGTCGACATTGACTCTTTTGATGACCCACTGCAGCAAACTTGTTTTTCCATTCCACTGTATAAGGTAAAAAAAATACTGCACGAATTATTCTCATTTTCCACTACAAAAAAAAAAGAAGTTTGAAAAAGAGGTACAAAGCCAATAAATAGTTCCTTTTTATCCGAACTGGCATTGGTAGAAGTCCTTCCCCTACCATTGCTCCCCTACCAATGCTCTTCGTACCGGCAGACTTTTCAAGGTGAGGCCCCTTCCGCAAAATACTTGTAGCTATACACTAAAGCATCCTGGCTCATCATCAGCAATCTGTCATCATGTTTAATGTATTACTGGTTTGATGGTCTAGCAGTATCACATTTCGAAAAACCTATTTAGAGGCTAAAAATTCCACCTGTGCTGGGACTCGAACCCGCGACCTCTGGCTAACCGTGCCAGCGCTCTTCCAAGTGAGCAAATGGGCGACTGACACCCATTTGCTCACTTGGAAGTTTCGGTGAAATTTCGAACCTCTTTACAATACTCTCTGTATTACGTACATTTGATTACCTTGCTGTATGTTGTGGGTTCGATTTCCACTGGGGGCCACAATACGTTTGTACAAAGATTGTATTTCCTGGTTTGTGATGTCCTTGCCTGGTTACCGTAACACCATGTATCCTAGTTCTAGGGCCAGTGATTGTATTGTGTTTGTTAATTGGTTGGCAAGACTGTGTAAGCTAAAATCCTCATATAACTGACAAGTTGTGTACAACTCAAATTTCTTCCTTCTAATCTAGATTTTTCTACTTTAAGTGACATAAGACATTCACATTTGCATACTTTGTTTACTGGGATACTTCTTTGTTTCAAAAGTTTTCTCTTCTTCTTCGTCGTTTCCACATGGCTGAGGGACCGTGACTAAGGGCAGATTCCGCCACCAGTTCTCTTCATCGGATTCTATTACGCGCCAGATGTATGGCTGCTTGTAGGGTCCTTCCCGAGGCTTTAGTTATTATATCTGACCAACGCGTTGGTGGTCGTCCTCTGCTCCGTTTCCCGTTCGCTCGACCGGTGATGATAACATACTCCAGGTTATCTGGCCCGCGTCAGACGGTATGTCCGAAGAACTTCAGGATGCGTTGGGTGCAGATTGTGGAGAGCCTCGTCTTTATCTGAAGTTCTTCTAGAATAGATACGTTTGTGCGGCGTTCGCTCCAAGATATACGGAGCATTTTCCGCCAGCACCTCATTTCAAACGAATCTTTTCTTTTCAGAATACGGGCCTTTAATGTTCAGGTTTCCGAGGCATACAGAAATATTGGGAAGATAACGGTCCGCATTAGTTTTATCTTTGTCTTGCGGTTGATGCTTCTGTTTTTCCATATCTTCTGATCTTCTTTCATATCTTCTTTCTTTTCCTTTTCACTGCTGACTTAGCCATCTGGGATCTTCTGACGACTTCTTGTTCGCAGTCTCCGTCATTGCTTATTTGCGAGCCTAAGTATACAAATTTGTGTACAACATCTTCTGATCTTCTTTCATATCTTCTTTCTTTTCCTTTTCACTGCTGACTTAGCCATCTGGGATCTTCTGACGACTTCTTGTTCGCAGTCTCCGTCATTGCTTATTTGCGAGCCTAAGTATACAAATTTGTGTACAACATCAAGGTCTGCAGCTCGTTGGTTCGTTGCAATGTGCCCGATCTATCAATGAATATCAACTTGGTCTTACTTCTGTTGATATGAAGTCCGTATTCTTTACTTATACTATCCACTCTCGCTAGAAGCTCAGCCAGCTCTGTTTCCGAGGTGCCTATGATGGTGGTGTCATCGGCAAAGCATAGGTTCTAAAGTTTTAAACTATTCTTTATTTTCAATTGCGCAGGTTCTACAGTTGTTTGAAAGCCAGACTCAGCCACAGAGGTTTGATAGCAGAATAACAGGCAGCGAGATAGTAGATTCATTGCTAAATGAAATTATTATGACTATCATCAATGACCATGTCTCATCTTGGTATCGGGTGGTCACCAGTGATGAGGAGCTGACGGCGCATTCTATCAGGAAATTGGCGCTAGCCTCTGGTGTTAATGTCGCCAACAGGTACTGCAAATAAAATAGACTATACTGACTGATATATATGCAACATAAAAAGCTTAAAATGTGTAGGCAAATATGCCGACAAAATTACTAAATTATGCAAAACAATCCATAAAAAGGGCCTGAATTTGCAACATTCAACAATGAAAAACATTGCACTTTGAAATGTGTTAAAGTTTAAAAAACCGTTATTGCTGACAATCTATCGTATAAATTTACGAAAATGTTAATTACAAAATATGTTTGTCAATGAATTTTATAATGTATTTTTACAAATTTATATTACTACTACTGTTCCAAATGTACCATGGACCATTTGTGTCTGCAATCTCTTAATCCGCGGTGGGCACTTTCTTTTTCTGAGAGAAGCCTTGTGCCCCTACATTGGGACTTATACATATATAAGTCCCGCTGTAGGGGCTACATAGAACAATCTCTTAACACATGTTTTTAAGTAGAAAAGGACCATTCTATGACCGAGGACCGAGGCGAGTGTGCAGTAATAAAATTTGGCTCTATGTTTAGATTTAACGGCAATTAATGACCAAACCTATACCTTGGACAATTTTTTAAGAAATCCTAAGAGAAACCTATGCCATAAGGCACACCGAACTTAAAGATTTAATGTGATTAGTGTGCTAGAACAATTTGTAGAAAGGAAAAACTGTAAAAAAACTTCGGAATAAAAGACTTTATTATTATTATTATAAGAGAAACCTGAAAACTTACAGCCTTTAATCGATTTCAGCTAAAAACAGCTGCTTTAGCTTGCTCGGAGTAAGATAAGATAAGAATATTCTTTATTGTATACTGGAAAATTGATACAGAACAGCAGATACAGAAGATAAGATACAATTGGCGGCCTTATTGCTAATAGCAATTTCTTCCAGGCAACCTCAAATCGGAGAGTTTGCCGAAGGAGAAATAGACCCAAATAGAAATAGAAAGGATTACCTAGTATCTTAAACTTGTAATATATATTTTTCAGAGTCAAAAGTGTGGACTGGGTCCAACTTCTCTCAACGCGCTTCCCCGAAGAGCTGACAACGCACTTGAAGCTATTCAAGCAGTCGCGGGTCCGTTTAAAGCACATACACTTGATCAGTGCCAAAGACATTAGTAATGGGAACAGCAAACTAAGCCCTAAACGACAGGACGATAAAAAGACTCACAGGCGTAATAAAAGCGACACAGACGTATCTTGGCCGCCAGGTAAGACATTAAAGGAGAAAACCTCTTTGAATGGCACAGTGATGACCTTAATTTTGAGGGAATCCTTACTAATATTGTAAACGCGAAAGTTTGTAAATATGGATGGATGTTTGTTACTTTTTCACGTAAAAACTACTGAATGGATTGTAATGAAACATTACAATAATATGGTTTATATGTCAGAATAACATATAGGCTACAATTTATAAAGATACCTGATATGTGTCAAGTAAGTAGGAAAAAATCTACCCGATAATCCTGCGCAGATGACGCGGGCTCCAGTTTTTAATAAAGGCAGTGCCTGAAACTGTTGTATATTGTTAGAGGATATTTAGATATAGACTTTTTGTTTGTCCATACAAACAAAAAGTCACGCATTTTTTTACCGAGATGTGTAAACCACTTTTTTTCAAAAAACTTTCAAGACAAATAAAACAAGACACTTATGTTCTTTTGTTTTATTGGTGCGGCTAGTAAACTTTTAAGTCCGCATTTATAGAGGCGACCTTTGATTATGTGAGCTCCCATCATGAGCTTCTCCGAAACAGGCTTAGCAAAATCTCTCAATCAAAATCTAATATTTTGTCAAGGTAAAGGAATGTACTAAGTATGTTAAGAATCTCCTCATGATTGTATTCTATTGCGTTACAGAGACAAACAACTATGGCAAGTCGAAGTTCTACGACAGCGTGGAGAATGTCAACGGGAACAATTTGAAGGATCTGTTCTTCGATCTTGAATGTTTAATGGAGAAAAAGCAGCTCTGCAGAGACTTGGTTTGTACAGACCCGGAAAAGGAGTATGGTATGCTTTGGCTTTTAATTTTTTTTTTTCAATAAAATCGTACAGAATAATTGTCTATTATAATGTACAGTCGACAGCAGCCCGGGTATTACGACGACGCTAGTGGTGCGTTTTGAAGGTCTGAATTATCGACTTTTCAGTACATCCATAGGCTATTTAACAGTATGTAAAAATAGTATTAATTATAGATGTACAATGGTATCAATTTTGAGTTTTCAAACTAAAAAACAGGATAAAATTCGAAAACGGCCAGGATTGGTCGAATCTATAATGACGTCACAGCGTAGTAAACATTGCGATCCGAGAACCTGAGAGTGGATTTGACGTTTGTTTCTATACGGATCAGTGACGTCACTAAACCCTGTGCGAAGATAAGATAAAATAAGAATATTTTTTATTGTACACCAGAGCATATATTATAAAACATGTAAACATACAAAGTAGTAAGGCGGCCTCATTGCTGAAAGCAATTTCTTCCAGACAACCTTACGACGGAAAGTTGAAAGTCGAAGCCATGTTGCTCCTCGAGAGCGTTTTGGCGGCTTATTTTAAGAATTAAACTATTGCTTGTTTTAGAAAAAAATACACGAAATATTTAAATATTATCACTTTCTGAGCTAATATTTACCATCAACGAAAAATCTGAGTTGGTTTTCTCAGATTTACATTTTAGCGCTGCAAAACGCGTGACTCGTGCCATCTGCCTATGCTGGTCCACCTTTACATTTTAGTTGCAAAGTCGCCCATAACGTAACTGAGTAGAGTGGACACATGTGAAGGTTGATGTTCTGTCGACTGTACTCTTGAAGCGTACTTGCTTGGCTTTATACAATAGCGTAAAATATATTAAGCCGTCTATATTCGTCCCACTATAGGACACGGGCCTTCTTTCAGAGAGAGAGAACGGACTGCTTCGTTAGTGTAGCGGTAACACGGTCGATTTTTCCTCTGCCTTTTTCTGCACTACAATACGGCCCGAGGGCAGCGGCTTACATTATACATTGTACATTGACATTGCTGTGTGGTGTCGGCCTAGAGAATAGCACCAACCCAATTCTTCCCGCGGGTGTCGTAAAAGGCGACTAAGGGACACAAACCGGGTGGGCAGCAGAGCCCCCTGCAGTACAATTCCACCGAACTGCGATCCCCAACCCGCATGCCCAGCGTGGGGATTATGGGCATTACCCCCTATGATAGCACAACGTGGCGCTATTTAGGGGAGGGCTATGTCCAGCAGTGGACTAGTATAGCCTGACGACGACGACATTGACATTCAGCAAACATAATGTAATTTCTTTACGTTGAAATAAATTGATTTCATTTGATTGATTGAATGATTGATTACTATGACAGAGCTTGTGGGTTCAATTTCCACTTGGGGCCGTCGCACTTCGCCGTAGGACTTAACTCAATTGCCGCTAAAAACGGCCGCTTTCGCAATATTACTCCTAGAGCAGTGACTGATAGATATACGTTGGTGAAACTGGAATTACTGTCAAGTAGCCCGTTAGAATGGTTTAAGTAGGCTTTAAAAGTGGTGAAAGAAATCAGGCAAGTACTCAGAAATTACCTTAATCTGGGTGTTATTGCGAAGTGCACGTGGCCAAGTCGAACCGTGTGATTGGAATCAATCACTTGAGTTGAGCAACAACAGGCGCGGTAAGGTTCAGCATGGTCGACCGTCCCGTGAATAGCACCGAGACGGTCCCGCTAGTGGCATTTTCCGAGGCACGTTAAACTGTTGGTGCCGGCTGTCATGTAATGGCAGTCGTAAAGCCATATCAGAGGCCTTATGGGTGGCTTGATAACTCGTAACAGTAAGGGCCGCCACTGACTTACAAATCTCCACCAACACGGACTTGGCCTCCGTGGTGGAGTTTGGCCTAAGCTTCCTGCGATGCAGGAAGAGAGGCGTGCACCAGCAGTGGGGACATATAAGGGCTGATATCGGGAGTTAATGTTGTTGTTATATCCGTATCTGGTTACTATAGCCTTTTTCTCTGTGCTATTATTAGAACAGGGTGTCCTACTTTGGGGCAAAAGGCATTGTTTTGTAACGTACAGCGAAATAATATCGTTTTTATCAGTGACAAGATACGATAGATAAGATAGTAACTTATCTAGATCGTATCTCTCCAGTGAGAAAAACTATCTTAAACATAGATAATTCGTGAGATTGGGCTGTGATAATGCCCAGCTCTCCGTTTAAGCTAACAAAATGTTTTTAATTTTTTAAACATATTATAAAGTAAAGTAAGATTTATTCAATTACCAATTTAAGGATACATTTTTGAAGTCACTTAACATCATAAAGACTTACTGTAGGTAACCCGAATAAGGACTTTTGACCTTTGTCGACCTCTGTGGAGTAGCGGTAGCGCATCTGCCTACCATGCAAGAGGTTCCGGGTTCGAATCACGGCTGGAAAAAAAAGAACAGGTCTTGGATGTTTACATGTTTGTAACGTCGTTGTTTCTGGTTCCCACGACACAGGGTATCCTAGTGTGGGGCCAGTAGCAATGTATGTGCTTGTATGTATTGTTTATGTTTATGTTATGTTCCTTCACCGGACGGAACGGCTAACGGTGAGGACCGTTAACAAAACATCGTGAGGAAACCCGCGGCTTGGTTGGCTCCGCACGTATTGACTAGTCTTTCCTGTGGGCTAGGCCGACTAAGCTGTCAGGATGGTATAGGTGCTGGGCGAGCCTATACCATCTATAAAAAAAAAACCATGTCCCAGGCACTACAGCGTCGGAGTGGTCCCTTCACTCATCTAGTGTGAGTGAAGATACCACTGGACGCTGTATAAATCATCTCATTAAGTAGATGCAAAAAGGCCAATATTATTATTATGTTATGTTACCTATCTTGTCATTGCATGGCATTAAAAGAAAATGTTGTAAGCCGCCATGTATTGATTTGTACAGAAGCCCTACCTAGTTTTTCTTAACCCTGTGCACAGTCTGCCTACCGGAAAGATTCCGGAGATAAAATTTCCTTGCCGCATTAATTTCTTCCGTTTTTTGAATCGCTCGAAGCCCCGGCTGCCTGAGTGATCTTTAACGATCACGAAGGTTAAGCGATACAGGGTGCGTTCAGTGAATGGATGGGTGACCGTCTATGACTAACGCTAGTGGCCTTTTTTTCCGAGCGGTTCGTGTCGGCTGCCGTCGACAGGTGGCAGTCGTTAAGCCAAGTCAGAAGCCTTAGGGCGGCTTGAAAACCTCTGACAGTAAAACCAGCCACTAGTCTTGCAACCCTCCACCAATCCGGACTTGGCCCCCATGGTGGAGTATGGCCTACACCTTCCTCAGGGAAGAGACCCGTGCCCCTCGGTGGGGACATAATGGGTTGATGATGATGATTCCTTGATACCCTTGTACTGGATTATAATTGTGTGTCCGTTTTCAGCCTTATTGTGCGAATTATCGGAAGCGTTCATCTACCTAGTGGCGCCAGAAGAGGCGTGGAAATGTCACGCGCTGAAGCTAATACTGATTGAATTAATATCGTCGGTGGTTCTCCGACCGCTTGTCAATCTTCTGAGTGATCCTGATAATATTAACAGAACCATTTTGAGAGTGGTAAGGTTTTCGATAATTTATTATATTTATTTTGTTGACTTTACTGTGTTTAGAATTTGCAACCTATGTAAAAGTTGTGAATCATTACAGATCATTACGTCTAGCACTTGATTGCCGTATAAGCCCTTTCATTGTTGGTGTTGGTTTTCAGTGTTGCAAGGATATAGGTCTGCCGTCTGAAGTGTTCCTGACCGTTGTTAGAAGCAGCGACGCCGAGGAACTAGATGCTACCTTGGAGATGGTGCAAAAGGATGTACAGAAACTTGTAAGTGTCCAACTTTAGATATATAGATAGAGAACACTTCACTTTATTGCACAACCAGAAAAATATTACAACCATGATTCTTAAATCTAAGTAATGTTATACAATTGGTGGTCTTATCGCTAAGAGCGACCTCTTCCAGACAACATTTGGATGGAGTGGATTGCATGAAGAATATAGTCTTACGAGTGTGTCTTTAGTGTTTCAGCATACAATACGAGATAATTACATTCCTTAAGCTATAATATTGATGCTATTAGTTTGTACATTCAAGGAGAAACGATAACGTATGATGTTATAACTAAGTTCACTTAGTCAATTTTAAATATTTTTTGTATTTTTTTGCCATAATTAACACAGTTAAGCCATGTCAGAGGCCTTATGGGTGGCTTTATGGCTTCTGACTGTAAGTCCCGCCACTTCTTACAATCCTCCACCAACCTGGACTTGGCTCCCGTGGTGGAGTATGGCCTAACCTTCCTGCGATGCAGGAAGAGACCCGTGCCCCACCAATGGAGACATACAAGGGTTAATATCTATTTTTAATTCTTAATTTAATAAGGGTTAATAATATCGATTTTCGATCAGTTTAGAATTTCATCCACTAGTGATGAACACTGTCCCAGATGTGCCGCTAGATTTTGAATACAGAGTATTATTTATCAATCAATCAGTCAGTCCATACTCGTCCATACTTCCTTCTGTCCTCGGCCATCCTCATACAGCAGCTGTAAGCAATCTGCCCTTGATCGTCAGTCCAGTGAGCCGGTGGGCGTTCTACGCTGCGTTTGCCAGTTCATGGTCTCCACTATTTGCATCCCATCAACCGTCAGTTCTGCGGCAAATGCGACCAGCCCACTGCCATTTCAGTTTGCTAATACTATAAGTTACGTCAGTCACTCAGATTCTTCGGCGAATCGTCTCGTTTCAGTACTATTTATAACGTGCATTAATTTATTGTACATTAAATTAATAAAAAAAAATTCTGCAGCATTCTAAGGACAGCGCGGGTGAATGGGAGATCCAGGACCGACAAAAGCTTTCTTCACTGCAATACCTCACAAGGATCATAGAGGCGCGAAGGGCCACTTTGGGACCTCAAGAAGGTAAGATAAGAGAGGCGTTCATTTTGCATATTTTATTGTAGGGTAACAGAAATATTACTTTTCACACCTCCTGCTCGACAATGCCTTATTACGTACCGTCAAATATCATCGTAAAGCATAGCCTTGTCTCTCGAGGGCAATAATAATGAAGAATTTCCCTAGGGAATAAAGTGATTTGAATTTAGAATGTCAAAATTCGCATGAAAACTATGAAGAAGCCCCGCATTGCAATTCGAAATTCGAATTGTTGTTCGAAACTCACCCCTTTTTTCTTTTTTTTTCTGAACTACTGTGTCGTGTGACCGCGCGAAACACCAATAAAAAAAAGAAAAAAAGGCGCGAATTGCAAATACGAATTTAAAAGTTATATTCAATTTAAGTTGCTAAGCCGTAAAAGAGTGTGGACTTTATATTAATAAATATTTTTCAACTTATGCAGCCCTGTCTTTTTATTGTCTCCCAGATGGTGTGAAAAGTAGAGTATTCACCTCTGGAATAAAACATGTCTTAGTCTCGGGCGGTATGAACCCCTGGCTTCACTCAGGACTCTACATAACTCCCTCGCTTCGCTCAGGAGTTAAAATTTAACTCCCTCGCTGCGCTCGGGAGTTAACTCGGAGTCCTTCGCTCCGCTCAGGGTTCAATATACCGCCCATGACGTAATACATGGTTTTATTCCCTTAATGCATAATCTACTATTGTTTACCTAGGGAGCAAAAGACTATTTTTAAAGCGAAAGTGTTGCTTTGAATCCTGAGCGCAGAGAGGCATTCTGTGACATAATATACATACATAACAGGTTTTTTTTGGCGGGCTTTTGAAGAGGAAAGGCGCGTTTCTTGAAAATTTTTCAAAAATATTTCTGAAAATTGTTAAAACTCGATAAACTTACGCTAAAAGTATTTAAAACATCGTCGTTAGGTTCGGCGAGATGAAAGATCGCCCGGGGGCAAAGCCCCCTGGGCTTTCCGAGGATGAACCTCCTCCCAAATTAAAGAGGGGGCGAACTGAGGACCATGGACGCGAACATCACGGCGAGCAGCAGCAGGATGATGGATTCAAGCCATATCTGAAACCAGGTTACAGGCGGCTGTACGCGGAAAATTTGGTGAGCGATGAATTCATTGTCTTTGTTGAATCCGAAAATGGCAGAATTGGTAATAAAAACCCTGAGCAGCTAAACACGATCTTCAAAAATGACGTCAAGGGCGTGGTGGGCATCAAGCGCATCAATGCTAATAAAATTGGTGTGTGCTTTGGACAAGCTTCCAATGCGAACAACTTCCTGACGAATGACGAACTGCTGAAGAAACAGGGCTTTAGAGCCTATATTCCCGCGAGGTCTGTAGAGACTATTGGGGTCCTTCGCTTCGTTCCAACAAGTATCACGAATGAAGAACTGTTTAAGAAACTTGCAGCAGAATTTGAAATTGTAGGCGTAAGGCGCTTTACCCGCAAGGTCAACGGAGAAATTGTTCCGTACAGTTCAGTGTCTGTGACTTTCTTGTCACAGACACTACCGGAGTATGTATACCTAGATCTGTATAGATTTAAGGTCAATGAGTACAGAGCACCACTTCTGCAGTGCTTTAAGTGCTTCAGATTTAACCATGGAGCGAAGTTCTGTAAAGGACTGCAGAAGTGCTCTATCTGCTCTGGTGAGCACCACTTCACAAAATGCGACAAAGAGGATGAATTGAAATGTATCAACTGCCAAGGGCCTCACTTGGCAATTTCCAGAGACTGTCCAGTTAAAAAAAACAAGTTAGAAGAACATGTTAATAGGACTAACTATGCAAAAATTGCTGCTTCAGCCAAAAAACAAGACAATATTGTCAAAAACTACAACTCGAACTTCCCTCCACTGAAAGCCAAGCCTTCGCCAATGATTGCTAAGGCTCCCACAAAACCCATAGTAACAGAACCTCCACAACTTGTGATCTCAAATTCAAATTTAGTCAAAGAAATAGTCAAGAGCGACTTCATCTTAAATGGTTTGGTAGGAGCTTTGGTAACATTGGCGAATGGTAATTTGCCCAAAATCAATGCTTCCATTGTGCAGGAAGTGTTGATTAAATCACTACAGAATAATGGATAAATCATTTATTACAATAGTACAGTTTAATGTAGAAGGAGTTATTAACAAGAAGCCATTATTAATTTCATTTTTATTAAATAATGATGTAGACGTTTGTCTTTTAAATGAGACTTGGCTTAGGAACAATAGCACTTTTAATATTCCTAATTACAATATAATTCGACAAGACGGGAAAGATGGACGAGGAGGTGTAGCAATTTTAGTTAAATCCAATTTGAAATTCTCTACTGTCTCTGTTCCTTTTTACAATTTTATGCATTCTGCTGCAATAATCTTACAAACCAATGCTGGTAATTTATCAATTCTCTGTAGTTATATACCGCCTCCTAATGATAACCGTAGATTTCAGTGCAGAAGACTCAAACAGATTTTGAATATGTTACCGAAACCAATGCTTTTTTCGGGCGATCTCAACGCCCATCACGTCGCTTTTGGGTGTTTGAGGTCTAACTCTCGCGGTAATGAGATCTATAACACACTCGATGAGTATGATCTATGTATATTAAACACTGGTTTTCCTACCACTGTAGGTAGTCCTTCTAAAATGCCTTCTGCAATTGATATTTCTTCTGTCAGTCCTTCTGTTGCTCCTCTTTGCGAGTGGACAGTTCATGATGATGCGATGGGCAGCTATCATTTTCCAACAGTTATAACAATTCACACCACAATTCATAAATACGATATTGGTAATTCCGCTGATCGATATCTTTATAATAAAGCAGATTGGCAGGCTTATGCATCTGAAACAGAGAGAATATTAGGGCAATTTAATATAGACAGTAGTAACCCAGTCAAAACTTACAATGATTTTTGCGAAGAACTTAATCAGATTAAAGATGTCACTATTCCAAAGCTAAGGAAAACTAATAGCATTGTCATTAAAAAGCCTGTTCCTTGGTGGGACAATGAATGCTCAGATGCTGTTAATAAAAGTAAAGAAGCTCTAAATATGTATAGAAGTAATGGTAATATGTCGAGTTACATTGAATATAAAAAATTAAATGCTTTTAAAAAAAGATTATTAAAAGAAAAGAAGAAATACGGATGGACTAAATTAGTTGAATCTTTTAACAGGTATACACCTATAAGCACTATTTGGAATTACATCAAAAGATTCAAACGTGTAACATTACCCAAAATGCCCAAAAACGACGAATGGATTCCAGCCTTCATTGATAAATATGCTCCACCGTCTCCTCCTGAAAAAAACATAGACATAAACTCATTAAATGAAATCTTTAATAACACAGGGAATAGTAATTGTGCTCATCTTTCAGAACCATTTTCCTTTGCAGAATTCACATTTGCTATCAAATATAGAAAAGATACAACCCCAGGATTAGATGACATTCCTTACAAGCTTATTAGGAACATGCATGTTGATGCCCAAAAATCGTTATTGGAAATGTACAATGTATTGTGGATGACTCAGTCCATTCCTGAAGCTTGGAAAACACAATGCGTTATTCCTATATTGAAACCAGACAAGTCTAGTGATGACTTTAATTCATATAGACCAATTTCTTTATCCTCATGTGTAGGTAAATTGTTTGAGTTTATGCTTAAAACCAGATTAGACCATTACGTAGAGCAGAATAAAATCTTACCAGAGCAGCAATTCGGCTTCAGGAAGGGTCGTAGTGCTACAGAGAGCTTTACTTCACTCATCTCTGACATCAGGAATTCCTTTCACAGCCAATCAGCCACCGTATGTGCATTTCTTGATGTACAGGGAGCTTTTGATAATGTTGATCCATCTGTATTGGCAGGAATTTTATCAGAGATTGGTATGCCAGGACATGTCTGTAAATGGATATTTCATTTTCTTTATGATAGGACTATGTATGTTAAATTTAACAACATACTACACGGACCAGGACAAGTTTTTAAAGGTACTATGCAAGGAGCAACCATATCCCCTTTATTGTACAATATTTATACATCTCAGATAAATAAATATCTGACCCAGACTGGAGTTCAATTCCTGCAGTATGCAGATGATTTGTTAATATACTCTGTACATAAGGATGTAAATATAGCTGTAAATAATTTAAATTTAGCCCTCTCTCAAGTGCATAATTATTATTTTAATAAGCTCAAATTGGTTATAAATCCATTAAAGAGTGGAGCTATGCTTTTCTCCAAAAGGCTTTTTCCTTGTAATAGTTTGGTAGAATACAATAATCTCCCTATACCTTGGTTGAAAGAAAAGAAGTTTCTTGGTATATTGCTGGATCATAGGCTAACATTTGAATCTCACATAAATTATATCATCAAAAACGCCTCCAAAGCCCTTAATATACTTCGGTCTCTGGCAGGAGTACATTGGGGGTCTGACCCAAAAATATTATCTATGTTATATAAGAGCATTATGCGCAGCCATTTCGATTATAGCTCAATTGCTTATATGGGGGCAAGCCTTGCTTTGCTGAAGAAATTAGAAGTTATTCAGAATAAAGCTTTGAGAATTATTACAGGGGCTATGTGCTCTACTCCAATTAATGCAATGCAATGTGAGGCTTGCATTCCCCCTTTACATCTTAGACGTCTACAGCTAGCTGAAAGGTTCTGTTTGAAAATGTTAACTAAAAATAATAGAGTTGTCTTAGATCACATTTTACCAATGCATGCCACTGAATTGGGCAATTCAGTGGCTCCTTATGCAAATTTTAATCAGATATTAAATGGTAACATACCAACCTTATTAAGAATAGTTTTACATTTGAATGATTTAACAAAAAATTTGCATCAGGATAATTTGTGGCCCCTCTATAGGATGGATCTCGATATTCTATTGAAAAATAATTTTGTACATAAACCATGCATTACGAACCAACAAGATTTACTTGCTTTCCTGGAAAATAATCATCTGTATTCCATCTATACTGATGGCTCTAAAACAGTTGATAGGGTAAACTCAGCATTTTTTGACCCTCAGTTAAAGAAAACTAAATGTTTTAAAATTGACACTAGATGTAGCATTTTTACCGCCGAAGCTTATGCTATCCATCAAGCTTTAATTTACGTTCAAAATATTGATACTTGTAATATAATTATATTTACTGACTCACTCAGTGTATTATTAGCTTTAGAAGGTAACTGCCTTCGTTATAATGTAAATTATCTCATCTATAATATAAAGAATTTGTTAAATAGTTTGTTAGTTAGTGGTAAGGTAGTTAAGTTAATGTGGGTACCTGCTCACCGGGGTATCACTGGAAATGAAGTCGTCGATCGAGCTGCAAATCTGGACCCTGACGAGGATCACTCTACAGACCTCAAATTGCCATTTACTGATCTCCATGTTCATCTGAATGAGAATCTGAAAGCAATATGGTGCAACTACTGGAATGAGATCAGTAAAGAGAAAGGAAGCTGGTATAGAGACATCCAAGGAAGCCCGCCCGCCCAACCTTGGTACCATCGGAAAAAAGACATAAACTGCCGGAAATACATAACCACCCTAAACAGAATGAGATTCGGCCACTGCCAAACCCAAGCTCACCTTTATAGACTCAGCCTAGCCCAAGATTCGAACTGCATTTACTGTGGAACTGAAAACGCCGACCTAAACCATCTCGTGCTCAACTGTCAAGAATTTAAATTGCACAGATTAATACTTATCATGGAACTTGACACAATCAGCTGCGAAACGGGTGTCCCTACACCAACTCTTCTTCCAAATCTACTTAGCAATCCTACCTTTTTCGCCCCCTTATATAAATTCATTATGAACAGTGGAATAAAAATTTAAAGTGACTGGAAAAACTGAACATTATAGTGAAGTGATACGGAAGTGATAAGTGCTCTTATCTGAAAACTAATACTATAAAAAACTAATACAATACTCAAGGCTCAAAAGGACACGGATCCAGGGCCGTAAAACCCTTTTTTAAAAAAAAAAAAAAACATACATAACAAGGTATAATCGGGAATTAAAGGAAGATAAAAATATTCTTTATTGTACCTACACCAGAGTTCATAACAATTTTGAGATTTAATTAGGTTATTAAACAATTCTGATTAGACCTATTAAATATATAGCTAATGACTGTTGATGAGGCGAAGGTGATCTGTCAGGATCGTATCTGTCCCTGGTCTCTGCCTACCCCTCTGGGAAGCAGGCGTGAGTAGAGATGGGCAAGTGGATTTATCCTTTGAGTATTTATACTTAAATGATAAATACTCAGTAAAAAGTAAATACTGAGTAAATACTTGTTTTTCTTGTCCATATTCTGGAGTAATTACTCAAAATATTCGGATAACTCAGTGTATTATGATTTTGTCTTAGGATTTGAATTTGAATTCGGAAGACAACTTGCGATTTAACCCAACATTTGAATGATTCTCGAATTTTTTTCCGCGACCAAAATACCTAGAGTATTTATCCGCACATTTGGATAAATACTCTGATAAAAACAACCAATTTTGAGTTTATACTCACCCTCAAGTATTTATCCGAGTATAAACCCATCTCTAGGCGTGAGTCTATGTTACGTAGTTGTTGACAAGAAGGAAACCTTTATTTTTTTTAAAACAGACATTAGCAAATCAACCGCCGTCTACAGACATAATATATATTATTTGTCGCCCCGGCTCAAGACTATTAGTCAAGCTGAAGACTATTAGTTATCTGATTGTCGCCTGCTGTACTCACTTTGTAACGGTGCAAACCTCTTTACACCATTTTTATTTCTATTTCTATCTATCATATTCAAATATTTAAATTACGTCACACATTTTTCGATTTCCCTCATTTTTCATCACTACTTTACCCTTCGACCAGATCTGACTATTTTATCTGCTTATCCGTTTTTATATAGTTTTATGCCACACCTGGCAATAAAGTGGCTTTTTCCGCACGCTGCGCGTACGGAAAAAGCCGCTTTCTGGCCAAGTGTAGACATAAAAAGATGTACACAACACGGGAGGTAATAAAGAAAGCTCTCGATCGCATATTTACGTCCCTCGCTTGCAGCTCGGGCCGCAAACTTCTGCGATCTCGGCCTTTCTTTGTATTACCACCCTAGTTGTGTAATGTACTATTTCTGTTTTATTATACTAAACAAATAAAACAACACCTGAAGTCGTTCCAGTTCCTATTATTTATCAAAGATTACTACATTTCAACTTAATAAATAAATTACATCTTTTAGGTACACCAAGCACTGCCGATACAGATAAAATATCAGAGGAAGTGAAAAGATCGCTGAAGTTCTTGAGTGAAACGTCAGCATGGAGGTCTAATGCTCAATACTCATTAGAAATCGAGTTAAATGAAACAGGTAAGAATTAATAAGCGTCTTGTTGGTGTCCTTCGGTTACGGAACCCAAGAAATACTGGGCTCACACTTGGTTTCATTCTTGTACATTAACAGCGTCATAATTCACTACAGGCTGTCATTTGTCTTTTATCTACGCTCTTTGACCAACTAGCTGCCAGTTAACACTAAATTAACATATTGTTTCACACGTTATACACAAGTACATTATATGTTATCTTTTTTCTTCGTTGAATAATGTAGATGTATTTTCTCAAATACTAAATAGACGCCATTTTTATTCCTAATTACTTTACCGCGGCTTTCAAACCGGCCAGATTTCAGCTTGTACTTAATAAGTATATACATTTCAGATACAGACTCGGCCAGTACGTCAAAAGCGGTGCTCGACAGCCTACGATCGTCAGCACTAGAACTCTGCGACACATATTTGGCGCCCAACCGGCCGCCTGTCCTTGGCGTACCTGACACCACGTACGCCGATCTCGTCCGCAAAATCACCACCGAGGATGGCGAGTTTACCAGCAGCCCCGTGGCTTGCTTTGACGAAGTACAGAAGTGCATTTGCGAAGGTTTGGAGGTAAACATCTATGCCTCAATCTATCAGTTCATCTGTTCATCAATCCAACAGTATTCCAATCATCAATCAATACATTAATCACTCCTCAATCAAACAAAGCTGTATTTTTATTTAGCTTGATATCAACACTTGGTATGTCCCCAATGCTGGGGCACGGGTCTCTTCCTGCATCGCAGAAAGTTTAGGCCGTACTCCACCACGGGGGGCCAAGTCCGGGTTGATGGAGGATTGTAAGCCATTAGCGGCCCTTACTGTCAGAAGTTATCAAGCCGCCCATAAGGCCTCTCTCATGGCTTAACGACTGCCTTTACATGACAGCCGGCCATGTAGGCACCAACGGCTTAGCGTGCCTTGCGTGCCTGGAAGGGCTCGGAAAAATTCCGTTAGCGGTAGTCACATTATGGTCATCCATCTAGCACCTGACCGCGCCTGTTGCTGCTTAACCCAAGTGATTGAATTGACTCCAATCACTCGGTTCCACTAAACCACGACCACTTCACGCTACGGCGACGAGCGTTTTTTATTCTTGTTTTTATTTTGACAGGATGACTCATCTTGGCAAGCCGACTTCATGATGGACGATCAGGAATTTAGTGCAGAAAAGCCAAGGTATTAATGTAACTCTTCCGTCTCAATTTCTCCTTCAGCAATCTTTCCGATTTAAGGTTGCCTGGAAGAAATTGCTATCAGCAATAAGGCCGCCAATTGTACCTCTTCTTTTGTAACTGTTGTCTCTGTAATTATTTTCTGGTGTGTACAATAAAGAATATTCTTATCTTATCTTATCTCTTTGATCATTTCGAGTCATTTAGTTACCAGTATTAAAATGTTATTAACATCTTTATACTTCTGGTAACTAAATAACTAAATGTACATAATATTATGTACAACGAAACACCAAAGGGCTTCCAACTTTACTTATTTTTTGTCTACCTTGCAGGGACAAGGAGAAAATAGAACCTAAAAGGTCTATAGGTAAGTTTATAGCGTAGACTTCCCGCTCGCTCTTCCCTAGACAAAGGAGTCTTTCTATTCACGCATAGACGAAGCTTAAGCAAAGAAAATACTGCTGTGTAGCGACAGTACACGAGGGCCGCAGATATTAACACAAAAAATCGGTGTAAATTTAATGTAATATTTTTTTAAGCTTCACTTCTGCCTGCTTTTCTATTCCCTAACATTCTATCACTCCGAAAATATCTACTGTCTCTCACATCTCGTGTGTGAAAAATAAACATTCTTTTATTCCTTCTATTATCCTCTGTCTGTATCAGTATTATCTAAGTCTTAACCTTGAAAATAACAGTGGTTTTCGATTGTTATCTTCAAGGTCAGGACTTGAGGTTTAAGGAACCGATCCATCCCCTCCATCGCAAGTTCCCCGCTGACTAGTACTTTCCACTGAATGGATTTTTAGTGTCAAAATATACAAGGTATAATCAAAACCCTATATGTATTCTACTCGTAAAATACGGGGTTGTACTCGTCCGAAAAACTTTTATTTTCGTTAAGATATTATCGGCTGTTCCATAATGGAGTATAGAACATTTACGTAATATACCACTTGTTTAAAAACCTATTTAAAGGCTAAACCACTTGTACTAATATTTTTGTGATTTTTTGTATTCTATAATGTTTTTACACCATACACATTTCATTCGGTTACTGCTCCGTTAATCCATTGCTGGTTTGTCTCGAAGCTAGCGTCAATGCTAGCTAGATTTCAATGTTTTACCTAAATAAAACTTGTATGTAAATATTAATGATTGGTATCAACCCTTTGTACGCCCCTATTGCTGGGGCACGGCTCTCTTCCTGCAACGCAGGAAGGTTAGGCCATACTCCACTACGGGTACCAAGTCTGGGTTAGTGGAAGATTGTAAGACAGTGGCGTATTGATGATTACAACCTCCCATTTCAGGAGAAATTTGATTGATTGCACCCTGTGTATTTTGACTCTTCGGAGTGAAACTCCGTTCAGTGCAAAGTCCAAGTTTGGACGCACCTTTTGTCAATCCGAATCCTGTCGCATGAATCCTAATCCACACCTTATTCCCTACACCCCTTCCTCGCAGAGAAATGCAAGCGTATGGTGAAACGTTGCCTACATCAGATACCGCGTCTGTTCCACCGGTCGTCGCACGTACAGAAACTCTACACGAACAAGTCGAGCACGTTCCCGCGGGCGAATAGGCGTTGCCTCTGCGACAAGAATAACACGCTGCCGAAGTGCAAGACTTGTGGTATAATCTTTGGGCTATTTTGAGGAAAGAATTACGTGTCGGTTCAGCGCTCATCTCTCACCGTCTTTGGCTAATTTATGAATGTGTTCGCCTGTGGCGAGCACATGTCAACTTTGCGCGTGCACTACAACCTCCAACATTCCTGAAATCCGCAATCGAAGTGTTTCACATGACATACCATAAATATAACGTCGGATGAACAACAGTTGGACCGGCCGTCCCAAGACATACAACAAGACATACAGCCGGGAAATTTCCCTTTATAGTGGAAGAGCACGATCACCCGCTCTTCCCTAAATCGCCCATCATTTATTTATCTTTATTTATAGTTTTTGGAAGATCGTCGATGTTCCACATTGAATACACTATCCGGTTCAGTCCCCATTCCAGCGTGAGTGTTCACACACTCGCGTTCGAATGAGTGGTGGAATGAGTGACAGAGTGAGTGAATGACTGAATGAGTGTGTGTGAGTGAGTGAGTGAGTGAGTGAGTGAGTGAGTGAGTGAGTGAGTGAGTAAGTGAACGAGTGATTGAGTTAAAGAAAGAGAAAAAGGAGATATAGGTTTGCTTTGGTTCCCGCCTTAATTGGTCTGATTCATCGATGGTATATTAAAGTAAAAAAGTTTTTGTACTTTAAATATTACAGGTGACACGCTGCCACTACCGGGAGTCATATCGCGTCATAACCGGTCGCGTTCCGACATCGTTGGCAGCTCAGCCCAGCACATGATCAGCGAGAGTGCTGGTAAGCGAAACCCCACTATATTTTCCTCTTAATTAAATGCATTATGTGTCAACGACTACACACGATTATATTAGCGATTGGGTTGTATGGGAGTGCATACTTTTCCACTGTTGAGTTCAACTTTGTTATGGTTGTTTGGGAACACTGTTCATAAATACTCGTAAGTAGATAACTTCCGACAGTGAAATTGCGAAAAATATATCACCTGTTCCATCAATTTTAATGCCGCCAGCTTAGGAGTTTCCACAAGACAAAAGTAATAACTTACAAATAACTTCCACACTACACAATCACTAAGTGTTGTCCTGGTTCCAAACTAGGATAGTATGGTAACGAAGTCATCACAAACATGGAAATACACAGACTGAGGCCATTTGTACAAATGCGCAGCGGCGTCCAGTGGGAATAGAACCTGCGACCTCCGGCACGCTAACCAGACGTGGTACCGGTAGGCCAAATATACGATCGTAGTTGGTTCATATTTTTATTTACTGTCTGTTTTTTTTTTTTTACAGGATCATCAAATTTGTCAACGGCAAACGCGAGTAATATGTCGCTGTCTCACTCAGAGATAAACTCACGTAGGATGGCAGCGAGTATTATTGAAACCGGTTAGTAAAAGTTTTTTTTGTAGCCTATAAACGTTTCACTGCAGGGCACAGGGTCTTCTCTCAGAGAGTGTAGGCTTAATTACCACGCGTGCCCACTGCGGATTGGCAATTTCAAGCGCTGAGGTATTTGAAATCAGGTTTCCTCACGATGTTTTTCTTCACGGTTAGCGAGTGTTATTGCTACTTTGATATCGCAAACGTACTTCATAATGTTCATAACTTAGAAAACAAAGTCATTGGTACATGCCCACACTGGGAATCGAACCTGGGTCTCCCGCTTCGGAGTCCAGTGTTCTACCCACTGGGCTACCGCCGCTCTCGAAAGTAGATATAATTGAATTTTTTTTTTTTTTTTATTACAGTGATTATATCCACTACAAATCCTTCTGCTGTGTGTTGTCGGCCTAGAGAATAGCACCAACCCAATTCTTCCCGCTGGTATCGTAAAAGGCGACTAAGGGACACACACCGGGGGGTGGGCAGCAGGGCCCCATGCAGTACAAATCCACCGAACTGCGATCCCCAACCCGCATGCCCAGCGTGGGGATTATGGCATTACCCCTTATGATAGCACAACGTGGCGCTCTTTAGGGGAGGGCTATGTCCAGCAGTGGACTAGTATAGCCTGACGACGACGACGATACATTCTTCTTTGCATTTTCAGCACTAGTGCAGGAGAAAGGCAAAGCTTTCGGAATCTACGCGATAGCTGTGACGAGACTATTAGACAAGGAAGTGTGGCACATCTACAGGAGATACAGCGACTTCTATGATCTGCACCAATCTATCAAAGAGAACGTGAGCGAGTTTTTGTGCCGAGTATCTAAAACTACAATTCGTAGTTTATTGTGACAATGAAATGAAAAGGTTTTATTCAAAGTAGCGCAGTAACTGCAGCTTAATGAACGTTACAATTCAAACTAGGTGTCCATTTCAAAATCTAGATAATTTTGGAGAAAAAATAGTACAAAAAAAACTCCAAACTAAGTCTTTTCAAAGTCCTTAATTAACCGAGTTTACATTATTCGAGGTACATTGCGTAGCAGAGTCTACTTGTTCATCTGTGGAGTGATCGACTTTGCTATGTACATCGCATTGTCCTAAAAAAATATTATTGTAGTTCTATGAAACCTCCCTGCCCACACCCAACTTAATTGATTTTTTGTCGGAAGAGTCTGACCAGGTTACTCAGACCACAAATCATGTAAGTTGATCCGGATTTTAACCGGCGTGCAATAGGCGTGACCATAGTATCAAATAGTCAAAGATTTAAAGATATTAGGGGAAAGTACATATTAGAAGAATTTAAAACACTGATTTAGTGTTATAAAAAAGAGATTACCAATCTTTTTAATTAAATAATAGTAGATTATGCACTAAGGGAATAAAACCATGTATTACGTCATGGGCGGTATATTGAACCCTGAGCGGAGCGAAGGACTCCGAGTTAAATTTTAACTCCTGAGCGAAGCGAGGGAGTTATGTAGAGTCCTGAGTGAAGCCAGGGGTTCATACCGCCCGAGACTAAGACATGTTTTATTCCAGAGGTGAATACTCTACTTTTCACACCATCTGGGAGACAATAAAATTTTTCTTTTTTTTATTGGTGTTTCGCGCGGTCACACGACACAGGAGTTCAGAAAAAAAAGAAAAAAGGGGTGAGTTTCGAACATCAATTCGAATTTCGAATTGCAATGCGGGGCTTCTTCATAGTTTTCATGCGAATTTTGACATTCTAAATTCAAATCACTTTATTCCCTAGGGAAATTCTTCATTATTATTGCCCTCGAGAGACAAGGCTATGCTTCACGATGATATTTGACGGTACGTAATAAGGCATTGTCGAGCAGGAGGTGTGAAAAAGATTATAATTCTGTTTTCAGCCATTTTGACTGAAACACCCATCACACCGCGTGTCGTCACGCTTATTAAACTTCACCCGTGCTTTGTGAATTCGTCACTACTAGTGATTACGCGAGCTGTTTTCCCACAGATTTAAAATAATTTTAGACACAGATTTAAACCTTCGTTAAACTTAAGTTTATTACTGAAATCTAGGTTTTTTTTTTGTAAATAAAAAATGTGTCCCGACATTATAGAACAGGATTTAAAACTGGTTCGTCATGCCTATTAATTGACTTAATAAACTTCATTTTACAGTGGCCAGAACTGGGCTCCCTCGCCTTCCCGGCCAAGAAGACATTCCAGAATACCTCGCGCTCCGTTCTAGAGAGCAGGAAGAGCATGCTGAATAACTACTTGCAAGCGCTGGCGCGGCTGGCGCAGACGCCGCAGTACTCACGGCTGCTGACGCCGAACTATCTGGGCGGGTTCTTGAGCCCTGAGCGTGAAAGGCAGAGTAGTACGGTAAGCGTGCTGTTGGGATAGAAACACGCGATTATTTTATTATTCTTCTACTTCTTCTTCAGGCTATATTATGTAGTCCTATAATGTCCACTTCTATGTCCAGCAGTGGACATTATTTTATTTTTTCATTTTATCAGGAAAACTAACAGTTTATCAGTAACACATTAAATTTACACTGATAGACACAGAAAGCTAACAAAATTTTTCACAGGTAGTTTTTTTTTTAAATTTTCACACAATTTTATACGATTGGCACTGGCAATCAATTAGTACAGTCAAAATGATTGCTGACTAAGTACTATGTATTATGTGCTCTGGGGTGCAATAAAGAATAATTCTTACCTTACTATCTGCGCCAGTCAAAATAAATAATTACTTAGAACTATCTGGGCGAGTTCCCGAGCCCGGAGCGTGAAAGGCAGAGAGTTATTACTCGGTAATACAGTAAGCATGTTATTGGGATAGAAACACGCGTTTATTACAGTCAAAATGACTACTGACTCAGAACTGTCTGAGCCAATGAAAGCAACTACTGACTTAAAAATACCTGGGTGGGTCCTGAGCCCGGAGAGTGAAAATTAGAGTAATATGATAAGCATGTTATTGTGACAGAAACAGGCGTTTAAGACAGTCAAAATGACTACTGACTCAGAACTGTCTGGGCCAGTAATAATAAGTACTGACTCAGGAGTGTCTGGGGGGTTTCTGAGCCCGGAGCGATAAAAGGCGGCGTAGAACGGCAAACATGTTCTTGTGACAGAAACGCGCGTTTAGTAGCGTCAAAATTACTATGACTCAGAACTATCAGGACCCCTCAGAATGACTACTGTCTTTGTACTACTTGGGCGGGGTTCTGAGCCCGGACCGTGAAAGGCTGAGTTATAACTCAGTAATACGGTAAGCAGTTATTGTAACAGAAATACGCATTTAGTACTGTCAAAATTACTACTGACTCAGAATTATCTCGACAGGTTCCTGAGCTGGGACCGTGTAAGGCATGTTATTGTACCAGAGTACAGTCAAAATTTGGGCTAGATTTTGAATCGAGTTCGATTCGCCGTTCATTTGTGCATATGGTCTCAGTCTGTGTCATAAATACGATGATGTTTGATCCCTAATGTGGGATTGATCGAGCGAGTCCTAAAAAAAAACAGTTTTTTTCGTTCCCAAGACATGTATGGAAAATAAAAATCATTCTCAGATTGACGCGGTGCTCGTGAATTCACTCCGAGCCGGCATGAGGACCTTGAAGAATATGCCTGATCAATTCGCGAACACTGTCGACGGAGTTATGGATGGTAAGTTTTTTGCTACCAGGTGCTAACTACGCGCCATCAATGGAATAAACATCGCAACTAACGTCTTAATATACAAAAACCTATTTAGAGGCTAAAAATTCCACCCATGCCGAGATTCGAACCCGCGACCTCTGGCTATCCGTGCCAGCGGTCTTTCCAACTGAGCTAATGGGCGACTCACCAGCATCAGTGAAATTTCGAACCTCTTTACAATACTCTCTGTATTACGTACAGGCAGCGACATCTGGTTGAAGTAATTTGCATCACTTGCAGCCCCGAGTACCTACTTTGCAGTTAGGTTTTACATCGGAATGATATCGCTGTACCCAAACTTTTTAGCCTCTAAATAGGTTTTTAAATTGTCCTTAGCACGGGTTAGTGCATTACAGAAATAATAATAGTCTTAATAGACGTTTTTTTCAAAAAATCTGTAACAAATATTTTTAGAACCTACCGTCCAGAAACTAGGATCAGCAAAATAACATAATCACGCCTATATCTTCTAAAATAGCTACTCTATTTGATATGATTTGTGAAGTTCACTTTTTCCAAAAATGCTCTATATAAGAAGATATGATTTTATTCCATTTGTAGCGTAAGTAAGCACCGGGTAGCGCCTTGACATAATTATTAAGATGTCACTTATGTACATAAGATCCGCTGGAATTATCGAAACACTGAGGCGCTCTAATACTTTATAGAAATATGTTGACTTTAATGAGCTCAACACAGCAACATTATACTTATTCTGTAACGGTGCAAACTTCTTTGCACCATTTTATCATTTTCAAAATTTAAAATTACGTCACCCATTTTCGAGATTCCTTCATTTTATGGCATTACTACTTCACATTTCTACTAGATTTCTTCATACTAGACCAGACCACATAAATCGTCCTTTACCTGCTTTAAAAACTATTTAGAGGCTAAAAAATCCACCCATTCGAACCCGCGACCTCTGGCTATCCGTGCCAGCGCTCTTTCCAACAGAGCTAATGGGCGACTCACCGGCATCAGTGAAATGTCGAATCCCGGCATGGGTGGAATTTTTATCCTCTAAATAGGTTTTTCAAATTGTCCTTAGCACGGGTTAGTGCATTAAAAGTAAGCAGGTAAAGATTAACCTGCTTATTCTGTTTTGTTTCATTATAAACTGTTTAACATTATAAATAAAACAGAGTTGAAGTTCGTCCAGTTTATTATTTATAAAACGCTTTACAACGTCACAACTCTAAAATCAAAACACGAAAAAATGTATTGTTTCAGCAGACTTACACATTATCTTTATTTAAAGCCCTTTCGGGCTTTGCCAAATCTTGCCTTCCGCTAATACATCCCCTATTTAGTTAGTCGAAGTATCTCCGGCTGGGACGTACCTTATCGTCCTTTCCAGCCACATTCGCTCGATATTTTTCTTTCGTTAACATTAAAATTATCTAATAAACAATCGCGGTTGGACTCGTTTAGTTTAGTTTAACAGTTAAAGAAGCTTTGTCAAATAAATACAATCAGCAGTGACGCGTTGACAAAAAGTCGTGACAGTACATAAATTCTCAAATTCTGACATTTTAGCGTCGCATGATGCCTGGCACGTGCTGTGACCCCACAGAACAATTTGTGACCCTAAACATGCAGAAGTACATTTTGGCCTATTTTAATTTTAGTCCGACAAAAATAAACAATCTTACAGTCTGTTAGCTTTTAAAATATACCTCGGGCTCTAGAGTAGGCACAGGCAGTGTAAGCACACGAGTGTAATACTACTTCCTGCTCTGTATAAGTTAATTAAGAAATGACATAATTAGGGCAGATTTTTCAATAGTCAGATAACATTTATCTGAGGAATAAAAATGGCAGTTTGACATAATATTCATACATAAACTGACAAGCCGCCATTTTTATTCCTCAGATAAAAGTTATCTGACTATTGAAAAATCAGCCCTAAGTGTCATATTAGTTCCGATATTTCTGTTACACGAATATACCCGATTCTATCCGATAGCAGCCGAGGTATATTCTAAATGCTTAGAGATTGTACAAAATGTTGTTTCAGGTATATCGAAAGTGTTCCAAGGAAAAAGTGGTGAGAGTTACGATCCAATGAAAAGTGGAAACTCATCTGATGGCCAAGATGTGAGTAATTTAATTATACGTAATGGATTTTGAAAGACGAACCGAGTGATTGGAATCAATCACTTGAGTTAATCAACAACAGGCGCGGTCAGGTGCAGGATGGGGGACCGTCCCGTGACTACCGCTAGTGGAATTTTATACGAGCGCTTCCGTGCTTCGCAAGGCACGTTAAGACGTTGGTGCCGGCTGTCATATAATGGCAGTCGTTAAACCATGTCAGAGGCCTTATGGGCGGCTTGATAACTTCTGACAGTAAGGCCCGCCACTGTCTTACAATCCTCCACCAACCCGGACTTGACCCCGTGGTGGTGTATTGCCTAACCTCGCTGAGATACAGGACGAGACCCGTGCTCCAGCAGTGGGGACATATAGAGGGTTGATACCTACTTACCTAGAAGATAAGAGCTATCTCTTATGTACTAGGTAGGTAGGTATCAACCCTTCCTTCTTTATGTATAGCCCGCCCATTGAGTTATTTTATTTTATTATAACAATATCCACCGTTCACAGGAGGGCGACGAAAGTGCAGCGCTGCGGTTGCTTGAAGAGGTGTTGGCTATTCGGGGGCTGTGGCTTAGAAGGAGACTGCTAGCTCCTCTTAGAACACTGATGGCTGACAGGGTTAACAAGTAAGAACACGGACACAAGTACGCAGAAATTTCATAAGGATATTTTTTTTTAAATAAAATTGATTCAAACTTAATTCCCCTAAAGATGCGTGCCCACTGCGGATTGGTGAATTGAAGCGTGACATGTGACCATCTCAGACACTCAGGCTTCCTCACGGTGTAAAAATAAATAAGAAAACGATTAAAAAAATAGCCACATATAAACACACACAAACACACACACACATGGTGGAGGACGCCAAAGGGAAACACACCAACGCGACGGTGGTTCATACTGCAGTAGTATTTATATGGACATAAGAACGGATCGTTACCGCTACCGTTGGTGTGTTTCCTCCTTCACTTATTTACGTAATTTGATTGACTTTCTTCTTTTACAGAAAAGTTCTGGACTTAGTGACATCTTTAACATCGCCCAGAAACGTCGTCTCCTATTTGAAAACGTTCAAGTAAGTTATCGATATGAAGGGTACGAAAAACCTATTTAGAGGCTAAAAATTCCACCCATAATTTTAGGTTTTTAAAATTGTCCTTAGCACGGGTTAGTGCATTAAAAATAAAAATAGTATAAGGGTACGAAAGTTTGTATGTTCAATTACGTCGTGGGTTTACTTGCCACAGGGCGTGTGCATAAGGCTTCCTAATTTGTGACATATTTTCCGTATTTTTTTATTGTATTCTTGTATATTTGACTCTTAAGGATGTTCTTCGAGCTTTTAACTTGTCTAATTCTATAGAGTACAGTATATATTCAATAATTGAAGTTCTCTCTATGACTGTATTATTTTGTAATCGGTTAAACATATTCTTATGTCATTAAGAAGTAGCCTGGCTACCCATAGCCATAGACAATAGCACAGCAAATCCTACTTTGGGAGCTAGTAACTTTTTGTTTCTAACCGTTTTACAATAAAGTTTTTTCATTTCATATTATTGCACGTTCTTTCTTCCGCTTGTTTTGTTTGCCCTTGGTTTGTTTGAAGGTCACTTTAAATGTAAAAAATAAATTTTTAGGTCAATAAATACCTTTCATATATTTATCTTTTCGTGACGTCTTTTCTCAAAATGTTCCACCCACAGGCAATGGCTGACAAGTCGGGGCACCGTTACTGTCAACAACAGGGATCAGGCGACGAAAGCTAGGACGAGAGTAGCAGCTAAGGTCGCCTTATTATCGGCTTGCTCCGGTTAGTACACAAGCGTTTAAAAATGTAGCAAACTAATTTTATTTAAAAAAAGTAAAGTATCAGTTGCTATATTTACCACTTTCGGAGAAGGTTTGAACTTTTTTTTATCAATAGTGTTCGTCTGTGTGTGTGTACGTTTACGTGTGTGTGCGTATGTGATGTGTGTGTATGTGGTGTGTGTGCGAGTGTTTTATGTGCGTCTGTGTGTTTTATATGTGTTTGTATATGAAGTGTGTGTGTTTTTGTGCGTTTGTGTGTGTGTTTGTGTGTGTGGGTGTACTCTCGTTGTGCTCTAGTTATGTATGACCGAAGTCTTGGGATATGGAACACGTATACGTAAACCATCTTTTTGACTTACTAATCACAGGAAATACAGAATCATAAAAGCCTATTTCCTATTGACACAACACCAACTGAGAGGTTTCTTATTATGTTAAACGATTTTGTACTTTATTCACAGATGACCTGAAGCACTTAGTCGGATTGGACTCTGCCAGAAGAGGCTTGCTCACCGTATTTGATCTGTTTCAAACGCAAGAGATCAACAAACGGATAATATTCGTGTTTCTTGAAAGTAAGTGATACCACTTAGATTTTAATATTTATCGCTTGGAATCCGCTATAATCTGTAGGGTCCGCAACCCACACTTTTGTTACTGAAACTGCAATATCTCCTCTAATTTACGTTTAATTTTAGTTTTGTAAAAAGTTTTATCCCGTTTTGTATGTAATATAACGAAAACTTGCTACGTTGATACCATTTTTTACTCTCTTTTCAGTGATACTGACAAACCTGTTTCCTGACAACAATATGCAAGAGATGTTCCGCAAAGTTTACTCGAACTCTCTTCGGGTGCCTGTGATGAAGAAATCTGTCAATATATGAGCGAAAAGTTAAGTGATAAATTCTATAAGTAGCACTGGTGTCTTCGGAACAGTCCAGACAACAGTCATTAGTCGTGGCCCTATGGTCTACTAAACGCATAATTGTTCAACATCGTAATATAAGCACTGTAATTTATTTATTGATACTTTGACAGCTGTTATTTCGAAATCTATTTGAAATCGGTTACAGCGCATATCCGACCAAATTTAGCAATCTCAAAGTATTTCGAACGACATAGGGTTTTTGTGCACTTATATGGATTCGCACTGTAATCGATTTCATCGCATCTTGAAACGCAGGGAATATTTTGTAATCTAGTGTACCATCACATTGGAGGGTCATTCAAATGGTATAAACCGTGCAAAATAAATAGGCACCTTGCGCGAAGGAGGTCGCATCGCGCGAGATGCCGAATTAAATTGCACGGTTTATACCATTGGATGCGATTGGTTATACTACAATCTGTCGATGACGCTTCATTTGACGTTTGAACTAGTGATGGCAATATGGTCGATGAATATGCGATGTCGGCGCCACCTAGTGCCTATTTTCTAAGACCAGAAAGAGTATCTATTCAGTATTATAGTGTTAAAATTTATAGGCATAACAGTTCTTCTTCAAAATTAGGAACTTTTTGCAAAATCTTGTTGAGTGGAAAAAAATATGAAAATTGCGAGTTAAATTTAAATGCAAAACAAGAAATGTTTATGTGTGATGTTAGTTTCAGTATAACATAAATAATATTATTTAATTAGCACAGATTTTAAGGCATAATTTTCCTTATGCAAAGTTTTTAAAAGTTATGTTATAGGGAGTCTCATTGGCATTACCGGCATTACATAGGTGATTTTATTATTGAAGTGTTAATATCAAATACTGTATTGAAACACTATCGGCCTTATCTATAAAAACACTTCTGGAGGCATTTTATATTTGTGGTTAGGTTTTTTTTTTGTCAAATCTCCACCACATACCATTTCAGTAATCGTTTTGGAATGCTTTAAGCCTTAAAGTTTAAGGAATTGGGTATTCATGAGGCCGTATGCGTTTAGTAGATTCGTCCCTTGGTCTCAAAATAATATCGATACATCCTGCTATGGTGACCGTGCTGTCCTCTGTTAACATAAAAATATCGATTATATTATTTTTGATGCACTAACCCATGCTATGGACAATTTTAAAAACCTATTTAGAGGCTAAATATTCCACCCATGCCGGGACTCGAACCCGCGACCTCTGGCTAACCATGCCAGCGCTCTTCCAACTGAGCTAATGGGCGACTCACCGGCATCAGTGAAATTTCGAACCTCTTTACAATACTCTGTATTACGTACAGGCAGCAACATCTGGCTGAAGTAATTTTCATCATCATCATCGGGGCTGCAAGTGATGCAAATTACTTCAGCCAGACGTTGCTGCCTGTACGTAATACAGAGTATTGTAAAGAGAATTATTATTAGATGATTCGCATCACTTTCAGTAGGTACTAAGTCAGTTTCATTGTTATAGTTTCCGAAATCACCATGCAAATTGGTCGTGACGTCACTGAGGTAGTAAAATTTGATAATCGCCATAGTTATGCCAAACTTTAAGGCCTTACGTGTTTGTTTGCAATGTGTCTTCATAGCGGAGGTAATCTTAGACCACCGTGGCTGAAATTGATTTCATCTGTTCATGAAAAGTTTAATTCTTTAGTGGTTTAAGGAAAAAAAATTCCTCTACAGTCTAATAGAAAAATTATTACAACTTCAGACATATTTAAATAATGTGTGCAACAGTGTATTTAACCATACCCAATAAGAAAAAGTTTAATATTTAAAATTCTGTCATCTTATGAATGATTATCTAACAAGTGGATGTAGTGAAGATTGGGGTCTGAGGTCAAGTATGTATATGTATGAAGATCACAACACAATTAATGCAGAATTGATGAATTAGTTAAATATACTTTGTTGTACTAAATGTGGCAGAAAAGTAACATTGTTGGCCCTGTGATATTTATTCGAGGAATAAGCAAAATAACTGTTTTACCTGATTGTTTGTACAAATGATTGTTTGTCTTTTAAAGTTGTGATTTTTTATAGGGATACAGTATCTTCTCTTGGGGTAATGTTTTGGGAGAATGTATGTACGTTTTAGTAGTTGTATTTTTTTTAGCCAAATTTATAGTCATAGGAATATAAAATTGATTACGTTACACATGATTACACATACGTTTGGTTGAAGGCAGCTTAATATGGTTAAACAAACGTGGCGTAAAGTTATGTAAACCCATGGAAGGTTATGTAAGTGATTAGAGATTTTATATAATTGCAATGGTTTATTTAATATAGATAAAAGTACCTAATTTATATTTAAAAATTGTGTTTACGGAATTGTGAACACGCTTTATTTAAATAGATAAAATATTTTAATGAGTGAATTTAATTGTGATCGATTTGTTGGAACGTCAGATAAATATATTATATCATTCGTCTTTTATAGGCACATTGTTATTTTAAGTTCACTTTCCAATCAATTGTTGGCCAACATATTAATATGATTATCTATTTCAGTTTTACTCATGTTTATTGTCTTTGCTCCATTTAAAGTAGTAATGCGCGATTATTAATGACTAATGTTAGACGTAACGTTCATATTTCAATATTTGTTATACACAAATCCTGAAGATGTTATATATTTTATATGGTACATTCGCAAAATATACATTACGACTAGACATGGCACAACTGAGCAATTTCTCATTTATGTTCTAATATAAATGTAAACCGCCTTCGCATTAACTAGGAACATTAATTAAAAACTAGATACATGCAAGAAACATTTACATGTATAATCGAATCAAACTAATCGTTAGTAACCACTAAATGTCAGTTGTTTTCTTTATGGAACTGGGGGCTGAATCCCGAATCGTTCCGATTCGCAACGGAAGTGCCCGAGTCGATCATCTGCTTGAATGATTCCCGAGTCGGCCCGAGTTGCAGCGGAACTTTACGAGTCCACGATTGGTGGTAGCAGTAAGGCCACAGAATGTTACTTATCATTCAAATAAATCGAATTAATGCCACAGTCGAATAATTTCATTGGTATAATTCGTAATCGCCTATCATTATTTTAAAGTAACTTCAACACTTGAAATAGGGGTTCTACAACACATCTGCGCAATTTGCGACGTAGACCAATCGCTTACAACGCAATAACACTTGAAATACCAATATTATTAAAGTACATATCAACCAGTCGTTCACATTATTTAGTTTCTAAGGAACAAGGAGTAGTAAATTATGTATGTTCTAGGTTTTATATAGACATTCCACTTTTTCATGCAGCACTAAAGTATATTAATATTTATGTTATTTAAATTTGTTATCATGCTCATTTACTTATTTAATAGTTATGTTTAGGATATTAAAGGCATATTAATTACCTACAATTTGATTTTTTATTTAATTTTCGCCTAAAACATTGGGTATTATTCGGAAAAACTACGTAACATAACATAACCTCACGCCGGTATCCCAGAGGGGTAGGCAGAGACTAGGGATACCACTTGCCACGATCCTAACAGATCACCTTCGCTTCATCAACGTTCATCGGTAAAACTATATTGTGACTAACCTAAAGACGGATTTCACGATCTTAGTGCGTTTGAATTGAATGATCTAAATTTACTTGTCGGATGAAAACGGCTAAATCTTGACCCTCGTTTACTTTCTCTTTAGAACCAGATTTTAAAAAATGGATCTAAAGAGAAAAGAAAATCTCGATGGATCCATTATGGATCTAGCCACTGGATCTATAGGGAACAAACGGGGCCGTTGTATCCGACCTGACTCGGAAGTATTCGGAAACACAAAATGGCGTCAATTATATTGGAGGAACTCCCGTGACGTGACACCTATAAGAAAAAAGAGAGTGGCACTGAAGCACTGCAGCTTGTTGCGCCGTAGGAAGCTGAGCAAGTATTGTGGAATTACTCTTATTTTTCTACGGTTGAAGTCTGATGATTATTACGATGAGTATTTCTGTCCTTCGTAGCAGCATCAGTAATGCTGTAGCCATTTTCGCATGAGCAGCGCCACCAATTGCGAAAAACAAAGTGTGCTATAAACCGAAAGCAAAATCAGAATACCTAGCACTAAAATGTATATACCCAGTAAGTCGAGAGCACTAGTAATTTCAGTTACAAACGATTGCAATGAACTGCCAAAACCTATATTCGGGAAATACAAATCGAGGTTTGATCATGTCGATTTCGAAATAAATAAACAAAAACCGGCTAGTGCGAGTCGGATTCGAGCACCGCGGGTTCCGTACCAACTCACTGTTCTTTGTAAAGTTTAGTGATTTAGTGAGTCCGACTCGCGCTTGACCGTTTTTATTATTTGTCGTTAGAATATATGTATAATAACTGCCACAATTACTCCAAGTTCGATTTCTGTAAATAAAAGTTAGGAGTTTCACTGCGTGATCGAATCAGGAATTAGGAGAGGTGTGGAAGAACCTGAGTTACTGAAATAGCTCGATGAATTGCTCAGTTGAAGTGGCAGTGGGCGGGGCACATTGCTCGAAGAAGTGATGGCCGTTGGGCGAAAAACTTTTGACCTGGGGGCCTCACACCAGACGTCGCAGCGTGGGACGTCCGGCGCATCCCTCCACCAGATGGTTTGACGACCTGGTTACGGTGGCGGAGAGATGCAGACGACAAAAGACTGTGAAGGCCTGCGCAGACGAGGGACTTTTTTCCCCAAGGGACAAAAGTCCTTGTAAAAAATGTCCTCCGAGTAGTTGTCGCGGACTCAACGCCTACGGTGTGCGGTCATCTGTTCCCCGGAAATTGAGTGAAGCGCACGCTATGGATGCAAATATTCTGAGATTATATTGTGTTGCAATTTACATAAAGTTGAAAAGGAAAAGGCGTTTTAAACGAAAACACCGAACTTTTGTCCAGTCCGGTCCCTTGATGTCCTCGGTAACTTGAGGGACTTTTTGTACGGGGTGCTTTTAGTCCTTCGTGTGCGTTATTCGATACAATTTATAAGAGATCTATATCGACGGATAAAAAAGTACCCGAGGCATAGTCCTTCGTCTGCGCAGGCCTTTAAGCTTAAAAACTATAAGGGAAATGGCTGATGATGATTAAGTACATTAACGTTTTTACGCTAAAGCATAAACAGAACACGGGAAAAACCAGTTTGTAGGGTGGAGACATCCTCATTCTTTAAATTTTATTATTTGTCAGGCAATCCGCCGTAATAACACATTCTGTGAAAATTTCTACTGGCTACCTATTACGGTTCCAAAGATGGAGTCCCTTTAATAGTCAGACGGACAGGAAGCAGAGGAAGAGTAATAGAGCCCATTTGGCACCCTTCGAGTGCGGAACCATAAGAAAAAATTGGAGCCTCATAAGCCTTCTCGCAAGCGTACAATGTCATATTTCCAGATATTTTGCGCGTGGCAAATAGAAGCTGCCGTGAGTACTAAGCTGGTACAGTTCTGAAAAACCTATTTAGAGGTTTCAAATTCCATCCATGTCGTGACTCGAACCCGTGACCTCTGGCTAACCGTGCCACCGCTCTCCCAACTGAGCTATTGGCGACTCACTGACATCAGTGAAATTTCGAACCTCTTTACAATACCTACTCTCTGTATTACGTACAGGCAGCAATATCTGGCTGAAGTAATCTTCATCACTTGCAGTCCCGAGTAGCTTACTTTGCAGTTAGGTTTTACATCGGAATGATATCGCTGCACCCACATGATTATATTCTGTTTTAATGCACTAACCCGTGCTAAGGACAATTTTAAAAACCTATTTAGAGGCTAAAAACTCCACCCATGTCGGGACTCGAGCCCGCGACCTCTAGCTAACCGTGCCAGCGCTCTCCCAACTGAGCTAATAGGCGACTCACTATGGTACAGTTCACCGAGGTTCACGATACTTAGCCAACTATCTAATCAGCCCATAAACAGAGCCCACTGTTGGGCATAGGCCTCTTTTCCTTCATGCCAACCCATCCTCCATCCTGCGTAGCCATAAAGTACACAAACAGTAACATTGTGAAATAGCCAACTGGCTATCAGTCAACAAACAAATTCATAAAAAAATTTCTAACATCTGTGAAACGTGCAATATTTATGACCTAATTTGACATTTAAAGCCCGGTCCCGCGGT
Organism: Yponomeuta sedellus; assembly: GCA_934045075.1. Classification (NCBI taxonomy): domain Eukaryota; kingdom Metazoa; phylum Arthropoda; class Insecta; order Lepidoptera; family Yponomeutidae; genus Yponomeuta; species Yponomeuta sedellus. Next base: position 17,255,261 of record OW203729.1, on the reverse strand, counting down.
AGCATTTTCCTAAAAAAACGAACGATAAACACCGGAACAGTGTCCGTTTGGGCCCAACTGCAAGGGTTGGGCGTTCGCCAGGCCCGTTCTGCCAAGATAGCTTGCGACTCGTGTTATGTCTTATGCTTTCAAACCCAAACTTTTTGTTTTGACGGGGCATTAGGTAAGTGCCTATAGTATTTTTTGTGCTGAGGACAAGGTCTTATGTGGCATGCCGACTAAGCTGTCAGCATGGTATTTCTTCAAGAAAATTCTTTATTGCAACAAAAAAAAAATTGTACAAAGGTGAGCTTAAAATACTAGATAGTATTTTCTTCCAGCTAACCCACGTTGACGTTCATGGTATAGGTGCTGGGCAAGCCTAGGTGCTCCATCTAAAAACAACATCCCAAGCACTGCAACGTTCGAGTGGTACCTTCACCCTTCTAGTGTGAGTGAAAGTGCCACGGGACACTGTATCATCTCATTACTTAGATACAAAGATCAATGTTAACTCAATGTTATGAGGTATATCCAGAACTGTAGACTTTACTTTTCGTAGGACGGGTCCTTAATTCAACAAAATATATTACAGTTTTCAAGGAGTTCATCGGGAGTCCAATTAGGTACAAGGTTTGGCGATAACGGTAATCAACTAAGCACATAATAATATTTCCTATTAATTAACGACCAGTGAACGACTTGAAGGGTAAAGCTACATCGAGCCACATTCGCTTACATTACGACAGTTCCTCAGTAACTTTCTGGTTGTCAAATCCGTATGCTACTCCTTATTTGACGTTTCATTGAGCCAAATAACTGCATGACAGCTGCCATATTGGTCTCTTTCGGTGCAGGAATTTCGGTCATATTTTTCTGCTGACGTGACCGAAACTGATGATGTTTTTCTGCTTCAATGTTCTTTTCGAAGGGAATGACACTCGGCTGAAAGCAGAGATGCGTTACAACTTAAATGGTGTTGGTTCGTGGTGGGCTAGGTTGAATCAAAGGCCCGGAACGCGAGTGCCCCAGCAATTTAAACTCGTTCGCTGACGTCATCAAACGCGAGTTTTCCTCCTCACTGTTGACCCGGCTGCCGCCTAGGTACTGTTGTCGTGAAAAAGTTGGCGGGAATTTATCGTTTGTTTTAGCGCTACCTTGAGCCGCCGAAAGATTTATACTTACGTATTGAAGCGAAACCAGTGGAACCGGAAGGAGCGGTGGTAGCGGTAGAACGCTGGCTTCTGAATCGGTAGGTCGTGAATCCCGGCACTCACTAACTGTGAAGGAAAATACTGTGAGGAAACCCTAGCGTCTGAAGTTTTAACATACCTCAGCACTTGCTACGTAGGTACAATGGCCCAACTACGAGGCTAAGTGTGGAAATCTCAGATCTAACTAGCCTTTAGCCGGGTACGAAGTCTGCTGTCTGCGAACTCTCCGGGTAAACGTGAATAGTGTTACAATTTTGACACTTTCGTAGTACATTTATCCTAATATCGGGGTGAAATCTATAGATTTATATGATTTATAGTGAAATATAGATTTCCTATAGGAATAATAAAACTAGATTTTACTTTCACGGAGTAAAACCTTCAAGACAGACAAGACATTTCTTCCACAAGACTCTGTTCTGACAAGACACTGAACTTAGGTGTCAAATCGACCAACAAAAAACTTGGCTAATGCCGAGTTACTTATTGTCTAGATTTCAAACGTCAATTTTAAATCAGTTTCTAACTTATAAATTTAACTAGCTGCGCCCCGCGGCTTATCGATTTTCCCGTGGGATTAAAATATGTTCCCGCAGTAAAACATAGCCTATGCTTTAAACCAGGGTGTCGGCTAACTCCATACCAAATTTTATTAAAATCGCTCCAGCCTTTTAGATGAAGAAGTAAGAAACATACACACTCACAAATTAGTGTATTAGTGTGATTTCTTTTATTAATTAATTCACGGTAATCAAAACCGGGAAGCAGTGGGCGTCAAATGGCTGATAACGGTGATGATGACATAGCAAATAAATAAATATTCATGGACATAAACAGATCTCGTTAGCCCTATACTAAGTACAACTAAATGACTTGTGTTATAGGTGCTAACTCGACGATAGATTTAACACAAAAAAAATAGATAACATCCAAGACCCGAGACAAACTAGAAAAGTTCGTTTCCTAGTTCGACCCGGCCGGGGATCGAATCCGAAACCTTCGGTTTTACAGTCAGCGTGTCAAACCGCTGCGCCACCGAGGCCGTCGAATAAAGATTGATGATGAGGATTAATAAAGCTTATGGTAGGTACCTAGGTACTTATTACAGCATTGTTTATTATGACACATATTTTAAACTTTACGTGGGTAGTAAGATAAAATTTGCAGTGTCGAACTTCCTGAAGCGGGATCACTCGTAGTCTATTTTGTTGACAATTTTAAGGCCCATGCGTTCTCTGATCTTACTGTGGCTTTGTCCGGGAGACTAATGCACGCGATCCCATTTTCAATGGTCCACTGAAACAAGACAAAGAACTAATGTAGGTATTAGGTTTAAGATGACATGAGAAAGATGGACAGAGTGGGTCTTTTTTGCCCGCTGCCTTTTTCTCCACTACACTAAGGCCTGAAGGCAGTGGCTTTCGCTTTCACTTTCATGTTACATTGTACTTCGACACTCGTCAAACAGAATGTAAATTTCGTACGTTGAAATAAACTGAATTGACGATAGTAAGTATCGAGGCTTCGAGCACTTAGCTCTTATGTATTAGTCCAGTTCATACAAAGGATGTCTGGAAGAGATAACTTTTAGTGATAGGGCCGCCGTCTGTACTCTTAAGTCAAGAAATATCTGTGTAATTTCCATTTTATGTACAATAAAGTGTTCTGTATCTATCTATCTCTTTCCACTTTGTGGGCAACAACAGGCAACAAGCGGTAACAGCCGACGCGTTCAACCAGCATTAGCGGGGTGGTCTCCAACTCTACACCATACACCATGAATTTTGGGTGATTTGCGAGCCATAGCAAAATGGATTGAAAACGCTAGTTTAAGTCATTTCCAAAAACAATATCTCGACACAAACTTGAAACTGAGAAACATTGGGTAGTAGCCAGCCATAGGCGTACGTCCACTCGGATCACAGTCGCAATGGATCACCTCAAACCATGAAAAATATTCCACTCGGATCATGTGATCCGAATGGACTATATTTTTGATTACATTTTTTCTATTCGAATCACACCATAAATTTTAGTAGAAAGGTAATCGATATTTTTTTAATAAATAAAATACAATACCTTTTCTTAGAATCGTTATCAACCCTTGTATGTCCCCACTGCTAGGGCACGGGTCTCTTCCTGCATCGCAGGAAGGTTAGGACCTTAGATCATAGATCTGAGGTTAGGACATACTCCACCACGGGGGCCAAGTCCGGGTTGGTGGAGGTTTGTAAGACAGTGGCGGGCCTTACTGTCAGAAGTTATCAAGCCGCCCATAAGGCCTCTGACATGGCTTAACGACTGCCATTAGTTATATGACAGCCGGCACCAACGGCTTAACGTGCCTAGCGAAGCACGGAAGCGCTCAGAAAAATGCCACTAGCGGTAGTCACGGGACGCTCACCCATCCTGTACCTGACCGCGCCTGTTGTTGATTAACCAAGTGATTGATTCCAATCACTCGGTTCACCTAGGTCACGAGCGCTTCTTTTAGAATAACTATTGTTTTATCTTACTTTTTTCATATAAATTATTTTTTTAATAAAAAAAATGTTTTGTAACCTCCTTTTATTTAAGAAGAAAATTTGTTTTTCTTTTTTTTATCTCATATTTTAACAGATGTTTTGTTTCTTTTTTAATCGATCTTATATTAGTGGTTAGTTACCTAATTGATACAGCCCTCTTTACATTACTCCCGTACAACATCTCAGGGAGAAGGCAGTGGCTGAAAACCAGCGCTGTCCGGGGCTGACCCGGGTCAGCACCAGCTGAGCCACTACCTTTTGCCTTATTTTATAATATTTTATAATATATTTTAAGTCTTACTTTGTTTAAGTTGTTTTTGATGAGGCAATAAAATTCTTTTTATTCTTATTCTTATTTGATAAAATCAAGGTTTTTATGCACGATTATTACCATAACCTTCCTACTAAGATTAATGATGTGATCCGAATGGAAAAAATCTAATCAAAAATGTATTCCATTCGGATCATATGATCCGAGTGGAATAGTTTTCATGGATTGATGTGATCCGTTGCGACTGTGATCCGATTTTGTGATCAGAGTGGACGTATCCAGCCAGAGCAGTGCGCGCGCGCCGCGGGTTTGCGGGTCATTGTTCTGATACACGGAAAGGCAAATACAAATGAGTCGTTTCCAGCACCAATTCACAAAGCACCATAAATGGCGCTTATAAGCGTGCACATACAGGAACAGGGACAAGTCTGTCAAATTTCGCTTAGCACAGAATAATATTGACAGCCGTATTCCGTTTCTTCTATGGCCACGCCTGTAAGCGCCATCTATGAATTGCTTTGGGAATTTGTGCTGAAAACGGCTCATTGTTGTCGAATTTTTCCCACTTACATTCAAGTTGTTCTCCGCATTGCCTAGCAACTTGACCTTGTAGTTTCCTGTGTGCAAGTATGGGGCGACGTCTCTAACTTTCAGCACACCGTCCTCAGGCCACTTGAGCACCAGCGCGTAAATTGCAGTAACTTTATCGCCGCTGCCCGGGACTGCTGTGGGCCGCAGCCCATTGTAACTACTTTTGGTGCACGTGTACCAGACGTCAGTGTTCTTGGTGTCATTCTGGTGTTTCCACGGTGACGACGCGTAGATAGCCTCTCCGTTTATCTCTAGCCATTGGCCTAGGGTCAGGAGGCGCTCTTGAAATATCGGAATGATTGTCCCTTCTTTAGTTGGTCCGATGTTTATAAGGACGTTACCTGTGAAGTGTGAGGAGAATAGGTAGATGGTGACTGAGTATAAAGTAGGTAATGTTAAATTGTCAAAGTAAAAAATGTTTTGAATATGGATTTTATTAATCTGGATGGTTAGTAATGCCATCGTGTTAAAAGTATTTGGCAGTTAGCGTTAGAAACTCGCTGATTGTTGCCCAGATTGCGCCCGACGATGTTGGCTCAATGAGTAGAGAGTCGTTCGGGGAAGCTTCTATCGTTTAACCCCTACGTCTAATTTACGCTACGATTAATAAATAACGTTTTTTTAAAGCCCCAGATCTTTCATAAACCAAGTAAAGCCATTAGGTAGGTGGGTATGAATACGGAGAAAACAGAATAACTATTATTCAAGTAATTATCGCACTAAAAGTCATTAGGTTATCAGTACACATGCAGTCGAGTGTTTGTAAATTTTTAGCTGATTAGGAAAGTATGTGTGTAAACTTAACGATCCAAACAAATAGTTTGACGAAAATGTTACAAAGAATTCTCGTGGTCTTAAGTCCTTTCACCACGATTAGTTTGTTGGTACAGAAATGTTACGAACAATAGTCGTGACGACAGTATTAAATAATCAAAGATTTAACGATATTAGGGTAAAGAACGTATTAAAAGAATTTAAAACACTAATTGAGTTAAAAAAAAAGAGATTACAAATATTTTCAATAAAATAAAAGATTATAATACTGATTTCAGCCATTTTGACTGAAACACCCATCACACCGCGTGACGTCACGCTTGGGTTAACATTTGGTAAACTTCATCCGTGCTTTGTTGTGACTACTAGTGATTACGATGTTTGTTTACCTGGGCGTGACGTCAGATTCGACGCCATGACATTGCGAGCTGTTTTCCCACAGATTTAAAATAATTTTAGAAAAACGGTTTAACTCTTGTTAAAGCCATTTTTCTAAATATTGTTTATTACTGAAATATAGGTTTTTTTTTGGAAATAAAAAATGTTCCGCACATTATGGAAGAGAATTTAAAAATCTTTCGTCGTGCCTATTCTGGTGGTATCAAATCGTTTCACTACGCTGGCCTGTCATCGACTCAGCCGTTCAGTGATGGCCTCGAAATTAAACAAAAGGTTCTTTTGCCCGATCGAAAAAATCTACTGCAAGAAAGTAGGTAAAATTTCGGCGGCCTACCTCCGCAACTGACTGTCGAAATCATCTCAAGCAGGATCTTGCCCGTAGTTATAACTTCATCGAGCTTAATATTCCGCCTGTAGCCCCAAGAATATGTGTCTAAGGTAAATGCGTTCTCCCATTTATGCTTCTGCAGTTCACCTGGAATTAAAAACATACAACGTATTATAGAGAGCAATAGCGATGGCGATTGACGACCTCCGTGGCGTAGCGGTAACGCGTCTGCCTACCATGCAAGAGGTCCCGGGTTCGAATCCCGGCTGGGAACAAAAAAAAAAGTCCAGGTCTTGGATGTTTACATGTTTGTGATGTCGATGTTTCTGGCTCCCACGACAGAGGGTATGGGGCCAGAAGCAATGTATGTGCTTGTATGTAAATGTTATGTTATACTCGTATGTGGAACACTTGCATTCAAATGATTCGAGGCTTGGTGTTCTAAGGGCTGCTTTTTCAACCCTCGGATAAAACTTATCCGTCTAAAAAAGTATTACAGAGTAATATAAAAATGTCACCGTAAAACAACGAAAGAAAGGCAATTAGAACACATTTTTGAATTGGTTGTGTAATATAATATTCGACGAATAAGCTTTATCCGAAGTTTGAAAAATCAGCCCTAAGTCACTTAAATTAGTTAATTTTGCAGCAGAAACACCACTCTCTAACCGTGATGAAATTAAATCAATTTATTTCTACTTAAAGAATTTACTAATGATCCGCGATACTCATACATAGTTATATATTAAACGGATCAAATCGTGATTATTTATTAGGTAAAACGTAATTACCTTATTTCACATCAATATTGTACCTACATCACTTTCTACGTAAAGAATTTACATACGTTTCCTGTATGTCAAAGTACAACGTAAATTGTAAGCCACTGCTTTCGGGCCGTCGTGGAGAAGAAGGCAGCGGGAAAAGAGGCAAGGAAAACAACGTGAGGAAACCGGAGCACCTGAGTTATTCACATGGCTCAGGGCTTGAAATTGTCAATCCTCGGTGGGCACGCGTAGTGACTAAGCCTGTCCACAGTCCTACAGTGCCCTAACGGTGTAGTGTTGTAAAACTTTTATAAATAATAAAACTGGAACGACTTTAACTTTGTGCTTTATTGTACTGTTTTATTTAGTTTATATTTTATAATAAATACTGAAAACTGGATAAAAACGGATAAGCAGGTAAAAATTGTTAGATCAAGTCAAGATGTATTAAAGTAGTAAAGTAATGATGATAAATGAGGGAAATCGAAAAACGTGTGACATAATTTTAAATATTTGAAAGTGATGGATGGATTGCTGTGTGGTGTCGGCCTAGAGAATAGCACCAACCCAAATTCTTCCCGCGGGTGTCGTAAAAGGCGACTATGGGACTCAAACCGGAGGGTGGGCAGCAGCGCCCCCTGCAGTACAATTCTACCAAACTGCGATCCCCAACCCGCATGACCAGCGTGGGGATTATGGGCATTACCCCCTAATGATGGCACAACCTTGCGCTCATTAGGGGAGGGCTATGTCCAGCAGTGGACTAGTATAGCCTGAAGAAGAATAAGAAGATGGATAAAAAATAGTACATTACACAACTAGGGTGGTAATACAAAGAAAGGCCGAGATCGCAGAAGTTTGCGGCCCGAGCGGCAAGCGAGGGACGTAAATATGCGATCGAGAACTTTCTTTACTACCTCCCGTGTTGTGTACATCTTTTTATGTCTACACTTGGCCAGAAAGCGGCTTTTTCCGTACGCCCAGCGTGCGGAAAAAGCCGCTTTCTGGCCAAGTGTGGCATAAAAAAATATAAACAATGGTGTAAAGAGGATTGCATCGTTACAACATCAGTGTTAGTGCCTTAAAGTGGGACATATATCGGCTGCATTATAATAAGTAATAATTTAAACATGCTCTATTACCTAAGCAGATTCAATCATCGTCTCATAATTTCATACAGGAATCTACTTACCAGGATTGAAATGGTCTTGACAGTTGTAAAAGTCACCATGTTTACAGTAAGTCCCGATGCCCCATCTGTCGTTGACGACAATCTCGTCCTTCACTGGACTGTCATTGTAGAGCCACGCAAGCAGGTCTGTGGAGTTCCAATACGTATCCAAAGCTTCCCAGTCCCCATCAGACCAGATCACCGAAGGCTTGTAGTCATTCACCAGTTGCTTTATATCGGGCCAGAGCTTTGTTTCGGGGTATTTGCGGGTGTGGAATAGGCCGCTCTCTTTGTCTTCCAAATAGATGGGGTTGAACCATTCGTAGAGGGAGTGGTAGACGCCAAACTTCATTCCCTTCTGGCGCACGGCTTTGGACAGTTCACCCACGACATCGCGCCGGGGCCCCACTTCGACTGAATTCCAGCTAAAGGAGCGTTTTGACGGGAACAGAGTGAATCCTTCGTGATGCTTACTTGTTAATACTACATACCTGTGTTAGAAAAAAACAAGACGTAAGATTACGTAGTTCAGGGCGTCAACGTGTAACTTCATCAGGTATTTAATTAATGAAAACATACTTAGCCCCAGATTTGACAAACAAATCAGCCCATTGGGCCGGATCGAAGAATTCCGCGGTGAACATCGGTGCGAACTCTTGATAAGTAAATCCAGGTGGGTAGTTCTTCGTCATGAAATCTACATACGTATCTTTGTCTGCTAAAATGGGCAATCGATATCTTTAAATTGGGTGTAATATGAAGGTATATCGCTTAGTAATAAGAAAATTTAAGTGCAGTACTTACAATTCCAGTTGTTCCAAAACCATTCGGAGCCGAAACTGGGGACGGCGAACACGCCCCAATGTATGAAAATGCCTACTTTGGCTCGATCGTACCATTCTGGCAGTGGCCGGGTGTCCAAATCATCCCAGTTCGGTAGATACTTCTTCTCATAATTCGCATTTTTCAAAGCTTCATTGTGGTGTTGTTTCGCATTCACCAAACAGATGAGAAACGATGCAGTCAACAGTCGCATTGTTAACCAAGTGATAAGGTACTTTTGTCTTTCGAACGCTGGTATTTCACGAGTAGCGACGTTAAACTGCAGTATCTATCCAAGTTATGCGAGGTCAAGCGCCTACGTATGAATATTTTTATTTCGAAGTTAATATTCGTATGTTTGTAGCACAACAGAGACTTGAGTTGAGTCACTAGTCGACCACATCAACCGGTGGCTGATAATTGACTAAACGCTAAGGTCATAGTCCGCTGACTCTAGCTTAAACGATCTACATTGTTTTGTAGATAATGAAGAAGATTTGACCCGCTGCACGAGTCTCATGGCGTCGTTTAGTTTAAAAAGCAAGTGCGAGGGCTTAGTAACACGATGTAAGTTTATAGTAATTAGGTATGAAGATTTACGAGTATAAAGAATGTGCATATTTTCAAGTATGTAAGTACCTAAGTACCTATTGCAAAAAATGTGCATATTTTTAACACTTTCGCGGACGTTTTTAAAATCTATTGTTCTTTTAATTGTTATGTATGCTGTAGCATCCGCGTGTTCGCGAAAGGGTTACTAACCCCCTTATTCATAATAGTCTGCTAACTTATAGCATTGCTAATTCTCACTTTGTCTTCTTCTATTAACCTAAGTCAGAATGAAAAATAACACTCTTTAGCAGCTGTTTTAAGTTAGCGCACCATTATATATAAGGGGGTTAAATAATAGTGCTGTACTAGGTATTAAATAAGAATAATAACTCCTACAAAGCACAATTACTTATCGAGCCCTTCAAATACGTAACATTCCACACTATCGAGTTAACCATTCAGACGACTTCTTAGTGTCAAAATATGTACAGTCTGTTAGCTTTTAGTATATACCTCGGGCACTAGAGTAGGCTTCGGTTGTCGCCGAAAGCACACGAGTGTAATACTACTCCCTGCTCTGTATAAAACTTTTCTTCACTAGTTTAAAAAATTAAGTAAAGTTATAATAGTATATTTCATTACAAGTGCGGAAAGGCTGTCATTGCAAAGAGTTCCGACACTGGTACTCTGTGGTTCCGACAAATGTCGATCCGAGCCGAGGCGCAGCCGAAGGTGACGGTTGACTTGAGAGTCGGAACAAGTTGAAATAACGGTTCCGCACGTGCACTGAACGACTATATTTATACAGTTGCGAAAAAATGAAGCAATTTAATAAAAAAAACAAATTTGGAAAATGGCGCCAACCGTAAAAGAATATAAGCAGAGATTTTTTTTTCTTCACCCATTCTGGTAGACAAAGGGAACTATGCCCATACAGCCAAGTCTTCAGTAGAATTTTTTTTATTGATATGTTTAATGAGATGAAATGAAATCAAACCTTACCTAACTCATTCAATCAAATCATTAAATCTGATATTGAAATAAATTAGTAGCTTCTTTTTAGAAAAATATAAGTATTTGCATGAATCATAAAAACTTCTATGATTTTTTTTAGTAAAAACTTCATGGTTGGCTTTTTCTTTTTAATAGACATTATTTTGATAGTTGGGAAAGAGAACGCACTGCCGGAAACGTAAAAAAAAGCTGGAGTGTGTAATATCCCGCACGCTATACGTCCCTGCAATACGCCACTTTTTGAGCAACTGTATTATAAATAATAATACAAAATAAACCTTGCCTTATTGCAATATAATCGGTTCTATCCGATAGTAGCCGAGGTATATTCTAAAAGCTAACAGACTGTATGCATTTCACCGCTGGAGGAGCTTAAAAAAAGTAAAAATCAAAGTCACTTAACCCAGTGGATACTTACATAATAGAACTCCTAGTCCCAAACAAGAATATATACATGCTATAGTAACCAGGCATGTATATCACAAACAGAAATATACCCAGAAGCCAGACTGTGGGAATTTGTATAAATGTTCGGCGGTCCTCAGTGGGAATCGAACTCACAACCACCGGCATTATAATCAGGCGCTAGGCCAACGAGGGAGTCAAATGTGAACTCGTATGTACTTCTACAATAAGATTTCTTTATTTGTTTGTTGCGTACTGTCAATCTTTATATTTTAGTTGCAAAGTCCCCCGTGTTTGGGTCGCAATCAAACATAAGTTTATAGATATTAATGGACTGTATTAGTAATAAAAATAAAACATTGACTAAAACATCTTAATAGTTCTAGGTGAAGATGCATAGTGACAAAAATAACAAAACACAACTATTTGAAATAAGAAGAAAATTAACCTTTTTAGTATGTGCCATGCACCTTCTTCTGTACTGTCTCGTACACCCCGTAATAAGAATTAGAGTACACACATTTAAAGGTTGATTTTTCTTTGAATGTACAAATTTATTTTTCCATTATATTTTACCATAGTAGGTACTAAATTATAAAGTTCGACCCCTTACTTTCTACAATATTTTTTTATTTTGTTTTCATTTGTCTTGGTATCATTCGAAGAACTTTTTGTGGGTTTTTTCTTCTGTGATAGAAACAAAATTGCTACTTGACTAGACCTATTCTCGACGTTATGTTATCCAACTGGCGTCACAATGAGCCGTTTTCGGCACAAATTCCCAAAGCAATTCATAGATGGCGCTTACAGGCGTGGCCATAAAAGAACCGGCAAAGAATACGGCTGTCAAAATTAATCTGTGTTAAGCAAAGTTTGACAGACGTGTCCCTGTTCCTGTATGTGCACGCTTATAAGCGCCATTTATAGTGCTTTGTGAATTTGTGCTGGAAACGGCTCATTGGTAACGCCCTTTCGTGTATCAGAACAATGACGCGTGAACCCGCGACGCATACGCACCGCTCTGGCTGGCTACTAATGTTTTTCAGTTTCAACTTTCTGTCGAGATATTGTCTTAGGAAGTGACCTTGACTAGCGTTTTCAATAGCTATTTTCAAGGCACGTTCGTTTTGCTATGGCTCGCAAATCCCCCAAAATTCATGGTGTATGGCAACCCCTATAAGCGCCATCTATGAAGTCCCTTGTGAATTTGTGCTGAAAACAGGTCATTGGTACCGCCCTTCCGTGTATCAGAACAATGACGCGCAAACCCGCGGCGCACACGCACCGCTCTGGCTGGCTACTAATGTTTCTCAGTTTCAAGTTTCTGTCGAGATATTGTTTTAGGAAGTGACCTTAACTAGCGTTTTCAATAGCTGTTTTCAAGGCACGCTCGTTTTGCTATGGCTCGCAAATCCCCTAAAATTCATGGTGTATGGCAACGCCTATAAGCGCCATCTATGAAAAGCCTTGTGAATTTGTGCTGAAAACGCCTCGTTGAGTGCATTTATTTAAGGCTAGCTGTGCCCGCGACTTCGTTCGCGTTGGGTTTGACAATGAAGTTAGTATCCTTACCCTATCTTATCTTATCTTACCCCTTAAAGGACTGCGCAGACGATGTACTGTACACCTGCCACTTTTTTGTCCCTCGATATAGTTATCTTATAATTTGTATCGAATAACGCACGCACAGGACTAAAAGTCCCCTGAATTACCGAGGACACCAGAAGACTGGACTGGACAAAGACAGGGAGGAGTCCCTGAAAAATGGAACTAACGTAACTAGGCGCAAGAAATGGAAATATCCATTAATTTGAAATGAAGGGATAGGTTATTTTGTTTTAAAACCCCCTTTTTCAAGTAAATTACAACGCAACGTAAGGTTTGTCCAAAAATTCAAGAAACCGCCGGAACTGAAACTTTATATTAGTGGTATTATCGAAAATTAAGACCATTTACTACCTTTGATTAAGTACAATACATATTTTTAATGCAATGACTATACCTTTTATTTTTATAATGCTTTCAAGTGCAAGAAATTAACTAACACAGACAAAAAGTCTGAGCAAAACCTTTAATTTCTACGCTTTTTAGACAAAGTATAATTTCAGAATATTTGCTTTTATAGCGGACGCTTCATTAAATATCCGGACAACAAATGACCGGACACCGTATGTGTTGAGTCCGTGACCAATACTCGGTGGACATTTTTACACGATTCAGGGTCCCTGAGTCGTGTAAAAATCGTCTGCGCAGGCCTTAATCCAGGTCATAGTTTGTCTCCCTTGTAAATTTCATCCCTAGAGACCTTTTCACAGTTGTATTAAAATCAGAATTATCTACCTCACCACGCCTTCCGCCATCTCCCGTCGGCGCAGCTTGTCGCCCGCTTAAACTCATTTAAGGTGGAATAGAATGCTCAAATTAGTAGTCGCTCAATCGTTATTAGGATCTGTTTGCGGAATATTGCCAAAGTAGGAACGTAGGAAGCCCACCAGCTCACTAGACCTAGATCTAAGACTAGATCTAAGGTTGCTGGTATCAGCTGGATGAGAATGGCCGAGAATAAAAAGAGGAGGCGTGCCTTGAGGAAGCTTATGCCCAACATAAATGTTCCTGCTAGACTAATAGAATAGATTGAACTGAGCTACTCAACAAACTCATTTAAGCTTATATTTTCTGAGAAAACACTTTCTGCACGTAGTAAGTATATCAAGAAAAATAATTTGTACACACACTCTTTACATGTGCGGGTTATATCGGCCGCAGGACCGATAGCCGTTAGGATACCTCACAGACTGTTTTTTGAGTGGAGAACGCTAGTCGGCAAACGTAGCGTAGGATATCCTGTGAGTCCTGTGATCACGACATTCGCAAAACGGTGGTCAGTGACTTGAAGACGAGAGCCGAAGATCAGGCTCAGTTGCGTGTCTTTGGAGAGGCCTAAGTCTAGTAGTGGACTCACACTGACCAATTATGATATGATGACTGGTTCTCGAGTGGAGAACGTGAATCAGCAAACGCAGCGTAAGTTGCCCTGTGACCAGCTGGAGCGACGACATACGCAAAGCGGTGGTCAGTGACTTGAAGAGGAGAGCCGAAGATCAGGCCTAGTGGTGTGTCTTGGGAGAGGCATATGTCCAGTACTGGACTCACACCGGCCGATTATGATATGATGACTTTTTACACTACACTGTTTTCATTTGCATAAAAGATGAACAAATATTCAATATTTTCTATTTCTAGTACATGAATTTGGTTTATTTAGCTCCAGACAGATGGGGATGAAATCTTCTTACCTTTTTCATTAGCATTGTTATGTCGTTTAAATTGAAATGACGAATGAATCGCGTGTTTCGCCGCGCGTTGAGTCGCGCTTTTAAAATATGTGCGTAATATTTGAGAACAGGGCGGCAGGTAAGGGCAGTTGGTAGGTACCTTCGGCTACCTATTCTGTATCATTTGTCCGCTGTCACCGCTCGCCAGGGCGGCGGTTGACGACGGTTCGTCCACGATTCCAGCCCGAGCGGAAAAAAGATAATCGCCCAATTAAATGCAGCCACTTGCCGTGAAATTGTTTACCATTCGAGGCAGGATTTTTGTAAGGAATTGTCCGGTTTGTCTTTTAAAGGTTGAGGGAAGGGGTTGTCTTCGTTGGAGGAAAAAAACGGCGGGTTACGGAGGATCAAAACGATGATATGGGATACGGGAAATCACGTATATCTATGGGAATTCGGAAATTAAGTTGTTGAATAATTTAAGTTAAAACTAATGCATACTTAGTTAAGGCGGAATCACTATATTAATTGTACAAAATAGCATTAGTATTGAAATGAATTTATATTTACATCATCATCTTCAACCCATTATGTCCTCACCGAAGGGCACGGGTCTCTTCTCTAAGGAAGTTTTAGGCCGTACTCCGCCACGGGGGCCAAGTCCGGATTGGTGGAGGCTTGTAAGACTAGCGGCTGGTCTTACTGTCAGAAGTTTTAAAGCCGTCCTATGGCCTCTGACTTGGCTTAACGACTGCTATCTATGGACGGCAGCCGGCACCAACTGCTTAACGTGCCTTGCGAAGCAAGGAACCGCTCAGAAAAATGCCGCTAGCGTTAGTCATAGATGGTCACCCATCGATGCACTGAACGCGCCCTATGTATGCTTAACCTTCGTTATCGTTTAAGATCACTCAGGCAGCCCGGGCCACGGGCGATTCATATATTTACATATTGAATATTGAATATATAGAAGCGCTCGTGGCCTAGGCGAACCGAGTGATTGGAATCAATCACTTGGTTAAGCAACAACAGGCGCGGTCATGTACAGGATGGGTGAGCATCCCGTGACTACCGCTAGTGACATTTTTCCGAGCGCTTCCGTGCTTCGCAAGGCACGTTGAGCCGTTGGTGCCGGCTGTCATGTAATGGAAGTCGTTAAGCCATGTCAGAGGCCCTATGGGTGGCTTGATAACTTCTGACAGTAAGGCCCGCCACTGTCTTACTCCATCAGGAATAATCCTCCATCAGTCCGGACTTGACCCCCGTGGTGAAGTATGCTTTTCTACTTTTCTGCGATGCAGGAAGAGACCCATGCCCCAGCAGTGGGGACATACAAGGGTTGATAACGATTACCTATATATAAAAAAATAATGTCTGTAGTCAGCTGCCGTTGGCGACAGTTCCTAAGATACTGGCAGCACATAAAGTTAGATCTTTGATTTTCGCACTTAGCCTAATAGTTCCCACAATAAGAATATGAATGATTGTATGTATTTGTGTTTCTTGTTCTTAACAAAGCTGTGAGCCTACTCCAGACAGCCTATCTCTTCCCAGAAAATCAGCAGTCTCACCCAAGTCACTGTTGACCTCCTGATGGGATCCCAGCTTGCCTTTGTTGGCGATACATTGCTTTTCCATACTCTCCAATGAATTAACGTTTACGCGGGCTTTAAGAAGAGGAGGTCTAATCCTATTAAATAGGATTAGACCTCCTCTTCATAAAGCCAGCGTAAACGTTAATTTTCAATAAGTTGCTACATCCTAAGCGATACTGAGTATCGTGAAATACTACTATACAAAGTGTATGATGACTATATTCATAGGTATTACAGACGATACGTAGAATGTTCATACTAATAAAGATTCTTGTCAACGTGGTCCGTATCCCGTGGATTTCAAGTTACGTTGTTACGACAGATGAAAAATGTTTCCATGTCAGGCTATGGGAACCTTTTAGTTTTTGATTTCAGAGGAATAAGGCCGGCTGTACACACTTGACTGCGAGTTTATCTTACATTGAGAGTTTCACTGGTCGATTCCATAGTGCCGATTGGGTAAAACCCGCAACAAATCATAAATCGTAGAGCCAGCGAGTTTATCTTCTTACGTTGCGAGTTTCACTGGTCGATTCCATAGTGCCGATTGGGTAAAACCCGCAACAAATCATAAATCGTAGAGCCAGCGAGTTTATCTTCTTACGTTGCGAGTTTCGCAGGTTGATTCCATGGTGCTGATTGGGTAAAACCCGCAACAAATCATAAATCGTAGAGCCAGCGAGTTTATCTTCTTACATTGCGAGTTTCACAGGTCGATTCCATAGTGCTGATTCTCTAAAATCCGCAACAAATCATAAATCGTGGAGCCAACGAGTTTACCTTCTTACATTGCGAGTTTCACAGGTCGAATCCATAGTGCCGATTGTGTAAAATCCGCAACAAATCATAAATCGTGGAGCCAGCGAGTTTATTTTCTTACATTGCAAATTTCACAGGTCGATTCCATAATGCCGATTGTGTAAAATCCGCATAAAATCATAAATCGTGGAGCCAGCGAGTTTATCTCCTTACATTGCGAGTTTCACAGGTCGATTCTATATTGCCGATTGTGTAAAATTCGCAACAAATCATAAATCGTGGAGCCAGCGAGTTTATCTTCTTAAATTCCGAGTTTCACAGGGCAATTCCATAGTGCAGATTGTGTAAAATCCGCAACAAATCATAAATCGTGGAGCCAGCGAGTTTATCTTCTTACATTGCGAGTTTCACAGGTCAATTCCATAGTGCCGATTGTGTAAAATCCGCCACAAATCATAAATCGTGGAGCCAACGAGTTTATCTTCTTACATTGCGAGTTTCACAGGTCAATTCCATAGTGCAGATTGTGTAAAATCCGCAACAAATCATAAATCGTGGAGCCAGCGAGTTTATCTTCTTACATTGCGAGTTTCACAGGTCAATTCCATAATGCCGATTGTGTAAAATCCGCAACATATCATTAATCGTGGAGCCAACGAGTTTATCTTCTTACATTGCGAGTTTCACAGGGCAATTCCATAGTGACGATTGTGTAAAATCCGCAACAAATCATAAGTAGTAATTGTTTTGGGAGCCTGTCAAAGGGGTGCATATAAGACTTATAATTGTAAATGTTACTGCAAAATCTGTATATGCATTCTATTGGTAAAGAAAAAAAAATAATAAATCAAGTAAAAAAAAACCTTCGGGCTTTAGAGCGAGTAGATGGGACGAGACAATAGATAGACAGATAGATACTTAATTGTATTTAAAAAAAGGATATTACACAGATATTACTTACCCGTGTGTAGTAAGTTTTTATTTTGGTATCGCCTTAATGATCGTTTCTGAAAGCTATTGATAACGAAAGCGCATTTTAATTGTATTGACTAAAGAAGATTTGATATCACCCCTACGAAGTAATGTAGACCTACACTGGGGCCACGTTTCCCTCTCAAAGCCCACAGTAACTCACAGCGGCTCCTCTTTTTGTGTGCAACAAGAGAGTTTCAAAGTAACAGATGTCATTGAGCGGACGTGATGGCAATGACCAGGCGTAATGGTGCATTTCCTTGTTTGTGATGTCCTTGCCTAGTTACCATAGCCAAGGGTATCCAATATACTCGTAGCATAGTTTGGTACCTAGACTAGTGTTGACTGGAAGTTATTTAATGTATTTTTTGCAGGGTGGCGTTAACCCAGTGGTTAACGCCACCCTGCAAATAAATACATAAAAGTTCGATTCCCAGTGTGGGCATGTAGCAATTGTTTTTTTTTAAGTTATGTGCATGAGTGAAGTTATAAGTAATACCACTCGCTAACTGTAAAGGAAGATATCGTGAGGATTCGAGGTGAGCGTCTAAGATGTTCAAATACCTCAGTGTTTGAAATTGCCAATCCTCGGTGGGCACGCTTCGCAATTAAGCCCATACTCTCTCTTTAAGAGAAGACCTGTGCCCTGCAGTGGGACATTTATATGCTGCTACACAATAAAACGGTCATGCTTAAATAGGATTCGCGTACTGAGGTTTCGTACTAACCGTAAACACATTTGCCTGGTTAATAATATTTGTTGCACTATAGGGACTGCACTAAATCACACCAAGTTTGACTTTTCTATGTATTACCATTTTTACTTAAAATTTTTGGTCATAGGTTATGTAGAAGTTTATCTTGGAGTTGGAGCGCATTTTGCCCAACGACTCCAAAATATTCTTCTGCAAAACCTACATGTATACGTATTTCAAAATTAGAGGTCAAAATAGTTTAAATAATTTCTGGGTTTTTGTCCCTTAGTGTACTGAAGTCGGTTTATATTTAGTATATTTATTTTTAATTATATATGACTTACAAATATGCCTAAATAACGATTATTACCTGCCTATTAATTATGGAGTAAATTTTTTTTTTCGCCGCTGGAACCGGTCATATTGAAACCCCTCTGATCGTCTCATTTGCGAGGGTAGAGACCACGAAACAATTTGTAAATAAAAGTGGCCTGCAAAATTGCAAAAAGCAAAATTGTTTCCGCCATTATACGGCGCAGTCGCCCAAGCTGCACCAATAAATGTAGACGGGTATTTAAAAGACTATTTAGGAAGACACCGTATGCGTTTTGTCAATGCTTCTGCTTTGAGTTTAATGCTTTTGCTGCTGAGACGCGCTTCATAAAATACAAAAAGACTAATACAAAAAAAAACCTCACGCCTGCATCCCAGAAGAGTAGACAGATGCTAGAGGCCTCTGCCACGACCCTGACAGCTTACCTTCGCTTCATCGACGTTCATAAGTCGTTGCAGACACTCGCCGGTTCCGGGTACTTTTATCTTCCCCTTTGCTAATACGTCCCGTGGAAGTATGCCCGCCTGGGACGTCCCTTTCCTGTCCTTCCACCGCCATCCGCAATATATGTATGTAGAGCACACTTTGTGCGAAAATAGCACATCAAACATTAAAGACCACGAAACAATTTGTAAATAAAAGTGGCCTGCAAAATTGCAAAAAGCAAAATTGTGCACTTTGTGCAATTGAGCGAAAACTTTGTGCGAAAATAGCACATTAAACATTAAAGATTCTTTAGATGCGCTTGAAACTACCAATCCCCGCTGGGCACGCGCGGTAATTAAGTCCATAATGTCTCTCTGACAGAAGGCCTGTGCCCTGCGGTGGGTTTATCAAACTCTTGCGTATTGCGGGTCAAAGTTACACTTCTCAAATACTTGATGCGCACTGCATTCTTGATTCTTTTGCCATACCTAAGTGTTGGCACCAGCACTGCATTAAGGATAGTCAATATAACAACTTCATCAATGGAATCTGTCTTTTCCTTTTATTAATGGACATATGCCCTGGTAAATAGACGGACGGACGCTTGGACGGACGGACGGATGGACGGACAGACTGAAAAAACAGACGAAGCGTTAACGACACCTATTTTTCATTTACAAAATATATTTTCAGTATTTTTGGGTATTCGTGCTTCGCAAGGCACGTTAAGCAGTTGGTGCCAGCTGTCGTCGATAGATGGTAGTCGTTAAGACAAGTCAGAGGCCTTAGGCGGTTAAAATCTTCTACCAGTAAGGCCAGCTACTAGTCTTGCAGGCCTCCACCAATCCTGACTTGGCCCCTGTGGTGGAGTATGACCTATACCTTCCTTAGGGAAGAGATTCGTGCCCCTCGGTGGGGACATAATGGGTTGGTCATGATGATGACGATTTTTGGGTTATTTATTGAATTCATTGACCTTTATCAATTGAATTTAACCAATCGGTACTATTTGTAAGAATTTGAAATATTTACTATCCGGAACCGGCATGCCGTGCATGCATGCAACGACTTATGAACGTTGATGAAGCAAAGGTGATTTGTCACGATCGTGGCAAGTGGCAGTCCCTGGTCTCTGTCTACCCCTCTGGGATACAGGCGTGCGGTTATGTATGTATGTATGTATGCATGTATGTATGTATGTATGTATGTATGTATGTATGTATGTATGTATGTATGTATGTATGTATGTATGTATGTATGTATGTATGTATGTATGTATGTATGTATGTATGTATGTATGTATGTATGTATGTATGTATGTATGTATGTATGTATGTATGTATGTATGTATGTATGTATGTATGTATGTATGTATGTATGTATGTATGTATGTATGTATGTATGTATGTATGTATGTATGTATGTATGTATGTATGTATGTATGTATGTATGTATGTATGTATGTATGTATGTATGTATGTATGTATGTATGTATGTATGTATGTATGTATGTATGTATGTATGTATGTATGTATGTATGTATGTATGTATTCAAGTGAATACTTTGAATGTTGGCATGAGAAGTTGATGTTTATAGGAGTAAATTATTTCTGTTCAGCCCTTGTATGACGTAACTTTCCAATATATTGGGCCAAGTGTTTAAACGACTCCAAACTGACAATTCAACTAATATACAAAACAAATTAAATAAATACAGATTAATCTTAATTATAATAGAAATTAATTGAGAATGAACATAGTAATGATTTAATAATTCTATTGTCATATATTAAATTGTACCAGAATTATTAAGAAGCATATGTGATATTAAAATAGCACTTATATAATAATACAATACAATTGGAATTAAAATGTCATAGGCTTAATTTATAAAGGCCTCCTATTATTTATAATGTTGCGTGCCCTACAGGGTCATATTTTAAGTTTAGTTATCTGTATATACTTGTGGAATGCAACAAATTATCGAGTATTGAATATTGGCAACATCTTATGACATGAAAACGTATTTAACAGTTCGGAGTAGGCTAAATCAGACAACTCCATACAGTGCAGGACTTACGTGGTCGCATCGCAGATCTGAGATTTCGGGTCAGTTTCTGAATCGTGAATTTCGCTAAGGAAATACTTCAGTAACACACTCTTTTCTGAGAAACTCGAAGAGAGAACACTACAGTTAATAAATAGATATAGTTAGTAAATTTTATATTATTTAATATTGCACTAGCGGTGGTAGCTCAGTGGGTAGAACCATAGACTGGCAAGCGAGAGCCCCAGGTTCGATCCCGAGTGCGGGCATGTACCAATGACTTTGTTTAATTTCAAAGTTACGTACATTTGCGAATTTGCTGTCGCAATACCACACGCTAACGGTGAAGGAAAACATCGTGAGGAAACCCGCGGCTTGGTTGGCTCCGCACGTATTGACTAGTCTTTCCTGTGGGCTAGGCCGACTAAGCTGTCAGGATGGTATAGGTGCTGGGCAAGCCTACACCACCTATAAAACCATGACCCAGGCACTACAGCGTCGGAGTGGTCCCTTCACCCATCTAGTGTGAGTGAAGATACCACTGGACGCTGTATAAATCATCTCATTAAGTAGATGCAAAAAGGCCAATATTATTATTATAATATTGCACTACCTTCTAATCGTGTCTCCAAAACTTAGGTTAGCTGGTAAATAATGCTAAGTAGCATTAAGCTCGCCTATGTGCAACATTTTTCTGCAATAAAGAATTTTAATAAAAATAATACAGTTAACTATTTACTTAGCGATTCTCACTTCCGAAACTGGCAATAAGGGCCAGTTTCTTAATTTCTTCTCCACTACAGCTTGGACCCGAAAGGGCCTCAGAAATTGAACATTGATAAAATTTCTGGAAAGTGCCTTAATTTTTATTATATTCCACGCCTGATACCTAAAAATATAACAAGTAGGATTATAATGATAATTATGATGCTTTGTAAACTGCTTTCAGGGACTTACAAATATAATCAGTCTTCAACTATCAAGACTGATTTTATTTGTAAATCCTTCTGAGGTGGTTACCGGTTTTGAAAGGATTAGTTAATTTTTTAATTATTTACGATTACTTGCTTAACGCAAAGATTTTCACTGTAATGTTATGCAATTTAAATGAATACATAATAATAATAGTTTCGAAAATAAAAGAGACGTAAGTTTACAGCACTACTGCGAAAATGACGGCACATAGGAGTATCGAAACCATGAAACTTTTACCACTCGTAACTATTTTATTTTTGGGTAGATTTGTTTTTATTATTTCTTTTTACGTTTATTGCATGTGTTTTACGTGTATTGTGCCAGCGAGATGGGAACAAGTTAACATCACGCAAACACCCTATTGCAACGTTTTGAATTTCGTCTCGCAGCTTTTGTCAGGTACGTACAGTGAAACGGGGTGATAGAAACTGGAGTTTGAATAGAGACACATAGTGGAAATTGGTTTTTTGTCATCGATTTTCTACTGAATTTACAACTATAGTGACGTCATTTTATATTTGATCATATCTGTTAAAAGACGTCGTCTAGTAATAAGTTCTGTAGGAAATAGATTACAAAAGCTATTTTCCACTTTTTGTTCCTATTCGACGGAAGGAAAAAATATTTAAAGTATTTTTTAGGGTTACACCTAACTCCTTACGCCTAAGAAATATCTGTGTAATTTCCATTTTTATGTACAATAAAGTGTTCTCTATCTATCTAAATGAGGGATGAATTTTTTTTCTCACCTACACCGTGGTGTACGAAATCGTTGGATTGTTCGTTAAAAAACTATTGTGAGCGTAGGAAAACCATTTTTTAGATTTAGGGATCCGTTTTAGGAATATTGAGCTCTAAAGTGGAATTTTCGTTACAGTTCGGCTGCTCCTTCCTCTCTCGTCTAAACGGTTGCCGGTAAAAACATGAGAAAATTTAAAGCAGTCATACATATAATTTAAAAACCTATTTAGAGGCTAAAAATTTCACCCATGCCGGGATTCGCCAGTATCCGTGGCTGGCACGGATAGCCAGAGGTTGCGGGTTCGAATCCCGGCATGGGTGAAATTTTTAGCCTCTAAATAGGTTTTTAAATTTGTTCCTTAGCACGGGTTAGTGCATTAAAAATAAAAATAGTATAATCATACATATAATGTTCTTAAGAAAAAAGAAACTATTACGGCTAGGTCCACTTTACAAGTTAACGAGTAATAGGCGACCAACTTATAAAAGGAACGTCGAAAAAACTACATTGAAAATTACTTTGATGAAGTGGTTAGTTCTCTAAAGCATGTAAAAAGCCTCTTCTACGGAACCGTGGCCGGATGCCCGATTAGAAATTCAAGTAAAAAGTTACTTTATAAGCCCAAGACACACGTGAAATCATCTTAAATCTATAATATAAAAATGAATCACTGAATGTGTTGGTAAGCGCAAATCTCGAGAGCAACTGAACCGATTTCCCTAATTTTTTTTTAGAATATTCCTTGAAGTACGAGGATGGTTCTTACTGAGAGAAAAATAATAAAAAAATAAAGAATCGACTGTTAGGCAGTACGAAGTTTGCTGGGTCAGCTAGTACATAATAAAGATATAGTATACCTTACACACAACACAATCACTTCTCCTGGTCTCTAGGATAAGCTGTTGTAGCCAGACAAGGACATCACAAACATGGAAATACACCCAGACTGAGGACATTTGTACAAAAATACGGCGGCCCCCAAAGGGAATCGAACCCACGACCTCCAGCGTGGTAATAAGACGTTATACCGCTAAGCCAACGAAGCAGTCTTAAAACTGAAGAACGAGAGATGCAACAAAACCGAAGCAATAACTATCGCTTCAGATTTAACTGGCAGCTCTGATTTTGTAATTATACCGTGGTTTGCCCCCTCCCTCCTCGGCGCAATGTGCCAAATCGCTACTCGTGTGTCCATTTACGCCACTATGGTTCACGAATACGAGCTTAACATAATCCTGAACAATTCTACGCAACAATGAAATTAAATGAGATGAGATGAGACGAGACGATTTGTTTTGAAATGAAATTTCTTTCTTTAGTTTACATAACATAACCAGAACCACAACCTTAATCAAATTAAATGAATCTATTTAGTTAAGTGTAATGATTTATTAATCCGCGGGGCAAAGGAAAAAAAAAGGACGGATCTTAGGCTGTACCAGCTTAGGCGGTATGATGATATCAACCTTTGATATGTCCTCCTGCTGGGGCACGGGTCTCTTCTTGCATCGCAGGAAGGTTAGGCCACCACGGGGGCCACGTCCGGAGGGTGTCCGGTGGAGGGTTGTAAAACAGTAGCGGGCTTTACTGTCAGAAGTTAACAAGCCCATTTCGGAAAAAATGCCACTAGCGGTAATCAATGGACGGTCACCCATCCTGCACCTGACCTGTTGTAGCTTAACTCAAGCGATTGATTCCAATCACTCGGTTCGACCACCAGCGCTTCAACTGTATAATAGATACTAGACATTTTTGTCTTCTAAATAACCCTCTGTATTATAGTAGGTGTTTTTCCAGCGTGTGTTTAAGACATTTGGACCTCGTCAGAGTAACCCTAAAATATAATCTTCGTATTGAACCTTATAGGTGCTCTATAAAGGTCCTTTGAGTCCTTTCAGGGAAGGCTCGCTTTGAGCCCTTTCAGAGAAGGCCCGTGTTTTCCTTGAATAAATTGATCACCTCAAGTTCAAGATTGTATGACAAATTAACTTAACATTTACATGCTTCTGGCCCCATACTAGGCTACTCTGTGTCTTGGGAACCAGAAACAGCGACATCACAAACATGTAAACATCCAAGACCTGGGGCTTTTTTTGTCTTCAGCCGGGGTTCGTCCCGTGACTACCGCTGGTTCCGAATTTTTCCGAGCGCTTCCGTGCTTTGCAAGGCATATTAAGCCATTGGTGCCGGCTGTCATGCAATGGCAGTCGTTAAGCCATGTCAGAGGGCGTATGGGCGGCTTGTTCCGTCAGGAAGGCTCGCCACTGTCTTAAAATCCTCCACCACCCTGAACTTGGCCCCATGATGGAGTATAACCTAATCTTCCAGCGATGCAGGAAGTGACCTGTGCTCCAGCTGTGGGGACATATAATGGGTGATATCGACTTATTTAATCGGATAAAAGCACATTAAAATACCTACATAACAATTCTACATTCTCAACTTTTACTTTTTCATTATATAATAGGATATAAGCTTGCAACTTGACGGGGTCAATTCGCGGGTTAACGCCAAACCAAAAAATTGTCGCTTCAATTTTTCATAACACGTTGTACAGGCTGTGCTAAAGCTAACACAATGCCTTTTGTTGTGCGGCTCAAGCCTTCAGCGTTATCGAGTCCAGTTCGAGTCTAATATCCCTAGTGCTCCAGAAGCCAGCACCGTGGTTCCCTGAGTCAGCATCGCTCCGCGCTCGGCTGCGCGTTTCCTGCGCCTGTCGCCCGCCACCAACTTTTAGCTGATTTCGTCTTACTTTAAAATTTATCGTAGGGAAATATGTTTTAGGATCTCTTCAGTTGTTTTATTGCTTCCTTAGCTAACAAGTCTTGGTGGGAAACATGGCTCTGGACGGCGCCCTGATTAATATTAAAGGCATGAAAAATAAAACAAAAAAATATATATCTCATAGTGGCGAGTTGATGTATATGTAATACAAGGTAATGTATTTAATGCTTTTTTGCAAAGGAAATCAAAGTGGTAACTAATTTTGGTACGTTAGAAAGAGACGAAGAGGGAGACATATTAAAATATCTTTGGAAACTGGTGACAGCAAAATGTTTTACTTTGAAATGCAGTTGAAACCGCATATTCCAGATATCTATTTCAATTCCAATCCTAAACTCGTAACAAATGCTCACAAGGTAACAAAATTGCTGTTCTGATGCATAGTTTAATAAGCAAACCGAGTTAAAACTAATAAATCAAACTGATTTGATTATTTACTGCAGGCTGCCGTGCGGCGTACGTATTTGCTCTTGGATCGTAGTCAGATTAGGCACCGGATAAAGCTGGAGACACAGACAAGCGACATAAGACACCTATAGTCTATTTATCCTTACTTGTCTTATTTAGTAAACAAGATTCTAACCTCAAAATTGACACTGATTCCAAAAATTTATATCTTCTCGCCAATTCATGACTTTGTTTAAAATTTGGCCTACCTAATAAATAAAAGCAATTAGACCTGTTTAATATATAACTATGTATGAGTATCGCGAATCACTAAGAAATACTAGCGTGATATCTGATATATTGTCCTGAGTTACTTCATTTATGGGAATATGGTAGTTTTCGACTAAAACGTCATACTTTACCGGTAGAATCTTGTTTACTACATAGGACAAGTAAGGATAAATAGACTGTACGATAATAGATTATAACATTAAAAACCGGTCAAGTGCGAGTCGGACTCGTGCATTGAGGGTTCCGTACCATTATTAATTTATTGATGATTGAAGTGAATACTAAAAGTAAATATTCTGAGAATATTTCAAACGTTCTTATCATTCGTCGTCGCCGTCGAGCGAAAGACGGCAGAATGAAACGGAAAAACGGTTGGTAAAACGGTGAACGGCCTATTTAATACAAGCTACGAAAAAAACCGCATTTTAACTTTTTTTGAACTAAAACTTTCGTAAGTACGAGATACACATTGTTGGATTGTACCCGAATAAACTTCCTAGGCTTTTTGTAGGCTAATTTCACTTTTCCCGAAAATCGTTACAAAAATCACATAAGTGAAACCATAAAAAATCACATGTGAATTATGTAAAATTTAAAAGGCGAGCCAGTAAAATTTATGTAAAATTTAAAAGGCGAACCAGAGGGTGACTCAAGTCACCCTCTGGCTCGCCTTTTAAATTCTATATCATCATAAGCACCCTAAACACGTGGTTCTACAATTTTTGGTTCTTTTAGTGACGCTGCCTGATAGATAGCTAATAGAATGGAGGCGGCGACATAGGTATTATGCTATAAGCGGTATTTTGCCTCACTCGACTATTTAACTAACATTATATACTGCGAATGTGAGTTGAAGGGCTTCCCAGGCGGACATACATCGACCAAATAGGGGTTGTATTAGCAATGGGAAAGATAAGAAGTACCCGGAACTTAGTGCGTGCATGCAACGACTTATGAACGTTGATGAAGCGAAGGTGATCTGTCAGGATCGTGAAAAGTGGCAGTCCCTGGTCTTTGCCTACCCCTCTGGGATACAGGCGTGAGGTTATGTGTGTATGTGTAATATTCGTTACAAAAGAAATGTTTTACGAAAATATTTATTATTACATAGCACAAAATCAAATTGACGTGGACATCGGGTTACCTCTAAAATGAGCAATCCTTTAGGGACCCAGCTAGTCGATGGAAATAAAATGTTCTTAGCCCATGTTGTGAAATGAAATGAAAAACGTTTATTAGGTACCAAAAGTTACAGTTTTTGTCCTGGCTCCCAAACTAGGATACCCTGTGCTATGGGTAGCCAGGCACTTTCGTAGTTGTATGTACAATGTGCATAATTGCAGATTTCTTAGATCTAGTTAGGTTACGTTTATTGTACATAATTTATACATACACATACGTAATACATAATTGCAGATTGTATACCTTAAGTTCAACACAGTCACAGTCAGTTGTGAGTCTGTTTCGGCAATATCGAAATTAAATTCTTTGAAATACATTTAAAGCCTTCTCGTTTATATTTATAGGGCATTCAGTGACAACATTATCGGAACTATCTGCCCCTTTGATATTCGGCTGAAGGAGAGTTTCTTGGAGTGAAAGGTGAAAGTGTTTACAGATTGTAAAAGCAAAGGATGGTTATGTTTTTCACGTGAATGATTAGAAAATTCCTTATTGCACAATAAGCATATTTGTACAAAGGCGAGCTTATTACTAATGAGTATTTTCTTTCAGCTAACCTTGGGTTATGTGGATTGTAGTAAATAGTAATGTATGCACCCGGTTCGCCCAAGCCGACGAGCGCTACATTTATACCTATATGGACTGAACTTCACCGTCTGATGTCAAAGAATTATTTAATTTATATTCGAATCGCGTCTCAGTGTCCCACCAGCCTAACTTCCCACAGCAGATTTGCAGGTACACCTAAGTGCATACCAAGGCTGCTGGAATGGGCGTGTGATGCGCCTACGGTTATAACTTGCCTGTTAATTATCATCAGCATAACGGCTTATTGCCAGTCTACCGAGTTACCGTCGTGATAGGGCGACGATCGACTTCGGCTTTTGACTGGTGTGTTAATTGCTTTATGGCCGCCTTCAATGGTTGGTGCTGTTACTGTAGTTAGCTGTAATGTACACCTTAAAATTGAATTGGTTGGAGAGAA
This sequence comes from Yponomeuta sedellus, assembly GCA_934045075.1. Classification (NCBI taxonomy): domain Eukaryota; kingdom Metazoa; phylum Arthropoda; class Insecta; order Lepidoptera; family Yponomeutidae; genus Yponomeuta; species Yponomeuta sedellus. Next base: position 17,227,000 of record OW203729.1, on the reverse strand, counting down.
CCTTCGTTGATGCCAAAGTTCGACTACAGCGCAGAACATAACATAACATTTACATACAGTCACATACATTGCTTCTGGCCCCACACTAGGATACCCTGTGTCGTGGGAACTAGAAACAGCGACATCACAAACATGTAAACATCCAAGACCTGGGGTTTTTTTTGTCCCCAGCCGGGATTCGAACACGGGACGCCACAGAGGTCGTCGGAGAAACCTCACCTAATCTGACTAATTGAGAGTTTGCACTAAAAAGGTTCTAATATGAATAACCGGAGAGACCGTGTAATGTAAAAGATAGATGGATATATTGAGAACACTTTATTGTACATAAAAATGGAAGTTACACAGATATTTCTTAACCTAAGAGTAGAGACGGCGGCCTTATAACTAAAAGTGATCTCTTCCAGACAACCTTTGGATGGACTGGAGCAATACATTGGAGAAGGAAGTAGATGTGCAAACAAATAAAACTATTTCAGATATGTATGAATTAATTAAGAAGATTAATGATTCCGAAAAAACTGAGAAAACAGTTTAATTTTTATTTCATTTTGTAATTTTTCCAATATTTTGTCTCCTATAATATAAAAGCAATGTCGCGTTAATCTAAGCATGACGCAAGTTCCTTATACGAGGGCTGCTACTTATATATGCGAAATAGAAAAAATAAATAAATAAATCATTCTCCACTATGATCGATGCACTTTTTCATTCGATGAAACCACTCTGATTGAGGTATCTCTAAAACGTGCTGTTTGAACGCATCTACAGCATCTTCACGGGTCGAAAATCGTTGACCACGTAATTTATTATTTACATTTGGGAATACATACAAATCATTGAGTGCCAAATCAGGACTGTACGGTGGATGACCCATCAATTCTATTTCTTGACCATCCAAAAATGTAGTTGTTTCCTGAGATGTATGACAGCTGGCATTGTCATGGTGAAGTATGATTCTGCGTCGCTGGTTGTTTTGGCGTATTTCTTCAAATACTTCCGGCAAACAAATGGAACGGAATTAACCGTTCTGCGATTCTCCAGTGGTATTGTAGCCACATGGCCATTAATACCAAACTTTGCTTGCTTGCTTTGCCACCATTTGCTTTACAGTGCCTTTTGCATGAGCCACTTTCGTAGGGTTCGGCTCATTTTGAAACACCCAAACTGTTGATTGTTGTTTAGTTTCGGGATCGTACGCGTAGATCCAGGATTATAAACAGATTAATGTGTAGATATTATAAACAGATTTTGAGTCGCCTCCGTTGAATTTTTTTAAGGTTTTCTTGCACCATTCGACGCGAGCATTTTTTTGATCCTGAGTTAAGTTGTGCGCGAACAAATTTTTTTTTACAGACAAACGTTCATGTAATATCCTATGAATGCTCGTCATGCCCAAAATAGCCTCTATCTCGCGATACGTAATATGGCGGTCTTGCATTATTAGTTCTCGCACAGCGTCAATATTTTGTGGCACAACCACCGATTTCGGGCGACCTTCTTTAACTTTGTCCGTGAGTTTACTGCGCCCGCGATTAAAGTCACTAAACCAGTGATACACAGTCGTTTTTGATGGAACTTCACCACCAAAAGTCGAAGTTAATTGATCTACGCACTGTTTTTGCGTTAAACCAAGTCGAAAATCGTAATAAATCATAGCACGAATATTTTCACGAGTGAGTTCCATTTTTTCAGCGATATGACATTTTAAACCCAACAAAAACAAAACACTAACGTTTGTAAGAGAAACATATTAGCGGCCAGTATTTAAAAAAAGAACTAATTTGACCATGGAGGTCAGACATTGCGTTTAAAATTATTGGAATCCCAGATTCCGCATACATAAGTAGCAGCCTATGTACGTTACGTAAAGTTTTACTTATTAAGTAATACGTTACCATGATTTGTCATGTTACCGCAACGTTGCAGTTTTCTTTTTACACATACATATTGATATATTCAAAACGGTTCTTTCCCATATTGGATTCCGAACTCACATACTTCTGTAGGTATGTACATGATAGGTCTAAAGGTTTGTATACATATACTGCGTTTGTAATCTAAATACATATATCGAATCGGAATCACGACTATACTTATACACTTCTAAAATTATCCGTACCCCATTGTAAAGAAAGAAACCAAGATATATGTGTAATATGTGTGAAATTTCTTGCTTAAATTGCAAGTATACGATTAACGACTATTAGCAAGTAAATAGGGAATAAAACGTTTACTTACTTAGTTACCCCACATGACCTACTATACTAAACGTTACAAGAACACCACCGATTTCAAAAATCTGTGAGTAACACCAGAGGAATAGTTAAATTCCGAGATGGATTGTATGGATACGAAAAGACAAACACACTCTGGAATAAGCGAGCTGCAGCAAACAAACCGTTCGAAAACCAACTCGACAGGTCGTTAGCGAATGTGCTGTATTCAACAATACATACGTGCTCCTGCAGCATTTCATTCTTCAGCTTTTTATCAGATGTAAACAAACCGCTGATCGAAAATTTTAAAATATGGTAAGCATGTAACGGTGCAAACCTCTTTACACCATTTTTATTTCTTTTTCTATCTATCATTTTCAAATATTTAAATTTGGTCACATATCCTTTTATTTCCCTCATTCATCATCACTACTACTTTACCCTTTGACCAGATCTGACTATTATACCTGTTTCTCCGTTTTTTTATCCAGTTTTCTGTTTTAAAATTACTACAAATATCTACAAATAAAACAACACCTGAAGTCGTTCCAGTTTTTATTACTTATAAATGATAAACAACGTTCCAAGCAATCATGTCTATCAAGTTGCTTGCTCGCCCTGGAGACCGTTCGTTAATTTTATACTAATTCATTAATTCAAGAATTTTATTTTGAAAGTGTGTATGTACGTAATTTAAACAAATTGTTTTCATCCGGATGATAGGTTGGAAGGTAATCAAATACGCCGACTCTGTACAGTAGTATTTCTTAACGATACTCATACATATTAAACGGGTTATATATTAAAGGGATCTAATCGCGATTATTTATTAGGTAAAACGTTATTACCTAGAAACTACTAAAAAATCGCGATTACACCCGTATAATATAATTATGGCTCTGTACCAGATAACATTTTCAAGGATATAAACGACATGCCACTCCTTCTTCTCCTTGGCCATACTTGGCAATTCTCAAAACTTGGTAGTTGGTTTTTCATATTTGGTAATTTATAATCTTATTAATTTCAAGAAGTATCAACACCTATTGTAATTTCTTTATTTTTAGGGTACCTAATTTCAACAAATTGTTTTCATCGGATGTTAGCTGAATGTACTCAAATACATGGACTATACCAGATAAAATTTCCTAAGATATAACCGACATGCTACTGCTACCTCGGTCCTTGGCCGTCCTTGACAATCCTCAAAACTTGGTAGTTATTTTCTCATATTTCGTAATTCATTATGCTTAAGTCCAGCCCCTGAAAGTTTAAAAAGCTCCTGGAGAATTTCCTCTGTTTCTTTACTTCAATTGCCTCCCGAACGATCCTTCTATAGTAGTGTCGATCGGTTGAGAGAACTTTCGGTTGATGTAGCTCAATCTAGTGGTTCGCCCCGGCCTCCAGCAGTGTTCAGCTATCGCGTACTTGTTTATTTGTCTATTATTGACTGAAGCAAAGTGCTCTTTGACCTTTTCCGCGATAGAACGCTTCGTTTGAGAGCCAATCCGAGAGCTTCCACAACTACAGTCACTTTTGTGAATTCCCGCAGACTATAGAGGTGTGATATCCTTCGCAACTGGCTCGACAACCTAGAGTATGGAACATGTCGTACATGAAGGGTTTACTGAGTACCGATCCAACTTTTATCCGCACAAAGTTTAGAAAAACAGGCTGTTTATTTACTTTCGAATATCTTTTTCTTTACGGATTCTACTTCTGCATATTCACTTTGTAGCCTATTTCTCCTCAGAACCTCCTGAACATGATATCTGGATATAGATGCTCAGGGTAAAATAAGAAGGAAGACTTCCTTGTCAGCGATGGTATACTGCACCTTCTGGTGACGTGGTTAGGTGTACTATTATCAATAATTTATTGCACAAAAGTTTATGTGCAAAAGGGGGACATAAATCTAGCGCTTAATAGGATAGAGGACTCACTACTCTGATAAAAATAGGCGCTTTAATGTCTAATATTTTGAAAACGGATCCCTCAATCGAAAATGGTTTTTCTACACTCACAATATTTTTTAACGACCAATTAAATGAACCTTACATGGTACAGACGAGAAAACAATTACATCACTATTTTAAGTGTAGGAAAAACATTATGATTCATCTTGTACGTCTTTCAATTATATTCGTCAATTATAGTTTTCTAGTACTTTCGCCTGTATCATTACGAGTAATTAAAAATACATACACACAAAAACTTACGCCTGTATTTAGGAGAGTTATAAAGAGACCAGATTTTAAAAACCTATTTAGAGGCTAAAAATTCCACCCGTGCCGGGACTCGAACCCGCGACCTCTGGCTAACCTTGTCAGATCTCTCCCAACTGAGCTAATGGGTGATTTACCGGTATCAGTGATATTTCGAACCTCTTTACAATACTCTCTATATTACGTACAGGCAGCAACATTTGGCTAAAGTAATTTGCGTCACTTGCAGCCCCGAGTACCTTACTTTGCAGTTAGGTTTTACATCGGAATTATAGCGCTGTACCCACATGATTATATTGTTTTTAATGCACTAACGAATCTAAACTTACAGCAATATTTCAAGGGAATGTTTTCTTATCACGATAAACTGTATTTTTAATGACTTAACAGTAAAAGGTACTAAATATTTTTTGTTATCATTCTTCAATAATTTTAAGTGGCTCATCAGATCTGGATGATTAGCAAACGGGTAGGAAATGTTCTGTATACTATAAGTATTGAATAGGATTGTTATATATTTTGTTACAGACTTGTCACAGTTAGCAAACATCTTTAATAATTGTTTGTGTCTCTTTGGCAGACTAAAGTTGGGTTTAAAAGGATAATTTCGGCCAACCGATTGGTTAATAAGTTTCTTTTCTGCTTTGCGCAACTTTTTCCTCAAGATGTTTGCCTCGCGGCACATGCGTAATATCCGAATTCCAAGCGAATAAAGTCTTAATTAAATCTATAGTTTGATATTTTAATTTTATTTAAAAAGAAGTGCCTACAAGATGAAGATACAGTTCTATTTTGTTACGTAGTCTGTAAACATCCCACTGCAGGGCACAGGGCCTTCTCTCAGAGAGAGAGTTAGGGCCCAATTACTATGCGAGTCCACCGAATGGCAATTGAAGCGCCTTTAAACACCTCAGACACTCAGATTACATCGCCACGAGTTCACCGTTCTTAAATACAATATCACCCTTTGTATGTCCCCACTGCTGGGGCACGTCTCTTCCACCATCGCAGGAAGGTTAGACCATACTCCACCACGGGGGCCAAGTCCGGGTTGGTCCTAAGTTACTTAATAAAAACTTCGTAATATCATAGAAGTTTAATCCCGCAAATAGGCGTGCCAATCATACAAACAGGACCTCATTCCACCGCGTCTCCGTCCCATGGTGCCTTGCAACTCGCACCACTTACACCGCGAGACACTAGACAAAGAACCTTAATTATTTTAAGCTGGGTAAGCTCCTCCGTAATTTGTAGTGCTGCACTTAGACAATTTAGTCCCGGCGACTGTCACTTATTTTATTGTATTGTCAGCTCGCAGCGGCGCGACTTAACTGCTGTATTATTTTGCTGATTCCGACGGCACGGCGACTGTGCAGTTGCTGAGCCGTCCGGCGTTTGTCTGTCCTTTGAGCGAGTCGGTCTGTTAACACAGGGGCACGAGAAAATCGTCTAACATATAAAGCCGGTTTCTGAATGGAGAATTTCACGAAGTAAATACTTAAATTACGCTCTGTCACGCTCTTTGCTGAGGAATTCAAAGGGACAGCACTACAGTTAACTATTTAGCTAGCAAAGTTCTCAATTCAGATTATGGCCCATTGTTAGGTAGTCCTGTGATTTCCGCACGTAAGAAATATTATACTTGAAATAAGAATATTCTTTATTATACGCTCGATAGAAGCAACAAATATATTTTTTAAAAGGTACAGAGTACAATAACGGCCTTATTGCTACATGCAATTTTTTCCCAGACAACCTTACGATGGAAAATTGCTGAGGGAAATTGGAAACTGGTTGGGTAGCAAATTTGAATATTGACATTATCGATATAACCCTTGTATGTCCCCACTGCTTGGTCTCTTCCTGAATCGCAGGAAGGTTATACCATACTCCCCCACGGGGCCAAGTCCAGGTTGGTGGAGAGCTGTAAGACAGTGGCTAGCCTTACTGTCAGAAGTTATCAAGCCGCCCATAAGGCCTCTGACATGGCTTACCGAGGTCGTGGGTTCGAATTCCAGCATGCAGCAATGACATTGTTCTCTAAGTTATGTACATTTGTGAGGAAACCTGAGTGCCCAAGGTGTTCAAACACCTCAACGCTTGAAATTGCCAATCCACGGTGGGCACGAGTGGTAATTAAGCCCTTACTCTTTCTCTCTCTCTTAGAGCAGGGCGTATATAAACTGGATTAAAAAAAATAGTGCTTAATTACTCGCAATAGGCATACATAGATATTTATTAACGGCACCGGCAACGTTGCCGAAACGTCGGGAATTAAGGTAATTACGTTTTACCTAATAAATAATCGCGATTAAAATATTTCATTTTTCCATTGTACCAATAGTGAGTTTACACCAAGGATGTCTTGATTTACACACACTGCCTGTTAGGACAGCCATCCTTCTCTTATATCCTTCTATAATATCTTTCAGGATGTAACTATTTATGTAATAAGATGTATTAGATTGTTTAAAAACCTATTTAGAGGCTAAAAATTTCACCCATGCCGGGATTCGAACCCGCAACCTCTGGCTATCCGTGCCAGCGCTCTACCAATTGAGCCAATGGGCAACTCACGGCATCAGTGAAATTTCGAACCTCTTTACACTATTCTCTGTATTACGTACAGGCAGCGACATCTGACTTAAGCAAATTGCATTACTTACAGCCCCGACTACCTACTTAAGTCAGATGTCGCTGCCTGTACGTAATACAGAGAATAGTGTAAAGAGGTTCGAAATTTCACTGATGCCGTGAGTCGCCCATTGGCTCAATTGGTAGAGCGCTGGCACGGATAGCCAGAGGTTGCGGGTTCAAATCCCGGCATGGGTGAAATTTTTAGCCTCTAAATAGGTTTTTAAATTTGTTCTTTAGCACGGGTTAGTGCATTATAAATAAAAATAGTATTATCAGATTGTTATTAAATAAAATTTAAATATTAGTCTATAATTTTAAATGAACAATAGACTTCATCTCGGTTGATTTCAAAGGAATGCATTAAATTTTATAATGTTTGGTACTATACAGATAAACCCTTCTCAATTGATCGCTTTTGAGGCAAAGATTTTCGATTTGACCGAAGACGTAATGAGATGATTGTTCTAAATTTTAGTCTTGTAAAGGGGTTTCACACTGAATTATATATTAGAACAAGTAGTTTTTTTTCTTTTTGTTGTTATAGTTGGAATTTCTGATTTTGATTCGGAGCGCTTTTCCGACCGATGTTTAACTTAGCTTAAAAAAAAAATGTTTGCATTTGAAATTATGAGAAACTAGAGGTCTATCTATTTAACATAAGATATGATTTATATTGCATTTAAATGACTGTTTTTTTCTTAAAACAAAAAAAAGTAGTTTTTAAATTCAAACAAAATATGAAAATACTGTCGGAGTAGCCAATAAATAATAACAATAAAGATTTATACAGCGTTCATTGGCATCTTACAATAAGTGTGTAAAGGGACCACTCGAACGCTGCAGCGTCTGGGTCATGGAGTAGGCTTGCCCGGCACCCGCGGCTTGCTTAGCCTCTCACGTATTGACTAGTCTTTCCTGTGGGCGAGGTCAACGAAGCTATCGTGATAGTATTGGCTAACGCTTCTAAATAACTCTCTCAGCTCAACGTAAACTACGGTAAGAGCTTAAGTGTTTTTACTAGATACATGTTTATATTATTTTTAATGCACTAACCCGTGCTAAGGACAGTTATAAAAAACCTATTTAGAGGCTTAAAATTCCACCCATGCCGGGATTCGAACCTGCGACCTCGGGCTATCCGTGCCAGCGCTCTTTCCAACTGAGCTAATGATTAGGAATTTAATTTAAGATTAAGAAATATCTGTGTAATATCCATTTTTATGAACGATAAGGTATTTTATGCCACACCTGGCAATAAAGTGGCTTTTTTTTATTGCTTTTAGCAATAAGGCCGCCAGTTGTACTGTGTACATTTGCAATTGTTTTATATTTGTTGTTTTTCCAGTGTACAATAAAGAATATTCTTATCTTATCTTTTTAGAAAAAGCCGCTTTCTGGCCAAGTGTAGACATAAAAAGCTGTACACAACACGGGAGGTAATAAAAAAAGCTCTCGATCGCATATTTACGTCCCTCGCTTGCAGCTCGGGCCGCAAACTTCTGCGATCTCGGCCTTTCTTTGTATTACCACCCTAGTTGTGTTATGTACTATTATATCTCTATCGGCTTACATTTTACATTGTGCATTGACGTTCAGCAAACAAATGGCTATGTCCAGCAGAGGACTACATAATATAGCCTGAAGAAGAAGAAACAGAATATAAATTCTTTACGTTGAAATAATGTGATCAATCAATCACGATGGATTGATATATATCTATCTACATACGGATACCACAGGCTGGTGCGACTTTTACCTGAATACAGTGAACTGCTGGAAATAGCTGACGCTGCATTTCCTCCTTTATGCATATACCTAGTTTTACTTTCGTTCGTTCCGTATTAATTTCAATTGTTATCGGTTCCTAGCATAATTAGCCATAAGTACGTATTGTAATTATTGATTTAAATTTATTTTAAACTAGCGGACCCAACAGACGTTGCATGCAGCGCCATCTGCCGGGCTGATTGGCATACAAAAAAAACATTCAATTCTGTCCAGCCGTTTAGGAGGAATTCAGTGAACGAACGGACCCAGCGAGCTTCGTACCGCCTAACAGCCGATTCTTTATTTTTTTTATTTTTCCCTCCGTAAGAACTATCCTCGTACTTCAAGGAATATTCTAAAAAAATAATAAGCGAAATCGGTTCAGCTGCTCTCGAGATGACTCAGCGAACTTCGTACCGCCTAACAGTCGATTCTTTATTTTTTTTTTATTTTTCCCTCCGTAAGAACCACCCTCGTACTTCAAGGCATATTCTAAAAACGAATTAGCGAAATCGGTTCAGCTGCTCTCGAGATTTGCGCTTACCAACACATTTAGCGATTCATTTTTATATAGAAGATTATTTCGGTTTCTCTTGGAACAGAATTATATACACAACATATGAGACTTTTGTAAGTGTTATGATCGACATCTAATTTGATAACATTCACTTCATACTTATATATTAAATGGGGGTTAATTCCCGACGTTTCGGCAGCGTTACTGTTGATTTGACCCATTTAATATATAATTATGTATAAGTATCGCGAATCATTAAGAAATAACATTCACTTCAATAAAAATGGCGTGGGTCAAAAGAACCTTTATAGCTAAAAATATCTGTATCATTATTTTTGTTATTATGGAACAGTAAACAGTTAACGTAAACAACATTTGCAAGCGGTGGTAGCGGAGCGGTAGAACACTTACTTCTCAATCTTGAGGTCGTGGGTTCGAATGTTCGCATATACCAATGATTTCTATGTTAAGTAGATTTATTATTTTTTTTTTATTTTTAATGCACTAACCCGTGCTAACGACAAATTTAAAAACCTATTTAGAGGCTAAAAATTTCACCCATGCCGGGATTCGAACCCGCAACCTCTGGCTATCCGTGCCAGCGCTCTACCAATGGAGCCAATGGGCGACTCACGGCATCAGTAAAATTTCGAACCTCTTTACACTATTCTCTGTATTACGTACAGGCAGCGACATCTGGCTTAAGCAAATTGCATCACTTACAGCCCCGACTACCAACTTTGCAGTTAGGTTTTACATCGGAACGATATCACTGTGGGTACAGTTAAGTTAAGTAGATTTATTTCTATGTTAAGTAGATTTATTATACTATTTTTATTTTTAATGCACTAACCCGTGCTAAGGACAAATTTAAAAACCTATTTAGAGGCTGAAAATTTCACCCATGCCGGGATTCGAACGATATCACTGTGGGTACAGTGATATCGTTCCGATGTAAAACCTAACTGCACAGTTGGTAGTCGGGGCTGTAAGTGATGCAATATGCTTAAGCCAGATGTCGCTGCCTGTACGTAATACAGAGAATAGTGTAAAGATGTTCAAAATTTTACTGATGCCGTGAGTCGCCCATTGGCTCAATTGGTAGAGCGCTGGCACGGATAGCCAGAGGTGCGGGTTCGAATCCCGGCATGGGTGAAATTTTTAGCCTCTAAATAGTTTTTTAAGTAGATTTATGTTTATAAATCTGTGTGGTGACGGCCTAGAGAATAGCACCAACCCAATTCTTCCCGCGGGTGTCGTTAAAGGCGACTAAGGGACACAAACCGGGGGGTGGGCAGCAGCGCCCCCTGCAGAACAATTCCACCGAACTGCGATCTCCAACCCGCATGCCCAGCGTGGGGATTATGGGCATTACCCCCTATGATAGCACAATGTGGCGCTCTTTAGGGGAGGGCTATGTCCAGAAGTGGACTGGTATAGCCTGACGACGATGTATATAACATAGAAAATACACCCATAGTCTCTCTTTTTGAGATAGACTCTCTGGGCCCTTAAAGGGACGTATGTAGGATACGCTCTCCATTCGATCGTAGCCCCGAATGATCATAAACGATCACGAAGGTTAAGCAACATAGGTCACGTTCAGTGCATGGATGGGTAACCGTCTATGATTAACGCTGTTCCTTGCTTCGCGAGGCACGTTAAGCTGTTGGTGCCGGCTGCCGTCAATAAATTGCAGTCGATACGCCAAGTCAGAGGACTTAGGGCGGCTTGAAAACTTCTTACAGTAAGACCGCTAGTCTTGCAAGCCTCCACCAATCCGGACTTGGCCATCGTGGTGAAGTATGGCCCATAACTTCTTTGAGAAAGAGACCTGGTTGGCGCATAATATGACAATGATGTAGGATACATCAGGATGATGATGAGGACGGGATGATGTCTACCCGAGACCACGGCAACTGTAACGCTGCCTAACGTCGGGAAATAAGGTAATTACGTTTTACCTAATAAATAATTGCGATTAGACCGTTTAATATATAACTATGTAGGATACATTTGAAAATCTCTTAAAATAGTAATTCTTAATGAGTCGCAACAAGTTCGTATACATAGTCTTGATGATGATTGGCCTTTTTGCATCTACGTAATGAGACGATTTATACAGCGTCCTCACTCACACTAGATGAGTGAAGGGACCACTCCGACGCTGGTAAGTGTTAGATTATTTATTAATAGCCTTAATTAGTTTCCAATGTATTTCTTTTCTAGAAACACTTTGCAAATATTTACTTAGACACGGCTCTCGCTACAAACTCGTAGTCGCCGTAGCGCATCGTGAACTCGTAGCAAATTTCCGCGTAGCACTTCGTAGCAGGCTACGTACTTTCGTTCATTTTGACACCATACTCGTAAGCGTGGTCTCTAGATCGGTGTTTTATTTAACGAACAAAGATAAAAGACCGCTCCAAATAGCACGCTATTCTTTTTAGCTCTTGTTTTGAACAAGTGTCTGCTCCCAAAGAGAATTACAATCGGACCGGAGTGGAATCGACATTTTTAAATAGACTTACAAAACTCGATTCCCGATGCAGGGCGGCAAAGCGTGTGGAAGATTCATCAATGCTCCCTCGGGGTCGATTCCTCTTCCAAGTTGTGGCCAACCCTCGCCCCTGTCCCGGCCGCTGCCACCGTTATATCATATTTTAAGATTCCCAACTAAGTTTCCAAATTTAAAACTTACCAGTTACAACTTGGCGTTTAGTGAACGCGCCCGCAATACTTTTTGAAGCGGAATTTTATAGCGGAGGTCAATTCGATACACATAAAGTTATTGCCTTAGTTTTTTCACGGGATTCGTGTGACCTAAATCCTTACGAGCACTTTGACGTATGGACAAAATATTTTCACGTGGAAACTTTATTGAGTCCGTATCCGATTTCTGTGTATCTGAACAAAAGTGTCAAGAAGTTAAACAGGAATTTTAACTTTCACGCGCTAGAACTGTCACTTCGTGTGACCGCAGATTGGTGTTTATTTGTTTGAAAGTCATTGGGGACTGGAAACTACATTGTCACCCGTCCTGCTGATTGAAGTGCGCACAGATATAATAACCTTTGTTTTAAGTGTTTTCCAAGATGATTTCAAATGAACAAATACAGTACTATTTTAAAAACCTATTTAGAGGCTAAAAATTCCACCCATGCCGGAATCCGAACCCGCGACCTCTGGCTATCCGTGCCAGCGCTCTTTCCAACTGAGCTAATGGGTGACTCACCGGCATCAGTGAAATTTCGAACCTCTTTACACTATTCTCTGTATTAAGTACAGGCAGGGACATCTGGCTTAAGTAAATTGCATCACTTACAGCCCCGACTACTTACTTTGCAGTTAGGTTTTTACATCGGAATGATATAACTGTACCCACATGATTATACTATTTTTATTTTTAACTAACTAAACTAACTTTATTTCTAACTGCAAAGTAGGTAGTCGGGGCTGTAAGTGATGCAATTTACTTAATCCAGATGTCGCTGCCTGTACGTAATACAGAGAATAGTGTAAAGAGTTTGGAAATTTCACTGATGACGGTGAGTCGCCCATTAGCTCAGTTGGAAAGAGCGCTAGCACGGATAGCCCGAGGTCGCGGGTTCGAATCCCGGCATGGGTTGAATTTTTAGCCTCTAAATAGGTTTTTAAAATTGTCCTCAGCACGGGTTAGTGCATTAAAAATGAAAATAGTATAAATACAGTACTACACACCATAAAAGTCCTTTCGGGAATGTACGTTCGCGCAAACTAGGAAGAAGTGTCACGAAAGTACCCGAAGCTATAAGTACATTCAACATGATCTTTAACCGATACGGTTAAGGTGCAACATTGATTGCCGCAGTAGCGCTACCTATTTCGGTCACGATAATATTGCCAAACTAATAGTCACCTGCATCGAATCGGTTGATTCAGACGCTGAATCAACCAATAGCAACAAAGGCGCGCGGCCTGCCATAAAATGAAACTATCTGATTGGTCAATCAACTTGCCGCACATCCGAAATTTGGTCATCTGCGCAGGTACATCCGCGAGACTTATTTCTTGTGTAGCACTGTACCACCTTAGAAAACTTTAATACTTACGTTGTTGCGCCTTTTTTTCTTTATTTAGTCACTATTATACGACAAAACTAAACAGAAGAAAGAAAGCTTATTACTACTTTCTCTCCTTCTTTTACCTATCACAATATGAATTGGCATGCCTTGGGCACGCAAATTCTTTCACTAAGGATTTTAGTTTAGTTCCCAAATCAAGTACTGTATGAATTCGAACTGATACACTGTATCTAACGGCTGGACATAGGCGTCCACTGCTGCTTTCCACTAAATCCTAGCCACCACACACCATCTTGGTAAAAATGTATTAAGGTTGCCCCGCCATCTTCGCCTCAGCTGGTGTCTGTAATTATCAAGTCAATATCTCTATTTACTTAATTATTACAGAATATAATTATAACGTACCTTTTTGCCCGGATGGGAGATAACTGCACAAGACAGGGAGCAGGAAAGTTCGTGGGGAGGCCTTTGCCCAGCAGTGAGACACAAATGCGGCTGACTAAATAAAAAGTTATCAAGTAAATACCCGATCCTCTCTGGTTCAGTCTTAAATCCCAATCAAGTCGCTCCGAATCGCAAAGCGGCCATCAAGCCCTTCGGCCTGATGTAGTACCCAGTAGGCGTAAAAACGTGCCGCGACAAAGCGCACACGCCTCGCCTAGTGGCAGGGGTCACGGCGGCAGTCGAGTGCCCTAGAGACACTTCGGGATACTTCGGCTTTGTTCTCCGGCAACAATGGTGCCTCTCGCACCGCCGCACTCCGCGACACTTGCGTCCGCGATGATGTTGCTAAGGCGCACTAAGTTTGCTTTTTTCAAGAGTGAATTACGTGCGGTTGCGTTCCTTAGTGGAACACGGGCTTGGAATTAATTTGCACTGGTATTGACTGCCTTGTTGGTCCAACGATAAAAACTTTGATGCAGCACAGAGACGTGGGTGCGATTCTCGCTGGGAGCACTAATTTTTTTTCTTCTCTTTTCGGTGTTCATTTTGATATTTTCTCTCTGTTATTCAATGTTTGTGGTGACCTTGCCTGTTTACAATATTAATCTAGGCATGGTCCCAAACTAGGATACCCTACCGGGTATCCTAGATTGTGCGTGAATGTTATGATATCAACAAGGGTATTCTGTTGCGGAAGTGGTCGATTAAAAGTCGTGCTTAGAAGATGCTAAAACCTTACTTAATTGCTTTTAGCAATAAGGCCGCTAATTGTACTTTGTATCTTTACATGTTTTATAATATGTGCTCTGGTGTACAATAAAGAATATTCTTATATTATCTTATCTTAGTCTTTCCGGTATGTAAAATGTGTTAGGTATGTAATTCAATGTTACAGGAAATTGAATTTTAAAGGGATTAGCAAATTTAATTGTCGAAAGTATTGTAAAAAAACAATTTCTTCTTATAATAAAATAAAAATGTATCTGTGTTATTCGAGACTGGTTTTTGCTAACTGAAAAAATGTGCCCAAAAGCATGGCTGCATATGAAAGTGTGAGTCACCAGATAAGGCCCTTGCTGAAAATCAGTGTTGTGGGTGCAAACCCTCAGCTGATACTGAGCATGAGGCCTTTTTTCCGCTGCATCGACATACTGTGTATCGTTGGAATTTATGTTTATTTCTTTCATCTGTAGTTCGTCTTTTCTTTTGCTTTTGTTTTACTCCTGCACTTCTGTATTTTCCTTTTCTGTCAAATTTTGTATGTCTATGTGGCGTTTAATAAATATTTTTCTTTCTTTTTCTTCAAAAGCAATTTATATTTTATATATTGAACTAACACAGAAAACAAAGAAAGCTCGAAAGAGGGAATGTAAAGTACATCTACAAAGCAAATTGTCATACTGACAAGGCCTATCTTAGAAGTTACGGATTGAACATTTTTCTTCTCCAGGCTATATTAGTCCACTGCTGAACATAGCCCTCCCCTAATGAACGAAATAGCGCTCTGTCCCCAGCTTGCCGTATCCAGCATCTGCCGGCAGTTTTACTCAGATCGTCATCCCACCTGGTCATTTTTGTTTTTCCTAAATAAATGAATTCTCAATACGAATAAGAATAAAAATAAATTCTATCTATGTTTCCTAAACTTAATAAAAAGGGTAAAGCTAGCATAAAATGAAACGGAAATAGCCTCTTCTAATCTTTACAAAAGCACATCGCCATATCGGAGAAAAAAATACCTAAGTCTTTTAAAAACCTATTTTAGGGTTAGTGCATTAAAAATAAAAATAGTGTAATCATGTGGGTACAGTGATATCGTTCCGATGTTAAAACCTAACTGCAAAGTAGGTGGTCGGGGCTGTAAGTAATGCAATTTGCTTAAGTCAGATGTCGCTGCCTGTACGTAATACAGAGAATATTGTAAAGAGGTTCGAAATTTCACTGATGCCGTGAGTCGCCCATTGGCTCAATTGGTAGAGCGCTGGTACGGATAGCCAGAGGTTGCGGGTTCGAATCCCGGCATGGGTGAAATTTTTAGCCTCTAAATAGGTTTTTAAATTTGTTCCTTAGCACGGGTTAGTGCATTAAAAATAAAAATAGTGTTACCTAAGTCTTGTTCACAATAATAAAATACATATAAGTTTGTTGCGTAAAAATCGTACAAAAGGTACATTTTGATATTTCGTGTACAGCCCACAGCAGATCAACCTTTACAGGTTAGCAGCAAACTGGTACGTATTTTATACGTTGCATAAAGGAATCGGTGTTTTCTCAGCGGTCAAAGTGATTTTTTTATGTAATGCAGTTTCTGCGCTACGTAGAAATTGCAATTTAATGAACAGTTAAAGATCCCTCGGTGTCTTTTTCAACAACGATCTACATCGTCGTTGAACAAATAGACAAAGAAACCAGACTGATTATTTTAATATCTGTTCCTTAACTAACAGAGTTTAAATTCTTATACTTCAGGTAGTTTGAAAGACATTGCTTTTAGTAATAAGTTAATAATTTTGGCGCCAAATGTACTATGTACCTTTGTAATTATTTTGTGTTTGTTGTTTTTTCCAGTGTACACAGTGTAATCAACTAAGCTGTCAGGATGGTATAGGTGCTGGGCAAGCCTACACCATCTATAAAACCATGTCCTAGGCACTACAGCATCCGAGTGGTCCCTTCACCCATCTAGTGTGAGTGAAGGTGCCACTGGACGCTGTATAAATCATCTCATTACGTCAATGCAAAATCCCAATGCTACACAGTGTAATATAAAGAATATTCTTATCTTATCTGATACTAAAACCCAGAACTCACGCATTGAACTGGCTTCAATTCCTATCATCTGTTTAAAAAAATATGTTTATTGATATAGCAGCCCTTTTTAAACAAACAGCCTTTCAAATAATGTGCTTTATACAATATTTGAAGCAACAAACGTACATGCTGAATAGCACCTTACTCATTTGTTGTGTCGAGTGTTACGGACGCCTTAACTCGGCAAATCCTAGTAGGTACTTATTTAAATCGCGACGCGACATCGTTCCACACTCGGGAGGGCAAGTTGCCGACCGCAAAGTCCATCTAAACGCTGAAGGGACGCTCCTCACAATAGCAACAATGGGCCCGAATCCACTTCTCCCCTCACTCCCGCAACTCTGCCCTGTTTTACAGAGCAATATTAGTCCGGATTTAGAGACTAAGAGCTAAGTTTTTGTTGCTACCGTAAATACGTAGGGCGAAACGAACTATTGTGTACGCTCTTTGGATTCGCAGTAACGTTAATGGCGCCCGTTTTACGTGTAAAACATTAAGGTTCTTATTTTGCGAATAAACGGCGGATCTTAGTGCTTTATTGTTAGGTGGCGTGGCGCAAGCAAGGGCTTAATCAGGCTCTATAAGAGCTTAAACTTGGGATTTGCTTGATTTATGTTTCGCTCATTTTTGTTTGTTTCTTCAATATTCAGAGAGAAATTGGGCAAAACTGTTCAATTTATTAATTTACTGCATGCAACCTTACTTCATACTGTGTGTTGGTGACAGATATTATTATTCTTTAGTTTTTCTTTTTATACATATTAGTTTTATTACATATTGTCAGTTTTTAAATTTAGTTAGTTTTTATTATGTCTATTGTGTCAGAGTCTAGTATAAATAAAGAGTGGCAGTACCTATTGTAGATACAAATTTTTATTTAATAAGAAAAGTAACGTCGCCTATACGATGCTTAACACTGTGTGTCATATACGCTTTTGTAATCGTGCGTCATATACGTTTTTGTAGTTCGTCGACATAGATTCACCTCAGAGGGGGTACTTTTTATTTTCTAGCACATCTTGGCTTTCACCGCTGGCAGCGCCAAGCAATAAGTTTACAGAAATCGTAACTAGGAAAGTAAGTCTTGCAAAAATGAAAAATGTAACACATTGAAAGCACGACATTCGAGGTTATGTGCAATTGTGCAGGTAGCTAGTCGCAATCTCGGCATTATTTCAGCGGGGAGGCGAGCGCGCGTGGCCGACTAAAATGTACTGCGACCAACTCCAATCTACCATCCTTGCGAACTGAACTAGCCTCTATTGTCTACGGACTACGGTGCACTTAATTCCGGACCAGCGCCAGACATGAACGTTGCTGAATCTCCAAAGGAGCTCGTACAAAACGGACACTCTTTTAAAGTTCTTTATTTCAAGGGATTGTATCGGCAAAGTGCGGTTTAATTGCACGGTAGAACTTTCACAATTCTCGCACTTTTATTTGTGTTCAATGAATTTAGATTCGATTTCTTTTCACAGTTATCGGAGTGCTGCGTCTCTAGTTATAGAAAATGCGGGCTTCGTCGCAATTTTGTTGCATAGAATTTTATTACTTAGAAAATGCGGACTGTAAAATGTTTAACCACGTAGAAATCACCGATAGAGTAGTTTTGTTTGTTACCAATTATATTCAACTTCATGCCATTTGCATTATATGTCACTCGCTAATGTAGAGACGTAACAAAGAGTTCTGTTGAAAGCAGTTCCATTGTACTACCGAACATTGATGTTACTAAACAATGTAAATACCTGCATTTGCATTTTCAATGCATGCAGTAAGTGCACTGTGACCTATGTGTAAGTATAAATCGCTTCATTCGCATACTTGCAAAATGTTTAACTTAAAAGGTTACTTTTAGTTATGATTTGCCGTGGAAGACTGTACAAGGAAGCAATAGAAATAAAATTTTAGACGAGTTTTGCAAAAGTTCCCGTGTATTGTGTAATAAAAGGAGGAGGTACCTTACAACAACTCTTATCAAATGGCCTATAAATGCTGGTATTGAATAATTTGTTTTGCGAGTTTTGCACGATGCCTAAGACCACCTAGTGGCAGACTTTGCGTTACTGAAACCACACTGCTTTGTTCTTCAGAGAAACGGCTAGTAGCTGACCTGCTGAGATATAAAGCTGAGACTACTTAAGTGGTTTCAAAAGACCCTATACGCAATTGAAAGAGACTTTATTGCTTCTAGAGTTTTATTTCGTATGTGTCCACCGCATTTATGTTACGAAACTCCCATATACCTACGGTTACTTAAGGGAATCACTGCTATGTATTTAAAAAGACGGCAGACCATGACCTAGGGTTCAAGTTTTGTAGTTAACTGATCGCAGTCTACGCAATTACAAAAGCGACCAAGTGCGTGTCGGGCCTAGTGCAGTGTAAGGTTCCGTACGCATACGCATACGCGGCATCAGTGAAATTTCGAACCTCTTTACACTATTCTCTGTATTACGTACAGGCAGTGACATCCTGCTGAAGTAGATTGCATCACTTACAGCCCCGACTACCTACTTTGCAGTTAGGTTTTTACATTAGCTCAGTTGGATAGAGCGCTGGCACGGATAGCCAGAGGTCGCGGATTCCAATCCCGGCATGGGTGGAATTGTTAGCCTCTAAATAGGTTTTTAAAATATTACTCGTCTACTTAGACGCAATAGTTGTTGCTTTTAAGTTAATTATATGTATTCCCCCTCGAGGGGAAGAGACCTTCCTAATTTAGGTACGAGGAGATATCATATTTTTTTTTAATGTTTTTTTCTACGTATTTGTTGATATGCTGATATCTATAACCCTACACTTATGCTAAATTTCTAGTACTAATCGTCTCTGATCTAAAAGACGGACGTAACGAAACTAGAAGGGTTCCTTGATCACTATACGGTACCCTTAAAATTACTGAAACGGTTCAAATAAAGTAACTTATTATATAAATCAACAAACTCGACTGCTATAAAAGACTTAAATGAGTCCATTAAATTTAAAGTCTTCACAAATGGGATAGGACTTATCTAAAATAAATTCAACGAAGGCCTCGCTTACTTACTAAGAATATAAAAAATCTCATTTAACCCGACTGCTCAGTTGACTGCTGAGCAGTCGGGTTTTTGGTTTTATAATAAGTTACTAACTTCGAGGGCATTGCCCAGGAGAAGAACAAATAGGGCCCGTGTAAAAGTATTATACGACATCGCAACGCAAGGTAATTTCTCGCAACCTATGCACTCCCGTCTCACGACTTCTCTCACAACTTGTGAGACAATAGAACACCAATAAAAGTTTTATTGTGCGCTATGATTTTGGAAACATTTTGCGAGATGACTTCTATAAAATTGGCAATTTGTTCAAGTCACTCTGGATGAAATTCTTTTACTTTATTGCAGCGAACGGAGATGTTTACAGCGTGGACGCGAAAAAATTTCGCGCTTGAGAGTGAATTGGTTTTTCAGGTTTTTATGGCCGGAAATCTAGGTGAACGCTGTACAAATGTGTGTTCATAAATAGAATTCGCTAACAAAATGGTAGACTAAGAACGTAATTAGAGTAAGTGCGCGAAAATGTAATTAAGCTCACACAGAAAATAATGCGGGCAAAAGAAAATCCTTTCAGATAACCCCAGAGCGCATGAATTATTAAAATAAATAAATAAAGACCGTACCAATCCCGCCCAGCTAAATAAGAGAGAAACTATTCACAGGGAAAATGTACTGGCCGCTCATATTTGGAGAAGTAACAGATAGTCGATCTTGTCTCCGAAATTGAGTTTTTCTTCACAAAGAAAACATTTTTACCTACCTGTTTATATTTAGGAGCCGACAGTGGGGTAGCGGGCGCGGGCGGAGGGGCGCTGGCTCAGATAAGAATCAAATAGATGTTGTTTCACTGCAGAGAGCCGGTCGCAGGACATATGCACGTGACGACGCGGGATCTCCACATCTTGCCACTTGCGAATATGTTACGTAGACAAATGACTTCAGGAGTCGCGGTCTTCGGAATACGGCTAAATTGCGCTCCGGGACTGAATACGCTGAGTACTAGTTCGAAACGTTGACTCGAGTGGCGAATTTTTACATTTGACAGTTACATGAAGGTAAGCTAAAGTATTTTTTTCACGTACGAAAACCTTTGGCCTAGCGTTTATACAAGAAATGTTATAGGTTGAATAAAACAAATACAAAATTGAAAATGTAAAACCGAAACTAAACCTAAACCTATTTTTTAATTTAAATAAAAAAGTTAGCTTCAACACTGTTGGTCGGTAAAGTAGCGGCTAAATTTAATTAATACATAATTGAAAACGTAAAAACGAAACTAAACTTAAGCTTATTTTTTTTATTTCAGTAATATATTTGAGCTACATCGCTGTCGAGCGGTAGAGTACCAACTAAATTTAATTGTACCTATTAGTTGATAGATTCAATTACAATTAGATTCTTGAGACGAAATTGACACTGCACCCTAACTGCTCTATAAAGGGCCATAGCATTATACTTTAATAAAATTAATATCAAACTAAGTGACGATGTACAAGTGGGAAATACGTCGTCCTATATTCACACTGCAGCCACTTTAACGCGTAAACCAGAAGGAATTAAGTTATTTTAAAATAAAATTTCGACTGTTCAAAATAAAATCCGGGCAACTTTCCGCTGAAACATGTGAACGAGTGGAATATTTCGGATAATATTGCGGTTGTCTGCCGCGGACAGTGTATAATATTGTTTCGCGTACCTACAGGATGGTGTGTTTTTTCCATTAAATAAAGTTGAGCTGGCAGCCGGATGTCACTGGGAAAGGTTTACCGAGGCGCTCGTATTTTTTCTCATTTAACATGGAAGGCAAACCGCACAGCCAGCTGAAATGCAAGTACAAGTCCACTACGTTTTGTTTCTAAAAATGTTACGAGTGTTCCGGCTGCATTTCAACGGAATAAACTATCAAAACCTTTTGCGCGTGGAAAATTTTTCACCTGAAGTACGTTTCAGCTGACGTAACAGTCATGTAACGTATTTTGGCAGCGCGATAAGGAAATGACACAAAGAAAACAAACTACTGTCGCGAGTCGGCGCAGCGCGGGGCGTTCGGTCGAATATTTGTGACGAGCGAAGCGGAGCGGGGTGGCGCGCGGTGAGCGGAGCGGGGTGGGGCGCGGCGAGCGGAGCGGGGTGGGGCGGACGATAGTGGCTCTCAAACTTATTGGAAGCGTGTCACGAGATCGCCGTCGCGCGGCTATCTCCCGGTACCTACGCGGCCACTTTGTGCTCTTTCGTCGTTTCAGATTTTATTGTTTGATGCCGCTGAAATATACGTTTTCCTACCTGCTGCGGCACTTTTTCAACTTTGCGACAGTTATGCGACACGGAGTTTTAGAAATGTCGCAAAATTCGACTCTCGGGCGGGTTTAATAGTACGTTAACGGTAAAGTTTTAAGGAGCTAACGCTAAGATATAGATAGAGAACACTTTATTGTACATAAAAAAGGAAATTACACATCTTAATCTAGGATGGATTCCTAATGACTTTGCTTTCTAAGTTATGTACATTTGTAAAATTATAGTAGCAATTGCACTCTCTAACGCCAAATGAAAACATCGTTAGATAACTAGAGTGCTTGTGGTGTTCAAATACCTTAGCGCTTGAAATCGCCAATCCGCAGTGGGCACGCGTGGTAGAAGGCCCTTCTCTCTCTCAGATAAGCCCTGTGCCCTGCAGTAGGACGTTTTAATGCTACAAAAAAATGTCCTAACCTAAAAGTACAAACGAAAGCTTTATTACTAAAAGTGATATTTTCCAGACAATCTTTCAATGAACTGGACTAGTATTAATATAAGAGACAATAGCTAGGTAACTGCAACGGCGGCTTGTGTCGCATTGCTTTGTGCAATTATTTAGGACATTCAGTTGTAGGCAACAAACGTGGATCGATATGCGCGGATCATTTTATATTCAGCCGTGACTATTTTAGTCTCTAATTGAGCGGGACACATGTCACGTGTAAACGGGCCCTAACAGTCGAAGGGCCGGTGTCTGAATTGAGAACTTCACAAACTAAATACTTAAGTGACGTTCTGTCACGCTCTTTTCTGAGGAATGCGAAGAGACAGCATTATAGTTAACTAAATTCTCAATTCAGAAATTGGCCCGAAGTGTCAACGGCTACTGTTAGAGCTTTCGTGTGGCGATCAATTCAATAACACGGAAATAATAACCACCCCCGTTTAATTTTAACAGACAACGTATAAACAGTGCGGAGAAGCGATTTGTCAAGGGAATAAATTTCAACAAAGGCCCATTCATTTCAATGGCAACTTGTTGTACGAGACCGTTTTAATTTCATAAGTCGTTTATCATAATCAAGGCTTGAGTTGCGGGGGTGAGGCGGGGCGGGTGGCGCGCGGGGCGGGTGCCTCTGATTCCAAAACCCATGTCAATGTCTGGCCACAACGTCTGCGATGAAGGAAATGTTGCATACCAGCTCGGACAGCGCTCAGCTGGCGTGGAGACGGCTTGTCTACCCTTCCGGATTAATTTGTCACGCGAGCGAGACGCCTCAATTTAATTTGCCGCACCGACGCAGCCTACTTATTTAAATATGTGAAGTCGTGTTCGCCGCGGAGCCTTGATAAGCGTCTCGCTAACGTACTCGACAAACAATCTAGAATATTTTTGCTCTAATTATAAAAGCTCCCCTACGTGAAGATGACATGCAAAATTATTACTTCACGTACGCAGTTGGTGAGTTGCGTATAATTAGCGAGTTGTATCTTTATACAGTATTTTGCTATAATTTACATGGGTATTAACCTTTTGACTTAAAAGGGCTCCTCACAAAGCGATTCCCAAGCAATCGAAGTTTGGTTTTAATTTACGAACAAATAGGCTGGACCGCATTTAAAATTTAGCAATATGTTTAAAGGGCACAAATGAAAGTTTGAAGTGCTTAAATGAAGTCGTTCGAATGAACGAGCTTAAGTATGAAAAAAATAACATATAGAAAATATAAACTTCCATAGAAACTTTTTTTTATGTAACCTCAATTATTGTGTCCCACTCCTGGGCAAAAGCCTCCAATTTCGCTTTCCATTCCTCCTTGCGGTAACTTCTTAAAAAGCTCTTATTGCCTAGTAATGAATTTATTAGTAGGTAATTATTAACAAGGTCGAACCTCTATTTGTGTTCTCTAAGCGTATTGAGAATGCACCGCCATTTCGTTCGCTCAAAATTAAGACCAGACTACGTTAAAGGCCGTGGCTCTCATAAATTAAGAAGCGATTCCCATATTATGTAATAGGTTCTTAACTTAACAGAGCCGCTTTTTATAAAATTCATAGTTCTTTATCACAATTCGAGGTACATTGAGTAGCCGATTGGTACAATTAGTCTCCTATTTTTTGAACTGTGGGTTAGTCTGCTGTACGCAGTACAGTCGACAGGACATCAATCTTTGCATTTTAGTTGCGCAGCCGCCTATAACTTAACGGAGTAGAATCGTGGTGTATAAACACATAATTGTGTGTGTGAACACATATTTTTGTATACCTGCAATCCACGAATTTGTTGGCGAATTTTTTTTCATATGTATTTTCCGGGATAAAAAGTACTTTATATGCTATTCCAGACTATAATCTATCTCTGTGCAGAATTTCATTCCAACCCCTTAAGCCATCCTGGCGTGATTGTGCAAAGAAAATGTTAGTAAGAAGTAGGATTGGTAATGAACTCTTTTAAGATTCATAAGAAATCAGTGGTAATTTTTTTTTGTGGTGGCGCAAAAAACTGTTATAAATTTAGTTGTCTGCACTTTTCTACGATGCAATAACTTTCAGTTAATTTTAAATTTCATTAAAACGGTCCCGGTTTTAACAAAAAAAGACGCCCTGGGCCGTGATTCATAGATATTATTGGTATTTCAATGTACATTGCAAAGTTGATCAACCTACAGATTTACAAGTAGGAAGACCAGGCTACGCATTGTACATCAAATTGTCATAGAAAACTATCAATTGTAGTTTTATGAAACTCAGCCCAGATCGAGCTTAAAAAAATATTTTGCTTTTTAATCTGGCACTAGCGGAAAGACATCAAACATTTTGTCTAGGTCAAGATAATCTTTGAAACGATGTGTTGAATAGTATGTAAATATATCAATAATAGATGGTAAATGGGGTTTACAGTATTTATTAAATAGATATGTTCACGCTTCTACCGATGTCAAAAATATGGCTTAGAAAAATGTCCATAGATAAGTCCACGTCGCCGCCGCCCGATCTCCGAGCTTATGCGAACCTGTGCGTGAACACTATGGCCAAAATTTGCTTAAAATTAGCCGTCGCCACACTAGTCCACCGCGGTCTAGCATTACGTGATTCAGGTAGTCGCTAAATAGGAGTAGTTCGTGCGAGCCGATATCCCTAATCTAATATGTACGATTCGGGGCTCGGTCCCGGCTGAACTAGGGATTGCAATCTTCGGCAAACTCTGCCGTGACACCCAATACGGAGTAGCAGAAGGTACAGCTGAGAGACTGACTCATAGATAAGCAATACAAATTGTTTTTAGTAATAAGGCCACCAATTGTACTATTCTTCTTCTTCTTCTTCAGGCTATACTAGTCCACTGGTGGACATAGCCCTTCCCTAATGAGCGCCACGTTGTGCTATCATTGTACTATATGTTTATATAATTTCTGTTACTGTAATTTCTGTGTACAATAAAGAACATTCTAACAAATCATCTGTCTACAAATATCATCATCATCAACTCATTATGTCCCCACCGATTGGCACAGGTCTCTTCGCTGAGGAAGGTATAGGCCATACTCCACCACGGGGGCCAAGTCCGGATTTGTGGAGGTCTACAAATATCAGATCAAATCAATTATTTTTATTCACTGTAAAAACAAAATGTTTACTTAATAAACGTCAAATTTGTTACTTTTACAATGAATATACTATGCGAAGAAGAAACTAACAAATGTGGATATATATTCTTTTCAAAAAAATGTTTAACTTCATTAAGACAGTTTTCAACTTAAAAATTATTACTCATGAATGTATTGAACACTATCTAATGTTCTGAAAATCCTACTCTAAATACTTTTTAATATCATATATCTTTGTCTTGTAAATAATCCCTGACGTTATTGTAAGCTTTTTTGCATAGCGTGTGCTTAAAACAAGTCTGAAACCGTGTCGGAGGTAACTCTAATCGATCTAGAGGAAACTTGTTTTAGAATCTTATACAGTGCCCGATATAGAATGTAGTAATTGTTGGAAATGATAGTTTTTGTTTATTTCTAGTGTGAAATTTATGATGGCAACTAGTATTTTTAATGTCTTTGATATTTCTTCTAATGCACATAATGATCAGACTAATATTATTGTCAACGCCATAATAGAGTTTACATCGGCAGGAGGTTTCATTGTACATATTGACATTCATTCTTCTATTGTTCTTTTGCATTCACATCCTACGTATTTTCTCGTTGGCAAACCCAATTGTTGATTCTTTTATTTCATGCACGGCTTAGACCAGTTAAGAAGACGCTATAAACTATACAGTCCACTTAATACAGTCCACTTAATAATGAAGGTTGTCTGGAAGAGATCACTTTTAGTGATAAGGCCGCCGTCTGTACTCTTAGGTTAAGAAATATCTGTGTAATTTCCATTTTTATGTACAATAAAGTGTTCTCTATCTATCTATCTATCTATCTATATATCTATCTACCACCTCTCGACGGCCTATCCAATTATACAGGCGGAAAGTTTGTGAGTATGTATGTTTGATACTTCTTCACGTCTAAACGACTAGAGCGATTTTAATAAAAGTTGGTATGAAGTTAGTTGACAACCTGGATTAACACATAGGGTGTGTTTTACTTCGGGAAAATATCTTAGTCCCATGGGAAAATCGATAAATCGCGGGTATAGTGCTACACAAGAAATAAGTCTCGCAGATGTACCTGCGCAGATGACCAAATTTTGGATGTGCGGCAAGTTGATCGACCAATCAGATAGTTTCAATTATGGCAGGCCGCGCGCCTTTGTTGCTATTGGTTGATTCAGCGTCATCAATGCAGGTGACTATTAGTTTGGCAATATAAGCTTGAGCGAAATAGGTAGGTACTGCGGCAATCAATTCTGCACCTTAACCGTATCGGTTAAAGATCATGTTGAATGTACTTATAGCTTCGGGTACCTTCGTTACACTTCTTCCTAGTCTGCGCGAACGTAGATTCCGGAATGGACTTTTATGATGTGTAGTACTGTAACACCGCGGGGCACAGCTAGCATTTTCATAAATGTAGGTATAGACTTGCAACACTGTTAAAATATTACTTCCTTTAAATAGATTGGTCTCTCTTATATTTTTGGGGGTACGAAAGTGCTGCCTACCGTGCTCCGGTCTGACCGCGGCCCACTCAAAACTATCTGTTTTCGTTTCTATTCTAGATATTTCAGAATAGTAACGAAAGCAGATAGTTTTGAGCATCAGTCAGTTCCAAATACAGCGTCAACCTACAGTCGACCGACAGTATATTTGTTAGATATTAGATGCAAATTTTAGTATAATCTTTTGTTTGTGAGCGTTTTACAATACATTTTTTTTCCTATTTTAATCAGTTGTCATGTTACTCCAAAATGGCATTGCGGATATTTTTTTATCCTTTATTAACAGAGTCTCATCACACTAGTGATTGGCGAGCGATGCGATTGCGTGCTAGCCACGAAATCGCGGCTAGCACGCCGCGACTTGTATGCTAGGTACCAAAGTGGTACCTCTGGGTTATCCCAGATCGCTGTCGTGTTTCATGTTTAGTATCGATACAATTTGAGTTTTCTGAGCGATGAACAACAAGATTTCCAGCATTCAGTATACTCAGCTCTAAACAAAAGTCATCTAGGTAGATGTATAACCGTTTATAAATTCAAATCACATCATTTATTACCGTGAATTACAGTACATTATGATGTTATATGGATAAAATTGTACATTAGCCTTTTGCATCCATGTAATGAGAAGTGTAGCGTCCATTGGCATTTTCACTCACACTAGGGGGGTGAAGGGACCAATCGGATGATGTGGTGCCTGGGACATGGTTTTATAGATGGTGTAGGCTTTCCCAGTACCTATATACCAACCTGACAGCTTAAAGGCCTGAAAATTACTTCGCGCGCGTGAGCGCGCGTTTCGCCTATTTTCTCACACAGGTATTGGTATCGGCGGTGGTGTATTGGTGTCTTGCTTCTGCTTGAAAAAGTGGGAGGGAGGGCGGTGCATTAACTAACCTCATGGTGCTTGTGGGATTTTTGGCGGAATTTTGCAAAGTAATTTGCACTTTTGCTACTATGGATTTCCACAAAGTCTGATGCCATACAATATAATTTATTTGTCAGTTTATTTTTCATTGCATCACAGCTGCCAATGCTAGAGACTAGATTTGTGGACTATGGATTTCCACAAAGTCTGATGCCATACAATATAATTTATTTGTCAGTTTATTTTTCATTGCATCACAGCTGCCAATGCTAGAGACTAGATTTGTGGACTGATAACTGTTTAAGACTGCCTCGCTGGCCTACCGGTATCACGTCTGATTACCATACCGAGGAGGTTGTGGGTTCCATTCCCACAGGGGGCCGCTGTACAAGTGGCCTCAGTCTGTGTGTATTTCCATGTGTGCGAAGTCCTTGCTTGGTTACCATATTACAGAGTATCCTAGTTAGGGTCTGAGCAAGTAATTGTGTAGTGTTGCAGTTAATTTATATTATTACTAGCCGTGCCCCGCGGTGTTGCCTGCGGTTTATCGATTTTCCCATGGGAATGTAATATTTTCCGCAGTAAAAGGTAGCATATGTGTTAATCCGGTATGTCAGCCCCTTCCGTACCAAATTTTATTAAAATTACTCTAGCCGTTTAGACGTGAAGGAGTAACAAACATATTATTATACACTTACAAACTTTTGCCTTTATAATATTACTTAGCTTTTGCCCGCGACTTCGTCCTCCACGCGGACGAAATCCGTTATGAAAAGATTCAAGGAACAAAATTTTGAAGCGAGCAAGAAAGAAGCGCTCGTGGCAAACCGAGTGATTGGAAACAATCCCTTGGTTAAGCAACAACAGGCGCGGTCAGGTACGGGATGGGTGAGCGTCCCGTGAATACCGCTAGTGGCATTTTTCCGAGCGCTTCCGTGCTTCGCAAGGCACGTTAAGCCGTTGGTGCCGGCTGTTATATAATGGTAGTCGTTAAGCCATGTCAGAGGCCTTATGGGCGGCTTGATAACTTCTGACAGTAAGGCCTGCTACTGTCTTACAATCCTCCACCAACCCGGACTTGGCCCCCGTGGTGGAGTATGGCCTAACCTTCCTGCGATGCAGGAAGAGACCCGTGCCCCAGCAGTGGGGACATACTAGGGTTGATAACGTAACGTTAATAAAGTATTTGTGAAATAGAATGGCGAATTGGTGATTGGCGTGCGGTCTGCACTTAGTATTGAGTGAATACACAGTTTTAAGAGAGATAGAGAATACAATTCGATTCGAGTCGTCATTAAACTCATTTATTAAAATAATGCCATGAAGATTTTCTCTTTCTTGACTTACTTTACAAAATCTAAATATGGATGTCGAATAGTGTATTTGGTACAGAATAAATACCTCCGGGGCAATAGATTATATTCGCTCACTAGCATATTCTCAAAACATCATATTCTCGTGTTATCATATTATCGCGTCATTATATTTGTAAAGTACTACATTCGCACAACAGAATTATCACAGAACATAATATTCGGAAATAATGCTATTCGTTAAATATTTAAGTCGCACATTAAGACATACCTATTTATCCTTGAATAAAAGTATCTTTTCAGCAATTCATCAATTTTTATATGCGATGGTTATTTCTGATAGACCTATTAAAGTCCCATTAGGATCATTTAATTTACTGGAACAAGTACAAACCATTCAAAATATCTGAACAATACATCCTGATACATTATTAGGTCAGCAAACTGTGCAGCTATTTTAGTTGAAAGCAAACTAAATTGTTAATCAGGAATATACGTATTTAATTTTGAAAATGTGCGCTAATGTTCAGTTCGATTGTATGCTCATTATAATAGAAGGGTCCCCAAATAATATTAGATAATATCTACAATGGTTATGAAGAAAAACATACATACATACATAACCTCACGCCTGTATCCCAGAGGGGTAGGCAGAGATCAGGTAGGTACAGCCACTTGCCACGATCCCGATAGATCACCTTCGCTTCACCAACGTTTATAAGTCGTTGCATGCACGCACGCCGGTTCCGGGTACTTTTTATCTTCCCCTTTGCTAATACATCCTATATTTGGTCGATGTATGTCCGCCTGGGACGTCCCTTACCAGCCCTTCCACTCACATTCGCAATATACATTTGTTTCGTTAATCTTTCCTCCTTCGTCCTATCCACATGTCCAAACCAACGCAACATTCCTGTCTCAATTCTAGTCACTACATCCTCTTTCAGGCCACAAGGTTCTCTAATCAGACTTTTGCGAATCCTGTCATTCAAAGTAGCACTATACATACTTCTCAAGGACCACATTGAAAAACTTCTTGAGGAAGCCTGAGTCTCTGAGGTGTTTAAATACCTCAGCGCTTTAAATTGACCGCGTGGTAATTAAGCCTATACTTTCTCTGACAGAAGGCCTGTGCCCCGCAGTAGGATGTTTATGATGATTGGCCTTTTTGCATCTACTTAATGAGATGATTTCTACAGCGTCCAGTGGTATCCTCACTCACACTAGATGGGTGAAAGGACCACTCTGACGCTGTAGTGCATGGGACATGGTTTTATAGATGGTGTAGGCCTGCCCAGCACCTATACCATCCTGACAGCTTAGTCGGCCTAGCCCACAGGAAAGACTAGTCAATACGTGCGGAGCCAACCAAGCCGCGGGTTTCCTCACGATGTTTTCCTTCACAGCTAGCGTGTGGTATTGCGACTACAAATTCGCAAATGTACGTAACTTTGAAATTAAACAAAGTCATTGGTACATGCCCGCACTCGGGATCGAACCTGGGGCTCTCGCTTGCCAGTCCATGGTTCTACTATAGGTGACATAAAATGCCTACAATTCTTGCGTAACGTATAAAATGATTTTATACAGCATCTCGTGAACTCACATATTATCAACTTTGGCCTTCGCATCTAATTAATGAGATGGTTTATACAGCGTCCAGTGGTACCTTCACTCACACTAGAGGGATGATAGGACCACTCGGACGCTGCAGTGCCTGGGACATTGTTTTTGACATGTTAATGTATTCTATAAAACTCGCAATGAATAGAATAGGTGAAGTGACCACACCGACGCTGTTGTACCTAGGGGCATATTTTTATTTTATTAATTTAGACTAGAAATAAATAGGGTAGTATTTACATAAATATTTTATACACAAATGTGTTGGGGGTTGCACATTTTCTTACAGGTCTCTTTTTAACAACGTTGCGGTTAATATGAGGCAGCCTACCCGGTACAAAGAACAAACCCAATAAAAGAGTGATTCTGACGCCTGACGTGCGTTTTGACATTTTATTTGCTGCGAAACCTGTCATTGCCGTCCGGCTGGTAGTCTAATCACAGGATGTGCCGCACAGTACGCGCCAATCACGGAGTGTTTTGCTGCGCTATGCAATTTGCGCTGTTTTAATTGTTCGTTTATGGAGCGCGACTGTGACGCAGAAATCGATTCCAATTTCGAAAATTAATTTGTTCATTGTGTGGTCTGATATTTTTTCCTTAGTTGCAATACTACAATGAAGCGCTCGTGGCCTAGTCGAACCATGTGATTTGAATCAATAACTTGAGTTAAGCAACAACAAACACGGTTAGGTGCAGGATGGATGACCGTCCCGTGTCTACCCCTAGTGGCATTGTTTCCGAGCGTTTCCGTGTTTCGCAAGGCAGGCCAAGCCGCTGGTGCGGGCTATCATGTAATGGCAGTCATTAAGCCTTGTCAGAGGCCTTATGGGCGGCTTGATAACTTTTGACGGTAAGGGCCGTCACAGTCTTACAATCCTCCACCAACCCGGACTTGGCCTCCGAGGTTGAGTATGGCCTAACTTTCTTTCGATGCAGGAAGATCCGCGCCCCAGCAATGGCGACATAAAAAGGGTTGATATCGACAAAATAGCAAAAGATTGCGAGAATGTATGTACTTATAATTACATACTACGAGTATATAAAGTGCATATATTTAAATAATTATAATATACATAGATACGTACAAAACAAATAAATATATAATTAAATACATGTAAGCAACAGCTTTCCAGTTCAAGCAGTGCGGTGGGATTTCGCCAATGACTTAAAACTAGCCACGGGCTTTGCTTTTCTCACTTCCACGGGCAGGTCATCCCATAAATGGAAGGCCTGAACCGTGAAAGAGGAGCCATACAATTTGGTAGGTACTGTGAAGAGGAGTTTTAAGGAGAAGGTTTTAGGATAAGCGAAGAGTCTATGGGAAGAACGGAAAAACTCGAATCGCTCTTCGAGGTACGTAGTTGCAATACTAGCGGGCGCCCTATTCACGAAACAATCGAAATCTAAATATGTAATAAAGATCACGCAGCAAGGGACGGCTGTGGGCTTAAGCGTACAAAATTGGAGTAATAAAAGAAGAAATGCTCGCGAAAGTTTAGCAATAAAGCGAACGAGTATCGACTGTGAAGATATAAAGAGTTCCGACGCATAATGATGCCGGGGGTGTGGCCCGGGCGGAGGCCGGAGTACACATCGGAAGGGAAACATCGACGTATTTACAAACCTCAGCTCTACGAATGGCGGCAGAATGCACGAGCGGTGATTAGGCAGATAATAACTTATACAGCAGTAGGAGTGATATGCTTGAGAAGTAAAGTGGAGTGGAGTGGAGTGGAGTGGAGTGGAGTGGAGTGGAGTGGAGTGGAGTGGAGTGGAGTGGAGTGGAGTGGAGTGGAGTGGAGTGGAGTGGAGTGGAGTGGAGTGGAGTGGAGTGGAGTGGAGTGGAGTGGAGTGGAGTGGAGTGGAGTGGAGTGGAGTGGAGTGGAGTGGAGTGGAGTGGAGTGGAGTGGAGTGGAGTGGAGTGGAGTGGAGTGGAGTGGAGTGGAGTGGAGTGGAGTGGAGTGGAGTGGAGTGGAGTGGAGTGGAGTGGAGTGGAGTGGAGTGGAGTGGAGTGGAGTGGAGTGGAGTGGAGTGGAGTGGAGTGGAGTGGAGTGGAGTGGAGTGGAGTGGAGTGGAGTGGAGTGGAGTGGAGTGGAGTGGAGTGGAGTGGAGTGGAGTGGAGTGGAGTGGAGTGGAGTGGAGTGGAGTGGAGTGGAGTGGAGTGGAGTGGAGTGGAGTGGAGTGGAGTGGAGTGGAGTGGAGTGGAGTGGAGTGGAGTGGAGTGGAGTGGAGTGGAGTGGAGTGGAGTGGAGTGGAGTGGAGTGGAGTGGAGTGGAGTGGAGTGGAGTGGAGTGGAGTGGAGTGGAGTGGAGTGGAGTGGAGTGGAGTGGAGTGGAGTGGAGTGGAGTGGAGTGGAGTGGAGTGGAGTGGAGTGGAGTGGAGTGGAGTGGAGTGGAGTGGAGTGGAGTGGAGTGGAGTGGAGTGGAGTGGAGTGGAGTGGAGTGGAGTGGAGTGGAGTGGAGTGGAGTGGAGTGGAGTGGAGTGGAGTGGAGTGGAGTGGAGTGGAGTGGAGTGGAGTGGAGTGGAGTGGAGTGGAGTGGAGTGGAGTGGAGTGGAGTGGAGTGGAGTGGAGTGGAGTGGAGTGGAGTGGAGTGGAGTGGAGTGGAGTGGAGTGGAGTGGAGTGGAGTGGAGTGGAGTGGAGTGGAGTGGAGTGGAGTGGAGTGGAGTGGAGTGGAGTGGGTTATCCAAATAAACAAAATAAAAATAAAATATGAAAAAAGTATACTTATTATACTTATTTTAGGCCATTATAGGTCGCCGTTTGTACTCTTAGGTTGAGAAATATCTATTTAATTTTCATTTTTATGTACAATAAGTGTTCTCTATCATCTAACATAGTAGAGATACATAGATCTATCAATCTATCTATGTATATTACAATCTTGTCTAAAAATGTCAGATTCTGCGAGCGTGGCCTCTTCACCGCCTTACGTTTCGTATTTGTTTTATTTTCGTATTCTGTTTTGTCTAACATGCTGTTTTAGTCAATGAGAGGCGATACTGCCGCTACCCGGTACGTACCTAGAGTGACAGATAATTCATCGTATGATTTTTGAAAATATTCTCCCCGACGGAAGTATAAGCTAAAAATATTCTCCAGATTGAAAATATTCTCAGTAAATTTCCGCTCAAATTGGCGTCGAGGAGGAATATTGTCGGGGATCGCCCAACTCATAGGTAGGCTTACGACATGACGCGATACTAACGTAGCTGGTTCCGGACGATGTTCCGGCTTCGGATCCGCGCGAATAACCTTCAATCTTTTCCGTTATGTCAATCTTTGTAGACTATCTCCTGCTGTCACTCTTGGAGAATGAATTTTCGTGGGAAAATAGTAGACATTTTGAAGAAAACCTAGGCTTGGGTGAGCTTATTGGTATGTGAATACATGTAACTGTAAATTGAAGCAAGTTTCCTGGTACGGAGCGAGGCAAGGCGAGGCGTTTTTGGCGATAACTTTCGTTTGGTTTGACAAATGACATGGGCTGGAAAAGACGAAAGGAAAAGTTAGAGCTTGCGCGAGTCCCCATCATTTCAATGAAATGTAGAATATAAATATAAATATTCATGGACATATAACACAGATCTCGTTAGCCCTATACTAAGTACAACTAAATGACTTGTGTTATAGGTGCTAACTCGACAATAGATGTAATAGAAATAAATAGATAACCTCCAAGACCCGAGACAAACTAGAAAAAACCGTTTCCTAGTTTGACCCGGGCGGGGATCAAACCCGAGATCTTCGGTTTTACAGTCAGCGTGCCAAACCGCTGCGCCACCGAGGCATACATATAACATATAATATAATATTCCTTATTTTATTCAATTTATTTTTCAATACAACCGGTGAGTACCAGTGGAGGTTACCACTTTACCCAGTTAAGTTACAGGCAATTTTTCAACGAAAATGAAAAGATTGATCAACTGACCACTGGAAAAGCTGATAGAGACAAAAGATTGATAGATAGAGAACACTTTGTTGTACATAAAAAAGGAAATTACTTAGATATTTCTTGAACTAAGAGTACAGACGGCGGCCTTATCTTTAAAAGTATACACAATACGTTTATTAAAAAACGTTTTATCAATAACATATTTTAAACTTTCGCGACTTGAAAACATTGTTAGAATATTTTCGGGGGTTTATCGCGTAGTAAGCATAATGCGGCAGGCTATTCGGGTTCCTTTTCCGTGACAGCGGTACGTCTGTGGAACGCGCTGCCGCTATACATTCGCCAGGCTCCGTCAGTCGGCGTCTTTAAGAGTAGAGTACAGGAACACTATCTTCATATTCAGAACAGTAAAGTGTAATTCCATTCGTAAGTATGTAAAAATATAAGTATTATGAAGTCTATTTATATGTTTATAAAGTCTATCTATTCATCTTTATACATGTGCTTAATTATTATATTGGTATTATGTTTATGTTTATAATTATTGTACATATTAATACATAGTTTAATTTAAAAAATATATATTTGACAATAAAATATCACCTCACCGTTTGTGACTACCCCCATCTTCTCCACGTCACCTGTTGGTTGGCTAGAATAAAATACTATTTAGTATTAAGCCCGCCAATTGTACAATCTTTACAGGTACAATAAAGAATTTAATAATAATAATAAGTTAGTGCTATTTTATTTACCTCGACGATCGTGGTCACGAGAAGACTGATGGCTGGTACCCGTTCGCATCTTCGGCTGATAAGGTTTCAGACTACCCTCAATCAGCCATCGTTATCAACCCTTGTATGTCCCCACTGCTGGGGCACGGGTATCTTCCTGCATCGCAGGAAGGTTAGGTCATACTCCACCACGGGGGCCAGTGGGTTGGTGGAGTCAGCCATCACAAAGCACTATTAAAGTTGCGACACACGATTAAGCCCAGAAAATATTCTAACAACGTTATAACAATGCCCAACCCGGAAATGCAAGGCGGAGGTAGCCTAAGGGTAGAAAAATGGTCTCTGAAGAGAGACCAAGATTCGATCTCCAGTGCAGGCATGTACCAATGACTGCGTTAATTTTCAAAGTTACGTACATCTACGAATTTGTAGTAGCAATGTAGCAATGTACTAGTCCACTGCTGGACATAGCCCTCTCCTAAAGAGCGCCACATTGTGCTATCATAGAGGGTTATGCCCATAATCTCCACGCTACAGCGTGTTATTTTTGTCAGTGTTTTTTGTTTGTGTTAAGTCAGTGTTATTTTTTCTTCTCTTCTTCTTCAGGCTTACTAGTCCACTGCTGGGCATAGCCTTCCTCTAATGAGCGCCATAGCACAAGGTTGTGCCATCATTGGGGGGTAATTCCCATAATCCCCACGCTGGGCAGGCGGGTTGGGGATCGCAGTTCGGTGGAATTGTACTGTAGGGGACGCTGCTGCACCACACATGGTTTAGACTAAGGTTTGTGTCCCTTAGTTTACACCAATCGTTGTTCTATAATTCCAGCCATTAATCGACTTTTTTACAAAACGTACTTTCCAAAAATATCTTAACACAAACTCGAATCTATAAGAACTATTAGTAACCAGCCAGAACGCTTTTTTAACAATATTTCTCAAATTGAAACACGATTTCTCAACTTTTTTTTTACCTCTACATTACGTATATAATTGAAAGTCTAAATATATGTCATTTTGATTACTTATTACACTACCCAGGTGTTCAAACCATTCAAACTTCAGCGTGCAATATGTGGAGGTAAATGCATTCTTACCAATTTCTCACTTAAGAAGCTTCACCTCGTTCGAGTGTTACCTTCACGCCGGAATAATTACTCGTTCCTCTAACGTATGTGCGCTATTTAAGGCTGGGGAGTCCAAAGAGTAATGGGGGTGATAAACATTCGCAATTAAAACATTGCCACGCGACGCGCGCCACTTTTCTTTGCGCCTCGCCTAATGGTGATTTGTGGGCCGCCCTTAAGGTGTTCTAAGACGGAAATGCACAGTGCAGAAGAAGGCTTTGGCACGTTCAAGTAGTAGCTTGTAAGTGCGCCATCTGTTCATGTTCATTAAAATGTGAAAATTACTTTGCTAAATTTTTTGGCGGAATTTAGCAAAGTAATTTTCAATATGTTCATATTCACCTCAAAATAAATAAGACCGCTTCTACACTTACTTGTCATTCGTGAGGTTTTGTTGTCTACAATACAGGCTCACCCAAGCGTAGACAACATATTTTAAAACCATTTAGTTTCTTAAGTTGCAATGCACTATTTATGTGCAAATAAATGTTCATTTCATTTCTGTATTTAAACTTTAAGTTTCATTTAATTTTTGTATTTAAACTTCAACTAAAAAACTTTTTTTGTATTTAAACTTTTGTGCAATAAAGCGTAACAAACACACAAAACTCCTTAGTCATGACCTTGAAAATGTTAATAGAAAACCATTGTTATTTTAAGACCCGCCACTAGTCTTCCAAGCCTTCATACATCCGGACTTGGCCCCCGTGGTGGAGTATGGCCTATACCTTTCTTGGAGAAGAGGCTCATTCCCCTCGGTGGGGACAAAATGGGTTGATGATGATGATTGTTATTGTCATGGTCAGTTTTGACCTGAAGAGATTAAAGTTTGATAAATAGATAGAAAGATAAATCATTTATTTACATAAGACGCACATACGTATACAAAGTGAAGCCATAAAAATCTATTTACAAGTCACAGCACGAAGAAAGCATAAACAAAACAGTAGCATTGGTACATGAAAAGCGAAACACATAGACAACTAGCCATACACGGTACAGCAATGTACAATGTACTGGACTAAGAGTGACCAACGTAGGTGTGGCAAACGTAAATGGGCTCCGACTCAGCATGTGCTGGAAGTTCGGAAAAAAACTTCAGCGCTGATATTCTGCTGGTACCCGGTGTGCGCGGCGTGCAGCGCCAAGAGAGCTGAGGTGCGGTGGGAAAAACGGTTATCAGACTGGTTTAAATTGCGTAATGCTGATAAAACCAGTATAAGTTTTTATTACACTATTTTTATTTTTAATGCACTAACCCGTGCTAAGGAACAAATTTAAAAACCTATTTAGAGGCTAAAAATTTCACCCATGCCGGGATTCGAACATAGGATAGCCAGAGGTTGCGGGTTCGAATCCCGGCATGGATGAAATTTTTAGCCTCTAAATAGGTTTTTAAATTTGTTCCTTAGCACGGGTTAGTGCATTAAAAATAAAAATAGTGTAATCATGTGGGTACAGTGATATCGTTCCGATGTTAAAACCTAACTGCAAAGTAGGTAGTCGGGGCTGTAAGTAATGCAATTTGCTTAAGTCAGATGTCGCTGCCTGTACGTAATACAGAGAATATTGTAAAGAGGTTCGAAATTTCACTGATGCCGTGAGTCGCCCATTGGCTCAATTGGTAGAGCGCTGGTACGGATAGCCAGAGGTTGCGGGTTCGAATCCCGGCATGGGTGAAATTTTTAGCCTCTAAATAGGTTTTTAAATTTGTTCCTTAGCACGGGTTAGTGCATTAAAAATAAAAATAGTGTAATCATGTGGGTACAGTGATATCGTTCCGATGTTAAAACCTAACTGCAAAGTAGGTAGTCGGGGCTGTAAGTAATGCAATTTGCTTAAGTCAGATGTCGCTGCCTGTACGTAATACAGAGAATATTGTAAAGAGGTTCGAAATTTCACTGATGCCGTGAGTCGCCCATTGGCTCAATTGGTAGAGCGCTGGTACGGATAGCCAGAGGTTGCGGGTTCGAATCCCGGCATGGGTGAAATTTTTAGCCTCTAAATAGGTTTTTAAATAAGTTTTTATGTTTATGTAATTATATTAGGCATTAGTAATAGAAGTTTGGACTTACGTTCACGTTTTATGTAATCAGGCTAAAAAGCATGCATTTAGCAGGACTGCAGAAAAGGGTCTCTGTTTCTTAGCGTGCCAAAAACCTAGTTGATTGTGTCAGACTTTTCGTTGATGTTTTTTTCCAAAAAAAACATTTTTGTTACGCCCACAAAAATAACGGCAGATAAAAAAAGCGAAACAAAGTATGATACTGTGAAAAACACGAAAGATTTAGAATTCCTCGCATGTGTATGTGGGATTGCATGCCTCCCAATACAAATGCTCTATGAGCATTCTACTTCTGTTGCGTCGCTATTGTCACAGCGTGTAACTTTGCAGCCGTCCTAATACAAAATGTACGTAAAACAAATATCGTAATAATTCATCCGGCATTCTTCTTCAGGCTATACTAGTCCACTGCTGGACACAGCCCTCCCCTAATGAGCGCCATAGCGCAAGGTTGTGCCATCATTGGGGGGTAATGCCCAATGACCAATGGCTGCGTTCATTTTCAAAGTTACGTACATCTACGAATTTGTAGTAGCAATGCCACACTCTAACTGTGAAGGAAAAAATTATGAGGAAAGCCGCGGCTCGGTTGGCTCCGCACATATACACTAGTCTTTCCCGTGGGCTAGGCCGATTAAGCTGTCTGGACGGTGTAGGTGCTGAGGAAGCCTACAGCATTCGTCGTCGTCGTCAGGCTATACTAGTCCACTGCTGGACATAGCCCTCATTGTGCTATCATAGAGGGTTATGCCCATAATCTCCACGCTACAGCGTGTTATTTTTGTCAGTGTATTTTTGTTTGTGTTAAGTCAGTGTTATTTTTTCTTCTCTTCTTCTTCAGGCTTACTAGTCCACTGCTGGGCATAGCCTTCCTCTAATGAGCGCCATTGCACAAGGTTGTGCCATCATTGGGGGTAATGCCCATAATCCCCACGCTGGGCATGCGGGTTGGAGATCGCTGTTTGGTAGAATTGTACTGCAGGGGGCGCTGCTGCCCGCCCTCCGGTTTGTGTCCCTTAGTCGCCTTTTACGACACCCCAGGGAATAATTTGGGCATTATCCGGCATCATCGACTGATAATAAAGAAACTATGTGGGAGAGCCTTTATGAGAACCAAAACACGATAAATGTATCTGTACAGTACTAAATCAACTCTGGAAGGTGCTGGAAATAAATTATTATTACTTTTATTCTTACGCAGGGTACTGACCGACGTTACGAGGTGTAATGTAACATTCGTCGACAGCCCGGTGGAGCACTCAAACTGCTGCACTCTCGCTGGTTTCCCCGTAACACTACGTCCTGACAGCATGAATGCTCGCTGTGTAACATGTTACATTACACGTCGCCAGTACCCAGCTTTAAATTTAAAGCTGAAGTCAGAAAATCGACCATTTTAGATAGGACAGAGAAAACTTTATTGCACAAGCAGAAAAAAATAATATTATTATTATTAATACTTTATTGCACCATAAAATTGTACAATGCGGCGAACTTAATGCCATAAGCATTTTCTACCAGTCAACCGCAGGAGGTAGAACGAAAACTTGGCAGGCGTGCAAAAAAAAAAAGGAAAAAGACTACCTTCCACATTATTATATACTTACACATATAATACACTAAACGTATATATTAAAATAATAGTACATAAATATATATATATATATATATATATATACATACTATATACAACCATGATTTCTTAAAGCTAAGTAATGTTATACAATTGGTGGTCCTATCGCGCAGCGCAATCTCTTCCAGACAACCTTTGGATGGGATTGCATGGAGAATACGAGTATAGTCGGTATGTGCATGCACATATATTTATAATAAAATCGAAAATATATTGATTCCAATAGCAAAAGATTGCGAGATCTAAAATGAGAAGTAAGGAATGAATCAACATTATCATACTAGCTCCCGTTGCTGCCCTAAGCTTGTCACCTGTATTACAGCAAGCAGTGCCGTTTCCTCAGTGGGATGAGTCCAGTTTGCAGTAACAGAAATGAGCGTAATTATACTTTCCTCTTCTTCTTCAGGCTATATTATGTAGTCCACTTACTTATACTTTACACTTACCACATACTTTTCTGCTTAGAAAATTAATTTATCAAAAGAAAAACATCACAAATTGTGCTGCCGCGCAAGGCATGTTAAGCCGTTGGTGCCGGCTGTCATGTAAGGAAAGCCGTTAAGCCATGTCAGAGGGCTTATGGGTGGCTTGATAATTTCTGACAGTAAGGCCCGCCACTATCTAACAATCCTCCACCAACTCGGACTTAGCCCCTGTGGTGGAGTATGGCCTGACCTTCCTGTAATGCAGGAAGAGACCCGTAGCCCAGCAGTGGGGACATTCAAGGGTCGATGTCGATCGAGATTCTACTAAAACCATCTTAAACCGCGGTAAATCTTAAATAACAGTGGTATTAGCTCAGTGGGTAGAACATTGAACTCGCAAGCGAGAAACCCAGGTTCGATCCCCACTGCGAGCATGTACCACTTGTTTGTTTGATTTCACTTTGTTTAATTTCAAAGTTACGTACATTTGTGAATCTGTTAAATAACATGAGTTCCTCATATAAGCCGGCTTTAATTCCGTCTTCAGAGTTTTTGAGTGGAATCTACTTTTTGTAAGTAACACGGTCAGACTTAAAAGCGTTTCTGCCAATATGGCCGCTTTTGGCGGAAATCCATTAGTCCTAGGTTATTGATCCTAGGTTCTCACTGTTCTCAAAATAGTTATCGCAGCTATTGACCGGTTCACTTCGTATTATAAAAGATATCCTTTTATAAGAGCGGTGGTAGCGGAGCGGTAGATTACCGGCTTCTCAATTGTGATGTCGTGGGTTCGAATCCCGGCATGTATCAATGACTTTGTTCTTTAAGTTATGTACATTTCTGAAATCATAGTTGCAATACCACTCGAAGCGCTCGTGGCCTAGTCGAACCAAGTCATTGCAATCAATCACATGAATACGTCAAATATACGTCTTAGACGGCTTGCATGGATGGGCGTCAATGACGTATTTTTCCGAACGATTCCGTGCTTCGCAAGGCACTTTAATCCGTTGGTGACGGCTGTCATGTAATGGCAGTCGTTAAGCCATGTCAGAGGCCTCATGGGCGGCTTAATAACTTCTGACAGTAAGGCCCGCCACTGTATCACAATCCTCTACCAACCCGGACTCGGTCCCCGTGGTGGAATATGGCCTAACCTTCCTGCGATGCAGAAAGAGACCCGTGCCCCAGCAGTGGGGACATACAAAGGTTGATATTGACCACGGTGAATGAAAACATCGTGAGAAAACCTGAGTGTGTGAGTTGTTCAATTACCTCAGCGCTTGAAATTGCCAATTTGCTGTGGGCACGCGTGGTTAGTAAGCCCACACTCTCTTTGAGAAGGCCTGTGCCCTGCAGCGGGACGTTTATAGACTACATAAAAAAGTCGTTTTCTATTTGTGGCACAAGTTAGTTCCTGGCCGTCCCTTAAATATTGCTAGTGAATTTTAAATGGAGTGCTTACTGCCTTTCAGCTAAACATTACCTTAAGTAGGTTATTAGCTTATACTCTACTTTGTACCTCCACATTTCGTCTCATAGGAAGACACGGGTCCCTTTCAGAATAAATGTTTTGCTTCAAACTCGTACGTACGGTCGACAGCAGGTCAATCTTAACATTTTTGTTGCATAGTCACCCTTAACGTAACTGATTAGATTGTATATATTTAAAGTTTTGTACTTTACTTTTAAGTAGTGCAGTAAAGATGTTTTTGCAATAGAAATACGAGGTGAGCACCTCCGAGACTCGGGTTTCTTCACAATGTTTTCCTTCCCCGTTAGTGAGTGGTACTGCTACTACAACTGTTATATTTAATTATAATTAATTTGCTTATTCGCAAGCGCTACAATATTCGGTCCCTTTCTTTGATTAACTTTACTTTAGCCGGTTTATTATTTGAAAAAAAAAAACATCAACCGCTAATCAATTACTTTTAGTAATAATCATATTGTTTTAGTCTCTCATGAACTGGTATGCGTACAATAAAGAATATTCTATCTATCTATCAACGGCCTTATATTATTATAAAAACGTGATTCCTCTAAAACATTCCTCAGATGCAGTTTTGGTTACGTTTTCCTAGCAAAAACCAAACCATTTTAATAGGCGTTTATCGAGTGTTAAAAAAACGAGCATGGACTGCCAAGCGAGAGCCCCAGGTTCGATCCCGAGTGCGGGCATGTACCAATGACTTTGTTTAATTTCAAAGTTACGTACATTTGAGAATTTGTAGTCGCAATACCACACGCTAACGGCGAAGGAAGACATCGTGAGGAAACCCGCGGATTGGTTGGCTCCGCACGTATTGACTAGTCTTTCCTGTGGGCTGGGCCGACTAAGCTGTCCGG
Organism: Yponomeuta sedellus; assembly: GCA_934045075.1. Taxonomy (NCBI): domain Eukaryota; kingdom Metazoa; phylum Arthropoda; class Insecta; order Lepidoptera; family Yponomeutidae; genus Yponomeuta; species Yponomeuta sedellus. Next base: position 17,183,883 of record OW203729.1, on the reverse strand, counting down.
ATGGTATAGATGCTGGGCAAGGCTACACCATCTATAAATCTGGACGCTGTCTAAATCATCCCATTACGTAGATGCAAAAAGGCCAATCATCATCACCATCATCAGCCGTTTGTAGCCTACTGCAGGTCATTGGCCTGCCTCATGTTTTTCCAAGCTTGCCAATCTTGTGCCACCCGCATCCAGCGACTCCCCGCCACCGTAACCATGTCGTCTAACTATCTGGTGGAGGGCCTGCCCATTCTGCGTCGTCCGGCCCGTGGTCTCTAGTACAGAACCTTTCCACCCCAACGGCATCGGCAGTCAGTTCTCCGAGCTACAGTTTCTAGTTTCTTTATGTTGGAATATTGTAACAAAAAACACAACATAACAATATTGTAAGAATATATTGTTTCTTTGCGTTGGAATGTGTGTCTGTCGGAAGGTCTTTATTTTTCCTTAGTAGCAACACTGCCTCTTCGATTATACAGTCTGATATTATTATTATAGCCATTAATTTCCCAAACAGAATTAATTAAAATACCTTGAATAAGTAATTAATTAAAAAGAATTAATACATAAAATACATTTGTTTATAAAGCCCATAAATATAATGCCCAGCGTGTGGATTATGGGCATTACCCCCTAATGATGGCACAACCTTGCGCTCATTAGGGGAGGGCTATGTCCAGCAGTGGACTAATATAGTCTGAAGAAGAAGAAGAAGAAGAAGTTTATAAAGATAGATTAAACTTGATAAATAAATTAGCTAGCATATTTGATTATATATGAACTTAATTAAAATTATCGACCTATAGTTGAGTGTAGGCCTCCTCCGTTCTGTTCCAAACATCTCTGTTTTGGGCAGATCTGGTGCAGGTGTGACCTGCCAGCTGCTGTATGTCTGTTAGCTTTTACAATATACTTCGGGCTCTAGAGTAGGCTTCGGTTTTGCCGAAAGTACACGAGTGTAATACTACTTCCTGCGCTGTATAAAACTTTTCTTCACTTTTCTGAAAATGTAAAGTTATAATAGTACATTATGATATAAGTGCGGTAAGTTGAAAATTACAGCCGAGGCGATATTACTAGCCCGAGACATCGGCGAGGGCTATAAGGAAGCAGAGGCTGTAATTTTCAAAGCGCACGTTTTATAACATATTTACGAGGAAATTAATAAAACTATGTCTTTGTTATCATAGGTACTTGACGACATTTTCAAATAAAAACACTACATCGAAAAGAAAAAGCGCGCGGATTTATTTTTACTTGTCCACAAATAAGCCATGCGCGCGCATAAACTTTTTTTTTTAGGCAAAGGTACAAAAACAGCCAGTATTACTAATAAAGTAAATTAATATTTTTGTGTTTTTGTTACAGATAAATGGTTGTAATTTATTGTCTAAATTAATTAAATTAAAGAATTAAATATTTATTTGTTATATTTTATTTCCCAAAGTTAATTTTATTCATAAAATATTGACCACTTTCTTGACATAAAACCTCTTTGCTAAGATTTTTAAAAGTATCGTTCATTTTTAGATGGAGTAGGTATCTTAAAACTTTATTAAAAAAAAACACGTGCCTTTTACATTACATTATCGCACAAGTACGTAATGAGATACATTACGATATTGAAATTGGTGTAATTACAACCACTTTACGAGCAAATATGTTATAAATAACAATACAAAATAAACCTTACCTTATTGCAATATATCCAATTCTATCGATAGTAGCCGAATTATATTCTAAAAGCTAACATACTGTAACTTTTGCTTGACAGATGACTTTCATTATTTCTTGTGTTTTACGCCAATCGGTGTGTGCTCGTGTATTCTTTGTTAAAAATATACAAAAGTTAATATTGGTGGTGTCGTTTTACTATCCCCGTAAAGTAAAGTAAAATCGTTTATTTGCCAGAACATGGGTATACTATTTTTATTTTTAATGCACTAACCCGTGCTAAGGAACAAATTTAAAAACCTATTTAGAGGCTATTAATTTCGCCCATGCCGGGATTCGAACCCGCAACCTCTGGCTATCCGTGCCAGCGCTCTACCAATTAAGCCAATGGGCGACTCACGGCATCAGTGAAATTTCGAACCTCTTTACACTATTCTCTGTATTACGTACAGGCAGTGACATCTGACTTAAGCAAATTGCATTACTTACAGCCCCGACTACCTACTTTGCAGTTAGGTTTAACATCGGAACGATATCACTGTACCCACATGATTATACAATTTTTTTTTAATGCCCATTGGCTCAATTGGTAGAGCGCTGGCACGGATAGCCAGAGGTTGCGGGTTCGAATCCCGGCATGGGTGAAATTTTTAGCCCCTAAATAGGTTTTTAAAAAAGAACATGGGTACTAAAGTTCTTAAAAAGATTGTCAAGATCCATCAGAATCTACCGACCGGTGTGCAAATTTGTTTCATAAATAATAATTAGACTTAATAATACAAATAATTAGTTCACATCATAAAATTAACAGGTACTTAGCTATTTACAATAATTGAAATAAAATAATAAATATTAAATCGTTTAACCGTAGTTTAACATTCCAACACTGAATATCTTTGTAAATTATTTCAGAGATTTCAATTAAGTGGTACGATACATTACGGTAGCAGAGCAGCTACACCCTGTTTTTTAATTCGATGCAAAAAACCTTTGACATGTGCCGGGGTCGTAAACCACCAAAATCCATCATATTTGTTGAAGGACTATTATGTGGGCATCAAAACAAGTAACATACATAAGAAATGCCCTTGTATTGATGCCCCCATAATAGTACATCAACAAATGCGATGGATTTTGGTGGTTTACGATCCCGGCACATGTCAAAGGTTGGTTAAATTATCTTAATGTGTTGTCCAATATGGCTACGTTACGGCTCTGGCGGCATTTCTTTAACACCCTGTATTTACAATTAAAATAAAACTTAAAATTAACTTACATTTCTATAATAAATATTTACATGTAACTATATATAATTATGTACATCCCTATTAATATATATGAAGTTCTAATTAGTTTATCCATATTCATGTAACACAGCGCAGTACTAGTTTGTCGATGGATCATTGTCCCAGCACTAGACAAGACTGGTTTTAATACGCCAGCGCAGCCGGTCGGCATCGAGTTAAAAAACAGAGTTTAAGTACTTCAAGTATAGATACAACGAAATATACTTTAAGTTCTATTGTTATGAGTCAAGAAATAACTAGGTACCTGACTAGTTAACATTAAAAAACTTCTAACTTACACTGTAATACGCAGTGAATTTCCACGATAAAATGTAGTTATATTTCAATTGCCGGCAACTTGCAGCGCGGTGAGCCGTAGCTCACTGTAATTTCATAACAGGATATTCCGTAACTTAACTTATAAGTGACTCACGATTAAGCTAGTGTACAGAAATGATAAGTACTTTAAAGATGGAAGCAAGTCCAAGGCTGATTGTAATGCCTTGCAATCAGCCTTGCATTTGTTAGGTACACAACTAGCCAAGTTAAAATTTGAGTACCTATATGGCCCGGTTCTTTCGCTTCCTGATAGATACGAGTACATAGGGCGCGCACACGTATAAAACAAGCAAATTCATCAATGTTCATCACTGTTCATTATTTCGCCCGTCGCTAATACATCCCTTAATAATATTTGATCGACGTAGGTACTACCGCCCTTTTACTGGCTTTTCCACCCACACCGCTTGAAGACGTCTCTTTCCGCAATGTTTTTCGTCAAGCTTTCAGCTTTCATCTTTTCTATTTATATTCAAACCGACGCAACATTCCTTTTTCAAATCAAGTCATTTATTTTTCTTTAGTACACCACACAACAAGGCATTGTGTGGTGTACTAAAATACTCACCAAAATGTACCGAAATAATCGACAGCGCCGAAGTCAACGATGTTTCCGAAGTCGACCGCGCCAAAAGAATTTCGTGAATTTCCTTGGCGTATGTAGCAGAATAGGTAGAATAGATAGGTAGAGTGGGAAAAAAAAGGAAAACAACAGTTTAATTTTAACAACAAGACACATCATAGAAACAAAATGAAAGGCCCTTATCTTACGCGTACAATTCCATCCAATTCCTGAGCGCTTTCAATTGTCTAATTATCAAATTAGTATGCAATTTCACAGTTAGAAGATTAGAATCACTCAAGAATTGATGCTCATAATTATGCCACTGATAAGTAGTTCGGAGGCCTTATGAGCGGCTTGATAACTTCTCACAGTAGGGCCCGCCACTGTCTTACAATCCTCCATCAACCCGGACTTGGCCCCCGTGGTGAAGTATGGCTTCCGGAAATGTAGGAAAAGACCTGTGCCCAGCAGTACGTACAAAGGGTTGATATCAAGTAACATAAAATGTGTTTAACCAACTGAGTGTGGGAGTTGCTCACTTCGCCTCCACTGTCGAACTTCATCCAAATTGATGGGTATGGAAAGCCTACAGATTTTTTCTAGTATTTCACCCGATGAGGTGCAGATGAAATTTCATAACCCAATAAGTTTCAGTATATTTATTTTGACGACCTCTGTGGCGCAGCGGTAGTGCATCTGCCTACTATGCCAGAGGTCCCGGGTTCAAACCCCGTCTGGAAAAAAAACCCCGGGTCTTGGATGTTTACATGTTCGTGAAGTCGTTGTTTCTGGTGTCCACGACACTGGGTATCCTAGTGTGGGGCCAGAAGCAATGTATGTGCCTGTATGTAAATGTTGTGTTATGTAGTACCTACTTTAAACGAATCGTTTGTGGTGTATCTTTCTAAGCCTGTGAATTGTATAGCAAATAAACGATGCTTAAGATTTCGATGTCGATAGATTTCGTACAACAATAAATTAATAATACTTTATAAATTTATTTGCTTCTTGGTTAATGAAATGGGTTATATACAGAGAAAGCTTAAAAATAAGTAGTATTATTACGAACAAAGAGGAGATTCCAATTCTAAAATGCTTTTTCGGTACTGTCGGCTCGGCAAAGATCGCGTTGTGTTAATACGAAGAATTGGTTTGAGCCCGTTAAGCACGTAGGTATAATATATATGAGAATAAATTATAGCAAGGTATATTACGATATATTTTCCATACAAATATGCAAGTGGTCACAGCTATAATATATATTTCTATGACGTCACCATCTTATACCGTGATTTATATAATGGAATCATCAATATACATTATTTAATGCATATATATTATGGTATTTGGCCGACCATCAATGAAATGAAGGCAAAAATATATAATATAGCATCGTCTCCGTGTGTGGTAGCTTATTATAATATAATATACACTGGTCTGCAAAACTATCTATCACACTCCCAAAATTGCAATAACTTTTTAAGTGCACAAGATGGTCTGTGATTATACTTTCGAAATAAAAAGGACTCCAAAAAGAGTTTAATTTTGCGTATTAAATTTTCATAATAGGTACATAACCTTCTTTTAAGATATGGCTGAAAAAAACTCATTTTTTTGGGTAGTTTAGGATAAAACAAAATTGAAAACGTAGTACATAGTTTTGCAGGTCAGTCATATAGCACGGCGTATTACTATATGTTATATCTACGTGTGTAACGGGCTTTAAGTTTACACGTACCTTAGAGAAGAAAAAATTGACCTGCTCACATCTGCAAAACATTATCTAGTCTCATATATACCGTGCGCGATATCCCAATAGCCTGTAACTAACAATTTCAAGTGGCGAACTTTGCTAGCCGCAACTACCTAGTATTTGGTAGATTCTAGTACACTTAAAATTGAAAATGTTTTCCCGGGCAAATACATTTGGAAAATATGAAGTAATATCCTTACCTGGATCATAGAGGTTTGATCTTAGAACGAAATTAATGAAAAGTTGTAAATTCAAAGTTCAAACTCAATTGCTTTATATTCAATCTAAAACCAAAATGTTTACTTTATCGTCGTCAAAGCTATTGTTTTCCCAATTGAAATATTATGTAATTTTTTTTTATTAGTAATTTTCATCGGTTCAGGTTTCGATATTAAAATTTTATCTAAATTAAATATTGTTTGTCCTTGGAAATCTCCCCAACGGCAGCGGTTAAGACTTTGTGTTATAGAACTTATTTTGTAAACATGTACATATGTAAATTCAGTTAACTTAATTAGTATTCTATTTTGTGCCTGTATTTCATAGGCTATTAATATTAATATCGTTGAGCTAAGTCAGAAGCCTCAGGGCGGCTTGAAAACTTCTGAAAGTAAGCCAGCCACTAGTCTTACAAACCTCCACCAATCCGTAATTGGCCCCCATGGTGGAATATGGCCTACATACCTTCCATAGGGGGAAGGTATATCATCGTAACTCTCGTTATCAACCCTTGTATGTCCCCATTGCTGGAGCACGGGTCTCTTCCTGCATCGCAGGAAGGTTAGGTTAGGTTAGGTCCACCACGGGGGCCAAGTCCGGGTTGGTGGAGGATTGTAAGACAGTGGCGGGCCTTACTGTCAGAAGTTATCAAGCCGCCCATAAGGCCTCTGGCATGGCTTAACGACTGCCATTATATGACAGCCGGCGCCAACGGCTTAACGTGCCTTGCGAAGCACGGAAGCGCTCGGAAAAATGACACTAGCGGTAGTCACGGGACGCTCATGCATCCTGTACCTGACCGCGCCTGTTGTTCCTTAACCAAGTGATCGATTCCAATCACGGTGCGGACCTAATGGGTTGATGATGAAGGTACAGGAAGTTCCCTTTATTACACTCTGGTCATGAGAAGGCATATGAGGTAGACACTGTCACTTACTCGTAGATGATGCAATGAAGATGCATTTTGGCTTACTATAAGAGGTTTACAGATTTTTCATTGTCCCCACACATATATATATATATATATATATATATATATATATATATATATATATATATATATATATATATTATATATATATATATATATATATATATATATATATATATATATATTATGTTATATATATATATATATATATATATATATTATGTTATGTTATTATGATAATGTAAAATACAAATTAAATAAACATGAGTGCAAAAATATAGAAAGAAAAAGAAAAAAGAAAAAAAAAATTCAAATAGAAAAGTAAGCACAAGGTAAGAAAAATATATGTTGAATGTCCGTATGTTCTATCAAAAGTATACTAAATCCATTACAGTAACGAATCTGTTAGAATGTGGGAGCGGACATCATGCCCGACGTAACAACATCATAATATTTTGCAAACGATCCCTAAATCGAAAAATGTTTTTTTCTACACTCACAATATTTTGAAATGACCACTGGCGCGACGGAAAAGACGAGAAAAAAATGCAGTTCTAAAAATTTGTTCTGAGATACCATTAAAAAATCTTTTAAGATTTTATCCTACCATTTTATCGGCGTGATTAATATGTAATTTATCTAATGCTAAATTACTGTTTTCCAGTACTTGCTGACTCTGTGATGGCAAAACTTGGAATCCTTGTTGACTACGGAACCCTGAAAGAGAAATTACACAGATAACGTCACCCACGACACAGGCCTAGAAAAGTGTGGGGACAATGAAAAATCTGTAAACCTCTTATAGTAAGCCAAAATGCATCTTCATTGCATCATCTACGAGTAAGTGACAGTGTCTACCTCATATGCCTTCTCATGACCAGAGTGTAATAAAGGGAACTTCCTGTACCTTCATCATCAACCCATTAGGTCCGCACCGTGATTGGAATCGATCACTTGGTTAAGGAACAACAGGCGCGGTCAGGTACAGGATGCATGAGCGTCCCGTGACTACCGCTAGTGTCATTTTTCCGAGCGCTTCCGTGCTTCGCAAGGCACGTTAAGCCGTTGGCGCCGGCTGTCATATAATGGCAGTCGTTAAGCCATGCCAGAGGCCTTATGGGCGGCTTGATAACTTCTGACAGTAAGGCCCGCCACTGTCTTACAATCCTTTTTTTTTTTTTTTTTTTTTTTTTTTTTTTTTTTTTTTTTTTTTTTTTTTTCACCCAGGAGAAACCCCAATTACGGGTACCACCGGCTCGGGGGAGCACAGTGGTTATGTCGGACTCCCCGCCCTGAAAAGGGCGGTATACCGACTAAAACTCCTGGGGTGTTCCTCCGCACCGCAAAGGACGGGGCCACGGGGACGCTTGCGCACACTTCCGCGACCCCGTCTGCGGGTGCCCTTGCGGGCACTCCTCCGGGGGGATGGCTTTGTCCCCCCTACTCCGCTGAAGGCACTCCGGAACACGCAGAGCGCCTTCCAGCACGGGACCTCTTAGTCGAGCGGGGGGCCCCCCGACCCCCCGCCCGAAGGCCCCCGTTATGGCGGCAGACGGTTGGCATACGCCCGCCGTCTGCGCCCGGTTCTCCGACGGCGGAGAGGGAGCGCAAGGGGATCATCCTCTCGCGCCCTCTCCGCCGCCTCCTTCCTCGCCATGACGGCCTCGCAGAACGCGAGGACCGCCCCCCAGGCCTCCTCGCTGCCGACCATCGCACTGACGATCGCCGGCAGCGAGAGGTCCGCCCCAATAGCCGCGGCCAGCTCGGCACGCGGCTCCGCCCATGCGGGGCACACGGCGCGCGTGTGCTGCGCCGTGTCCTCCGCCGCTTCGCAGTGGTGGCACGCCGTCGACGGCTCCCGACCCGCTATCCGGCACAGGTACACACCAAAGCATCCATGCCCGGTGAGGACCTGCGCCAGACGGTAGGTCAGGGCGCCGTGCCTGCGGTCGGCCCAGTCCCGAAGGACGGGCCGAACGGCGGCCACCACCTCGAGGCCGGCGGTAGGTCGCGCCAACCTCTCCTCCCACTCCCGGAACAGACCGTCACGGGCTCCCTCTCTCCACCGCACGATCTGCTCCGGAAGAGGCATCCCGCCGTTGGCGCGAACCTCCGCGCCGCGCCAGTAGACCTCCGCAAGTACCTCGGCTTCGAGGTCCCACGGAGGGCTACCGGCCAGCACCGTCGCCGCCTCGTACGAGGTGGTGCGGTACGCTCGAGCCAGCCGGGTCGCCATGACCCGCTGCGGACGCCGCAGCAGGGTCCGGTTCGCGGACCCTAGGGCGTCCACCCATATTGGCGCTCCGTAGAGCGCCATAGAGCGCACCACACCATCGTACAGGCGGCGACAGCTCCCTCCAGGCCCCCCGATATTGGGGAGCAGCCCCGAGAGCGCTCCGGCCGAGGCCACCAGCCTGGTGGCCAAGCGCCGGAAGTGCTCCGTGAACCTCCATCGGCCGTCGAGCACGATGCCCAAATAGCGCATGTGCGGTGCGACGGCGATGGAGGTTCCACCCACCACAATGCTCATTCCTGGAGGCGGCGCATTCCGAGGGCCGTGGAAGACCACGGCCTCGGACTTGTCGAGCGCCACCTCCAGACCGAGGCTGCGAATCCTCCGCACGGCGTGGGCCACGCCCGCCGTGCCGAGGAGAGCCGCCTCCCTGTGGGTGCTGCCCTGGGCCGTCACGAGGGTATCGTCGGCGTAACATGTTACGCCGACCCCCCGCAAGTTGGCTCCGCGCAGCACCCAGTCGTAGCCGATGTTCCACAGGAGCGGTCCGAGGACCGACCCCTGCGGAACACCGCACGACATCGCGAAGGCGGACCACTCGTCTCGGGCCGGATACGTGATGGTCCGGTCGACGAAGTAGTCCGCCATCACCCTCCTCAAGTACCGGGGCACGCCGTGGTATCTTAGTGCCTCCTTCACGGTCTCCCAGGGCAAGGTGTTGAAGGCGTTCGCTATATCAAGCGAAACCGCCAACACCACCCCGCCCCGTGAGACCGCTCCCTCGGCGATGTCTCGCACCCGCGCGACTGCGTCGATTGTCGATCGCCCGCGACGGAAGCCGAACTGCGCATCGTTCAAATCGGGGCCCACCGATGTCATATGCTCGACGAGACGTGCAGCGAGCACCCGCTCGAAGAGCTTGCCCGCCTCGTCGAGCAGCACGATGGGCCGATAGCCCGACGGCGATTCGGCCGGGCGGCCGTCCTTTCGCAGAAGGACGAGCCTGCCCGTCTTCCAGGGTCGCGGGAATCGACCCTCAACGAGGCACGCGGAAAACAAGGCCATCGCCAGGTCTCCCAACTGCGTCATTGCCAGTACCACGGCGCGTCCCGGCACACCATCTGGGCCCGGGGCGGTGTTCTTCGACCGAAGCTTCAGAATCGCCGCCCCGAGCTCTGCCGCTGAGACCGGCGGCACTTCCTCCGGCTCTGTTTCCGCAGAGGGAGGCAAGGGTGCCATTTGCGGAGGGTTAAACTCCGCCCTCCGCGGAAACAGCGTCGAAGTGACCCTCGCAACAAAGTCTGGCTCGAGACTCCTGGTCAGTGGGGGAGCCCAGGGGCGAAGCTTCCGCCTGACCACCTTGTAGGGGCGCCCCCACGGATCCGCGTTCAGAGTCTCGAGCCACTCCTCCCAAGCCGCCGCCTTCGCCTGGGCGATGGCGGCCTGCAGCCTCTTGCAGGCGGCCCTGTATGTGGCATACAGGGAGTCCTGCTCGGCCCGATCCCGAGCTCTCCTTCTTCTGCACCGGGTGTATTGGCGGCGCGCCGCCACACACTCTCGACGCAGATTGCCAATCTCGTCACGCCACCAATACACCCGGCGACTCGGCGAAGCCGCCGGCTTTGCCCTCGGCATAGCCGCATCGCAGATGCGGCCGAGGGCACCGACGAGCCGCTCCGCTCCGCCATCCACATCTGACCCGGGATCAGGCCCAGCCACCCAGGCCTCCACCAGGGCCGCCTCCCTGGCGACCTCAGGGTCCAGCCGCCTCAGCTGCCAGCGCGGACCCCCACCAACCGGGGATCGGCGATCCGCAGCCGGAGCGTCAGGCAGTGCGGAGACATCAAACCGTATGTACCGGTGGTCCGATAATGTCTCCACATCCTCCCTGACGCACCAGCCCGTCACTCGGTGAGCGAGGGCGGGGCTCGCGAACGTGATGTCCACGATTGACCCGCCCTGTTGCCGCACGCAAGTGTCCACCGATCCCCTGTTGAGGAGGACCAACCCCATGGACACCGCCCAATCTTCCAGCTCCTCCCCCCGTGCATCTGTTGCTGGGGATCCCCACGCCGTTGACTTGGCGTTGAAATCCCCCGCAACTAGCACGGGGTTGGGGTGTGCTTGTCCCATCAAAGCCCCGACTTCCACGAGCATTTGCTCGAAGTCAGCGAGGCTCCTACTGGGCGGAAAGTACACCCCAATAACTGCAACGCCGCCCGTAACGGCCAACACGCATCCCTTGCCCTTCGCAATGACGTCGAAGGGACGGGAGCCCGCCGCCGGACGGGCGACGATGGCCACCAAGTCCTCCCGGTCCGACACCCAGTTGTCCCGGGTGGGAACCAGGTAGGGCTCAGAGACCACGGCTACTTGAATCAACCACTCTGCCATGCTCTGGACCAACAGGTCCTGAGCCCTGGCACAGTGGTTGATATTCGCCTGCAGATATGGAGCAGCCATCTACTTAACTACGCGGCGTCCATGGGATCCCCCTGTTGCGGCGCTGGCCGCCGAGAAGGCTGCGAGGGGACCCTCAGGCCATCGCCGCCCTTCCTCCCCCCCCTTTTTCGACCCCGCCTCTTGGGGAGCGAGGCTGGACACGCCTTGCTCCCCAAGGGGTGGTCCACCGGCGAACCGCCGGCCGCGGCGCACAAAATGCAATGCGGCTCGGCGGCGGTGCATTGGGCCGCCTTGTGCCCCGGCCTCCCGCAGCGGAAACACAACCCGCTGCGGTCTGTGCCGGGGCACTTGGCTCCCACGTGCCCGTGCTCCAGGCACCGGAAGCACCTCATGGGTCGGGTCTCGAGCAGTTTCACCTGCACCGAGGTCCAACCCACGAGGAGGCGACCCCCGCCCAGCACCTTCTTGGCGGCCGCGACGGGGCAGCTCAGCCACATGGAGCCCATCCCGGATGGACCCCGACTGATCTCCCCGGACCTTATAGCGTCCGGGGTGCAGCCTCCGGCCTTTGCCACCGCCGCGACCGCCTCCGCCTTGGACGTCGAGTCGTCCAGACCAACAAGGCGCATCTCCGCGCACTTCGTCGGCCTGGAGACCCGAACGTCTTCGTCCCTGAGGGCCTCTCGCAGTTTTGCGGCCAGGGAGTCCGCTTTGTCCGCACTGGTGGTGCCCGGCACCTCCAAGATGCGGGCACCAGTGACCCCAGTGCGGAATCTGAGGCCCTCGATCCCCAGAGCCGCCAGGTCAACCCGAGCTTTGGCCTCGGCCAGCACCGAGGCGTACGTCACCCCCCGCTCCCCAGCACTCGGCTGCAAAGTCAGCACGACGGCTGACGAGCGAGGGGGGCGCAATTTGGGCGCCACTGGGGGTTTCGGTGCAGGAGCCTGCGCCGGCAGCGGCACCATAGGGCCCCTCTTCCTTCGGCCGCGCCGGGCCACCACGTTCCATGCCTCCCCCATGGATTGCGGCGGTGGCGGCAGTGGGCGCGGCTCCCTAGGGGCAGCATTCGGCGCCGGCCTCGGCGTGCCCCCTGCGGGAGGCCTAGGAGCCGCGGGTGGCCCACGCTGGTAGGCCCCGGCTTTTTGGGCCGTTCCCTGCTTCCCACCCGAGGCTGCGGGTGGTTTGACAGGGGGGGCCCGCACCGGCGTCGCAACCTCGGTCGAGGCCCGGCTCGCCCTCCTGTCTGCGGCGAGCGGCGGCCGCAAACGGGGCTCCGGGAGGAGCCGGTCCTCGATCGAGGCGAGGCGAGCACTTAGCATCGCCCCAAATTGCGACACCAGGCTGCGCCCAAAAGCCTCCTCTCTCGAGGGAGACCTCGCGCCCGTTTCCGGGCCGTTGGCAGGGGCCGGGCCCATCGTCTCCCGGGGTCTCCGGAGCTCCGCCCGCAGCTCGGTGAGCTCCTTTCGGAGCTCCTCTACCTCCTTCTGGAGGCGGGCGTTGCTGGCCTGCAGCACTTTTGTTTCCTCGGAGGCGGTGCGACTATAAAAAGCCTCCGCCGCCTCCCGGATCGAGGCCGCAGCGTCGTTGAGGCGCCTCTGGAAGGTGCCCTTCAGGTTCTTTGAACCCTTGGACACCGATTCCACCATGTCCACGCTGCTTCTGACCTGAAGCATCAGGTCAGAAGCGGTCTTGTCGGCGCGGACAGGCTGAGACGCCTCCGACTCGGAGACCCCATCAGCTCCGAAGTTGCGGGCGCGGACCTCCCGGAGTTCCGCGTCCAGCTCCTCGAGCCTTTGTTCGGCTCTCTGCTCCTTCTCGGCCCTCTGGCCCCTCACGAAGGCGCTCCTCGCCGTGAAAGGCCGGGATAGTCGCGGCTCCTTGGCCGCGACTTTAGGAGGGTGCTCCTCCCCCCCTGACCCCGAGTCGGAGCCGAGAGCCGCGCTCTCTGGCCTCCTTTTCCTCCATACTCGCCCGTCGAGCGCGGGGACGCTGGTGGAGTCCATCGCCTCCACGCCCGACGTCGAGCCCTTACAGGAGCCAGCTCGGCTCCCCTCCACGCGCAGATCGGTGTCCTTAAGGCGCGCTAGGTCTGCCATCGATCGGGACCGGGTAGCGCGGTAAACGCCCCCCACCCCCGACACGATAGGGCTTTGCGGACGAAAGTCCGCATGGTCTGCCACGACCTTGCCGCTTCCAACGCCACTTGTGGCGCCAGAAACGGCAAAACTACCCGTGGCAGTTTTATTAAGCTCACTTGAGGCACCCGGCCTCAAGGAGAGTGAGTCGTTGTTGCCCCCCCCAGAATACGAGGGGCAGCCCGACGCCGAGGTGGCGCCGGGGAGGGATTCTCCTGCTGAGCAGGTACCCTCCTGGGGTAGTATCTTTTTAACAAGCGACATCATCATTTTTATAGTTTTTTAGCATCTCGGCTACATCTGAGCGGGGGTATGGGATGTACGCGCGCCGTTTTCCCAACACGACGCGGGTGCTCTTTTTGGGGCTAGAACCCAGGGCCAGCACTAAGCCTGCAGGTTTGGCCGCTAGTGGCTGATGACCTCCCCAGCCGCTCTTGCGAGCACCCCGACGCCACGTGCCCCAGCGCCGAGGATTGAGGTTTTTTATAGAGGTTGTCTCCTCGCAGCCCGAAAGCCCCCGGTCCCACTCAGTGTGGGACTCCGGGTTTGCCGACGGTGGCCGAAGCCTGCCCGGTAGCTACGCAAGCGCACATACCGGGCCCGCCGCCAAGTGCGAAGCCCAAATTGGGCCCCACCGGACATCCAGCAGCAGATTGCCACTGGATGTCCCCCCACCTGGTTTTGGTCCACGCCGGCCGAAGCCGGTACCCCCCATATCTGGAGGGCGTTCCCCTATCCGCCACCTGGGGACGCGTCCGATGGGAGACCAGAAACTCCACACGGAACTGTCTTACAATCCTCCACCAACCCGGACTTGGCCCCCGTGGTGGACCTAACCTAACCTAACCTTCCTGCGATGCAGGAAGAGACCCGTGCTCCAGCAATGGGGACATACAAGGGTTGATAACGAGAGTTACGATGATATACCTTCCCCCTATGGAAGGTATGTAGGCCATATTCCACCATGGGGGCCAATTACGGATTGGTGGAGGTTTGTAAGACTAGTGGCTGGCTTACTTTCAGAAGTTTTCAAGCCGCCCTGAGGCTTCTGACTTAGCTCAACGATATTAATATTAATAGCCTATGAAATACAGGCACAAAATAGAATACTAATTAAGTTAACTGAATTTACATATGTACATGTTTACAAAATAAGTTCTATAACACAAAGTCTTAACCGCTGCCGTTGGGGAGATTTCCAAGGACAAACAATATTTAATTTAGATAAAATTTTAATATCGAAACCTGAACCGATGAAAATTACTAATAAAAAAAAATTACATAATATTTCAATTGGGAAAACAATAGCTTTGACGACGATAAAGTAAACATTTTGGTTTTAGATTGAATATAAAGCAATTGAGTTTGAACTTTGAATTTACAACTTTTCATTAATTTCGTTCTAAGATCAAACCTCTATGATCCAGGTAAGGATATTACTTCATATTTTCCAAATGTATTTGCCCGGGAAAACATTTTCAATTTTAAGTGTACTAGAATCTACCAAATACTAGGTAGTTGCGGCTAGCAAAGTTCGCCACTTGAAATTGTTAGTTACAGGCTATTGGGATATCGCGCACGGTATATATGAGACTAGATAATGTTTTGCAGATGTGAGCAGGTCAATTTTTTCTTCTCTAAGGTACGTGTAAACTTAAAGCCCGTTACACACGTAGATATAACATATAGTAATACGCCGTGCTATATGACTGACCTGCAAAACTATGTACTACGTTTTCAATTTTGTTTTATCCTAAACTACCCAAAAAAATGAGTTTTTTTCAGCCATATCTTAAAAGAAGGTTATGTACCTATTATGAAAATTTAATACGCAAAATTAAACTCTTTTTGGAGTCCTTTTTATTTCGAAAGTATAATCACAGACCATCTTGTGCACTTAAAAAGTTATTGCAATTTTGGGAGTGTGATAGATAGTTTTGCAGACCAGTGTATATTATATTATAATAAGCTACCACACACGGAGACGATGCTATATTATATATTTTTGCCTTCATTTCATTGATGGTCGGCCAAATACCATAATATATATGCATTAAATAATGTATATTGATGATTCCATTATATAAATCACGGTATAAGATGGTGACGTCATAGAAATATATATTATAGCTGTGACCACTTGCATATTTGTATGGAAAATATATCGTAATATACCTTGCTATAATTTATTCTCATATATATTATACCTACGTGCTTAACGGGCTCAAACCAATTCTTCGTATTAACACAACGCGATCTTTGCCGAGCCGACAGTACCGAAAAAGCATTTTAGAATTGGAATCTCCTCTTTGTTCGTAATAATACTACTTATTTTTAAGCTTTCTCTGTATATAACCCATTTCATTAACCAAGAAGCAAATAAATTTATAAAGTATTATTAATTTATTGTTGTACGAAATCTATCGACATCGAAATCTTAAGCATCGTTTATTTGCTATACAATTCACAGGCTTAGAAAGATACACCACAAACGATTCGTTTAAAGTAGGTACTACATAACACAACATTTACATACAGGCACATACATTGCTTCTGGCCCCACACTAGGATACCCAGTGTCGTGGACACCAGAAACAACGACTTCACGAACATGTAAACATCCAAGACCCGGGGTTTTTTTTCCAGACGGGGTTTGAACCCGGGACCTCTGGCATAGTAGGCAGATGCACTACCGCTGCGCCACAGAGGTCGTCAAAATAAATATACTGAAACTTATTGGGTTATGAAATTTCATCTGCACCTCATCGGGTGAAATACTAGAAAAAATCTGTAGGCTTTCCATACCCATCAATTTGGATGAAGTTCGACAGTGGAGGCGAAGTGAGCAACTCCCACACTCAGTTGGTTAAACACATTTTATGTTACTTGATATCAACCCTTTGTACGTACTGCTGGGCACAGGTCTTTTCCTACATTTCCGGAAGCCATACTTCACCACGGGGGCCAAGTCCGGGTTGATGGAGGATTGTATTTTACATTATCATAATAACATAACATAATATATATATATATATATATATATATATATATATATATATATATATATATATATATATATATATATATATATATATATATATATATTACCTCGGGCACTGACTCAGCGCTGATTTTGATTCTTTCTTTCTTTCTTTCTTTCTTTCTTTCTTTCTTTCTTTCTTTCTTTCTTTCTTTCTTTCTAACTTGGTTCCAAAGTTTTCTTAATTAAATGATGAAGAACAAAAATGTATTCAAACTGTTCGTAATTTAGTTATCTGCGAAGCCCTCTCAGCACTTTTTTCATGTATAATCATTTTATTACAATTGCAAAAGATGTTTTATTGTGCGAGCGAGACAACATGTTTGACGTAATAGCAGCCTTAATATTTCGCAACCGAATCTTTAACTGAAAAATAGATTTCCTACTCTCATAATATTTTTAAACGACCAATGATACCCTACATTACGGCGAAGATTTTAAGCGCAAATATATGTTACAGTAGGGCGCCCCCCCCCCTCTGCCGGCTAAGCAGTTAATTGTAGGAACATAAAAAAAAATCAGTGCAGTGGCATATAATTATTATGAAATTAAAAGGAAAACTATCACGACTTCGAATAGTATTACTCATTAGTATTAAGCTCGCCTTTATACAAATATGCTTATTGTGCAATAAAGAATTATCTAATCTAATAGCCAGTTTATAAAATTTATAATAAATTTATAAGTTTATAAAAGGAAAATTCCGAACAATTTACTTTGAAAATTACTTTGATGACATTGTCAGCTCTGTAAAGCGAGTAACAACTCCTTATACGGAACCCTACTGCGCATGGCTCGGCCACGTGGACAAACTTAGTTGTTTTTTGTACAATAAAGTGTTCTTGGTGTACGAGTGTATCTTTACAATGCAATCGTTCAACTGATACCATTGAGGGACCGTTGTATCAACATTGTATGTTTACTAGTAAAACGATGTCGTGCAGTCACAGTGGTCGTCCGATGTAAAACCGTTTAAAGTCTTAACTTGAATGTAAAAAATACCCCGTCGTATTGTTCGCAAGTTTCGCAAGACATTTTCCTGCTCGTAATATGAGTCGAGACTTTCAAGGCTTCGGTCAAGCACTCTCGCGGCCTGAAATTTCGAGTACCACGCGTCAATGGCTCTTGTTTTTGCCACTGAACAAAATCACAATATAAAATAAGTTAAGTTTCCATTTTATATTGTAGTAGAAGTGCGCGCGACCCCAATTTTGGAGGACCGAATTTGCAAAGTTACAATAGAGGCGGGCTTTCCGGGCCTCTCGAATATAAGCACCTACCCGACATGACCGAAATATCTGTGCAATTAAAAACAACTGGAAGCTCACTTACGCTACACCGGGCGTAAGTTCTTACATATTTCCTGGACATATTTTCTGTAACTGTAAGGTACGCGCGCACGGGTTACTTTTGTCACCGTGACTGTTTCGTCACTTCGTAGATATGTATGGAGATGCGCGAAACGTCACCCAGTTGTCACGTCGTAACATACGCGCATCTCCATACATGTCCGCGGTCTTGATAAGAGTGACGAAACAGTGACGGTGACAAAAGTAACCCGTGCGCGCGTAGCCTTACAGTTACAGAAAATATGTCCAGGAAATATTAAAGAACTTACGGCCGGTGTCCATACTGAGAATTTCACTTAGTAAATACTTAAGTAACGTCCTGTTATGCTTTTCGAAGAGACAGCACTACAGTTAAGTATTTACTTAGCAAAATTCTCAATTCTGAAACGGGCCCATTGACGCCCCTGCCATTGAGCAATCAGAACAAAGCAATAAGTCAATCAACAGAAAAAATTTGAAACATAGATATATATGAGACGGGTGTAAGCGCGATTATTTTTTAGGTAAACCGTAATTACCTTAATTCCCGACATTTCGGCAGCGTTGCAGTTGCCGTCACGGGCAAGTACAGTCAATTATTGTAGTGAGGAGGTGGTCGTCGGGAATTAAGGTACCTAATTACATTTTACCTAACAAATAATCGCACTTAGACCCATTTAATATATAACTGTGTATGCATTGCGTGCGAGTCTTTATGAAATACTAACATTTGAAACATGCTAAAACAAACTCGTATCTCAGCCAAGATCCTAGGAAGGTTGAACAATCTATTGTTCGTATATTCGCAAATATCCTAAGATATTATCTTGGATCCGATCCTATTATTATTATTATTAGTTTCCACATTTAGTCGCTTACTTCTGCGGAAAACCATGCCCGAGTCTTTTCCTCTAAACTATAGTAATAAACTAAAGCTGAGTATTTTTTTTAATAAACTTTGTATTTTAAACGCTGAACCTGACAATCTACGTCACGTTTTCCCCTCCCTTCCCGCACCGCATTCGTCCCCAGCCATATGCCATATAATTAGTCCAAGTGGTGCTTCAATGATGGACTGTTAATCCGGGGAATAGAATAAATTTGCATTATCCAGCGCATTTGCGTGCGTAAGCGTCAGCCAGCGCTGGGCGCAACTAATCGGAATTTGCCGGCTGGCCACGTCGCTTTATGATCTCTGCCAGAGGAGTGGAGAGGTTGGAATTGGAATAGCATTCTCATTGGTCAAATGCCGGATTTCCAACATAGAGGCTGTTGGCCGGACAGCCTGGTCATTGTTAGAAAGGTCATGTCATAGAAATTGGGGTATCAATCAGTGATTTTCTGTAACATAGACTACCTCGTTGGTCTAACCGTTAAGGCACTTGCTACCAAGGCAGAGATCGTGGGTTCGATTCCCACTGAGGCTCGCCGTACATTTGCACAAATGGCCTCAGTGTGGGTGTATTTTCGTGTTTGTGACGTCCTCGCTTGATTACCATAGCACAGGGTATCCTAGTTTGTGATCAGGTCAAGCGACAGTGTTGTGTGTTATTATTATTACCTACAGGTGAAATTTGTATTGGTGTTAAAGCCATTTTAGGTTTCTCTATGTTACACCTATTGGGTGATCAAATTTATGCTTAATTGCACTGTCATACACACACCAAGAAAAAGTTATATTTTATATTATTACGTAAATCAACTTTACATTATTGAAGTTTGATTGAGAATCATTATAATATACTGATAATATAGATTAAGTAAGTAAGAAAAAAAAAGTCAGGTATGGTTATTTGTCTAATTGTCTATTGTGTAGTGGGATTCTGGATCCTGTTTAAACATCTATGAAAGTTAACAATTTGTATTGTCAATTAGTAGTTTAAAGTCGCTCAGCGAGCTATGGAGAGAGCTATGCTCGGAGTATCTCTGAAGGATAGGATTCGTAACGAATGCATCCGACAGAGAACCAAAGTTATCGACATAGCTCAGAGAATCAGCAAGCTAAAGTGGCATTGGGCTGGCCATATCTCGCGAAGTACCGACAACCGTTGGAGTAAACGTGTTCTTGAGTGGAGACCGCGACTCGGCAAACGCACTGTAGGACGCCCTCCGACCAGGTGGGATGACGATCTGCGAAAAACTGCCGGCAGATGCTGGATGCGGCAAGCTGAAGACGGGGCACTATGGCGCTCATTAGGGGAGGGCTATGTCCAGCAGTGGACTATATAATATAGCCTGAAGAAGATTGTTCATTTTTAGCTAGGCATCTATAACCAGCATCAGAAGCGCTCGTGGCCCAGGCGAACCGAGTGATTGGAATCAATCACTTGGTTAAGCAACAACAGGCGCGGTCAGGTACAGGATGGGTGAGCATCCCGTGACTACCACTAGTGGCATTTTTCCGAGCGCTTCCGTGCTTCGCAAGGCACGCTAAGCCGTTGGTGCCGGCTGTCATATAATGGCAGTCGTTAAGCCATGTCAGAGGCCTTATGGGCGGCTTGATGACGTCTGACAGTAAGGCCCGCCACTGTCTTACAATCCTCCACCAACCCGGACTTGGCCCCCGTGGTGGAGTATGGCCTAACCTTCCTGCGATGCAGGAAGAGACCCGTGCCCCAGCAGTGGGGACATACAAGGGTTGATAACGATCTATAACCATCAGACAAGTTACTTATCTACACTTGCCCTGTTCACAAGTAAAACGAAATCTAAGCTAATAATAATTTATCTAAGACCTCAATCGTTTTAGTTGCCTCAGTATTTCGCTTTTCAGCCCCCACCAACGGGGCTGTAACAATATGGGTAGTCAAGGTAATTATTAATTTTGTAAATGCAAAGTTCTAAACTTTGCGCGCCGTTTATCATCATAGTTAGCACATTTGCAGTGCTTAAGTTGATATATTATCTAGACCCGAGTGTGGATAAGTTCACATTTCACTCGTTATAATATCTGGGTGAAATATTTTCGCTCTGCTTGCAGAACAATCACGCGCCATAATGGTTAGGCTAATGGTGTACGAGATAATTTATCGATGGTAAAGATTCAACCGTTATGAGAAGGAATTGAAATTGAAAAGCATTTATTTAACACCAGTAAATAATGGTTACAAAATAAGTTACTTAAGTAGCGCATTGATCATTTGGTGCGATTACAGGAAAATTATCATACTTCATTGCACACGAAATATTAAACAGGACATTATAAAAGAGATACCGCGTATAAAGGCGAGCTTATCGCCGTTAGAAATTTCTTCCAGCAAACATTGGAGAATCGGAGCAGCAGTATAAAATGGGTCTAAAAGTATAAAATGAGCTATAAGCATAAAAAGTATAAAATGAACTACTACAGCAAAGAACCTTAACAATATACTAAGCAGAAATAATACACTACATAGACTAAATACCCGTAAATGAAATACATACTAAATAATAAATAAATGTCTAGCCCAAAGATATGATAAAGATAAATAGTACTCTAAAGTTAATCAACGTTCCTTACAATAGGGACAGCCTGTATCGTAGGGAACGGTGAACAGTTTGTACATGGCTATTTGAGCATAGTTTCGACCGGCATAACGATGTTGAATAAGATGAGACGAGACGAGACGAGACGAGACGAGACGAGACGAGACGAGACGAGACGAGACGAGACGAGACGAGATAAGATAAGAATATTCTTTATTGTACACCAGAGCACATATTATAAAACATGTAAAGATACAAAGTACAATTATAATATAGTATGTAACTGCACTGTAAAGTTTTTCCTGTAATAAAGATTATTATTACAATTTGGCGGCCTTATTGCTAAAAGCAATTTCTTCCAGACAACCTTACGACGGAAAGTTGCTGAAGGAAATAAGAGACGGGTAGTCAGTGCAAAGATGAAAATATACATACTTACACTACTTATATAAATAACAATATTATTATTATTTTGGCCTTTTTGCATCTACTTAATGAGATGATTTATACAACGTCCAGTGGTATCTTCACTCACACACTAGATGGGTGAAGGGACCACTCCGACGCTGTAGTGCCTGGGACATGGTTTTATAGATGGTTTTTAGGCTTGCCCAGCACCTATACCATCCTGACAGCTTAGTCGGCCTAGCCCACAGGAAAGACTAGTCAATACGTGCGGAGCCAACCAAGTCGCGGGTTTCCTCA
Source organism: Yponomeuta sedellus (assembly GCA_934045075.1). Classification (NCBI taxonomy): domain Eukaryota; kingdom Metazoa; phylum Arthropoda; class Insecta; order Lepidoptera; family Yponomeutidae; genus Yponomeuta; species Yponomeuta sedellus. The sequence goes on along the minus strand of OW203729.1, from coordinate 17,161,819 downwards.
CGATGTTTTCCTTCACCGTTAGCGTGTGGTATTGCGACTGCAAATTCGCAAATGTACGTAACTTTGAAATTAAACAAAGTCATTGGTACATGCCCGCACTCGGGATCGAACCTGGGGCTCTCGCTTGCCAGTCCATGGTTCTACCCACTGAGCTACCACCGTAGGTATATTGTTATTCTAAATAACAATATACCTACATAATTATAACTAAGATATTATAAAAACCTATTAAGAGGCTAAAAATTCCACCCATGCCGGAATTCGAACCCGCAACCTCTGGCTATCCGTGCCAGCGCTCTTCCAATTGAGCTAATGGGCGACTCACCGGAATCAGTGAAATTTCTAACCTCTTGACACTGTTCTCTGTATTACGTACAGGCAGCGACATCTGGCTTAAGTAAATTGCATCACTTACAGCCCCGACTACCTACTTTGCAGTTAGGTTTTTACATCGGAATGATATCACTGTACCCACATGATTATATTATTTTTATTTTTAATGCACTAACCCGTGCTAAGGACAATTTTAAAAACCTATTTAGAGGCTAAACATTCCACCCATGCCGGGATTCGAACCCGCAACCTCTGGCTATCCGTGCCAGCGATCTTCCAATTGAGCTAATGGGCGACAGCACAAATTCACAAAGCACTACATAAATAGCTCTTATTGGCCACGGATGTAAATTCTTTTACATCCGTGTGAATTGCTTAGTAAGTTTGTGCTGAAAACGTCTCATTGGCTATTTTATTGCTGAAAACAATTTATTCTATTCTTTTTAATGCACTAATCCGTGCTAAGGACAATTTTAAAAAAGTACTACAGAGAATATTGTAATGTTGACCATCTGCCTGTACGTAATACAGAGAGTGGCCCATAAGCTTAGTCGGAAGAGCGCTGACACGGATAGCCCGATGTCGCGGGTTCGAATCCCGGCATAGGTGGAATTTTTAGCCTCTAAATAGGTCAATTTATCCTAGACAATCAAGAAGACAACAGCGAAACCAAACATAACATAAAATTTACATACAGGCACATACATTGCTTTTGGCCCCACACTAGGATACCCTATGTCGTGGGAACCAGAAACAACGACATCACAAACACGTAAATATCCAAGACCTGGGTTTTTTTTGTCCCCAGCCGGGGTTCGAACCCGGGACCTCTTGCATGGTAGGCAGATGCGCTACCGCTACGCCACCACAGAGGTCGTTAAACAAAATAGTAGGTGTAAACTTTTAGTACGAATGTGTGAATCAGTTTCTGCTCACCATGATTAAGCTAGCTCTGCGAATCGGAGCGAAACCTGGTCGGACTCTTCCGATATAACAATACCCGTAAGTAGATCCGGACTAAAAGTTTACAATGTGTTGTGCTTACGAAAGTTTTAGTTCAAAAATAGTAGGTGCACACAAAAGTACTTTATAGTAAGTCCAATTGTTGATTTCCACGTAATTACTACAGAATGGGATACAAGGAACTCCAAAGTCCACTGTAAGTATCCTAAGGTTTTCAGTTTGCTTAATGAAAACGTCAAGATTCAATTCCCGAATCTCGGATGTGATCCGAATCCGAATCCAATTCGCGATAAGAAACAAGATACATCAATCAGCCACTGTACGGACAGAAAAACCCCAGTTAATTGAGAGCGATACGAACGGTCATAATCGCACTGACAATAAAGTGGCCCAAATAGCCAATTCGCTGCTCGAGGGTAAAAATAAAAATCGTAGGGAGCGTCGAAATTAGGTTTTCTTCGTATGTAGCGACGTCATTAGGGCCGAAAATGCTGAAATAGGGTTGTATCGTGGCGGTTGTAATAAGTCATGTCGACCGCAGGACCCGGGCTTCCGCCCCGCCCCGCGCCGCCGCCGCCCGCATCCTGCCCCCAACATTATCGCCTGTGAGAAACGATCATCATTTCACTTGTTTAAAGCGAAAAGAGTTAACTGCGAAGTGCGCTTCCAACGGCCGAGGCAATAACAACACTGTAATCTCGTATTTAACGTGCATTTGTATTCAGTTTCGTCCAGTGCGGAGCGACCGATTAACGTCCTTTCCGGCGATTTTTTCGTCCGCTCCGAGTGCCGAATCGTAAACAGTTTAGGATCGGTTATAGCGTCCAAATTACAAAGAACGGAAGGCGGTACCTTCATTCTCTGCCCTTTACGACGGGTTAGCAGTGTGTCGGCATTCGGTATGGGGGGAGGCACCGAAATGGCCCATAACGCTGATAACATTTCGTTGACCTTTAAGAAGTAGGTGAGCGGTGAAATTAATTTTTTGTTGCGTTTTTTATACTAGTAGGTAAGAGACAACATCGATACGCCTAGCCAAGTGGTTGTTATTATTATGTTAATTCTTTCTTGAACTAATTACATGAGTAAAAGTAGATAGATAGATAGAGATAGAGAACACCTTATTCTATCTTATAATATAAAAATTAATCGCTGAATTTGTTGGTTAATTCTTTTTTTAGAATATTCTTGAGAAAAAAAAAATAAAACGTCGACTGTTAGGCGGTTCGAAGTTCGCTGGGTCAGCTAGTCTATCTATAATATAAAAATGAATCACTGAATGTGTTGGTAAGCGCAAATCTCGAGAGCAGCTGAGCCGATTTCGCCAATTCTTTTTTTAGAATATTCCTTGAAGTACGAGGGTGGTTCTTACAGAGAGCAAATTTCAAAAAATTAAAGAATCAACTGTTAGGCGGTACGAAGTTCGCTGGGTCAGCTAGGATAAAATAGAACTTAGGTCAACCTATGAGGGTGGTTCTTACGGAGAGAAAAAAAAATAAAGAATCGAATTTTAGGCGGTACGAAGTACTCTGGGTCAGCTGGTTGTACATTAAAATGGAAATTACACAGATATTTCTTAACCTAGTAGTAGAGACGGCGGCCTTATCACCAAAAGAGATCTCTTCCAGACAACCTTTGGCTGGACTGGACTAATATATTGGAGAAGGAAGTACAAGGGCGTGCTTAATGCAAGAAGCATTCTCTTCCAGCTCTTCCAGCAAACGATGGTTGCGATTCTTTTTAGAAACATTTGAGTTAAACTATGTTTTACGATGTTTTCCTTCATTGCTACTATAACTTCAAAAATGTACATAGCCTAGAAAAAAAATCATGATATATGTCGGGATTCGAACCCGCGACCTGCCAAATGCAAGGTTCTATCGCTCCGCTCAGATAAAGAACGAAAAGTTTCAATCACTATAATTGGTTGGTACTTATTATGACATTTTGCATAGGGCTCGCATTGAATACAGCTTTCCGTCGTAAGGTTGTCTGGAAGAAAATGCTTTTAGCAATAAGGCCGCCAATTGCTCTTTGTATCCTTACATGTTTTCTAATATGTGCTCTGGTGTACAATAAAGAATATTCTTATCTTTATCTTATGTTTCTCATTCTGATACCTATTCTCTCCCTCGGACAAAACAATATCGTTGAAGGAAGACATCGTGAGGTAACCTGAGCGTCTCAAGTGTTCACATACCTCAGCGCTTGAACTTGCCGATCCGCGTTGGGCACGCCTGGTAATTAACCGTATACTCTCTCTCTGAGAGAAGGCCGTGCCTTTGCCCAGCAGTGGGCCGTTTATAACTATTGGCCGTTTGCATCTACGTAATGAGATGATTTATACAGCGTTTAGTGGCGTCTTCACTCACACTAAATGGGTGAAGGAACCACTCGGATGCTGTATAGTGCCTGAGACATAGTTTTTTTATAAATGGTCAGTCATTAGTCAGCCTTGCCCACAGGAAAGACTAGTCAACGTGCGGAGCCAATCAAGCCGCGGGTTTCCTCACGATGTTTTCCTTCGCCGTTAGCGTGTCGTATTGCGACTACAAATTCGCAAATGTAAAGGATCTTTGAAAGTAAACAAAGTCATTGGTACATGCCCGCACTGGGGATCGAGCCTGGGGCTCTCGCTTGCGAGTTTATTGTTCTACCCACTACCAACTCTCATGACGGACTTTTATAAGCTAAATAAAAAAATGTTTTACTTTCCAAGTTGAACTTCTTACATCTCCATTAAAATTAAATTAAAACGTTAGTAGCTATAAAGTTCGGAACTGCACTTCCGATCATAAAGCTTCTAACCGCACGAATTTCTATCGATTCTCGTAAATACCACCGTCCACGAATATGCCGTCGAAATCGAATGCTCTGCTTATCAGAATTCGATTTACCTCGGGGCCACCCTATTTGTGTAAAATTCGATTAAATTAACCGAAATTCGGGCACTAAAGTAAATAAAAATCAAACAAATGCGAGTGTAACGGTCCCCTGAATGCACTGAATTGCTTATTGTCACATTACAGACCTTATCGAATGTTGATCAAGGCGGGCTGTTCTTTTTAAATGACTCCCCGAAGGACCTTCACTGAGGCCTGAGGTAATTTAAAACGTTGCTAATGTTCTGCCACAAGTTCTTACAGACTGTATGGGTGCATGTTTCATATGTATTTATTTAATGTCAATTAAAGTTTAATGCCTATTTTATGCACTTGTTTATTTATAATGATTTATTTTATTTTACCTTGTGCAATTTGTTAATATATATTAGAGGTTAGAGCGGAGAGGTTGATATGAAATGAAAATGAAATTTAATGAGATGAAATGAAACCGAACCTAACTCATTCAATCAAATCATTAAATCTGATATTGAAACAAATTAGTAGCTTCGTTTTAGAAATATACGTATTTGCATGAATCAAAAAACTTCTATGATTTTTTTTAGTAAAAACTTCATGGTTGGTTTTTCTTTTTAATAGACATCATTTTGACAGTTGGGAAAGAGAACGAACGAGTTCGGGAAATGTAAAAAAAAAGCACGGGTTACTTTTTTCTACTTCACATCTTCACTGGAACTATTGTTACCTGCTTATTCCGTTTTTATCCAGTTTTCTGTTTTTATTATAAATAAAACATACTATATTAATAAAGCACAATGTTGAAGTCGTTCCAGTTTTATTATTTATAAAAAGCTTTACAACATCACGAGCTCAAGAGAAACTGAGGTTGCAGGCATTATACAATTTTTATTTTAATGCACTAACCCGTGCTAAGGAACAAATTTAAAAACCTATTTAGAGGCTAAAAATTTTCACCCATGCCGGGATTCGAACCCGCAACCTCTGGCTATCCGTGCCAGCGCTCTACTAATTGAGCCAATGGGCGACTCACGGCATCAGTGAAATTTCGAACCTCTTTACACTATTCTCTGTATTACAGGCATTGGCATTGGCAGGCATTGTTATAAAGTACACAGCACATCAACTTGAACATGCGTGCACCCTACTCTGTTAGGACGATTTTGCAACGAATATGACCTGCAAAATCAAAGGACTTTGCTAAACGTTGACCGACTGTTGCCTGTACTCTACTATTATCAATCTGTCAATATTCAACGAAGATCTGAAGAATCAATAAAGAAAGAATCAATGAAGAACTAAGGCGGTCTGGAAGAAATAGCTTTTTGCAATAAGGCCGCCGATTATACTATACTAGCTGTGCCCCGCGGAGTTACCTGCGGTTTATCGATTTTCCCATGGGAATAAGATAATTTCCCTAAGTAATATTTAGCCTATGTGTTGATCCAGGGTGTCAGCTAACTCCATACCAATTTTTATTAAAATCGCTATAGCCGTTTACACCTGAAGAAGTAACAAACTTACACACTCAAAGCTTTCGCCTTCATAATATTATTGTAAAGATTTTGTATTTGTTGTTTTTATCCAGTGTACAATAAATAATATTTTTATCTTATCATTTACTTACTTACGGGTTTAAAAAATAATATCAAATGCTTCATGTTTCAAACATAATGCTAGGAAAGTATTTTTTACGTGAGCCTTTAAGAAATACTTTCACCTTTCCTTTTATTTAATAAGTAATCAACATGAAAGTTCTAGTCAGAGAAAAACATATCGAAAGTTCGAAACTCTAAAGCAGTGTACAGAACTTTGACGCAAAATTGACATCGCGTCGCGCGTTCGTACGTCAATTAGGACGGTACAGTGCTACACAAGAAATAAGTTTCGCATATGAACCTGCGCAGATGACCAAATTTTGGATGTGCGGCAAGTTGATCGACCAATCAGATAGTTTCATTTTATGGCAGGCCGCGCGCCTTTGTTGCTATTGGTTGATTCAACGTCGTCGATGCAGGTGACTATTAGTTTGGCAATATTAGCGTGATCGAAATAGGTAGCGCTACTGCGGCAATCAATTCTGCACCTTAACCGTATCGGTTGAAGATCATGTTGAATGTACTTATAGCTTTGGGTACTTTCGTTACACTTCTTCCTTGTACGCGCGAACGTAGATTTCCGAAGGGACTTTTATGATGTGTAGTACTGTAACTCACTGCTACCCCGGTGCTACCACATTATTGTTAGTTGCCACCGATTCCCTGAAATGGATCACGTTGTGCGGTCGTTATGCGACCTAATATCTCAGACGGGTCCATCGCATCCGTAGGAAAATTATCCGCTATAATATTGGTAAAATTTTATGGACATAAATGGACGAACCAAATGTGTCACAGAAAGAGGAAAATAGATATTTGTCGTTTCAGGGGTTACAACGGTACCGTTAAACGGGGTGATCAGAAACTGGACTATATCACAGATTATATTATGTAGAAATAAAAAGTGGAAAAAGGGGTTTTCGTCACAGATTTCCTACTAAACCTACTTTCCTAATAACTATAGGAAGTGTCATGAACTTAAAGAGACGTCGCTATAGTTGTAAGTTCAGCACAGAGACGTTAAGTACTAGAAGGCTGAATTTTGGCATAAGTTTTAATAACAGAAAAGCCGAAAAAACCGTAGGTAAAACATAATTTTGCACACGATCTAATACCATTACGTTTTAGAACGCGTAAACACACACACACACACAATGTGGTATCCAGTTTTTCATATTTTTAGGGTTCCGTACATCAAAAGGAAAAAACGGAACCCTTATAGGATCACTTTGTTGTCCGTCTGTCCGTCCGTCCGTCTGTCAAGACCCTTTTTCTCAGGAACGCGTGGAGGTATGAAGCTGAAATTTATATCAATTACTCAAGTCTACTGTCCCTTGAAGCTGTGAAAAAATCAAACTTCTAAGCCAACGCAATCAAAAGATACAGCCGTTTATGCCGCAAATTTTCGACACTTGCAAGGGAATCAAAACCTACAGGGTGCTTCCCGTGAACTCAGAATCTTGAAATTTGGTACGAAGCAACGTCTTATAGCATAGATAAAGGAAAAATTACGAAAACCATAAATTTTTAGTTACATCACATAATATATATTTTTTTAATAATTTTAAACTTACTACCCATTTCCTCATAAACGCGTAGAGGTATTAAATTGAAATTCATACCAAATACTCAGGTCTATAATACAGGTTTGTACGGAACCCTCGGTGCGCGAGTCTGACTCGCACTTGGCCGGTTTTTTTAAATGGTTGGCAACATTTTAATTTATTATTCGATTAACATAACATAACATAACATGTATACATACAAGCACATACATTGCTTCTGGCCCCACACTAGGATACCCTGTGTCGTGGGAACCAGAAACAACGACATCACAAACATGTAAACATCCCGGGACCTCTTGCATGGTAGGCAGACGCGCTACCGCTACGCCACAGAGGTCGTCATTGAATTTGTACTTCTCAATGAATTTGTAATAAAATGTTTCTATTTTAACCAAAATGTATATTATGCGCATTTTTCAATTATTTACTAACTGTTTTCATTTATGTATATTACTAATACCCTAGCGAATCAGGTGCAGGTGAAAACCAGCGCTGATCAACTTGCTGTGGCTAGCATTTTGCTCAGCTGCAGCCTCATTTACTTGTGTTCGCACGATTGTTTTACTATTATTTTTGTGTTTTAGTTTCCCTTCTAATTTTTTTTGTGTTATTATAATGGAAATAAATGTTTATGTCTCATTAAAGAAATATATTTCACGCATAACAATTTGGCAAAGAGTCACCAGTAACGTAGCTGAAAGAGCTGATCACACGCATCCAAAGTGAACTCGTAGCACCGGCTGCCTGAGTGAACTTAAACGATTACGAAGGTCACGCAACATTGGGCGCGTTCAGTGCATAGATGGGTGTTCTAGTGGCATTTTTCCGAGCAGTTCCGTGCTTTGCACAGCGTGTAAAGCAGTTGGTGCCGGCTGCCAATAGATGGCAGACGTTAACCCAAGTCAGAGGCCTCAGGGCGGCTTAAAAACTTCTGACAGTAAGACCAGTCACTAGTCTTGCAAGCCTCCACCATTCCGGACTTGGCTCCCGTGGTGGAGTATAGCCTATACCTTCCTCAGGGAAGAGACCCGTGTCGTTCGGTGGGAACATAATGGGTTGATGATAAAAGTGAAGCAGTGGTAGCAGAGCGGTGTAGAAAGCCGGCTTCTCAATCGGGGTCGTGGGTTCGAAACCCGGCATGCACCAATGACTTAGTTTTCTAAGTTATGTACACTTGTGAAGTTTTAGTAGCAATACTACTCGCTAACGGTGATTCAAAACATCGTAAGGAAAGCCTAGTGTCGGAAGTGTTAATGTACCTCAGGGCTTGCTACGTACGATTGCGCAACTAATTACGGAAAATCTCATGTTTAACTAACTAACGCATGTAAAAATTGATTTGTTGTTGCCTGTATCCCTGAAACTAAGAATTTTCTTAGATCTTCAATATTTTCTCTTTTAGGCTCCACAGAATAGCCTTAGCGTTTTGTCTGTGACATCCCTAGTCTATACAACGTGTTATAGAAATAAGGCAAAACTTAAAAATAAATATTCATGGGCATATTGGGCAGTTCTCGTTAGCCCTATACTAAATACATCTAAATGACTTGTGTTCTAACTCGTGCTAGTGCTAACTCGACATAAGATTTAATACAATAAATACATAGATAACATCCAAGACCCGAGACAAACTAGAAGAGTTCGTTTCCTAGTTTGACCCGGCCGGGGATCGAACCCGAGACCTTCGGTTTTACAGCAGTGTGCCAAACCGCTGCGCCACCGAGGTCGCCAAAAACAACGCCTTCGGTGTCTGCAATGCAATAAATAAAAGTTAAAATTGTCAATTACATTTTTGGGGTTCCGTAAGCGGAGGGTGCGAACGGAACCTTAACACTGTACCTACGACGTTTGTTGGTCTGGCATTCCGGCATTGAGTAACAAACATCTAAACATCTTAACAAACTTTCACACTTAATAGTATTAAAAGAATTGTCGGACAAGTAATATAAAAACACTGAATGTTTTTTTCAATACAAGCTAAATCATTATTGTACGTTTTGCTCCGTCATATAAAACATCGTCTTATTGTTGTAAAAATAAAAATAATGAAATAGTTTAAGAAATAAGATAAGAAAATTCTTTAGTGTACACTGGAAAAACAACAAATAAAAAATAATCACAAATGTACATAGTACAATTGGCGGCCTAATTGCTACAAGCAATTTCTTCCAGACAACCTTACGATTTGATAAAATCGATACTGAGGATATTTTTTTTCGTTTTGTCGTCGTGTTAATTACACGTTGTACAATGAAGTACTTGCGCTCTGTGCCCGCTTGTCTTGCGGTGACGTCCACTCACCGCGTCAAGTGTAGCAATTAAAAGTTGCGAATGCCAAGAGCGACTTGCTAGCGCAGTCGGCTGACGGCTTTATTTTTACACAGTTGATACCAAGAGCACTAGTAGACCTAGTACTACGTAATGAGATCATTTACGCAATGGTTTATACAGCGTCCAGTGGCATTTTCACTCATCTCACGTCTGTTTTCGTGGGATTGAGGTACCTATATACTCCGGGTACTCTTAGTTCAAAGCCAGAGTGTGGTATTTCCACGTGTCTCGATACGTTGCGGCCACGATCAGCGCTGAGTCGCGCATCTTGTTCGTCTGTCCTTTTAAGAGTTGTAGAGAGACGAGAACAGGCGCATATTATCGGCGAGTCGTTCTATGTGTGGGTTTCTAAAGATTGAAGTAATGGCAGTGTGTGGGTTTTTAAAATTTGTGTGGAAGATATCCCGTTGTTATATCTATAGCAGAAAGCATCGGTTAAGAATGAGTCTAATATTGTAACGGTGTACCCTTTTCACTACAATTTTAGTTCTTTTTAGGGTTCCGTACCTCAAAAGGAAAAAACGGAACCCTTATAGGATCACTTTGTTGTCCGTCTGTCCGTCCGTCCGTCTGTCAAGACCCTTTTTCTCAGGAATGCGTGGAGGTATGAAGCTGAAATTTATATCAATTACTCAGGTCTACTGTTCCTTGAAGCTGTGAAAAAATCAAACTTCTATGCCAACGCAATCAAAAGATACAGCCGTTTATGCCGCAAATTTTCGACACTTGCAAGGGAATCAAAACCTACAGGGTGCTTCCCGTGAACTCAGAATCTTGAAATTTGGTACGAAGCAACGTCTTATAGCATAGATAAAGGAAAAATTACGAAAACCATAAATTTTTAGTTACATCTCATAATATATTTTTTTTAATAATTTTAAACTTACTACCCATTTCCTCATAAACGCGTAGAGGTATTAAATTGAAATTCATACCAAATACTCAGGTCTATAATACAGGTTTGTACGGAACCCTCGGTGCGCGAGTCTGACTCGCACTTGGCCGGTTTTTTTTTAATATATGTTTTTTACTTTGATGTACAATAACCGCGGTGAACTTCACTGCGGTTAATATACAAAACTTTTTAAAACAAGCTGAGCTTTGCGAGTCATATCCGAACGCAACACCGCAGAAGTCCTATCAACCCTTGAGGATTCAGTAGACGGCCTATGATGTGTAGGACAAGTAAGTTATATGTTATATGTAGGACAAGTTAGTTCATCAAGTAAGTTATATACTTTGCACTTGCGCTGTAATCAATATTTACTAAACTTATAATAAGTAGTTTATGAAAATTTCAGAATATAGTCGTTTTTGTACACTGGCAAAAAACAAAAAAGCCGTTAGTAGTCTTTATAAACCTATTTAGAGGCTAAAAATTCCACCCATGCCGGGACTCGAACCCGCGACCTCTGGCTAACCGTGCCAACGCTCTCCCAACTGAGATAATGGACGGCTACCGGTGAAATTTCGAACCTCTTTACAATACTCTCTGTATTACGTACAGTTAGTAGCCGTTTACCTCTACGTCGACAGGAATAGTTTTCACTTAACTCGCCCACAATATAAACCAGCCTTTGTGTGTACATCTGGTATTATACTCTACCTACGTAGCTGGAAAATAAAGCCATATCATTATCTTGCACCTACGTACTTAAGCTTTGGAACACTACTGTAACAGTGAATTTCGACTATCTCGACGCTATTCGGTCGGTTCTGTAGGTAATAGTTTATTTTTGAGCTAATGACATGCTGGCCCCGGGCATATCTGCTAGGGCTTTTCCCAAATAACTCTATTCGAATTGAAATTCAAAAATATTCTATTCAAAGTAGCACGGAAACTGCGACTTTGCATTTAATTTCAGTGCATTTCAAAATTAACATTATTTTGAACTAAAACTTTCGTATGTACTACCGAATAATACATTATTTAATTATAACCGGATAAATTCCGGAATCCGGACGCTTGCGACCGAAAAAGCCGGTTATGATTATACTATTTTTATTTTTAATGCACTAACCCGTGCTAAGGACAAATGTAAAAACCTATTTAGAGGCTAAAAATTTCACCCACGCCGGGATTCGAACCCGCAACCTCTGGCTATCCGTGTCAGCGCTCTTCCAATTGAGCATCCCGGCATGGGTGAAATTTTTATCCTCTAAATAGGTTTTTACAAGCCGGTTATGATTCAATAATACATTATTTTGGAAAAAAAATGGAATCACCAACATCAGAAAGCTTGAACTTAAAATAATTGAATATGTGAACAGAAATCAGTGCCCCGGTCAACGTTTAGTTTACATAAAGATATTTACATATAAGAACTTTGCATGTATGAAGCGAGTTTGTATTTCACTTTAGAATGGTAGAAAGCAAGATTTCTTAGATGAATGATTCTTGCATGGGGTAGAGATTCAATGCCATTCCTCTCCGTTATAGTAATAGTAAATTTTGACAGTCTTATAATTATTGCCACCGACGCTTTATAACTTAAAACCATATACATATATACATAACATTACTTAACATTGTATACTTACTTACATTACTTAGATTAAAGAATCATGGTTGTAATATTTTTTCTGGTTGTGCAATAAAGTGTTCTCTATCTATTTAAATATATGTATATGTGGCGAGCACATGTCAACGCTGCGCGCGCACTACAAACTCCAACATTTCTGAATCACGCAATCAGTGTTTCAATGACATACCATAAATATAACGTCCGACTAACAATAGTTGGACCGGCCGGCCGTCCCCAGGCATACGATCTGAATGGCGGGAAATGCCCTTTATAGTGGAAGAGCGGGTGATCGTGATCGTACATCAATACATAAATGCGTAGATACATACATACTTACATACGAGCCAAACGCATTTCCCTCCTTTTGGGCTCTGCCGTACTCGGATAAAAAATAAAGCTGGGTGTCAAAGGGAGGTGGTTGGTTATGTAAGCGCCCCACTTTCGCAAGGGCGGTCGGGATTCGAGAGCGTTTCCTCCTGATACCACTGAAAGGTAACGATTCTAAGGTGTTTTTTTCGAGTCCCGCTAATGCGTGTGTAGTTGAAAAAGTCGACGGAGGAAATATTACCGCTCCAGCCTTATTTATGTTGTGCTCTAACCTTTTGTTATTGGATACGTGCGCTAGGATTTCTCGGAGAACGAAGATACGCTGTTTTGATCTTGCTCTAGGATAGGCGTATTTTTTCGCCTCTTCCATGTTGGCATTGAGATGGCACTTAAAGATTTGATTAGCACATGACACGTTTTATTAGGAGTGAGATTACTGTCATAAATGACAGAGCCCAGGGACTGGATTCTGTTAATGCTAGTACAATGACATTTCACATTCCATTACTGCTTTAAATCTAAGCCCGCATCACACTTTCCAGGCGCCATTCCGCGATGGGCATGAGTGGTAGTTAAGTCCATACTCTCCCTGAGAGAAGGCCTGTGCACTGCATACTTGCTTATGTCTGTTATTTAGTTACCATGTGCGGAAACCAATTTTTAGCTTATAATTACACTAAGTATCTGTACGTAATACAGCGAATATTGTAAAGAGGTTCGAAATTTCACTGATGTGAGTCGCCCATTAGCTCAGTTGGAAGAGCGCTGGCACGGATAGCCAGAGGTCGCGGGTTCGAATCCCGGCATGGGTGAAATTTTTAGCCACTAAATAGGTTTTTAAAAAGTTAGTATCTATCCATTTTCAATGTAAGAATAAGAATAGGAAAAGCTACTAAATAAGCTGCGAATTTTTAAAAACTACATAAATAATAAAATATTCTTGTTTTATCTATCTTAAATATAAAATCTTGACTGTGTATTACGTACCGTTAGCCCTAAGTACAAAGTCCAATACGTAATCCTCTCTGTTCAATGTTACAAAAGAAGAGAGACCAATCAAGTTCTATTTATGGGAGTTTTCATTTAAAACTATCTACAAGTGAGTGTTGGTAACTCAACAGTATTCAGTGTACCTTGATCATGGTTTTAAGGTTAATATTGACTTATTAAATATTACATTTTAAGCTTATTTGAACATTCATGTGACACAATATTATTGAGCTATTCAATGTCATTCAGAATTCGATTTTGGTGACTTGTATATGTTACAGTCAAAACTCTTAAATGCCTACTTAGAGGCTAAAAATTCCACCCTTGCCGGGATCCGAGGTCGCGGGTTCGAATCCCGGCATTGGTGGAATTTTTAGCCTCTAAATAGGTTTTTAAAATTATCCTTAGCACGGGTTAGTGCATTAAAAATAAAAATAGTATAACTCTTAAAATGGTCAAAACTAGTTTTAACTGTTAAATTTAGTCAAAACTAGTTTTGAATGCAGAAAAATAAAGTAAAATTCTAATATGTATCCAGAAATGTCGAGTTGGTTTTCGGTCTCACATGTTCAACCTAACACTCTCGCTACGCTACGCGTTTCGTCGCACCTATATTGTTGTTGTCGCTGATTGAGTGCTGCATCATTTTAGGTGTTTTTACCGTTTGGTATTTCAAATGTAAGCTTTGGACAAAACTATTTTTGACGGATTTTAGCACTCAAAACTAGTTTTGACCGAATAAGAACTGTTTTTTTATTAACCTTTTTGCATCTACTTAATGAGATGATTTATACAGCGTCCAGTGGTATCTTCACTCACATTAGATGGGTGACCGGACCACTTCGACGCTGTAGTGCCTGGGACATGGTTTTATAGATGGTGTAGGCTTGCCCAGCACCTATACCATCCTGACAGCTTAGTCGGCCTAGCCCACAGGAAAGACTGTTCAATACGTGCGGAGCCAACCAAGCTGCGGGTTTCCTCACGATGTTTTCCTTCACAGTTAGCGTGTGGTATTGCGACTACAAATTCGCGAATGAAATTTAACAAAGTCATTATTGGTACATACCCGCACTCGGGATCGAACCTGGGGCTCTCGCTTGCCAGTATGGTTCTACCCACTGAGCTACCACCGCTTCAAGAACTGTAATTACACGGATTTTACGGATCTAAAAAGTATCAAGTGAATAAGGGTTATCAGGATCGTAACAAGTGGCAAACCGAACAAGCGTGTGCTTATGTATGTATTTATTAATTAAATGTTGCTTCCCATTATCCCCTTACCCCCTAGTCGATATCAACTTTTTTTGTATGTCCTGCGTCGCAGGAAGGTTAGGCTATATTCCACCACGGGCACCAAGTCTGTGTTGGTGGAGGATTGTAAGACAGTGGCGGGCCTTGCTATCAGAAGTTATCAAGCCGCCCATTTATTTTCATTGTTAGAAGGTACCTATTACTTATAATATTGCAGAAAAAGCTGCGTATGAACATGTTCACATAAGTAACGTCAATACTGTTAGTTTAAGAATAGCTTACGTCGAGAAGTAGCTAACGCAGAAACTCCATAAGTATGTATTTCTAATTATAAGCTAAATTTAAAAACTAACAAAACAGACCTAAATATATGTATAAATTAATTAATTTTAAACACAACCTAAAAGCCAATTACCACGCCCAGATAATCGCCGCCTAAGGGGAGGGTCCCCAGTATGCTGGCTACATTACCTCGTTGGATGGCAAGACTTATCCTCTGCCCGAGGTAAGAGCCAGCCCTGGAGTAAGGGAATTATTTTCCAAACACTCTATACTCGTTAAACATGACAGATGTAAATGTCCAAATGAAAGGTTTACAGAGTAGAGGCTCCTTTTACCGAGAACTGAATAAAGAAATGCAGTACAAAAGGCGATCGTAACTCTCGCTTATCGTTTTCCATGCACTCGCTGCACAGTTGGTCACAATTGAACAATTGGTGCGCACTTTTGGTTAAGGCTTTACGCTCGATAAGGCGGAATGTTGGAATATTATCATATTTCAAAACGAGCCTGGCCGAGACGTTTGTTTTAGTCGGAAAATACTTAAATAACTTGGGAAATGTTTTCAGTCATGGCATTCAAGAGACGAATGAAAACACAATCCAACTGGCAGTAGCTTCCCTTGTATGTACTACTCCATAGATGAATATATGTGTGATAAAGATTTATAATTACCTATATATACACAAATATGTACTATTTTAATATTATAAGTTGATTCTATCTTAGGGTATTTAAGTACATGCATGCTTTACAATTGTATACGCCATGTAACATGTAAATCCGCCATACCCTTACAGGGTTTCATGTTCAATTAGTAAAGTTACTGTATCTTATTTAATTGTTCATGACTGCATTGAATAAATGAAATGAAATGTACCTGACAAATTAGGCCTCTATTTCGACAGTATGTAAAAGATACTTCTGTTGTTGCATTGATTAGAAACTTTGCTAGCCTATTCAAGTGCCGGTAGCTTTCATTGTATGTACCTGATAAATTACGTATTAGTCACCTAATTTGTCATGTATGTACATGGGCACATGTATACGTAAATATGTTAATAGTATATATTTCATTACGAATGCGGAAAGCCTGTTATTGCAAAGAGTTTCGACAAATGTCTACCCGAGCAGAGGCGAATCCGAAGGTGTGGGTTGACAGTCGGAACAAGTTGCAATGACGGTTCCGCACGTGTACCTACTGAACAACCATTTTTAATACAGTTGCAAAAAAATGAAGCAATTTAATAAAATTTTTTTTTGGAAAATGGCGCCAACCGTAAAAGAATATAAACAGAGATTTTTTTTTCTTCAGCCATTCTGGGTAGGCAAAGGGAACTATGCCCATACAGCCAAGTCTTTAGTAGAATTTTTTATTGATATGAAATGAAAATGAAATTTAATGAGATAAAATGAAATGAAATCTAACCTAACTCATTGAACCAAATCATTAAATCTGATATTGAAACAAATTAGCTTCTTTTTAGAAACATTTGCATGAATTATAAAAACATCTATGATTTTTTTTAGTAAGAACTTTGTGGTTGGTTTGTTCTTTTTAATAGACATTATTTTGACAGTTGGGAAAGAGAAAGCACGAGTTCGGAAAAGGTAAAGAAAAAGCTCGAGTAGAGTATGTAATAGTCCACATCCCGAAAGTTATACTTACGTCCTTGCAATACGCCACGTTTTGAGCAACTGTATTAAAAAAATACTTTTAATGTCGTAATTATTAGAATGTTTGCAAGTTTTTTTCGAATGACAACACAATAATTTGGTACAATCGAGATAATCCCAATCGCGATTGAGTTACATAACTCTGTATTTTTCACAACTATGAACTTTTTTCGTACAGCAGAAGAGAAGAAAATTGAGACAATTATTACAATTAACTAATAAAATTTAAAATTATAACAAGGGCCAAATAGTAAAGAAAATGACGTAGAATATTGTTTGTAATTCTTAGTTAATATTTGATTTATCCTTTTGAAACTCATGACGTAAATTATAAATACCTGCGAGATTTGAATCCGAGACCTTTTGCAAGTGAAGTAACGTGACGGCTCACTGAGTTACCTCCGCGAACGAATGGAATTAACGTAGCCCCTGTCAGAAAACCAGTGGTCTCGGGTTCATAACCCGTGACAAAATGCTGAGCGGCCTTTTTATAACCATAACACACATTGGCATCAACTTATGTAATATTATAATAGTTATAAACTGTTTGTGTCTGCATGTTAGTCTAGTATATTATTATAGTCTATGTTAGTTAAGTGTTTTTAAATCTTCCGTTTGACGTTGCCATTCATATTCTATGGTCTATTTGGTATTTTGGTTTATGAATAAACATTTCTTACTCTTAGTCTTTTTATAGAATTACATTTCATAGGCCATAGAATGACAACACTAAACTTAATTATACGTAGTGTACTGAGCTAAATAATTCAAGACCGTCGGTAATACGTAAGTGGCCGTATTCTGGCTGTACATGAAGTCAATGTGGTTCCAATCAGGATCTTCAATGAGATGGAAGCCTAGTAGCTGAGGTACTTGCGCCGCTGCCCACAAAACATCCCGAGAATCTACGACTTGGTCCGCAGAACCCTGAAGGAAAGCTACTGGAACTGTTACTTGGGAAAAGTCGTAAGCTGGTGGTGTCGTGCTATTGTATGCGGCTAGGTTTGCCTCCTCACTGCCAAAGTCGTACTTCAAAAGCGTCGTCATATTCAACGCCTGTGCCCATCGGCTCATAGTACGCACTGATACACCAGCTGGGAATTGCGAGTAGAGCACCTTAAACGTTTCATCCGTTATACTGCCGGAGTTCTTCGAATCTAGGATGTAAAGGAAACTTGTGCATAGCTGGTAAAGCACGTCTACTTGCCCCTGCATCTGGCAGCTGTATTCCATTAAAGACTGGACTATTGACCCCTTGAATAAAGATTCATAGATGTTAAAAGTACTTAAGGTGTCTTGTAAATAGTAGAACGCATTCAACATGAGTTTTAATGCTGGAGAGATAGAGTGTAACAACCGTGTTGCTGATGCCAGGCCAATTATAACATTCAATTTGGCACATTCTTGAGCATTTTCAGAGCACATCATTAATATTGTCCCCCCACCTTGCGAGTATCCTATGTAGTTGAGCTTATCATGGTTAGTTTCCGCTAAAACTGCATTGATCAAGGCTGGCAAGTCATACTTGGCCACTTCGTCTGGAGAATGCTGCCAGAACTCTGCATCGACATTTGCGTCCAATGTAGTGTGACGGCGTCCGTAGGTGCTACCGCGGAAGTTGCCAGCCCACACGTCGTGGCAAGCATCAGCTAGGAGGTATCCAAGTCCTGCACCAGGTCCGGCTGCTATGTAGGCATCAGCACTCATTAAGAGTCCATGCATCATCAATACCGGTGTCCCACGCGTGACGCAATTACTGTCCCAAAGCCGAAACAAGCTCACTATAAAGCCATCGTCTGTCGTCACTGAAAACTCCGACGATTCGTACCCGTACTTCGTTGCTAATTCAGTGAAATTAAGCGTTGTATCTTCATCGTAGCCTAGAAGTAGCTTCGTCTCATCGCTAATGTCGATCTCTAGTCTGACGAGACCATCGGTGTTGTTGAGGGCCTGGGTGATGTTGCTGATGATTCCGCCTATGATGTCCTGGAGTGAAGCTTGGGCTGCCGCTGCGAGCAGCATGATGCCGAGTACTTGAGTCCACATCCTGTGCTGTACGCGTTATAGATAAAAGTATATGGCGCGATTCTTTTATAAAAATCTTGAAGGCCTATTGATAAATGTTAAACTGATAACGTAATTGAGCTGCGGCAAATAAATAAGAATCAGAAAGATAATGTTGCATCATTATTAATCTAGAATCAAATTATTAAATTACCAAGTGAATTCTGGATAATAATAGATATATATATAGGAAATACTTTATCTATGATATAAAAATGAATTGCTGAATGTGTTGGTAAGCGCAAATCTCGAGAGCAGCTAAACCGATTTCGCTAATTCTTTTATTAGAATATTGCTTGAAGTACGAGGGAAAGAGAGAAAAATTAATAAAACTTCTTACCTACACAGCAATCGATAATGGAAACTGATCACTTCAGCACGGGCTTGCCCAGTGAAGTGTTCGGGCACTTACTGTATTCTTAAATAAATATTCAGTGAAGAAAGAAAGTAATAAATAAAATAAATCTTTGAATCCAGCTATGTCACAGACTGAAAATCAGTCAGGGGGGTTTAAAGTTGTCAAATTCAAACTTAACTCCCAATTTTATGCTCCCATGTTTACAAGATCTGTGGTCTAAAATTTTAAATTTTTAGCACTCACTGACTCACTCAAACTAGAGTTTTGCTATTTGGAATATAAACGGTGTTTAATGAGTAGGCAACGAGAGAGAAAGAGAGAATACAAGGTTGTAATTTGAGGGCATTGTACGAGACAGTACAGCAAGAATGTGCACGGCATATACTAAAAAGCGTAATTTTCTTTTTAATTAAAGTAGTTGTGTTTTGTTATTTGTCACCTTTACCTTTACCTAGAACTATTAAGATGTTTTAGTCAATGTTTTATTTTTATAATTAATACAGCCCATTTATGTCAATAAACTTATGTATGATTGTGACCCAAACAGGCATCTGCCTAATCCCTCGTAGACAGCGCAAAAGAACTGTGGGGCATCAGCCGAGGCCAGCGCTCTCCGGACAATACCATTTATCGTACTGTTCCGTGAGAGCCTATGGCGATTGACTTTCTCCCACAGACACAGAAGAGCGGCTCGCAAACGGAACTACCAAGGCAAAGTGCCAAAGAGCATTAAATTGTCATCTCACAACGTTTCAGAGACCACACTCCGTCCGAAAAACACGCAAACGCACCAGTTGAGCAGCGGAACTACGATCTAGAAGGGTCTTCAGGGTTGCCCAGAACAACTATTCATTTCAAGTGCCCTGGCATTCTGGCTGCTCTGGTACGTTGCCCTTAGGACAAGCATTCTGCCATAGCAATAAAGCGTCCGCTGCATGAGGAATACTGAGCCCATCACAATAAATTTGCAAAACGCCCCATGAGAAGAAGCCAAACAAGCCGGCAACTGTGAGTTCTCCAAATGTCGGACGCCAAGCCCACCAAGGCTTAACGTTAGCGCCGCCTGGGCCCATTGGTTACAACAAAGCTATGTAATATTTACTTCCACTTCTAAAAGATCTTTCAACAGCTTAGCTCATAAGACTCCTATCTAAGGAGCCCACCGCGGTCGTCTGTAAAGTGCATGTCAGCCTCGGCTTTGGCATGCTGCGGAAAATAGATAGTGCTACATACGACGAAAGCTGACTGCAATGCGGCTTGGTTTTCACCAACTCTCTCATCTTAGACAAAAACACCAACGGCACATTTACAGGTAATACCGGTGCACCCAAAATCAGAAAGCTGGCATTGTCTAAGAGTTTTCTCCCGTCGCAAAACCGTCCTTGTATAACCTTTCTGTGCTCCCACCCGAGTCAATATAGGGATACTGCCTTAACGGAAGTTAAGGCAGTGAAGAAAGAAGTGTGAAGAAAGGGAATGAGGGAAGGAACATGATGTCCCCCTCAAACACAGTAAACGCATTTTCGAAGTCCATTTTAATGATGACGTTGTCCAACCCAGCCCTGGAACAGGCAAATGACCGGTTAGCATGAATGGCCGCCTTGTACCTCAGAGGTATCCCAACACCAAACTGCCGTAGCTGCAATAGCTGACGCTTCGTTCTAGAGGGCCATGTTTGGTCACGAGACGACTGAGCACACTACTCGCTAAATGGCCTAGTCCGAATGTTCGAATTCGAAAAATGGCTTCAAAGAGTCTGCGCCGTGCCGATGCCGCCCAAATTTTTGTAATGATGCATGCAGATTATTAAATAAACTCCATTCTATTCTCTTCTTAGTCACCGACTTTCATATTTGCCCCTACCGTATTTGTACAAAATGCATGTAAATGTTGATCTACGACATATCTTACGTGAAAAAAGGTATCTAATAAAAAAGTATAAAGGTTTCATAAAAAAATACAGTATTTTATGGTGCGATACCTACACGGTTGACGGTTGGTTGTGAGACTGCGGATCACAGGAAAAAACGGATGAAGTGAATGGGACGAACAGCCATAGCAAATGCCATGCCACCAAAGGATTGGTGGTGGCATGACAGTTGCTGTACTTGTTGCTATATTACAATATATATCAAAATCTCAAGCCCCTTTCAAGACCTTCGTCTCAAGACCTTTTCGCTATCAAATGACCTATTTATTGAAGAAGCGAATAGCAACCCTACTTTTTTTAAGCCGCCTCGTAACTGCGAGGAAATTGGCTGAAAAGTTTCCCATGAAGCCTGCCACATACTTGTATTATCGTGACAGCCAATGCAAAATAGTAACTGGGTGTTTAATATCTTGTATGTTTTGGATGGTGCATCTGTAAAACGCTCAGCCAGCCAGCCACCTAGCCACCCTGCCATCTATAACATTCTAGAGGTCGAGTGCTCGAATCGAGAATTCATTTTCTGAATTACGTACATCAGTGAATTCGAAGCAGAGATTGTTAAGACCATCATACCCTCCCTATTTAAGAAAAAGCTGTTCCTTCCAGTGGGAGGCAAGATAAGAAGATATGAATATTCTTTATTGTATACGGGAAAAATAGTTACAGAAACAGCAGACAGTTACAAAAGTTAAGATCCAATGGTCGGGGCTATTACTAATACAATAAGATTGTGCAATATCAATACGTTTTTATCAATATCAAGCTGAAAACAGGGCGCTATGGCGCTCATTAGGGGAAGGCTATGTCCAGCAGTGGACGAGTATAGCCTGACGACGAGCAATATCAATACATCGTCAGGCTATACTAGTCCACTGCTGGACATAGCCCTCCCCTAAAGAGCGCCACGTTGTGCTATCATAGGGGGTAATGCCCATAATCCCCACGCTGGGCATGCGGGTTGGGGATCGCAGTTCGGTGGAATTGTACTGCAGGGGGCGCTGCTGCCCACCCCCCTTTTTGTGTCCCTTAGTCGCCTTTTAAGACACCCGCGGGAAGAATTGGGTAATGGTAACCAATATCAATACACGTATGTGTATGTATAAGTAAGAATAAACTTACATATATCATACCGGAATACTAAATAAATTGATAAATAAGCTGCTTAAGTATAGATGTATGGGTCAAGGCTCATCGTGTTTGTGTGTGTCAGGCTCCAATATAGTCTGCAAGTTGGTGCAACGATGTGTCTACAGTGGCAGCATTCATTTCAAAGCTTAGAAAATAGAAGTCATAGAAATGAAAATATCCAGACCATTGAAGGGTTTTATATGTACTACGCACAAGGAGGAACATTCCAACCAACTCTTGTGTCCCCAAATCAAGATTTTTCAGAACGTACCGATGAAAAATGACTGTATTGGATTTTCCTTTTGTCAAATACTTCGTACAGAAATTCGAGATACTCCGTAGAGTTTTATTATTCGAATTTAGACGTAAACATAGGTCGACATGGCAATCGGGGCATGAGGTGAGCCGCGGAGGCGGGGTCGCCCCGCACACCCGCACAGTCCCCGCGTCGTCTTAGTCTTAGTGTCGCACGAGTCCGTATCGACCGCGTTTATCGATTATAATCTCGCTCACATAATTTATTACTATTGTGTTTTAAAAATGGCTACGGTTGCATCTTCGTCCCGTGTTCAAGCAAAAAAACCAATAATTCACTCTCAAGCTCGAGAACTAGCCAGAAAAGTGTTAGAAAATTGTGACATTGAACGGAAAAATAATTGTTACAAATTTTCTGTCAATCAGACATTAGACAGGGCTGTGTTTTATACAGGTCTATCGAAAAAAACTATGTCTAGGATAAAATCAGTGGGAGCAGAGGAAAAGTTGAAATCACCCAAAAAACGGAAGAAGACAAAATTTTGTGTTGATGATTTTGATCGTACAGTGATTCACAACACCATAACAGAATTTTATTTACAAAAGAAGATCGTTCCGACATGTCCTAAGTCACACGTTGCTTTACGTGAAAAAATACCTTTTCCTTGGGGTATTCGTACATTACAACGGCTGTTAAAGAAAATGGGATACAGATGGCGTCAATGTCAAAATAAACGATCTATTTTAATTGAAAAACCAGATATAGTTATCAAACGGTATCAATACTTAAAAAAATGAGAGAATTCCGACAACAAAATAGAAATATTTTTTATTTAGATGAAACATGGGTGGATAATAATTTAACTTTCAAAAAGTGTTGGCAAATGATTGGAACAAAAGGAATTCTCACAGATAGTTCTGGAAATAGACTTATAGTTGTTAACGTAGGAGGGAAAAACGGATGTATACCTGGAGCTTCTTTAATTTTTAATCCCGGTACTACGACTGGCGACTATCATGGTCAAATGAATGGCGAGAATTTTGAAAAATGGGTAACGGAAAAACATTTGCCGTCTCTTCCTGAACGCAGTGTCGTGGTAATGGATAACGCACCTTACCATAGTGTCCAGCTCAGCAAACCCCCAATAAAAAGTTCTCTAAAATCAGTTATGATAAATTGGTCTTCCAACCATAATATATCGTGCGATAGATCAATTTATCAGATTTATTTAAAATTATAGAACAACATAAATCCGTTGATATCAATTATAAAATTGACCATATAATTAAAGGACATGGTCATGATATTATTAGATTACCTCCATATAAATTATTAAAATCCTATTGAATTAGCCTGTGCCGCCGTTAAACGCTTCGTCAGGAAACACAACATAAAGAGCGATTTGTGTTTGACAAAGCTTAAAGAGATAACAACGAATGCAATTTTGTCAGTCACGGCAGAAAACTGGAGCAATTTCGAAAAACATATCCAGAACCTTGAAAATGAATATTGGGAAAAAGACATGGGAATGGAAAATGAAATGGAAGATTTTATTATAAAAGTATTTATATAAAAAAGTATTTATTATAAAAGATTTTATTATTTTTTAAGTTTTTGTAGCGATACGTTAGATGATTCAGATGAATAAATATTAACTTAAATGAAAACGTGGTATTATTTTATTTACATTTTGTTACATACATAATAAAAATATATCGATATTGAAAACGTCACGTCACTAGAGAATTGCCATGTCGACCTGTCGTCAACTGTACCGTCACGGCAAGCTTTCGTCATATGCTGGGCAAGTTAGAGAATTCTTTGAAATATCTCCTCTAAAAAGTACTTTATTACACATTATTCCAAACACGACAATGGAGAAAAAGTTTGACATTTAATTCCTTCTATATTTTATAATTTCAGGAATGCACTTACAGCAAACTTTTTGATTTTCTGGCATCCACTACAAAAATGTCCCGATGAGAGGATGAAATTATATTTACTCTTAACTACTGATGTGGGGGCCTCTCAGGTCTCAAGAAAACTAAAATTGTGATTTACTCCCTTCCTCCGCGCACGACATACGCGTAGCTTCTAGTACCTCCGAGTTTAGTTGCGCCGAGGCGGTCAACAGCAGTGCACGCGTTTGCGAGCGCAATTTCGGTAAGTAAATTCATTTTGAAATTTCTCGTGAGCCTCTTACCTCAGTATTTATGTAACTTTTTTGTGAATTGTATCGATTTAGTTATCGGCTTTTTGTTTGCAGTACTTTGAAAACTTTTATAATATGGAGCCCAGAACGTCGTCCGGGAGAAAACGGTCTCTCGGTAATAATAATAACGAACATGTAGCTAAAAATAGAAGGACCGTAGTGCCAGGGAACACCGATTTTGAAACAGCCGTGATGTCGTGGATAGATTGTTAAAACTCTAGCGGTTCGGAGGCCGAAGATATTGATAACACCTTTATACCGGAGCTTCACGAGCATGAATCAGATATGCACAGTGTGTCGGAACCCGAAGAACAGGTTGACAATGTTCCGGAAGAACAGACCACGTGAGCTACGTTTGAGTTTGGCACATGTGCTGGGAAAGGATACGCCTGCACCTGACCGTCAAGAAGTTGACGACGAACAATCTAAAAAAAGAAGAAGGTGCCACACATGTCTTTCAAAGAAAATCTACACACACATGTTATGCATGCAAAAAACATGTATGCCTTCAATGTGCAAAGCAAGTTTGCCCAGACTGTGTGTAATTCACAATAATTTGAAGACTGTTATTTTTTGTTCCTATTATAGTATTATAATTTTTTATGTGCCATTTACTAGAAAGACTATTTAAAATTAAGATTATAAGTTAATTTGTTTATTTTTTAAATATTTTTATTGATACTTTGTGATATAAGACCTCTTGTGATTTTTGTCAAAAAATGCTAAGCGTTTTCTAAAGTTTGAAATAATAGTTAATTATAAACAAATAAATTATACAAAAATAATTTTATTTTATTTAAATATATCCACTAAAGCTAATTATTAAACACTAAACCCTAAAAAACCTAAAGATTTTTAAATATAAGCATATATATATACACGGGACTCTGAGGCCCCCACGTCAGTGTTTACGTGAAATTAAATCCACCTCAGTAGCTAAAGGTTTTTGCTATATCTTTTTTTATAAAGCCTATATACTTTCTACTGCAGGTCACGGGCCTTCTCCGAGAGAGAATATGGGCTTAATTACCACGCGTGCCCACCGCGGATTTGACATTTCAAACGCTGAGGTATTTGAACCTCAGACATTCTTATGCTAAATCATAAGATTTAATTTTATTTATGCCACACCTGGCCATAAAGTGGCTTTTTCCGCACGCTGCGCGTACGGGAAAAGCCGCTTTCTGGCCAAGTGTAGACATAAAAATATGTACACAACACGGGAGGTAATAAAGAAAGCTCTCGATCGCATATTTACGTCCCTCGCTTGCAGCTCGGGCCGCAAACTTCTGCGATCTCGGCCTTTCTTTGTATTACCACCCTAGTAGTGTAATGTACTATTTTTCTCGGTATCGATTATTTACTCGAATCGGAATCGAGACAATTTATATAAGAATTTATGAAGATTTTATTTTAAATATCGAACTATTTGTTTCGCAGTCACATCGTATGTTAATGAGTTTTTTTCGGAAAGCTATTAAAAAGTGAAAATACTTCCTTTTTCTCTCGATGGATGGCGTTACAAGTCTTGTGTATGGAAACTGAACTTTTTTTTTAATGCCAACGTCGGAGTCGTCACAGCATAGCTATGACTATAGATTATAGGAAAAATGTGTATGTGTGTTCCGTTTGACTGCTGAGTAATCTGTGCGTATGTAGCGTTGTAGCGTGTTGTTTGTGTTGACTGTTGGTTGCGTTTTTACGTTTTCGTTTGTTTCAATATTTGATTTATTTACGACCTTGCTTGCCTACGGACCCTGATACTGATACAACAGGGACGTTTTGAGAAAGGGACAATTTTTGTCGGAGGGACATTTTGCGAACGGGACATTGTCCGTCTAAATCAACGCAAACTCTATTAATTTTCGTATCCATACTTGCACTCGATTTTGATTCGTTGTTTATATTAGGCAGGAGAGCAGAGAACGTCTAGCTTTAGTTATTGTTTTGAGGTCTAGCTCTACACTCTACTACGGCTACGTAAGAGGCGAAAGTTGAACTTTAAAGTAAAAAAACCAGAGTACCTATGTACCTACTATGAAAGAATGGACGACATACAAAACTCTGAAACTCTGTGAGAACTAATGTAGTCTCTCTTATGTGTGGAACTCATTCCTAATTTTATACTCTGTGATCCTACCAACTGATATAGAAAAAAATTCGTAGCAACTTTAGAGGGACTCCTTGCTAGTGCCATCCATCTATTACGTCTGTGTGGAACTCCACTCACTCCACTGACAGCCGTCATTGAAAAGCCCTCATTGAAATCGATTTAAAAATCAAACTGGCCAGCACGATTTGACGCGCTTGCGTGCCATAAAATCGTGAAGATGGACGAAAGAGACGATTCGCCGAATTCCGTTGGTTGATTGGTTTTCTACGAGCACAGAGCTACGAGCTTCATCGCTTCACTTTTTTGACCTATTTTGTTTGACAGGATCCTTCTATGCGTTATTAGTGTATGGTCCGAAGCATATTTCATTTTTATCGCACACACTCGCTCCGACCACCGTTTATTCATTGCTTACCTATTGCACATACGAGGCACTGGACTCGTGTTATGTTTTCTACTAACATACACAGTTTTGTTCACTTTTTAAGATACAGCCCGAGGCTTAATTGATCGCTTGAACTCATATTGAAACAGAAAGTAGTTATAACGTTTATAAAATAAACGTATCTCTGGCAGTCTCCACATAATTCTAGTATCTAATAACATTTGAGAAAAAAATGTACCTACCTATTACAGTCTTAAAAGCTCTTAAATTTTTATTTAAGTCTTGTGTTAAGAAACCGAGTCAAGTCGATGCGCGTAAACGATGACTTGATGCTGTCTGTACTTGACATTGAGTTGCTTACCAAAAACAATCTGATAAAAGTCTAATTAGAATTTTATTGGGCCATAGGAACTTTCCTTTGTGCAAAAGAACGTATTCGCTAGTAGCTAATTTCAGTAAGCATAATTAAAACTGTTTTTACACGGATTTATGCTCGTTTATTACATTTTTGCAATTTTTCCGACGTTTCGGCACTTTTTCTAGGTGCCGCGGTCCCGGATGTCTGGGTGACAGGCGACTTTTAGAGAGCAATAACGGTTAGTTTACTACCCTCGGCAAAAATTACAAAAGTCAATTATGAAGTTACGTTCCAAGATAGGCAAACCAATTATTTTTTATATAATGTCAACAATATCGATTATTAGTAATTGAAGTTAATATTAAATTTATAAACAAATAATTTTACATGAACTTGAAAATACTGATTATTAATTGAAATTAAATATTTTTAACTCTACAGTCACACTTCTAGCAATGGGGTCTCATGCACTTAAGCACTGGTTCCCATGCTACCGGTATGTTCCAACCACGATCTCTATTAAAATTTGGATGCCGGCGGATCTCTATTGCCTCGCGTATCATTCTGGGGAAGAAACGGTCTTCTCGCGCTAGAAATTTAACTTTATCGAAATGTATAAGCAGTAAACAGTTCGATATCACCCCTTGTATGTTCCCACTGCTGGGGCACGGGTCTCTTCCTGCATCGCAGAAAGGATTGTAACGCAGTGCTTGGCCTTCTTGTCAGAAGTTATCAAGCCGCTCATATAAGGCCTCTGACATGGCTTACCGACTGCCATTACACGACCGCCGGCACCAACGGCTTAACGTGCATTGCGTAGCATGGAAGCGCTCGGAAAAATGCCACTAGCGCGAGTCACGGGACGGACACCCATCCTGCACCTGACCGCACCTGTTGTTGCTTAACTCGAATTATTGATTCCAATCACTTGGTTTGGCTAGGCCACGAGCGCTTTAAATAAGCAATTGATAAAATCAATTTTGTTTCGTTCGAATAAACTTGACATTACAATTACTGTTACATCATCAATTTAAAAGGATTATAATGAATTCTACAAGACATTTACATACTTGACGCCCCTAATCACATATTCGGTACAGTCTACAGCCTTCACAATTTCATTGTACAGTCACCTAATGCGATTGATGTGCTGGCCACCGTACCTAAATGAACCTAAAGTGTGAGAAGCATCGTGGCAACTCAAATTCCTTGGTGACACGAAAACACCCTAATGCAGTAAGGCAAGGCGTCCAAATAACAGCGTGAACTATTTAATCAACTCATGAAATATGCATTTGCCGAAATTCTGTCTGTGCCAGTCCATCAGGGCACGGTCTTATCGATGACAGTGCTTATCATCAACAGGTCCCCGTTACCGGCCGTGCGCTGTTATCTCTCGCTACAAATAGTCACATGTGCCACATAACCAACCGAGCTTAACGACCGAAAAGACTCAAAGCAACCTACGCTCTAGCCCAAGGATGTAAGACCACTTTTTGATGGCCCATGTGTTTTTAGCATAGCGCATAATCACGGATAAACGCAGTGTCACAGTGTATTACGGAGCCAGCCACCTAATGCGCCTAATGCACGACAATGTGGACTGGCTGGTACTCGGCAATGTTTGTTGTTATTTGATTTTGGAATTAAACAGCCACTCTGTGTTTGAATTTTTACCCTACATAGCTAAGTTATAACGGCCTGCAAGCAAGTCTTATATTTCACTGTGAATGATTTATAAAGTTCTGTGAGTCGGTTTAAACAGGTATTTAATTAATTATTTATTGCACACTAAACATTAAAAAGAACATTACATAAGAAAAGCAGTTTGTCAGTATTAGCCAATCAATGGATGGTCTGCATAAGGGTCATATCACACTAGCCTAGTTACTCAATCATTATCAAAATATTGTCCTGCAAAACCAGTTATGGATGTCACTCAGGAATATAGGTATTAGGATATTGAGGTATTTATTGCATGTTTGTCGCAATTGCGCTTAAAAGTACTGACGGGTTTGGATGAAATGGGTCACGAACAGAGCACATCTTCTATAATATAAAAATGAATCGCTGAATGTGTTAGTAAGCGCAAATCTCGAGAGCAGCTGAACCGATTTTGCTAATAATTTTTTTAGAATATTCCTTGAAGTATGAGGATGGTTCTTACGGAGAGAAAAAAATTAAAGAATAGATGGTAGGCGGTTCGAAGTTCGCTGGGTCAGCTAGTTATTGATATAAACTTTAGATATTTTTAGATATATATAGAGAAAACGTTAATGTACATAAAATTGTAAATTGCTTATTATTTCTTTACATATTACCCGAATTTCGCCAGTTTCCTGTTTCCGCTAGACAGAAGGCCCAAGTACAGATAGTCATCAATAAAATTATGTGGAGCACTTCCTGTGAACAGATGACCAACCTTTAGAGACGATGTAGAGGTATTGAGGGGAAGAGAGCTCGAGGCAGACCACCCGCCAAATGGTGTGCCCAGGTCATCAAGTAAACAAAAGGACACAGCAAACCACAGGTCCAGACAGGGAGTATTCTACACCCATCCTCGTCATAGCAGCCACGATTCTCAACATTGAGGGACCAACTGATTCAAGTGAAAGGGTGTAGACATATTTTTACGGGTTGCGCCAACATACACCCCAGTGGACTGGCGGCCAAGAGGCGGATCAAGTAGGAACTGAGTTGAGCAGCGTACTGGCACGGCGGCTGCGGCACGTAGAGCGATGGAATCAATGAAGCTTGCAATGATCCGGCCGAACAGAGGCTAGGAGGACCAAAAGCTAACTGAGAAGGCAGCAGGTTGGCAGCAGATTGTTAAGCAGCACAGCAGCACTGTGACTGCGGCACGTCAAGCAATGAAGGCTGAAGGTATCTTAATTGACAGAGATAATAAAGAAGTCGTGATAAAGAAGTCATGATATATAGTGTGATAGAGATGCAAGCATGTATTTAGTGTAAAACAGATTAAAAGGAGGTTTTTCTCATTTTCAAAAGAAAGAGATTGTAAATCTCTTCAAGAATGAATCTGGTTTGATAATTATATAGCAGAATATAGCATTAGTAACTTTAGGCAAATTTCATTAAAGAATGCATATTAGATACCTAATAATAGTCACAAGTCACAACTAAAAATAGAAGCCAAATAAAATTATTGTTGGGTAAAACAAATAGGATTCGTAACGAATGCATCCGACAGAAAACCAAAGTTATCGATATAGCTCTGAGAATCAGCAAGCTGAAGTGGCAGTGGGTTAGCCATATCTCGCGAAGAACCGACAACCGTTGGAGTAAACGTGTTCTTGAGTGGAGACCGCAAATCGGCAAACGTAGCCCTCCAACCAGGTGGGATGATGATCTGCGAAAAACTGCCGGCAGATGCTGGATGCGGCAAGCTGAAGACGGGGCGCTATGGCGCTCATTAGAGGAGGGTTATGTCCAGCACAGACTACATAATACAGCCTGAAGAAGAAGAAACAAATATTTATTACTATAATTATATTAAATATTTATTTTACTGTCCGAGGGCCCTTGGCCCCCGTGGTGGAGTATGGCCTAACTTTTCAGCGATGCAGAAACAAACACGCGCCCCAGCAGTGGGGACATACAAAGGTTTAATATCATATCATTATAAATATATCTAAAAATGAATAGCAGCAAATATTAAAATAAAAGAAAGAAAACAAAAAGTTTATTCCTAGTTACTCCCAGTTACGAAAATACTGAAATGCAGTTTTATTTCCTTTAAGACACTCTATTAAACATGCATTAATGCTTAGTTTAGTAGGGAATCTTTCTCATATTAATAAAACGGAGTTAAAGCCTGCTTGTGGGGGAAGTTCCTTTTGTAAACTGGTTTTAAGTCCACCTGAAGAGTGTTTAAGTGTAGTCCACTTTTTATAAATAACACCAATAGACTTTGACTTACTAGTACTTTATCTCGAAGCCGTTAATACTGCAACAAGGGAGGTTTCTTTTTACACAAGATTTTTTATGTAAAAAGAAACCTCCCGACATCCTTTTGTCATCCCTTCCTGATTACAATGGCTGGCAACTTTGTGTCAGTTTGGCCGTATCGTTTAATTGCAGCGCAATGTGCCGCCGCTTTATATGAGCAGAACTCCCTAGCAATGATAAAAGGGATCCGTTGTCTGTCTTACAAAATAATACAATGCAAGATACAAAATACAAAGTATATATTTCGTTATGCACTACCTTTTAGGTAGATATATAGGTAGATGTGGCGAGCACATGTCATGTCAACTCTGCGCGCGCACTACATACTCTAAAATCCTGCATCGCGCAATCAAAGTGTTTCAATGTCATACGATAAATATAACGTCCAAATTACAACAGTTGGACCGGCCGCGGTCGTCCCCAGGCATACGATCTGCCTGGCGGGAAATTTCCCTTAATAGTGGAAGAGCACGATCACCCGCTCTTTCTTGTATAGATAATAGTTTGTTTACTATACCAAAAACACAGACAGTAAAATATTAGACAAAAACTTACCATATCTAATTTTATGTTATAAGACAAAAAAAGTGTCACACAGTTTCAGTAGTCTTAGACTACGAAGGTGCATTGATGGTATCTACTTGTAAGAATAAAAATACGTGAAGCAGTAGGTAGACACGTTCGATAGATCCTGGTTCAAACCAGCATGTACCAAAATTGGTAGTAGCAATAACTCTCGAACTGTGCGTACTAAGTTCATTGCGAGGATGCCGCCCTCAGAAACGTCAATTAAAGTTAATCCTCCGTTAAGTATGCTGTTGTCCTTTGCTGTTTCATTGATAATAAGTGAAAGATAAGGATATTTAAATAAACATTTTTAATGGACTTCTCTGAATGCGGCAGTATAAGTGTCTGAGGTGTTCATCTCGGCACTTGAAATCGGCGATCCGTGATGTACACGCGTGGTGATTCACCCCACACTATCTTTCTAAGAAGGCCTGTGCCTTGTAGTGGAATGTTGGGATAGGCTGCTTAGGTATGTAATACATCTCCGTGTCGTGACAAAACACTGTAATTTAAAAACCGGCCTTCTGCAGAAAACGCCAAAAACATTTCGTTACGAAAATTGTGCATAGATACGCCAAATCGAAACAGATTTATTTAAAAATATTACATGTGTTAAATAATAGTGCACATAACTATGCCGTAATGAAGTAATTGAAAAAAAAAATTATTTACGACTCTAATTGAAAATCTAGAATCTTCGCACTGAATTCCCGCTTTTTTTCTTGACAAATAGGAAAAGGTTTTAAAGTCGTTATGACGAAACACTGCATCTACAGTTATTTGATATAAAAACCCTGAGCATGTTTTGGCAAAACACTGTACCCATCTATAGAAATAGTATTTTGTCAAAATAGGGCTCTATAATAGGGTTATACAGTCTTAATTACTAAGATTGATTTCCGTATTATTAAAACTTTTTCAATATTTTTTGATGCCATGCCATGTACTTAACGGCGAAGAATCGAAATATTCATTTTACTTCAAAACACTGTATCTATAGATATCTACTGTATTTATACACTGTATCTATAGATACAGTGTTTTTTCATACCATACCAAGTTGTAGCTTCCTGCACGGTCATCGAAGAGTAGCAGTCTTATCTTATCCATGTTTAAAAATAGTGGCAACTGTAATGACACAGTCGAAAAAAAAAACGCCGTCAAATACGCATTTCAACTAATTAGTTTATTAATTTTAACACTAGGTGGCACTGACTGTATTCTTCATCACGGTTTGGTTGTGTCTATACTATCCTAATAACCTCAACAACAGGAGCGAACCCTGGCTGTTTCTCTAGTTTCCCGTAAAAGTGTAATATTGACGGTATTCGGTTTATGGTGGTCGCGATAAAATGCAAGGGACGACATGAGGGCTCTTTAGAGGAGTCACACCTTCTTACATCGTTTTGGAAATGGTCTTTTTATACATACCTCTAAACGAATGCGGCAGCGGTGAAGGAAAAACTAGGTTGGAATGAATATAAGCTGTGGCAACCCAAGATAAACTTGGATTAGATTAGTTTACAACTGTTCATTATACAAACCAGGCAACAAAATACATTGAAACCTTACAAATCTTAACTAAAAGCGACCTTTTTCAGACAACTTTAAAAATAAAAGAAACCTTATCAAAACATGTACAGTTACTTTATTTTGTAAGTTATTCTAGTTTGTTACCCGACTGCGGCTGAGCCCAAATGAAGTGTAAATTAAGTATTTGAGCATTTTATTTACTTAAAAATTGGTACCTAGCAGTAAAAATAAGCCGGAGTATATTATTAAACGTAGTTTAGTATTTTCTACTCTTTCTCTATTCTATCTTTTGTATGTAAAACTAGACCAAATTTTACAGTTTAACAAATAAGATTTCGTAAAAAGATTGTTTACGTACGAGTAAAGAGGTATTTTTTATAATTTGTAATTACTGTTTTCATTAAGGTTAATGTTAATTATAAAGTTTTACTTTTGCGTTTGATCCGTATGTTTGTTGAATTTTTGCAATTGAAATGAAACGTCATCAACATTCATAAGGTCCCTGAAGTACATAACGATACGAGTACATAATAATATTACGTTTTTTTATGATGTTTGTTTGGCCTTGTCTGTAGTAGCGATGGTAGCGGAGCGGTAGAACGCATTTTTCTCCATCAGGAGGACGTGGGCTCGAATTCTGGTATGTACCAAAACTCGGTTTTCTAATTATACTATTTTTATTTTTAATGCACTAACCCGTGCTAAGGAACAAATTTAAAAACCTATTTAGAGGCTAAAAATGTCACCCATGCCGGGATTCGAACCCGCAACCTCTGGCTATCCGTGCCAGCGCTCTACCAATTGAGCCAATGGGCGACTCACGGCATCAGTGAAATTTCGAACCTCTTTACACTATTCTCTGTATTACGTACAGGCAGCGACATCTGACTTAAGCAAATTGCATTACTTACAGCCCCGACTACCTACTTTGCAGTTAGGTTTTAACATCGGAACGATATCACTGTACCCACATGATTATACTATTTTTATTTTTAATGCACTAACCCGTGCTAAGGACAAATTTAAAAACCTATTTAGAGGCTAAAAATTTCATCCATGCCGGGATTCGAACCCGCAACCTCTGGCTATCTGTGCCAGCGCTCTTCCAATTGAGCTAATGGGCGACTCACCGACATCAGTTAAATTTCGAACCTCTTTACTTTTTTCTAAGTTATGTTACTCACTCGCTCGCTCACTAACCGAGAAGGAGAAAACTCTGATTTCTGAAGTGTTAACGTACCTCAGCGCTTGGTACGTACAATGGCCCAACTACGAGGCTAATCTCAGGTCTAACTAACTTGCTATTGCAATCTTATCCCATCGTGAAGCAGTGACTCAACGCATCGATTGAAAGCGCTCATTGTTGAAAATGACCATTTCTAGTAACATTTCAGTGCGGCTAGATACGGCAAATTAGACGCAGTGTCTTGCCCGACTTCGATCAATTTCTCGAGTAGTTACGTCCGAGATGGCTCATCGAAATATCGAGTAAACCAAATATGTCGACAGGCCTTAGTTAATCTGAAGGGTGATATTGGCAATTCAAGATATCGGTTATCCGTCAAATCGCTCTGGTAAATAAATTAATAATGTTTGGATGAATACGTTTCGTTTAAAAGTAACAAAACGAACTTATCCAAACATTCTGTGTGTGATGAAAAATACTATGCAAGGATGTATTGAATGAATATGAATGAAGAATGAATGAATGAATGAACTGAAGAATGAATAAATATTCTTCATTGTACTAAACACAAATTTATACAAAGGCCAGCCTAATATTAGATAGTGTTTTCTTCCAGCTAACCCACGCCGATGCGGAGAGAGGAAGGGATAGTACCAAAAAACAATATACAGGAGTGAGTTATTACTTTTTTTTTAGATTAATTACTTACATAATTTAAATACACAAACGTACATAAGGTAGTACGAAAAATATAATGTTTTAGACAAGTACAACCTTTCTAATCATGTCACTTTTAAAATCATTATATTAGTTAATTTAGTTTTAAACAATGAGTTTTCCGTGTTGTGATTCCGAAAAATATGTGGAACTTTACAATATTTTTAAAAACATCGTTGTCTCCGAATCACATAAATATAACCAAACAAATGCGTGTCGGGCCACGCACTGTATAGGGTTCCGTAGTGGGAGGGGTTTTTGCCTGCTGTACAAAAGCTGAGTTCAAAGGAATTTGTACAAAGTTTTCCCTTATGTAAAAAAAAATCCTCACTGATTTAGCTTTATAAGAGGTATCCGTTTTCTCCGCATGATAAAATCTATGTCAACAAAAGTGACGGTTTTTCCACCCCATATTCAGGCTAAACGGCTGTTAACAAAATTGCGAAAAAATCACGGTAAATACCGTGAAGTTAAAAGATAAAGATAAAAGATAAAAACGTGTATTGCTATATAAAAAAGTACATCATATTGGTATAGACCCCCACACTAGGCTATGCCTGTCCCGTGGGGGATGGAAGTAATAATTAACCATTTATATATATACGGCTACAGAGTTTTATAACAATTTAATTTTATCTCATGAGCTAAATGAAAATTAAATAAAAATTAAAACGGCTTATTAAATCAAAATTAAAACGGCTTATTAAATCAAAATTAAAACGGCTTAAATTAAATTAAAACGGCTTAGTAGGCTGTACAATTTTTAAATACCTATTTAGAGACTAAAAATTCCACCCATGCCGGGATTCGAACCCGCGACCGTGTAAAATTGTCCTTAAACACGGGTTAGTGCATTAAAAAGAGTACAATAGGCTGTACCTACAAGTTAACTAGTAATAGTCTTTGAACTTATAAAAGGAAAATTGCATACAAAATCCATCGAAAATTACTTTGATGAAGTTGTAAGTTGCGTATAGCAATTAAAAAAACACCTACGAAACCCGACACTACCTTAGGTTCGACACGCACTTAGCCGGTTTTTTCCCCAATAAGCTACGAGTAATTTCCAAGGCGCGCCCTGTAAAGACAGGTAAAAAAAGCTTCTCTTTAATTCTTATCCATACTGTCTGTGAGGCCTGAGGCTTGTGTGCTAGCCTCTCAACTTTCAACGACTAGTATTGTACAACGTTGCTCAGATTTCTTTGCCGACCGTACCCGCTTTCTTGAGCCCACGGGCCCTTGAAAGGCTAATCGGGGCTACTGTCAAACGCACTTGCTGCTTCCCTGCGAACGCCCAAACTGTCCCATATACCTCCAGCAAATTCGTTCAGGTGCCGCCGACAGAGAAAAATGGGTCGTATAATTAGAGCCCTAAGAGTGGCGGAGATAGCAAGAGCAGGTTTGTAAATTTCTCCTCTATGTGGAATAGATGAATGTGCTGTCCACTACCAGCCAGTATTGATTTGGGTTTCAAGACATTTTTGTACGTAGGCAAGTATAGTAGGTAGGTTTGGAATATCTTTTGCTTCGAATTGGGTTTAAAGAGTGAAGCAGAAAAGTTTATGAGCGTGTTGTACCACTAACGTTATAAATCTGATGGTCGGTAAACGTAGACGGTTTAAAAAAAGAAGTGAAGTAAGTAAATTAAAAAAAAGTATAAATACATTGTCATCTTCAACCCATTATGTTCCCACCGAGGGGCAAGGTCTCTTCCCTGGGAAAGGTTTAGGCTATACTACACCATGGCATGAATAGTAGCTGGTCTACGAGCAATTCATTTGTGTATTAGCTCAACTAAAGTACATAAAAAAATTATAACGATCGACAATCGCGTTTATTAGTGTTCAACCATTTTTGTCTCTATTGTGTTTGAAGAAAAGAGGGTCTCTAAGTAATAGTAATTAATCATGTTTTAAGTTAAACCCTTATTTCATCAAGCTGCCATTAAAGTTAAGGTGAGATAAGGCAAAGTTGACCCGCTTGGACCTTTCGCGACAACGTTGTAGGGACCGCTTAATTACAGATACTCCTCTGAAGATTAACTTCAAGGCTGACTTGACAAAGTAATTTTAACCATGGGTACTTACTTACCCGTACTGTGATTAGACCGATTTTGAAACAATGAATACAGAATTAAACATTTTGAATGACGAGTTGCAAACCTGACGCTAAGAACAGTTACTGTACATATTAAATAACTTTTCATAGATATTTTTTTCTCAGTTTTACAAGACTCATGTGTGAACTTACAATTCAGTAATGCATAGAAAACCTAGAACAAATGGAACAGCTTATTAATAATTCATTTACCTAAGTCTGAAATTAGGTATTTTCTTTGTTTGTCTACTTACATCTACTCCCTTCTATAATGTATTTTTCCAGTCTTTAAAGGTTTTCTGGAAGCGATCACTTCTAGTGATAAGACCTCCGTTGGTACTCTTAAGGTCCGTTTCTGAAATGAGAATTTTGCTATACGCTATATCGCTCAATTTCGAATAATTCTAGCGCTTTCGAATTTCTCAGAAAAGAGCGTGACAGGACAATACTTAAGCATTTAGTTATGAAACTCTCAATTCAGAAACTGCCCCTTAGATTAAGAAATATCAGTGTAATTCCCGTTTTCATTAACCGAGGTACAATAAAGCGTTCTCTATGTATCTATCTATCCGATCACTACAGTTACAAAACATCGGTGTATTTTATAGAGCACGAGCGTTTAAATTTTCCACAACAGTATATCTTATCAAAGGGCAAATAAAAGGACGTAGTGTAAATTACAGGCGTACACCGTTACGTGCAATAGGTAAGCAATAAATATACCCAAGGGCGTGTAGGCACAATAAAAATGAATTATTCCCTACATAACAAATTCGTGCGGGAGGTGTTTCCCTCTTTACTTGCTTTTGATAACAGCTGAGTAGGAGTTGGTGGGATTTTTAATTCACCCATTGTTTAGCAAAGGTTGGCTCATATCATAAATCTTCATATTGGCTATATCATAAATCTTCTCTAATAGTACATAATTAAGAAGATTTAAAACACTGATTTAGTTTTATAAAAAAATTAGATATTACCAATATTTTATTAAGAATAAACATTATAATACTGCTTTCAGCCATATTGAATGAAGCAACAATTACACCGCTTGACGTCACGCTTAGGTAAATATTGGTAAACTTCACCTGTGCTTTGTTATGTCTTCTAGTGATTACGATGTTTGTTTACCTAGGCGTGACCTCGTATTCGCCGTCATCACATTGCGAGCTGCTTTCCCACGGATTTAAAATAATTTTAGAAAAATGGCTTTCTTTTTTGTGAATAATAAATGTGTCCCCACATTATGGAATAGGGTATACAAATCGTTCGTTATGCCTGTTGTGTTCACGAAATGCTACAATCATCAAAATAATTATGTAGAGAGAGGTCGGCTGGTCCAAAATTGTAGTTTTAAACTCGCTCTAATTCGGTATAGACAGCGTAACCAATGTAAACGAGTGGTAACCAGTCGCAACCAACTTAAAGTTGTCTTTTGGGATAGCTAGCGTCAGCAAAACCTGAATGTCTGAGGTATTCAATTACCTCAGTGCTTGAAACTGTCAATCCGCGGTGGGCACGCTTGACATTTAAGCCCATATTCTCTCTCTCTCGCTCTGTTATAGGGTCTGCCCTCCGTAGTAAGAAGTATACCTAAAGGCTACATAAGAACGGACAGAGTAAAAGAAGTATCATCGTCTGGCTTTACTAGTCCACTGCTGGACGTAGCCCTCCCCTAAAGAGCGCCACGTTGTGCTATCATAGGGGGTAATGCCCATAATCCCCACGCTGGGCATGCGGTTTGGGGAACGCAGTTCGGTGTAATTGTACTGCAGGGGGCGCTGCTGCCCACCCCCCGGTTTGTGTCCCTTAGTCGCCTTTTACGGCACCCGCGGGAAGAATCGGGTTGGTGCTATTCTCTAGGCCGACACCACACAGCAATGCAAAAAAGAAGTAAAAAAATGGTATATTTATAGGTTTACAAAATGTCTCCAAGCTTTAAATCGATCGATTCAAATCGTAATCGATCTAAATCTTTTACACCACAGACTAAATAGGGTATATAGTATAAACGGTTCATGATTATGGGAATATTCTTTTTCTGAAAGTTGCTGCCAGTACGTGTACCTATTTGTCAAATACCAGGACACTCAAAAGGTATTGCGAAAAAAGTTTTAGTATAAAACACTGGCCAGTTATAATAAAATAAAAAATATCACTATTTATAAGTAAAAATAGTTGCGTTCCGATTTCAAAATTTCCATCCACATTTTATGCGAACTAACTCTCTCAATTCCTAACCTTTGCTAATAAAATTTCACGGAAATTGCAGGGAAATTTAAAATCGAAGTTCAAATATTGAAAAATTACGTAATGTAACTAAAATGTGAAAGGATCGAAACGGGATCCAATGTTAACTTTTTGTTAATATGTCATTTTTACGGTTCCTCGTCAAAGGTAAACCGTTGTTCGGTCGGGCCAGTGCGTAAATCTCCAAGATTATTATGAAGGGAGCGGGTAAATTATAAATAACTTCTATAATTATGTGAACGTCCCACTGCTGGGTACCTTCTCTCAGCGAGAGATTATGAGCTTAACCATCAAATGTGCGCGGATTGGCGATTGGAAGCACTAAGTCTAAGCTAAGTAAATTTCTCAGTCACTCAGTTTTCCTCGCGATATTTTCCTTTACAGTCACGAGTGGTATTTATACTTCAAATTCGCGAAATACGAGTGCACCTTTCTCGGTTACGTTACGCGTGACTTTGCATTAAAAGTATAAAAATTGTCTTGCTGTCGAATGCACTTACATTAAGGTGGTTAAAGAACAAACAAAAAGGCACATGTCCATCATTTCGAGTGGCAATGAAAACAATGAAAAAAATGTTGCTTCGAAAAGATCCATTCTAGTTTGTATATATTACATGACAAATTTTTCAATCTTACTTTTAGTTTGATACTGAGTGAATATGTTGGTTAAGTCATATATTTTATGACAATAAGCGCCTTAACACAATATCTCCAAAAAAGAATCTTTCATCCAATATTTCCTTGAAAACATCAATTTTATTACCTATTGCATGGTTTTTGTTTTCACTACAAATGTTTTTTTAGTGTAATATTGACTGAATCTGTAGGTTAAGCGTTATATTTCATGATAAACGCGTTTTTTCCAAAAAAGTATCTTTCATCGAATATTTCCTTGAAAAATGTTTTTTCTTTTTCTAGTTCCTATCACATGGCTCATTTTCCACTACAAATGTTACTTTTAATGTAATATTGAGTGAATCTTTTAGGTAAGTGTTATCTTTTAATAGAATAAGCGCCTTAACGCAGATTTTCCAAGAAAGTATCTTTCATCGAATATTTCCTTGCAAAATTAATTCTAGCAATCTCTCCAAGAAAGTATCTTTCATCGAATATTTCCTTGCAAAATTAATTCTAGCAATCTCTCCAAGAAAGTATCTTTCATCGAATATTACCTTGAAACAATAAATTCTAGCTAGTACCCATTGCATGGTCTATTCTTGACTACAAATGTTACTTATAGTGTCGCATTGACTGAATCTGTTGGTCAATTGTTATCTTTTATGTCGATAAGCGCTTTCAAGCAGTCTTCCCACGAAAGTATCTTTCAGTATAGTTTTTCGAAAGTATAGTGCCATATTGACTAAATCTGTTCGTCAATTTTTATCTTTTATGTCGATAAGCGCTTTGAAGCAGTCTTTCCAAGAAAGTATTTTCACCGAATATTTTCTTTAAGAAAACCATGTAAAATATTGCACTCACTACTTCCAACCATCATACACACACACACACACACACACACAAACACATCCACACTCACATGTTCTCACATTGGAATATATCTAGTTTGCAATCATGATTTTTATACCCAATTTCAATATTGTAATTGCTTGATTTTTGTATTTCAAAGTTTTTTTGTTTGACTTTTAGACTTTAGAGTATTGTTGGAGTTTGTAAACAATAATGTCTGTCTCCAAGTTACGTTAATATAAAATAAGCCCGTAATTGGCTACAGATAATATTAATAACTTGTGCTGTGGGTTTTGTAAATAAATAATAAAATAAAACAAAGCAGCTCAACATGAAACACCCCAACCGAAGAGCCTTTTGTCTTGCCTACCGTCCATACAATCGATAGCCTAAGCCTGAAATAGCGGCGGTTCCGTGAAACTAATAGGTTACTAGTCTGCCTTCATATTGCCCTCATTAGAGGCAATGTCTCGTATATTATAGATTTATTCTTTCATTAGGGAACACGGGGTGGAAGGTATAATATGAAGAACCGGCGTGGTGTCCCTAATAATAGTAGGTGAAAGTAGAAGCGGGTTTATTGCCATCAAAGAAACACGGTCAAAGGATAAAGATGAAGAGATGTATTTCCTAAACAAGTGTACAGAAAGGTGGAAAAACACATGTTTAGCTCAGCACGTTTTGTCGCAACAAGCGTACAAATATTTAATTATTGATAACATTAGATTATGTTAACATAGAGAATACATTTATAGAAACAATACACATATATCGTGGGTTAGCTGGAAGAAAATACTATCTAGTATTAAGCTTGCCTTTGTACAAATTTATTTTTAGTGCAGTAAAGAATTTTTCATTCATACGAGTAGGTATATCAGAAAATAAAAACAAAACCTTCCGTACAATGATAATAAATTAAAATGTCAAAGGAATCACGAGGAATATATGATATTAGTATTGTTTAATGATTCGCGATACTCATACATGCGATTAAATAATAATCGCGAATAATCGCGATTAGACTAGTTTAATATATAACTATATATGAAATTAGATTGTGAATAGTAAGAAATTCAAATGTTCTATATTCTTTGTAAAGTTGGTTTGAAAAACTTATAATTATATCATAATTATCTTGATGCTTCTTAACTGTCCGAATTTGTATCAAAATATTGCTGTTAAAAACTGATTTATTTTTTTTGTATAAATACAATGTTAGAACATACATATATAGGATAATATATCATGACTAAAAAGCCCAAATGAGGTCATTTTGTGCTTTGTTTACCGTAGATTAATT
The DNA here is from genome assembly GCA_934045075.1 of Yponomeuta sedellus. Classification (NCBI taxonomy): domain Eukaryota; kingdom Metazoa; phylum Arthropoda; class Insecta; order Lepidoptera; family Yponomeutidae; genus Yponomeuta; species Yponomeuta sedellus. The sequence goes on along the minus strand of OW203729.1, from coordinate 17,119,229 downwards.
AAAGTTTTAGCAATAAGTTCTCAGGCATCCGGTGAAAATCAGCGCCGTAGTCCTGCTACGGCATTAAGCTGAGCGGAAACCTTTTTGGTACTATATTTAGTTTTCGATATCAACCTTTGTATGTCCGGCTGGGGCACGTGTCTCTTCCTGCATCGCAGGAAGGTTAGACTATACTCCACTACAGGGGCCAAGTCCGGGTTGGTGGAGGATTGTAAGACAGTGGCGAGACTTACTGTCAAGTGAAGTTATCAAGCCGCCCATAAGGCTTCTGTCTGACATGGCTTAACGACTGACATTAAATGACAGCCAGCACCAACGGCTGAACGTGCCTGGCAAAGCACGGAAGCGCTCGGAAAAAATGCCACTAGCGGTGGTCACGGGATAGTCACCCATCCTGCACCTGACCGCGCTTGTTGTTGGTCAACTCAAGTGGTTGATTCCAATTACTCGGTCGGCTAGGCCACGAGCGCTTCGTTTTATATTAAGCTTAACCAAATAAAGATTTTCTACATCTACGTCTACAAGAGCATTTTGCAAATATATATATTTTCATATGTGCTTTAAGAAGTGCAGGTCCAGTTGTCGTAATATACAAGGTAACAAAGACCAAAAAAATATGATTGGTATCAAAAGCTGTGTGCTTAGCATAATTAATGCGATAGAGTTTTAGAACAGGCATTCTGACAGGAGCGTTTTCAGCACTCATGTAAATACCAAACTATCGAGTCCTCATGTCTTGACTATCAAACTGAGAGATTCGTAAACAAACAAATTGCATTTCCAGCGGTCGTCTGAATTATTTAAATATTTTGTGAAATATGTGTAATTTTTATGTATTTAAAAACCTATTTAGAGGCTAAAAATTTCACCCATGCCGGGATTCGAACCCGCAACCTCTGGCTATCCGTACCAGCGCTCTACCAATTGAGCCAATGGGCGACTCACGGCATCAGTGAAATTTCGAACCTCTTTACAATATTCTCTGTATTACGTACAGGCAGCGACATCTGACTTAAGCAAATTGCATTACTTACAGCCCCGACTACCTACTTTGCAGTTAGGTTTAACATCGGAACGATATCACTGTACTCACATGATTACACTATTAGCCTCTATTATTTTATTTATAGCATTATTTTAGCCTCTAAATAGGTTTTTAAATTTGTTCCTTAGCACGGGTTAGTGCATTAAAAATAAAAATAGTGTAATTTTTATGTATGTTTTCTATGCGTGTTTTTGTTGTGTGTACGTTAGCTAATTTATTTATATTGGATATGTATTTACTATGAGAATTTTTAAAAGAAAATTGTTATAGCGTTCGTTTGTACACTAATAGTTATCTACAAAATATACGTGCAAGATATTGAAAAGTGTTTTGTTTCAAAGCAAACTATGACGCTTTGTAGGTACTTACTACTTTCTAGTTTACACAAAATAAGTTGGTAAGTAGTCACTAAGCTATTAAACAAAGTAGCAACTTGCAAGTAAACGATTAACTTAACGAGTGGAATAGAATCGAGTCCATTATTTCTACTTGCCACACCTATTACTTTTCTCATCAATTCGTTCATTACTGTGCCGTGTATAGCGAATTTTCCGTACTTTTGCATTGTATGCATGCACTATTTTGTTTTATGCCTTCTTTTGTTTTCAATGTAAGCACCTTTTCTTCGTGATGTTCCTTGTGAAGGTTTTTATGGCTTTGTATACGTGTTACATGTTTGTATGGATACGTATGTACCAACTCGGACTTGGCCCCTGTGGTGGATTATCGCAGGAAGGTTAGATACCCCTGCCCCAGCAGTGGGGACATATAAAAGGTTGATATCGATATGTTTGAATTTTGTTTTTATTTTATTAATCTATCTACCTATCTTTAGAAGCTGCACCGCTGAGGAACCCTAGTGGGCCTGATCTCGTGTTTGATATCAATTGGGCCTGATCTCGTGTTTTTTTTATGTAGCCTATAAATGTCCCACTACATGGCACAGGCCTTCTCTCAGAGAGAGAGTATGGGCTTACCGAGAGATTAGTTATAAATTTTAAGCGCTGAGCCATGTCAACATCTCAGACAGTGACAGGTTTCATCACAATGTTTTCCTTTTTCTAAACAATCAGGGATTGTTTAGAAGACAAAGATGTCTGGTATTAAATCATAATTAAACAATCCCTGATTGTTTAGAAGACCTGAAACTGCGCCTATCGCGAATTCCACCGACGCGGTTTAAAAAAGTGTTAAACACACTGCAAAAATGCTTAATGTAACATCAGGAATTGTTTAGAAGATCATGGTGTCTGCTATTGCACCCGTTAAATGTAAAAGTAAATAGTTTAGTTATTCATTCTATTCTCATACTAATAGTGCTATGAAGTAGTGAATTTCAATCAAACTGAAATACGGAATGACCCACTGCCAGTGGGCATTTGTTACTTCGAGTTTCGTCTCGATTTCGAATAGAGTCTCTATGAACCTAATGCACGTGAGTCGTGAGTAAAGGTAGACTGTTAAACAGTGAAATTCGAAACTGGCACTTGGTTCGACATTCTCGTATATTATAGTCGACACACAGTCGTAGAGGAGCCAATCCAAAACAAGACAGTTGAACATAAATTTGAAAATAAAAAACAAACATTATTAAAAACCTATTTAGAGGCTAAAAATTCCACCCATGCCGGGACTAGAACCCGCGACCTCTGACTAACCGTTAAATTAAAAAGAATATACACAAACATTATTTAATTCATAATTTAAAATTTCAATATTTTAATTCATGATACTTAGGTTTAAGAAATCATGGTTGTATTCTTCTTCTGGTTGTGCAATAAAATGTTCTCTATCTACCTATACTTAATTACTTACCGCAGCTTGCGCCAATATTATCTGTACAATACAGTACTATCTTATGAATCGAATTTAAAATCTCGTGTCATAGTGTTTGTGGTCGAAGAGCTTGGAAACAACCTCACCGATCTTATTAAACTTTTTTTTGTGTATATTTGGTAGGTCTGAGAAACGGTCGAGGGCTAGCTAATATGGCAAAACGACCTTTGATTGATCAACTAGCAAAATAAATATATTTTAGTAAAGGCTACCATCCCACACAAAGTCTTTGTACAAATTTCTGACAAACATTCCAGTTAGAGCCATCCACAACTTCTTCGGAGATTCCAATTATACTCAATTATACTCATTTTAACCTTAACCACTAATTTAGTAGTTAAGGTTATTGGTATTTGTAAAGATAAGGGTGTTGTAATTGATTCACCAAATCGACTGAAACATAGCTTGCAAATGTACGTTTCAAGGGACTGAGTGATTTATAATAAATAAATAAATATTAATGGACATATTAAGCATAAATAAATAATAAAATTAATAAATAAATATTACACAGATCTCGTTAGCCATATACTAAGTACAGTTAATGACTTGTGTTATTCACGAAACCCATGGGCGAATCATAAAAAAAGTCCAGATCTTCTTTTTGCTAATAAATTATTTGGCAGTCAAGCGCGCCGCCCGCCACACAAACAGGTAGTCTATCTGCTTATCCAGGAGTAAGCTCTATCCAGTGAATAAGAACGAAAGCGTCTTGCACCATGTAATTATTCATACAGTTAACAGATAGATAGGGAACCCGTTTTTATTTTATTACAGGGCAGAAAAGGAAGTTACGCAGATATTTCTTAACCTAAGAGTTGAGAGAGCTATACACAGATAAATTATATGACTGATAATCTTGTCAATCTGCATTTGATCGTGCATCGTTTACCTGGATGCATATTTCTCTATAATTATTCATGTTCCATACTTATCCAGTAACACAGCGCAAGCCGATCAAATTACTTGAATTATAATGATTGTAGCTTTTTCAGCGCCGGCCACTGTATCAGTCCATCAAGCACAGCCAATTGGAAAGTGGGCCAGCTGTAACTCTGTCATTGTCAGAGCTAATTAGCGGGCCATTGAGACTGTTTGATTAATACGCCTAATGGCCCAGCTTTCGGTGTGTCAATGCGCCGGTGCGGAGGGGCATCGATCACGCGCACGCACCGTACGGCTTGGAGCTGGGCTTACAGCTAAATTGAGTACTTTATTTAGTTTAGCTCAGAATGATAGGTTGAGTTGTGTCTGCGACCTGCCCTCCTATTACGTAGCACTCCACTCTGTCAAATGCAGCATTTAGACGACGCCTAAGTGTCAAAAAGTGTATGCATTTGACAGCCGGAGTAGCTTAAAAAAAGTAAAAATCAACGTCACTCAACTCAGTGGATACTTACGTAATAATGCCCCAGGTCATTGGATTTCGGGGCTAAATCTACTAGAAGTCTGACTTAACGTGAAGAATGCTTGGCAACCTGGCCAGAGGGTTTCGGTAGTCTAGAAGTACTAGAAGTACTACTAGAAGTCTAACTTAAGGTGAAATATTTGATTCTGTGTTTGAACGAACATAGCAATAACATAGGTCACACTGATGCGGATAAGTTTGCTTTGAAATAATTATTGTTTAATTTTTTTTATTTTTATTTAGGCACACAGGAAGACAGGGCGCTATGGCGCTCGTTAGAGGAGGGCTATGTTCAGCAGTGGACTGATATAGCCTGAAGAAGAAGAAGAAAACTTAGGTACTTATTCTACCAGCAAGCGAAAACCATAAGAGGTTTATCTGCCGCTAGTAATAGCGATAACACTGTGTTAGGTAACATACATTTTTAATCCTCACTAGCTGACCGCCCTTGATGTACGAGAACCATCCTTGTACTTCAAGGAATATTCTAAAAAAAGAATTAGCGAAATCGGTTCAGCTGCTCTTGATATTTGTGCTTACCAACACACTCAGCGATTCATTTTTATATTACAGTGTATCCGTTCTTAAATGGCAAAACGAGTAAACAAACCTCACTCGACCACAAAACACGAATTCCGGAAGCATCACTCGATATAGGTTACCACATTTAGTTGTAGACACTAGTTAAGACACAGGGGCATCATATTTTACCGAAAACTGGCTGAATTTGTGATTAAAACTATGATTTTTTGCCGAAACTCTAAATACACTGATTTTCAGATCACAGGTTAGCAAAACTACACAGATTAGTTTGTAATTTTTTTTAGTGTTGGGATGCGGTTATATGAGGTGAATGAAAGAACGAATGAATGAAATTGCGCTGTTATGTTATTTAAGAAGTGCACATAGCACCGGAATAATAAAAATAACAAAATAGAGTAGGTATTGCGGTGGGTATTGAATAAAGAATTAAAGTTTCATTGTTTTTTTTTACTAAAACCTTGCATGTTAACCCTTCTCGCGTTTAGTGTACATACGTCTGTACACTAATCAGCCCGGCCGCGCGCAATCCCCCAAGCGCTTAGTGTACAGACGTATGTACACTATGCAACGCTCAGATTGGACTCTTTTTATCTATGCTCTGTGCATTCTCTATGGACAATATCTGTTGTTTTATTGGCCAATGGTTAGTAAGGATTACTTTCGCCAACCAATCAAATGACGTGACGTGGAAAAAAATTGAATTATCATCGAAACCACATGAGCTTGCTAGGTCAGACGCCATTTTGCGTTTTCGTCGTGAGTTGCTCCGCTCGCTAAAGTTTTATAAGTTATTTAGAGAAGGCAACGCTGCGTATTTGTTCATGTGTTATATATCAAATTACTGGGAAAAGTGTGTAGATTATGATTCAAATAATAGTTTCGTTGTATTTGATGGAAAAGAAAGTGAAAAAAGCCTCGAACTTTTAGCCCGGATTGTGCCGCTTGTATGGGCGGTCAGTGTCATTTTACCTCTTCCTGGTAATTATTCATTTATAGCTTTATTTTGGTGAATTAGAGTATGAAAATTGTGTAAACAGTAATAGATAATATGCAGATCATATTATAAGTGTTAGTTCAGTGCTAGTGAATGAGTAATTAGTGAAAATAGTGAGACAAAGTTCAAAGTAGTGTCAAAATGGCGTGGATAGTGAAATTCATCTCGTCATTTGAATATCATGTAAGTTTATTGATAATTTTATTAGCATTACAAGTATAATAACCGGATAGGGAATTTTATGCAGATTGTAGTGATATATAACACTTATTGAATAATTACGTAGTACTTTCTCTAATTTGAGAAATGCGGAACTGTGTTCACAAAAAAGATGCAAAAAAATGGCGGTGCGAAATGACCCTGCACTATGCGGTACCTTTGAACTTTCTTTTTTCCGAGCGCGCGTGGCGCTAGAAGGGTTAAGCGGGTGTTTCATTCAATTCAATTCAATTTATTTCAACGTAAAGAATTTACATTCTGTTTGCTGAATGTCAAAGTACAATGTAACATGAAAGTGAAAGCCGCCGCCTTCGGGCCGTAATGTAGTGGAGAAAAAGGCAGCGGGAAAAAAAACTCCACTCTGACCATCTTTTCTCAAGTCTTAAATCTAATACATTAGATACCACCTATACGCATAAGATTCCATGATTGCCATTAATAACTTTAAATGTTAAGGCATTATTAAATAAATATACTTTTTTACATAGGCCGTGAAAACATGACAAGTGCTGCGGCCAGACACACGAACAGCACTCGTTCACGAGCATAACGCAGAGGTGAGCCATCATCAGTCTCAACCATTTTGGAGGGAGATAGATGACCCGGCCACCACGCAACCATTCGAATGACCTTTAGCAAACCTGCAGATTAAGTTTTTGTCAGTTATAGAATGTATGATATATTTACTAATATGCAATCACGTCGTCTGTACAAACTTAAATTAAAATATGACATACATGACTAACACTGAGGATTGCAGTGATTCGGGTGCTACATATAAAATATTTATTTAATAACTATGATTTACTCGTTGTGGAATTGGTCCACTGCCAAGGGCTTACATCATTTATAAAGTCATCTATTCTATAATAGGCCTATTTACACAGCGCCTTTTTAATGAAATTTTTAAATTTGCTGTCAGGCAGGGATAGAATATGTTCTGGAATTTTATTGTATTATATTTACGTTTAGTGTATTATATGTGTAAGTATATAATAATGTGGAAGGTTGTCTTTTTCCTTTTTTTTTTTTTTTTGCACGCCTGCCAAGTTTTCGTTCTACCTCCTGCGGTTGACTGGTAGAAAATGCTTATGGCATTAAGTTCGCCGCATTGTACAATTTTATGGTGCAATAAAGTATTAATAATAATAATAATAATAATTGTAAAAACGTACACTTAGTCCTACAAAAGATGCATTTACCTTGGCTAATCTGAATTTAGATAAAGCAACTTTGTTTCTTTTCCTAGTGTTTACGTTATGGATATCCCTGTTTAATTTAAATGTTGTTAAGTTTTTTCGTACGTCCATTATGTTATCGAATATATATTGGCAAGCCATCGTTAGAATTCCGATTTCCTTGAAAATATCCCTTAGCGATTGCCTGGTAGGTAAATTGTAGATATCTCTAACAGCCCTTTTTTGTAGAATAATAACTGTTTCTATATCTGCCGCACGCCCCCATAGTAACAAACCATATGACATAATACTGTGAAAATAACTGAAATATACAAGCCTCGCAGTTGACACATCTGTTAGTTGCCTAATTTTTCTAACTGCAAATGCGGCTGAACTTAACCTACCCGCTAGATTTTTTATGTGTGGACCCCATTGCAGTTTCGAGTCTATTGTAATACCTAAAAACACCGTGGACTCTACTAAGTCTAGTCTGTCACCAGCTATAATTAAACTTGTGTCCACTTTTTTTACATTGGGCAATGAAAACTTTATACATTTTGTCTTTTTCGCATTCAACATGAGATTGTTTACAGTAAACCATTTTAACACTTTAGAAAGGGCGTTGTTTAGCGAGCCACCAGTTTTCTTTACCGCAGTTTTTATTTTCTGCGAGCCAAAATAAGGCGATTTTTTTTTCAAATTTTACTCTGTGGGTTATACCGTTAATTCTTCGAGCATGCTTAAAATCAGTTCTAAAGCGGTACACAAAACTGCCAGTGGATCAGCCGAGCCATCGAGCAAGAAGTTTTTTTCACGTTGCTGTAGCCACGGTTGCCAGATGAGATTTTCTAAATATCTCCATTTCATTATACTATTTTTATTTTTTTAATGCACTAACCCGTGCTAAAGACAATTTAAAAAAAACCTATTTAGAGACTAAAAATTCCATCCAGACTTTACTACAGCCAGATGTCGCTGCCTGTACGTAATACAGAGAATAGTGTAAAGAGGTTCGAAATTTCACTGATGCCGGATGTGAGTCGCCCATTAGCTCAGTTGGAAAGAGCGCTGGCACGGATAGCCAGAAGTCGCGGGTTCGAATCCCGGCATGGGTGGAATTTTTTGCATCTGAATAGGTTTTTTAAAATTGTCCTTAGCACGGGTTAGTGCATTAAAATAAAAATAGTATAATCATGTGGGTACAGCGATATCATTCCGATGTAAAAAAAGAACCTAACTGCAAAGTAGGTAGTCGGGGCTGTAAGTGATGCAATCTACTTCAGCCAGATGTCGCTGCCTGTACGTCATACAGAGAATAGTGTAAAAAAAAACTAAAAATAATATCTTTTGCAGCACAAACCCCCATTTTAAATGGTCAAACATCTTTAATGTTCTATACGTTTTTCGATTCTACTTTTCCCCATAATGATCTTAAGAACTCTTTATTGAGGAGATAGCATTACCGCCAACTTATATTAGCGGAATTTTCTTTATTTTTTTTTTGTCCCAGTTTGTAGGTATATGGGTCGAGTTCAGTGTAGCAGATGGATTGCGATACTAATATTACATAATTATTTAGATTATTTTATGACTTAAACGACTACGAATGACCGATTTCATTATTGAATGAATGGAATGAACCATTCATTCAATAATGAAATCCGTCATTCATTCAGTAATTTCAGCAACACTATGAAATGTCACAATTTATTGGTCAGCCATGTTTGTTTTCTCGTTTTGCCATTTAAGAACGGATACACTGTAGAAGTTACATAGATTTTGGTACCTCTTTACAAGGCTTCTTCAGCTAAATTAAAAAACGTAATACAGAGAGTATTGTAAAGAGGTTCGAAATTTCTCTGATGCCGGTGAGTCACCCATTAGCTCGGTTGGAAAGAGCGCTGGCACGGATAGCCAGAGGTCGCGGGTTCGAATGCCGGCATGGGTGGAATTTTTAGGCTCTAAATAGGTTTTTAAATTAAAAAAGTTATATTTTTTTAATAATAACAGAAAGCTATCGCCATCGGAGTCATATCTGGTTTCGGCTGACTACAAAGAGGTAAGAAAAAAGTATATGCTAGAGACTTTAGCTACAATTGTCTACGAAGGAACAGTGATGGTGCCCGGGCGTTCTAAGCTTATCGCACAAACACGAGCAAACGGGTAAGAGATTATGGCTGAATTAACTTAATTAAAGCGAGGTAGAGTGGACTCGGAATAACGCAATTTTCTCGACAAATAAACCCATAAAGTAAAAAGCTTTATGCTCCACACAGCGGCATGCATATACGACGTTTCGCATAACTGCATTGTAATTGCGTATCCTATTATTCACCAATTCCATACGTCATCAATCAGTGTACTTACGATAATGACAGCCCATAGTGACACTGTTGGTGGTATACAATATCGCTGCGTAACTGTCATTTCCTATACAAAGACTATTAATTCACAGCGGCTGAAGTAAAGAAAACTTTATCAAAGAACACCATTTAGCTTTGTATTCCCTCGCTCCATCAAAGCACTTAGTTGATCCGACGCACGTCAATTGCACACTATAGAACAGGGACTCGAGCTAGACAATCACTCACTCAACTCCCGAACCGAATGCAACACAATCGAATACCAGCCGACGCCGTTGATTGCGCCCGAGAATAGGCCGCCTCCGTGGTGGTAAAACAGCCCTTTGATGTCGATGTTACGATCCTTGCCTAGGAGGTGGTGCGTGGTTATGTGATTATCGCAGCTCACTGGCTTTCCGCATGCACCTAGGCTGCCTCCGAGTTACAATAAAGGGTTTTGTTTTCATAGGCAGACGTGGCTGGGATATAGAGACTGAGGTGGAGCTCGGTGTTAGGGGCGGGCCGAGAGACAAACGTTTACGTGGAGCTATTAATATCTTAGTCTTAACTAGTGATGGAGGAGTAGGATAAATATGAAAAAAGGAAACCGGTAAGGGCGAGTGCGCTCACACTAAGGGTTTTGTATCACCATAGAATATTTTGTGCTATGTATGTACGCAAAGAAATGTGTTTTCATTAGTTCAGTTTGCATTTAACGAAATAGGTTAAAATTTATTCAAGTTTTGGTTTTTGGTATTTATTTAGATTTAATTTTTCTGTAATGAACTATGATGTAAGTTAATATAAACAGAAACGTGCAACATCTCATAGGTACCAATTAATTAAACTAATTATTTATGAAGGGTTTCCTAAAACGAGCGCAATTCTCGAAACAATTATAGTTTTTGTTTTAAAACAAGTTTTGATTTTTAACTTTTTCTTGCATTTATATTTTTCGAAATATCAGGCCTTACGTAATTGCGTTAAATGCCCATTTTGCGCGCTATACCAACAACCCAGCGTCCGGTAATTCAAGGTCTTACATAAAAAAAGGTCCTTCTACTTAACACATTTGGTTTTAAGCAATATCCATCAACATACAGCCAGGCAGCCGAACCCAACTTAAACTACTTCGAAGTAGATCATTTAATCTGCCTACCTTTTCCTAACAGTAGATAGAGATGATTGCTCTAAAACATTGTTGCCTGCAATTTATGATTAGTGAAACCGTAATAATACCACTGTGGCGTATTGTCTTGAAATACCTTCGAATAGTTATTACTAAATAAATGTGCGAAGTTCACCAAGTAGCCCCATTTATAACGCTCAAATACACACTCTTTGTTGATAATATGCAGAGTAGCAACGCAACAAAAGAACAGCTTTTAGGGTATATATTTGATTGTTTTTGATACAAAAAAAACGTTACCTTGCTTTCGAGTCAGCCAAACGTGTCATTTTCTATTAAGCTTTTGATATAATTCGAAGTAGATAATTAAATGCTTTATGCTTTTTATAGCTGTAATAACCCTGCTAGGGGTTAGCAGATTGAATTATGCGTGAATGAGTAAAAACACATATGATTTAACTGGTCATGAATTGTATGAAACGATATTGTAACAATCGTCTGGTTAAAAAAAGTATGATACTTATTAAATTATCTACTTCGAAATATAAAAGGGGTTTGAATTAAAAAGAGACAGAAACCGAGTATAATGCACTTTCATGTATGCATGTATGATGTTTGTTATAAATAAACGATAACTTTTAAACACTCCTCTGAGGCAGTTTCAGAGGAAAGTCTCACACACTATTTTGTAACACACACTATTTTACTCGGCGTTTTCAGCTTTTTAAGGATTTGTGTTTATGTAACTAAAAAAATGTAGATAAGCCTTTCCCCTCATGAGAGACTGAATTACCCCCAATGGGGAAATGTCCGGGGAATGACTACTTCGTCATTCCCACTGAAGTAGTCGCCGTTTATTTTTAAGTGCGTTGCCTATCTGTGCCTATTTGATGACATCAAGCACAACCTACGCTTAGGGAGGAAGGGTTATTGTTTACGGTTTTGTATTTAATGGCTAACTTTGGCAATGAATATCTACACTTAAAAGGCATTCTGTGCACACGATTATTATCGATCTATTCTTAGGACTTGGCTGAAACAAGAACAATGCTTCAGAGCCTTTATAGTGAGAACTTTCGTTTTTGCTTGCATATCCATTTACATTTTTAACTATTGTAAAAGAATACAAAGAATTTTAAGCAAAATTACATGACATTATAACGTCAAAGGGTCAATTTCTGTACAAACGTAGTTAAGTTTTTATTTACAAAAGTCATGTTGGATCACATTAAAACTTTGTCATACGTTTAGAGGGCACAAATCGAAGTTTTATCGTGCTTACAATAGACAGTTACAGTATAATAAAGACTATGTTTTTTTATAAAATATATTAAATATACTTATAGAGATATTATATTTAATGAAAAAAAAAATATTAGTTAAAGATATTAAATATCAATTTTTAACGTTTAACACTATTCAATGCAAAAAAAAAAATATTAAATAAAAAAAAAGTATTTGTACAAAATTCAATCCTGCATTATAAAGAGTACTTATTGTATAAAATTCTTGAAGTACGAAATAAGACTGAGGCTTAGCACTAGTACTCTGATTATAAATCAAAATCTGTTGAAATATAAAGAAAAAACAGTTGGCAACCACTTGCATTTTCAAATGAAAGGTTCTCTAGAAATTCCCCCATGAGTGGGGTGCAAGACAAGGCGTTGAGTCAGTAAATGCGTGGATTTACATTATGTCTGCCTAGAGATAGAAATAGTCTTTACACATGTTGATGCGTGGCACAGTAACGTCACATCCTACATTTAGGTTCCGATTTCGAATCGATAACATGAAAACCGTTTTTTCTGTATCCATAATCTTTGACCTTTGAACGAGCAAAATTTTAAAGTTGTCAATATTTACATTACAAGGAGCTGTCATTTTATTTACATTGCAAGATACATTACAAGATACTGTCATTTTGTAAGATACATAAAAAATATCTGTTGCTTATTGGCAATGGAAGTAATTTGTAAGTCCCAAAGAAATAATATTTATTTTCTACTACTTTCATATATTGCTTTTTATACAGGGTTTGTCGAGTGTAAACATATGCATAAATAAATATATAAATATTTATGGACATATTATGCAGATCTCGTTAGCCCCATACTAAGTACAACTAAACGACTTGTACACCAGGTGCTAACTCGATGATAGATTTAGTACCATAAATACATTGATAACATCCAAGACCCGAGACAAGCTAGAAAAGTTAATTTTCTAGTTTGACCCGACCAGGGATCGAACCCGAGACCTTCGGTTTTACAGTCAGCGTGCCAAACCACTGCGCCACCGGAGCCGTCATAGCCATTATTTTGTTTAAATTATTGCATAATCCTTAATTATAACACCACGATACGCGTCTAAACCAAGATCACTGACGTTGGATCACTGACCGCTAAGCTCAAGTGGAGCTGGGCTGGCCAAGTCAGACGTATGCGCCCGGAAAGGTGGGCAAAGGTCGTTACTGATTGGGTCTACTGAGAGGACTATCGGCGACAAATAAGGCGGAGATGGTGTGACGAGCTGACCAAATATTTGCATAGGTGGGAAAAATTGGCGACAGACAAGGAGGAGTGGAAATCTAAAGTGGAGGCCTTTGCCCACCAATGGGACACAGTCATGGCTAAATATATCAACGCTCGTGTGTCCCCAATGCCGGGGCACGGGTCTCTTCTTGAATCGCAGGAAGGTTAGGCCATACTCCACCACGGGGGCCAAGTCCGGGTTGGTGGAGGATTATAAGGCAGTGGCAGGTCTTACTGTCAGAAGTTATCAAGCCGCCCATATGGCCTCTGACATGGCTTAACGACTGCCATTACATGACAGCCGGCACCAACGGCTTAAAGTGCCTTGCAAAGCACGGAAGCGCTCGGAAAAAATGCCAATAACGGTAGTTTATCACGGGACGGTCACCCATCCTGCACCAGACCGCGCCTGTTGTTGCTTAACTCAAGTGATTGATTCCGATCACTCGGTTTGCTTAGGCCACGAGCGCGCCATTTTGTAAAATTAAAATGTTTAATTAAATTACTCCTTAGACGAATGCACGAGAGATGGATCGGTTCACACCACCAAGCAGCGGAATTTAGCCTACTTAGGTCGTGTGTAGGAGGGGATACGCGATGCAGGAGATACCAATAGTTGCAGTCTATTTTGATGCGGAAGAGTGGAAGGAAAGTGAAGGCCGGGCAGGAGAAAGATGTCATGGTTGTGCAACATCAAAGAGTGGATCGGTGTTAAAACTGTGTAGAAGCTGTTGAGAATCGCACTAAACAGAGACCGCTGTAAGGAGCTGACTGCCAACCCTCATTGATGGAGAGGCAGGTTTTAATAAGAAGATGAATTAAATTGTGTGCAGAATTGCTGCTGAGTAGTTTTGTATCCAACTTTTACCACCGCGCAACCAAAACCGCGTTTTACCGGCCCTAGTACGCTCGGAACGAGTGCGCCATCCGAGTAAACTAATGCTTCTGATTGCACGGTTTTTCGTGACAACACCAAAATAGCCAATCAGAAGCATTAGTTTACTTGGATGGCGCAAATAGACCGAGCGCACTAAAACCGTAAAAACCTGGCTTAAGAGTATGTGTGGTGAACTCACTGTTCGCGTAACATGATGGTCTTGGTAAAAGCACACGCTTGCCATTAACATGTAAATGAATACGCGCTGTCTGTGCTTGGAAACCGCTCGCTGAATAATCTGCGGAAACGACAATAACTATGCGCCCCACTCATTTCCCATCAACTAATCAGAAACACAAACGGAGATTTAGATTTAAGACGTGATTTAAATATCTAAGTCATGAGCTGATTTAAGGCGGTGCGTGGTTGGGCAGCAGTAAAACGCCGGCGTCACATTCGAGAGATCGTGGGTTCGAATCTACCAATGGATTTGTTTTCGAAGTTACGTACTAAACATAATTTTTTCTCGTACGGATCCATAAATAAAAAAATATTTACTTATACTTGAAATATTTTTAAGCGACCAATCTAAAAATACGCTATGGTGTAGGCGGGAAAAAAATGTATTCCTAATTTATATGCAGGGAAGTAACACTAAAATAATTATTGTTTGATTGTACTGCAAAATAGGTAATAAAATTAAAAACTATAAGTTTTATTTTTAGTTATTATAATGGTTACGAGCAGAAAGAGTTTCCTATGGTCACGCTTGGTAAAGATGTGTTGGCCTTGTTTATGTTTACATTAATTATATTAAATGATAACTACTTTTAAAATTATATGCTGAATTGCTCAGCGTAGAAGTGCTCCTCACTGCCTTTGCAAAATACACACATATAGCTTTTAATCCGTAATTGCAAGCAATTTTGCAATTACGGACTAAAAGCTATGCAATTACAAAATGCATTGCAATTTTTTAATTTTAGCTACGTTGTGTGCAGGAACAGTCGAACAGCACATCAATCTTAGCGTTTTAATTGCACCCGTAAAGTAACTAATGTGCACGTATATACTCGTATACTTTGTCCAAAAAGTGTAGAAACTAAAGAGTAAGGTTTTGCTCAGACTTTTTGTCTGTGTAAGTTAATTTCTTGCACTTAAAAGCATTATAAAAATAAAACATCATTCATTGCATTAAAAAGATGTATTGTGCTTAGGTAGTAAAAGGGTCTTAATGTTCGATACTTCACTTCCAGTTTCTTGAATTTTTGGACAAACTGTATGTGCAGGTATATGATATGATACGCCTGTATAGTAAACAGCTGCTCAACCTTTAGGAGACGTCCAATAGTCTCTGTTGATCTCCTACTTGTGCATAGATTAGGATCAAATTGCTTTTAGCAATAAGGCCGCCAATTGTACTATGTATATTTGCAATTGTTTTGTATTTGTTGTTTTTCCAGTGTACAATAAAGAATATTCTTATCTTATCTTATCTTATCATTTTTACTAGGTTTGTTTCAGTTTGGCCGGTTTAAGTAATTTTACCCAAGTTTAGGTTGTTTAAGGTATGTAATCGCCCATCTAGTTATATTTATTAACTCTGCGAGTTAATAAAAAGCTAGATGAGCACAAATGATTATTAAAAAATAAAAAATAAATTGCTGTGTGGTGTCGGCCTAGAGAATAGCACCAACCCAAATTCTTCCCGCGGGTGTCGTAAAAGGCGACTAAGGGACACAAACCGGGGGGGTGGGCAGCAGCGTCCCCTGCAGTACAATTCCACCAAACTGCGATCCCCAACCCGCATGCCCAGCGTGGGGATTATGGGCATTACCCCCCAATGATGGCACAACCTTGCGCTATGGCGCTCATTAGGGGAGGGCTATGTCCAGCAGTGGACTAATATAGCCTGAAGAAGAAGAAGAAATGATGTAAGTGTGTTGGCAAGATATCTACTGTCAGTTACGTACCTACGAGTATCTACTGTCAAATGTTTTTCGAGAGTAGGTTTTATGTAAATATTATATAATACTCTCTACTGTCAAATGTATTATGAGTATTATTATTAGCATTAAAATAAATTTTTAATGCTATTGTGGATTTCCGCAAAGTAACGCCTGATTCTATACAACTATACAAGTATTATTATTAGTAAAAGACAGGGCGCTACATCGTTCATTAGGGGAGTGCTATGTCCAGCAGTGGAATACATAATATAGCCTGAAGAAGAAGAAGAAGTAAATATTGTAGACTTTTAGTCCGGATTTACTTACGGGTGTTGTTATATCGGAAAAGTCCGACCAGGTTTCGCTCCGATTCGCAGAGCTTAATCATGGTGAGCAGAGACGGAGCTCGCGTCGTCGGTTGCTTGTCTCACACTATAACAACACCCGTAAGTAAATCCGGACTAAAAGTCTACAATGTGTTGTGCTTACGAAAGTTTTAGTTCCAAAAAAAGAAGTAAATATTATTTAACTTCCTACTGCGTTCTGGTTATTAATTGTAGCACTGTTTAAATATTTGCTGAACATTTATATGTTTACGAGATTGTTATAGTTCACTTTTATTATGCAGAGTTCCACATCCACGAAATATTTCAGAAGCGCAAAAGTATATGCAGTGCTAAAGTTACGGATGAATTTAACAATGACTGGTACTTTATTGATCTTGGCTTATTCTTTTACCACTAGCCCTTCTACCGTAACTGCTCACACAATCGAATTAACCTATTGTTCATCTCAAAGTGTCAAAATATGCATGCAGTTCGGTGTAGGTACAACCGGACTCCTCTGTTCAGTGGAGTACTTACTTAGTGACACCTTAGAACATTTACTTGGAACCCACTTTAGGAATCAGTGATCTAGGACACTATTTAAAACAAAACTAGACGACCCGCAAGAAATTGTTCGCAAGGCTTAAATTTCTTCAATTTCAACTGCTGTCACGCCGAGTTACCGTCCGTAGAAGTTGAACGGAATAAAGAATTAATTATGAAGAGACGGGGCGAAGTTGGGTACAGGGTCGCAAGTTGAGACCTCGGCCACAAGTTGGGACCACTTGAAACAGGCCCGGTTTGTGGGAAGTCACAGGTGTGGATCCCGCGACGGCAACTTTGGAGCAATCTTACACACGCTTTGTTTCCTTCTTTGCAGATGATAAAGTTGATTTGAATCGCAAATGACTGCGTTGGTCTGGGTTTTGGTTAACAATTCTGGATTACGTAGCGACCGTAAATGTCCCCTCTCAAACATATTATGTATGTGAGGGGACATATTAGTATAAGAATTGCGTAGTGGAACGTTTGCGAATTTGTAGTCGCAATACCACACGCTAACGGTGAAATAAAAAAAAACATCGTGAGGAAACCCGCGGCTTCGTTTGTTCCGTACGTATTGACAAGTCTTTCCTGTGGGCTAAGCCGACTAAGCTGTCAGGGTGGTATAGGTGCTGGGCAAGCCTACACCATCTTAAACCATGTCCCAGGCACTCAGCATCCAGTGGCATCTTCACCCATCTAGTGTGAGTGAAGATGCCTAAATGCTGTATAATTAATCATCTCATTACGGAGATGCAGGGAACGTGTATATTGTATAGCCCCGTACTGGAACAGAGATCTAAATCGCCTAGAGATTCTATTCGTTTCTATTCGATACTCCATCCAAAGGTTGTCTGGAAGAGATCGCTCTTAGCGATAAGACCGCCAATTGTATAAAATTACTTAGATTTAAGAATCATGTTTGTAATATTTTCTGGTTGTGCAATAAAGTGTTCTCTATCTATCTATCTATTTATCATGTTAGCTGAAAATTGTAAATATAACTTGTAGGTATTTGCAGGAATATTGCTATAAAGTGCAAATCCTTGAATTGTAATTACGACTTGTAGTATTCAAAATGTTCATGTTAAATCTTTGTAATTAAGACTTGTACTGGTGTCTAGTAGAGTGTACTAGACATCAATATAAGTCTTAATTACAAAGATTTAACAAGAACATTTGAAATTTCAATAGCAAAGCTCTCTTACTCGTATCTATGAGATCGTTCTTCGGCGCCCATTACAAGATGGTGTTCGAAACAAAACAGCGCCTCAAAGCGCACTTAAGTGTGCTTTTTAGTCCTTAGCGTTTTACTCGTAAGTAAAATCTGAACTTTGGTACCTATTTTACTGAACTAGTCATGAAATAACGCGAAGACTACACAAAATAAAAATAAATGATTACTGGCTCGACTTTGACTGCCTCGCTGGTATAGCCGGCGCTTAGCTACCAAGACAGATGAGGTCGATTCTCTTCATGTTTGTGACGGCCTTGCCCGATTACCATAGTACAGTGTATCCAAGTTTGTGACCGGGTCAATGAGATTGTGTCGTGTGGAAGTTATCATATAACTTAATTAAAATATTATACTCTTTTTTTTTTAATGCTTTAACCCGTACTAAGGACAATTTTAAAAACCTATTTAGAGGCTAATACATACGTAATACAAAGAATATTGTAAAGAGTTTCGGATTTTCACTGATGCTGGTGAGTCGCCCATTAGCTCAGTTGGAAGAGCGCTGGTACGGATAGCCAGAGGTCGCGGGTTCGAATCCCGGCATGGGTGGAATTTTTAGCCTCTAAATAGGTTTTTAATTAAAATATGTTTAATTAAGCCGGTAATTTAATTAAGGGGGTAGCCCAGTGGGGAGATCAATGGACTCGGAACCGAGAGACCCAGGTTCGATTCCCGGTGCGTGCATATACCAATGACTTTGTTTTCTAACTTAGGTACATTTGTGAAGTCATAGTAGCAATACCACTCATTAACTGTGAAGGAAAACATAATGACGAAACCCAAGTGTCTGATTGCCAATCCACGGTGGGCACGCGCGTGGTTATCAAGCCCGTACTCTCTAACTGAGAGAAGCCCCGTGAATAAAAAAATGACAATAAAGACATTGCTGTAACAACTAAAAAAAATCAATCGGGGAAAATATTCTCTTGGATCACGAGGCACAGCGGCGAGGGTGAAATTAAATTAAATTGTTACGTAAAATAAATTAAACCCCGGTCTAAACAAGCGGTTTGAATGAGGACAGGATAGAATAGGCACCGTGTTTACTTATTACAATAGGGTAATTGCTAGTGACAGGCCACTCGTATTGTTTAGATGGGAACGTGCTGTTCATTATTTCGATACCGTGTCCCAACAATGCTTGCGCCGATGCTAAATTGCCATTTCCTAATATCTACAAACTGGGCCGGGATACCTACTAATTAGTTCCGGGTTTATGGGATTATTCTGAGGAACATGTTTTGCTAAAATGTGGTGCTTGTTCCATTGGGCGGATAGAAATCAAAACTATGCAAATCTATGAATCCTGTTAAGCGGTTAAATATTATCTTGTATAGTGGAAAGGTATAGTTCAAAGTTGCTCAGCGAGCTATGGAGAGAGCTATACTCGGAGTTTCTCTGAGGGTAGGATTCGTAACGAATGCATCCGACAGAGAACCAAAGTTATCAACATAGCTAAGAGAATTAGCGAGCTGAAGTGGCAGTGGGCTGGCCATATCTCGCGAAGTACCGACAACCGTTGGAGTAGGTAAACGTGTTCTTGAGTGGAAACCGCGACTCGGCAAACGTAGTGTAGGACGCTCTCCAACCAGGTGAGATGGCGATCTGCAAAAAACTGCCGGCAGATGCTGGATGCGGCAAGCTGGGGACAGGGCACTGTGGGGTTCATTGGAGGACGGCTGTGTTTAGCAGTGGACTAATATAGTCTGAAAAAGAAGAAGTTAGTGGAAATTGTGTCTACTGTTATAGCGTTAAGGGACTGTGCCACTAACAAGTTTATTAATGCATCTTGTATTGTTACAAAGTTGTATGCCCCTATAAATGTGTGTCACACTGAATTATATATTCGAACAAGTCTATATTAAACATCAAAATACTGTTGGAGTAGCTACAAAATAATAATAATAAATATTTGATTATATTCTTTTTATTGCTCTAACCCGTGCTAAGGACAATTTTAAAAACCTATTTAGAGGCTAAACATTCCACCCATGCCGGGACTCGAACCCGCGACCTCTGGCTAACCATGCCAGAGGTTGCGGGTTCGGGGCCCGGCATGGGTGGAATTTTTAGCCTATAAGCAGGTTTTTAAAATAAATATTTGTCCCATTTTAGGGCACAGACCTTCTCTCAGAGAGAATGAGTACGCCACGGATTATCAATTTCATGCCCTGAGTTACTTGAACACCTCAAACTATTAGGTTTCCGCACGATGTTTCCCTTCACAGGTGTCTACCAGAAGTACTTTTATTGTATTTCACAAAAATTCATAACTTAGAAAACAAAGTCATTGGTACATGCTCGCAATGGGAACCGACCCTGGGTATCTCGCTCGCGAGTTCATTGTCCATCCACTGGGATACGGCAGCCGCTTAAGTGCCAATGGGACAATAAAGCCGCGTTTTCACGGTCTTAGTGGACTCGGACAGAGAGCGCCATCCGAGTAAACTAATGCTTCTGATTGGCTATTTTGGTGTAGTCACGAAAAACCGTCCAATCAGAAGCATTAGTTTACTCGGATGGCGCACTCGGTCCGAGCGTCCTAAGACCGTGAAAATGTGGCTTAAATTGTTATTCGACGGCCTCTGAGGCGCAGCGGTAGCGCATCTGCCTATCGTGCAAGAGGTACCAAGTTTGAACCCGGCTGGAGACAAAAAAAACCCAGGTCTTGGATGTTTACATGTTTGTGATGTCGTTATTTCTGGTTCCCATGGGGCCAGAATCAATGTATGTGCCCGTATGTAAATGTTGTGTTAAATGTTATGTTATTTCACTAAGATCAGCTTGTAAAAATGTGTATGTTAATTTGCTCTAACCTAATTCTTTCAACCATTACATTGTCGGTGGCAATAATTTATTTACTTTTACTTATAATTCCATTATGACCAACTCATTTTATTGAAACGCCCAAAGATAAGGTTGCATAATTAATAAACAGAGGAAGGCTGCATCTCGCTGTAAAGTTTAAAGTCCCGTAGAATTATTAATCGAACAGCGAACAGTTGCTGAGATTCTGGGATATTAATTTTAAAGTCCGAAGACTTTCTTTTGCTACTACTTCTAGTAAAGCTCTATAGTGATGAATTGTTGTAAGTAACTGGAAGAGCTTCATTTACGTCAAAGTGATTTGAGCGTATGGTGTCGGCCTAGAGAATAGCAATAACACAAATTCTTCCCGCGGGTGTCATAAAAGGTGACTAAGGGACACAAACCGGGGGGTGGATAGAAGCGCCCCCTGCAGTACAATTCCACCAAACTGCGATCCCCAACCCGCATGCCCAGCGTGGGGATTATGGGCAATACCCCCTAATGATGGCACAACCTTGCGCTATGGCGCTCATTAGGGGAGAGCTATCTCCAGCAGTGGA